>JABFEA020000098.1:18903242-18935075 GCA_019775915.2 Cyphomyrus plagiostoma | reverse complement strand
GCAGTTCTGAAGGCGAAAGGGGGTCAAACACTGTATTAGTATGGTGTTCCTAATAATCCTTTAGGTGAGTGTATGTACCCATTAGTAAAGAAAGGAAATAGCTAGACATATGGCAACAAGGTTAAATATTAAAACTCAGATATATCAGATATGCTAATATACTTTAAAGTCACATATCTAGGTCAGTGCAGTAATAAAATTCTATGCTTTTCTAGTTTCGTTGAATAAAATATCTGCTTCATGACAAAATAATAATAACTAATATTTTTCTATTCATCTAACCTCTTATTCAGGGCCACCTTCAGCTTATGCCAGGCAACACAGAACTCACAAGAAAGCCGTGTCAGACAATGAGTCACCATGCCACCTCAATGTAAACACAAATTATAGTGTGGCATCTAAGAGACATAAGGGTCTTTTAAAACCTGGATTACTGTTTGGTACAGTTGCAGAAGTATACACCTCTACACCTTAGTTTCAGTCAAATTAGACTATTTGTTTAGGCTTTGCTACAAGTGACTGCTAATTCAAACATGAGATAATGTACCTAGATTTTGTTCAGGAAAGCTGTTATCCTGTTTGGTTACTCCGTTTGGTCATCTTATCTCCTCTGTCTGTGAACTTTCCCAGCATGCTCCCGGTGTGCCCAAAATCCTGGTGGGGAACCGCCTGCACCTGGCCTACAAGCGCCAAGTGACCACGGAACAAGCCCAGGTGTATGCGGAGCGCCTGGGAATCACTTTCTTTGAGGTCAGCCCTCTCTGCAACTTCAACATCACGGAGTCTTTCACGGAGCTAGCCCGCATTGTGCTCATGCGGCACGGCATGGAGCGTCTCTGGAGGCCCAACAGAGGTACTGATGCCTCCCGTAGTCTGAATGAGATCAGTCATATGCTATTTCATCCCAGCAGTAGTTATAGCAGGGCTGGGGCCATTCTGGAATGTATTCATCAATTCCAGTCCAAATCAGAAAATGGAACTGGAGTTGGAATTTAAATCTCTCTGAAATTTTAATTCAATTCCAATTCTGTTATCCATAGTTTTTTTTTTCTCAATCCCAACTCCAGTTCCATTTCCTGATTTGGACTGTTATTGATGAATGCATTCCAGAATGGCCTCAACCCTGAGATATAGTACTGTTTCTGTGCTTGATTTCTGATGATATTGTCAGGAAACCTGCAAATTTGTACTTCTGATTTACTTCACCAAAATCTTTTTCTCTAGCCATCAAAACATTTCTCTAGCCATCATGTTTTACCCCAGCCTCTGTGGGATCAGATATCAGCCTTGATGCAGGCTTCCTAAATAAATGAAATTAATAACAAGTACAGCAACAAGTTTAACAGCTTTCTCTCAAGAAGTGTGCACCTTTAGTAGGTATGAAAATGACGAATCATGTACTATATTACAAATAGTGCCCCTTACTGGTAAAACTTTTATTTATAAAATAAATATTTTTTTTCCAAAATTCAGAATTGTTTCATATGTCTTTTAAACTGCAGAAACGCGAAAGATATCACTATGAAATTGTTTTGCAATGAGTTATTTGTGCCACAGACAGCCACATACGGGGCTCCACATAGAGGGCTTCAGTCCACTGCAAAGGGGCCACGTACAGGGCTTCAGTCCCCTGTAAAAGGGCCACGTACAGGGCTTCAGTCTGCTATAACGGGGCCGCAGACTAGGGTTCAGTCTGCTTTAAAGCACATTAAAAAAGGCATTTTCTCTTGTCTTCTGCCACTCCTAGTGTTGAGCCTGCAGGACCTCTGTTGCCGTTCCATCGTCTCCTGCACACCAGTACATCTGGTGGACAAGCTGCCACTTCCCATTGCCTTAAAAAGCCACCTCAAATCTTTCTCTATGGCCAACGGGCTGAATGCCAGAATGATGCACGGCCGCTCGTATTCAGTCACAGCCAACAGCACCAACAAGAGGAACAGCCTGAAGAAATCCAAGCCCATCCGTCCGCCGCAGAGCCCCTCTCAAAGCTGTGCGAGGAACAGCTGTAAGATCTCATAGGAATGAGTGATGCTGCCTTCACCTAAACTGTCTGCTTTCCTGGGTTGGCCTCGTTGGAGCCTTGCTCTGTGCATCTACTAGCAGCAGCGAAGGAGACAAAGAGAGCAGCCTGCAGCCTTTTTCAGAAGCTGCTGCTAGGTTCACATAAAACGGAGCAAGAGAATTCTGCTTTGGGAGTAAAGCTCTTTGACGAAGCCCTAAAGTTAAGATAATTGCTGGCGAGCTGAAATCACATTGCAGTTTTGTTTCGAAACCTGGTCTGAGCCACTGTTTGCGGTTTTATGCTGAATAAGAATACATCAATATTTAAACATGTTCTAAATTTGTGGCCTGGATTCTGAACGCTGCAAGCTGGACAAGAGAGTGAATATCGTTATACACAACAAATCATTTTAATGTTTTGCTATTGAACAGAATATCAGGAGATCTCATAGATAAACACTATAATGTCAGGCTTGGAAGTGTTTCAAGATTCCATGAGAAAAAGTGAGATTAAAACAAATGATGACCACAGAAGGACATTACAGCTATTTAAATATGTATTTCATATGTATAATATTGTTTGATACTATTGTGTTTTTATTGTTTGGTTTGTATGAGTTTTCTTCAACAAAAGTGTACAGTGAAAATAATAACAATAATTCAAAGAGGAAAATACCAAAGATGTTGGAGGTGGAAAAAGATGGGGACTCTGCAAGAATGATGTTTTGTAATTTAAAGCTTATGATTTCCAATAAACTCTGCTAACGGGAAAAGTCTCTTTTGCGCTCTTGGAGTTTCTCTGGTTAAGTGTGGTGTGGGTGAATATCATAGTTTTGAGTATTATCCTATTATAATGAGTAATTATATTTAAAATCACCCCCATTTGTATAATACAATGTAACTCAAATATCATATTCACTCTTTGTTATTTATCAAGAACTATCCCATGTACAGTGGTACCTCAGTACTCGAACTCATTAGAACTTTAACTTCTTAAAAGTCGAACCAACCAGTTAGAAAAAAAAGACCTAGAACTTGATCTGAGTTTTCAGAGGTCAAACCGTGAATGCCGACCTAAGATAAATTGTATGCGCGGGGAAATGAGTCACACGGCACGTCTTTCAGTAGAAACGAAAGGTAACGCTTCAGTCTCAGCCTCACATTCCCTGTGATAGCATCGTGCATGTTTTCACTAGCTGAATAAAGATTTTTTATTAATTATTTTAATGCTATTAATAATAAACCATTAATACATTTAATTATAATAGTATTGTCATGCCGAGTAGGGACAGAATGGAGACAAAGGCGCAGCCGTCAGGGTATTGGGGAATACGGGGTTTAATTATAGGTAAGACAGGTAAGGCAGGAAAAACGCAGATGGACAATACAGTGACCAGACTGGGGAAATAAACTGAAACGCAAACTAAATACATAGCACTAATAACAACAACCAGAAACAGCTGATCACACGGGTATTCAGGGAACACTATATTTCAAGCAATATGTTAAAGTTGGTAATTGATGTGAACTGTTTTATAGTGTTGTGTCCACTCAGACAGCGAATATATTTATGCTCTGCCAAAATACCATTTTTTGGATCAGATGCAATGCATCACACAGATTGGACGCAAGAAGTGGGGAGAATTTTAAGCCTACGATAATGAAATGGATTACAGTGCCCATATCCTGAATTAGCAATAGTTCTTTACCTGTGTGCTTTAATATTATAATATTATAATATTAAATGAAAACCACCGTGCATGATACCTGACCCAGCAGAAACTTGTATCTTATTAACATCACGGAGCATCATCTCTCATGTTTGCATACACAGCTTTAATCATTTTCAGTTTTCTTTGTTACATTTATCTTTTTTTTTTTTTTTTTTTTTACAAGTTCCTGCATACATAAGCAGACACTATTTATAGGTTCGGTGGTATTAAGCTGCAGGTAATGATTTACAAATCCTCAATGCAGCAAGCATAACAGTTTCGACCAGGAATCTCCAAAAGGGCTTATTGTAGCTTTTTAATTAAAAAAAGAATAATTTGGGAGGACAAAAAAACAGTTGACTCATAGATACCTTGAAGCAACAGTGAACAATAAACAAACCTGATGACAAACTCTCAACACATCTATATGAAACCACAATTCAGTTTTAAAGAATTTCAGTCCTTTATTGTCTATGTTGAGTTAGTTTCTTTCACAGCATTGTCACAGCAGGCATATTCCTTCTATATTGTTTGCTAGGCTAACCTAAGGAAGCAGAAAAACTGAGAAAGAAAATATAACAGTTGGCTGCAGTCAATCAATGCAGAAAATGCATAATGACAAAAATTCAAATTTCAGACAGTTTATACTTACTTTATTCCGTATTTCCCATCAGTCATAGCATACTCCCCTTAAAATTGGTTATTAAAGTTAATAAAGCCATGAATTGGGATACCTATAGCACAAGTAAGCCTTGAGTAAGATGCTAAGTTGTTTGACCAACATCCAACTGTCAGTACAATAAAGTGTGAACAGTTACTTTTTGACATTTGAGTCCCAGTGCAATAGATTTGGATCTAGAATGGGTTTTAAATATGAGGTTTCTATAAAGTAAGGAAGTGTTTTCAATTTTTTTATATATATTTTCCAGCAAATGCAGGTTTCAGTTCTTGGATTCTCACAATGATGAATCACCATCTGCAAATGGCCCAAATATTTTCCAAAATTCACCACTCCCAAATCAGACCTCCTCAAAAGTTTCACCCTTAGTACTTTTTCAAAAGCCCCATTTATGATTAAATGATAAAATAGGAGAAGCATGATAAGCTATACTGTCATGTCTGGAAATTAATCTTGGATCATCAAATCACATCAATATAGAGCTGCGGGAACCAATCACAAGAACACACATGCATAGTGGAAGTTCACAGGATGAATCAGAAACTATTTTTTAACCTTTAACCTCTGGACTGTCTCTTCTAAAATATCACAGGTCATTTGATTGTAAGGAACACAATGCCTTGTTTTCTGCTTTACAGAATGATTCAAAAAGACCTGAAAATTCCTTAATGCACAGCGCTTTCAGTGACTGGCAGGTTAATAAAGAAGTGAAACTTGGGGTGGACTGGCAACAAAAACCAGCCTGGAAATATTTATTTATTTATTTTATTTATGCTTTATTTTACCAGGAAGGTTCCATTGAGATACAATATCTCTTCTTCCAGGAAGTCCTAGCCAAGATGGCAGAATAAGAAAATAAAACAAAAATTTCATATACACACATATAAAGATGATTAATATGGACACAAACTAAAACACATGCAAATATTCTCCAAAAATACATAGAATGAAATTAATTTACATGAAACAATGACATTGTTCTTTAAGCTCAGAGTTTAAGAGATTTTTGGACACATTCAGAAAAGGCAAGGAGTCTAAACTCAATATGTTCTGTAACATATTCCACTCATGTAGTGCATAACAACAAAAGGCGGATTTCCTCAGTTCTGTGTGTGTGGTGGGAGGCTGAAGGAGAAGTTTAACTGATGAACGGGTTCTGTATGTATTAGTACGCAATGTCAGCAAACTACATATGTACTGAGGTAAGTTGGCCATTAAAGCCGTTGCATTAAAAACCAAGCAATGCATTTTCCTTCTAAGATGTAATGATGTCCACTCCACCATCTCATATAGCTTACACACACACACATATATATGCTATTGTTTTTCTATTGTTTAACATAGGCCTACAAAACTGGGGCCACATCACAGCATAGACGTTTCATGAATACACTCACTGGTCATGAGGAAGATGCACAGGCACTAAAAAGACCAGCCCAATGGGAAATTACCCGAATCCTCAGTATTTTTTCTGCAACTCCAGTAGCCCCGATCTGTTTTGGGGCACACTTAGGAAGGGCAAACACTTTTGACCATGGTATTTCAAAAGTCCTGCCTGAGTGATTTGGGGTGAAGACCCTCAGTTGCCTCAAAAAATATAGACTAATCCTGGACAGTTCAAAAGGGATTATAGGCAGATTCCATCTCAGGCATTTAAACAAATAGACCTGTTCAATATAACATGAACCACAGCTTGTGGGTAGTCAAAATATATTTGGTGAAAAGTTTTCCCATTAGTTTTACTAATATTCATTAAGAACGAATGTACCATCAAACAAAATCCTTGACAATCGGTTATCGAACTAATTTTATAAACACAGAAATAAGCGTTTAAATAATTGAGCACACTACTGCTACTTCTAATAATTCTTATAGAGGTCTCAAATCGATATTCCTGAGACTGTATGCAATGTACAGTATGTACACGTATTGTATGTGACGTTTCAGCATACTTATAAGAACTGAACTGGAATCCAGAGAAAATTCTTCTATTGTTTAATTTGTTACCATAACCTTACATATAATGTACATCATCGTTCGGGACTACTAACAGATCGAGACGGCCATTTTGAAAACACAAGTTTAAGTCATATTCCCCATGGTAATAGCAAAGGTACATAAGAAACACCTTGTACTTAAAAGAACCCTGACGTCAGCACTGAGGGTTCTACCTGCGGCGAATTAGAAATGGGACGAGGGCGCGACTGCGTCGCTTCCTGCTCATGCCGAAAGGGTATCGGAGCTCAGTGGCTCGTTGCGCATCTAGGCGTCCTGGCGAGCGAAATTCCGCTCGGGAGCTTGGCCGTGTGTTGACAGACTCGCGGAGGGGCAGGAGCGGCGGCAGCAGGAATTAGGAATGGTTTCCTACAGCTGAAGTTGGATATTCAGACCTTTCGTTATTCCTAAGCGATTACTGGACCACCGCGATGAACCTTTTACCTTCCAACCCCCATGGAAATGGCCTCCTTTACGCCGGATTTAACCAGGACCACGGTGAGGTCCTTTTATTTTCCCGATCGCGACTTTCCAGCAACTGTGTTTGGCCAAACTAAGTCTTGGGCCCGTACCAGGGGTAGTCAGGTCCCACACAGCCGTGTGAACGCCTCGATATACCTGCTCGACTCTGTTTCTAGCACCAATCAAGCATCTGTTTGCGATGGCCCGGTCGAGCTCCCCATTGTCATCGGCGTTTCAGCACCACAGAACTTATTTCCCATGGTGATGGAAACCATTTTATTACCCCGGCAGCTATCTGTATAAGACAGTCAACTTTGTACTTCGCTTAACTGTGCTCGTCGGTTGTAGGTGGTCCGTAGTTGTAAGTCATCTGTCCGGCGTATGGGCGTCTGATAGTGACTAGGAGCGGGAGAAACGGATAGTTTTATATTACGACGTTTAGTTTGACAGCCATGTCCGCTGTTTTTCTAGCTAGCCTGCTAACGTTATCATAGGGGGTACAGCCGCTAACAAGGTCGGGCGTCGGTGACAGTGTTTAAAGCAACACAAACTTTGCTCACAGTTAAATTCGTCTTTTGGGTAAACAATAATTAGTTATTTAGATTGCGGTGTCTAGTCCATGCTGGATGAAACGGCTGTACCAAGCTAGCCGTACAGAGCTACACCCCTCCCCGTAACACAGGCCTACGCATCGGTGTAGCTGACTACCCGAAGCGTTTAATTCATAGTCAATGTTTTTTTAAAAAAATCACGATAGTGTGGATGGCGGGCGGGCTTGCGGCGATACAGCTACGTACAGCGCATATTTACGTTTCTGGCGGCTGCACGCATGCCTCTCCCTCGGCAGCTATATAGTGGAAATGTGCCTGAAATTGATTGTTTCAGATCCAATTTGGCATTATAGGCGCATAACCTTATGGAGTACTTTCAATGGGCACTTTATGGATGTAGGTCAAGATTTCACTTTCAAACGACTGGGATTTTATTAAAAATGAGTAACAAACTTGGAGCAAATTTATGAAAACGGGAGAGTAAAGTTAGAATAGGCAGAGTCTTTTAAAATTTGAAACAATAACCCAGCATTTTAGATGTAAACTGTTAAAAGAAGAATTAAGTTGCCGGGAAAGTGTGCATATATATTAGGTTCTGCGACGTAGGCATGGGAATGTGGAATAAGGAGACGTCTGTACCTTCGAGGATTTCTTGCGTTTTCTTACCACAACCTGTACTATTTATATTTGATCATACATAATTATATGTAATATAGTGCATCAGTTTATATTACACTATATGTGAGTGTCCTGTAATGGACTGGCATCGTGCCCAGAATACAACCTTTGCTTCCCAGAACTGGCTCTGAATCACTTTGATCTCCAAAAAAAAAAAAAACGTATTGAAAATGAAGTGCAGGAAACCATTTTTAACACCATTGTAACTGATCAGCCAGATTTACATTTGTCTTTGTAAATGTTTGACATCTGGCATATTATCTGCCTGTCCCAGGCAGTACAGAGAATTGCTGGGTTACACCCTGGATGGGATGCCAGTCCATCCCTGGGCACACAAACACACACACATGCAGTAATAAACACAGGGCAATTTAAAGATGCCAGTTTGCCTTACTGCATGCATTTAGACTATGGGTGGAAGCTGGAGTAACTAGAGCAGGGGATTTCAACCTTAGGTGTCTGTAGAGATGTTTCGTAAATTAATAAAATGCTGGTATTATGTACTGGAAATACTAAAGGTGATATCTGCTTCTTCATGGGGAAAAAAAAATCCTCATTCCTCATTTCCTTCTGTGATTATTCATCTGTGATAGAGGGTTTGTAGTTCTGGTTTGTTTTTATTTGGGGGGTCCCTAGAGAAAACCCGCACAACACAGGGAGGAAACACGCAAACTACACACAGACACAGATCAAAGACCGGAGGTGTGAGACATCTCTGCTACCTACTGAGCCACCCGTGCCTCTTGCTGAATGACTGCTTATACATAAATGCAGTCCTTTGTGGAACTGAACTTCAGTGAAATATTGTAAAAATCTATTTTACAAGCCCCTAAATAGAACTGGAACCTTTTCAGTGCTGCTTTGAAGGACAGTATTAGTGCACTGTTAAACATCTTGGTGCTGTATGTGACTAATCAGGCATATCATATGTTTTTGTGATGATTATTCATATAGCTCTTTTAACAATAGACTATTATGTGTGTTTGTAGCATGTAGCAGAAAGGAAGAAGAGAAGTAGAGAAGTCTGGTGGAGAGGTTCCCTCCCCCCATGTGGTTTAAGAAGAACCACCTGCAGCTCAGTGTCAGAAAGACAAAGGAGCTCATGTGGGACTTAAGCTGCAGGAAGGAGCCACGGGCTGCTGTTACTGTTCAGCAGGGGGGAGAAATTCTATAGTGCTGTGCGTTCATCGGTATATTCTCAATTAGCATTAGTGACAGGGTGGACTGGCATGACAGCATAGTGAATGTCTACAAGGAAGCCTGGAGTAGTCCCTCCTTGTGGAGTAGCTACACATGTTTTATCTATCCTATTGCCGTGTCTTTGTTCCTGATTGGTGGTGGTGGGGGAGCAGATAGGCTTAAACTTTTGAGAGAAACTTACTCTGTCATTCATCTAGTGGAGGAGGGACGACTGGTGTCCAAACTGTACACTATTCTTTCAGCAGAGAGCTGGTACAATTGAAGGATGCTTTCAGCCCCTGGTTCATCCTAAGATGCACAGTGTTCAGTGTTTCAGATGTTCCTTTGTGCTTCCTGCCATTTGTACAGTGTTTCCAGTCTTCGCGTTGCGAACCCTGTCGTGCTCGGAGGACATTAACTCAATTGTGACTCATCACCGTTTTGTGTTGCACTAAATTAATGTACCTTTTATGTTTCTACCTGAATTCTACTTGTGATATAAACTTTCTATTTTATGCTGTGCTGGGAAACATCCATCATTGAAATTATGCAGGAGAACTAACATTTCTAAAATAAAGTTTTAGCTTATTTTAGGCTACACAGACACTTCTTAAGTTTTGATGTTCATGCACGCAGTCTCTGAAGACAATGAATACTGACTCTGCCCAGACTCCAGATGTCTTAGATACAGTTCACTAATGTGCCGTTTTGGCCAAATTTTTGTCTGTTTTGTTGTCTTTCTGGTCTGACTACCTTCCCTTTGTGTGAAACAAAGCATTCACCGTGGGATAATAAAAATTGATGCTTTATTGATCCCCGTGGGGAAATTGTCTTTACACCTCCCTCAACTTGCTCTTTGTATAGTAAGCTTTCTGCGAAGGGCAGCCACCCGTAGCGGCGCCCAGGGAGCTGGGGGTTAAGAGCCTTGCTCAAGGACCCGCAGACTTGCTGAGGCTGGGTTTGAACCGGCGACCTTGTGATTACAGGCACCCAAGCTTAGCTCATTGAGGCACACGCTGCCCAAATTGACACATAACAGGGATATCATTGTAATATACTGTTATATGCACGATATTATTGTATATATGCGTGCATGTACAATAATCACCAGGACTTTAGATGATGGACAGTAAATTTCCTGTACTATACGAACATTTACTTGCATCCACAATTTGATAAGCAGATTAATAGTACACCTGAAATATTATTGAGGCACTTTGATGCCCAAAAGTTAGTACAATCAGTCCCGCTACAATGCAACTGATGTGTCCCTGAAAAACCTCGCATTCACAAAAACTGTGCATTAATAGACACATATTTAATGGGAGTAACAGGGTTGGGGAAATGTGACTCCAAAGCTTAGTAACTTATGCCAAACTAAATGAATCGTGTAATAAAAGCAGTGATGTCAGTTGCCCATAATGTAATTATGTGAATTTTAAGTAAATATTCATCCATCTAGAGCTGGGTGATATGGCAAAAAAAATTGATTTTTCTCTTGTATTGACTGATATTGATAATTATCAATATTATAGTTTCAACCATGCTGTTCCATGTAATAATGTAATAATCAAAATAATAATAAAATAACCCTATTCTGACAAATAGAATGAATACATTGAAATAAACAATATTAGTAAACAAATACTTATTTTCCAACAAATATTACTGTTTACATACAAAATTCCCTTAAAATTATAAAAGATTGATTTTCAAGTATTCAAATGAACAAAACCATATAATAATGTAATGTGCAAAACTGTGTAATATTGCAAATATGTTAAAGGGTAAACATAAAATAAAGCAGGACAGAAGTGACTGCCGCAAGTATCTTCCTGTATTGTTGGTCTCTTAAAAACTTTAAAATTCTGAGGTAGATAATTATCTAGAAAATCTAAAACAATCAAAAAAAAAACATTTATTCATAAAAATGCCAAATCATGGTTAGACTTTTTTGTCCGGCGTTGCAAAACGTCACCACGTGTCACCATGTCACGTGGTTTAAAATCTCCGCGAGAGCAAGACGACTTGAGACAGACCGTGCAGCACAAACTGGAACCGCCTCCTGTTAGAACAGATTTGAGTTGTGAAATCACGTGCTGTGGCAGTACTGACTAATTTGTATGAATTTAGCATTTCCTTATGTTATATTCCAGATATTGCTGAAAATTACATGGCATGCCTGGATCAACATTGCACATTACATGTTTGCACATAAATATGTTCCATATTTTAAAAGAGGAAATATTGTGGATCAACAAGGTAAAAGGGGAGTTTATATTGTAGTTCAAAGTCCAACATATTTGGTAAACATAAGTATACACTGTATTTATACAGGTTACTATTTTTTTGATGTCACAATGCACCTCTCATTAATATTTTAGGTGTAGTATTAATCTGCTTATAAAATTGTGGGCATTAATAAATGCCCACAGTACCAAAAAGCTAGCGCCTGAACAAATTTTTACACCCCGCGTCACATTTGTTGGCATGGATTTGTGTCTCTTGACGTAACTCATGGAAATACTACCAACTTATTTGGACACACTATTGGTAGCTAATAAGTTCTGTTTGGCTATAGTTTATTCTGGGTAAAAAATTTTTATAGATGCAGTATTAAGTGCAAATATTTCTTTTATCATATAATTGCAATGTAATATCATGCAGCCATAGTGAAGAACTACTCATTGTTGACAAAGAGCAAGGGTGTTGGAATTCATAACAGTCCTTTTACTTGGGACTGTTCAGGCTGGACTGTTGTCTGTTTTTGTTAAACAGTAATGGTCTCTAACACATCTAGATTTTAAAAAAACAGGACTTTAATATTCTCTAAATGACCACAATGTTTTATTACATTATATCAAGTGTCAGTCACAAGTAATCAGTCAGAGAGCAGTCTGCCTGTTTGGGAGTTTTGGGATAAAATTTAACTTGAGTAACACGTGTCTCGTCTTGTCTGTTTTTAGAAACAGTAATCATCTAGTTTTCCTACAGTGTATCATTTCCTCCATCAGGTGCTTTTTTCTACGGCGTTAGAAATTTGAATCTGATGCATGGCAGGATAGGTTGACATTCCGTGTATGAAATGTCATTTTAGTCTGTTCTGTGCATTGATACCTTCTTTCTGTGAAAGAGTACAGGCAGACATGTGACTGGCACAAGCCTTCCTGCCCTCTGATTCATTGCGCAGCAGGTATAAGAATCAGTTGATTCTTCCCTTATCAGCCTGAATTAACTTTCATTGTTGATGTGATTGTTGGATGTGTAGCATGGTGCTGCACACTACAGTGTTCATGGATGTGAACTGTGCCGGGAAGAAGAAATTGGGCATAGTGTAATATTCCTGTTCAGCTGTTGAATACCTTTCTTTTGATACCCCTCCTAGAATAATTCAGAATAAAATGTGGTAGAAGTGGCTGCCTCAGCTGTTTCCGGACGATTTATGGGTATGACGGGTGTCTAAATGAATGCAAATAATGGGCTCCCAGACTTCCCAGAGTGACTTTAATTCTGATTTGTTTAGTAATTTTTCACATTCTCTAGGCTGAGTACTAAGATTTAATTATTATTTAATCTCTAAGTCATATGCTTGTTGTAGTAGAGTAAATGGCAAGATGGATTCATCGCTGATCTTGTACTTTATGACTCAGTGTTTATGAATGTCATTTTAACTATTTGTGTTTCAACATAATGCATCTTGGGGAGATGCTAGCCTTCATTCAGTTTAATAAATGCTCCCGTTTAAAGTCCCAAAAATCCAATAAGGAGTTGCAGGGCTGGACTGGGATAAAAAATTGGCCCTTGACTTTGGGACATTGGACTTATGGATCCTCCATAACAAATTTTGCCTAATGGAGGGATCCCCCGCAATGAATTTTGCCTGCCCACAGACAAAATGCCTTGTATACCAGATGGCCAGTCCAGCCCAGAGTAGTTGTATTAACAAGGCTAAACACCGACTTAACCAAAACATTTACTGCCAGACCTGTTAAGCTATTTTATTTATTGCATCATTGTTTTGATGTATTACTTGTCAAGTATCTCGAAGCTGTCACTGCAGACTAAACATCACATTATAATTATATATCCTTCCCTATTTATTTTTATTGTAAAATAATTCATGACTCATTTTCTTATATCCAGGTTGCTTTGCGTGTGGAATGGAAAATGGATTCCGAGTATATAACACTGATCCCCTGAAAGAGAAAGAAAAGCAAGGTAAGGACAATTTGCTGAAAATGTCAACATGTTACAATAAACATGGAAGCAATTTAAATATGCAAAGATGTTTTCTGTACTGAAAAAATATACTGAAGATTGCATTGCCTTCAGAAACACCTAGGGTCTAGCGGTTTACACCACTTCAGGTTCATAAAAATCTCTGGAATGACAACGATTAGGTAAAATAATTTCATGGATCACATGTACTTTTGAAAATTCAGCTGCTGTGAGGGTTTGTCTGAAGATGGTATTGCTTGAAAGATACCTTTGAAGTGCTTAGAGAAATACAGATTAAAGGCAGTATTGAATATATAGTATCTGTCAGTAACAGATGGTAATATCAAGTAACAGAATTTTGGTTTTGTTTTGATCCAGGCATGCCATGTAATTTTCAGCAATATCTGATAAAATTACATAATTTGGTTGGTATATGACATACAGAACCTAGACTTATGAGTTTGGTGATGAAGATATGAAAATAACTAGCAGAATAAAACATCCCTTTTATTGCAAAAAGGATACCAGTAGGACTGGCACTAATGACTGTTTTTCTATGGATTAATTGAATTGACTATTGATTAATCTAAGTAATTTTGCTCCAGAAAATCAAATGGAGCATTTAAGTTTTAAATTTTATTTTGACAACAACAAACTATGTTATTGCAGGGCTTTAAAAAATGGACGCTGGCTTTTTGGCACTATGTGAGCATTTTTTCTGGGGTCAATTCCATAAGCAAATTAGTAGTATGCTTAAAATATTAATGAGATGAGAGTGTGTATTATGACGCCCAAAACTTAGTAATCTATGTAAATTCAGCAAATCCTTGTTTATTAAATTTGGTTAGCGGAGCACGCCATATGCTACTGTTTTGGTAAATCATATAAGCGATAAGCACTGAAGTCAAGAACAGGACAGCTCTGCAACCACCACATCTTTTAAAAGAGGAGATATTGTGCATGAACAATGCAAAAAGATGTCGGTGTGGCACTGCTTTTCGCTGATTAAAGTCCAGCATTTCACTTTCATTTCATTTATTCATTTTCATTTTATTTATTTCTTTATTTTCTTTTATTTGGTGTCTGTTTTCATTTCAGTTTACGATAATAACACTGGTCCCGACAAGCCCAATTTGCACAAACACACACGGGCACTGTCAATCCACGCAGAATAACCCCAGATTTTAGCCTAAACGTTTTCTTAAACTCTTGGAGATTTTAAGGTATCATGCAGACAATATTATGGTTATAATAATGAGTGTGTTTAGCAGCTACAAAGACAAAAGATATTAAAAAAGCTCTCCATACTAATGGTAATTTAATAAACACGAATAGAGGGGGTGGTTTTGTTTATCCTGGCAGTCCAGAATAATGCCTGTGTGTTTTCTCCACTGGCACTCATGCATAGCACTGGTGCCTGTGTAGTATGACGTCAGACTTTTGCACAGTGTAAAACCACCTTTTTGTATTGTGATAATTTGAAATTATTCTCATAATTCCGTAGTGATATTAAAGGAAAAAATTTGTCATAATGAATTGAAGCATTTTAGAAATCATAATGGTAATTTCATTAAAATGAAACAAAAAATAATGTTGCATTAAAATATTGACATCAACGCATTTTCAGCATCAATATCATCAACTACATCTAATTGCAGCAGCCCCAGATAACAGTAAAGATTCACGGAAGACACATTCAGCCTTATTGCTCGTAGTACATAAAAACTAACCTGTTTACAAAATTGTTACATTCAATAAAATCAGAGTGAGAATGTAATAATCTCTACTTTTTTATTACTGGTGCTGCTATCTTTGAATATTGGTAGAATTTTTAAATATTAGTCAAGACTGAAACATTGGACTGATGGCAGTATCTTGATTTTTAACAAATATTGGCCAATACCAATATGTAATCCCAAATGTCATGCACTACAAAAATTCACATCACTTTTTCCTTGGCTAGCTAGTTGGCTACTTCACTGTTTTGACCATCGCGGCTTGATAAAAGAACGACTATGCTACAAAACAGAGGCATTTCCCAAAAGCAGCATAGCACAATCATTACCTTAACCCTTGGAGAGAACACTCAACACTACAAAACAGGGCCTGTCATGAGGTATGTCAGGGTATTGCATGTTAACCCTGCTGTAACAAGAAAATTTCCTTCTAAGGGATCAATAAAGTACTCTCTCTCTAACGTGTGGGTGTTATTACTACTTGTCATAAATTTATGGTCAAATATAGGTGACGTGTACCATTGCAATTGAGTAACTAATGTGAATTTAAAGTGCTGGCAGTTCGTGACTTTTTATTTGCTACTTGTTACGGCTGCTTTAATCTGCTTGCTTGCCCCAAGGATGGTTGAAATACCAATGAGCTGTGTTTGTTTGCATTTTTCAGAATTCCTTGAGGGTGGGGTTGGTCATGTGGAGATGCTCTTCCGATGCAACTATTTAGCCCTTGTGGGAGGAGGAAAGAAACCCAAGTACCCACCTAACAAAGGTATATTTGCATTGTTCAGCTCAGTGAGACTGGATTGTCAGTGTGCATTCATGAGTAAAAACGAAGATTTATAATGTGTATGACTACATGGATCCCAGGCAAATGCACTTCTGCTGTGCCTGTCCTAGTTATGATTTGGGATGACCTGAAGAAGAAGACAGTCATAGAAATCGAGTTCTCCACAGAAGTGAAAGCAGTGAAACTCCGGAGAGACAGGTAGTGACATGCAGCGTCTTGATGCCTGCTGGGGGGCTCCCTGCTTTTTGAGAGAGATGGTTGCAGCCCAGCTTTTGGCTTTATTAACCAATTTCCTGGAGGGGGGTTTTAATATGGCCATTGCTACGTGCTGTGATTTGTACCAGGGAGATGGACAGTAATACAAGCTATGTTCTCAGGTCATCTATCGAATGTGGATGTTTTGCTGGGATATTCTTCATTCAATTGACTGTGTTTTCTTAATGATCTGAATATTGTGTTTGAAATTATTAATATTGCTTGGTTTTAGGATTGTGGTGGTTCTAGATTCTATGATCAAGGTGTTCACCTTCACTCACAACCCCCACCAACTACATGTGTTTGAAACCTGCTACAACCCCAAAGGTACATTACTTTCCATCCCCGTTTCTCTACAGGCTATGCCCAATAAAAACCGTACATGCACGTTGTCTCTGCGTCATGTTACATTCGGAAATATTAGGAAAAGTCTGAGTTTCCTGCATGCTGTGCTTGTAGACCGTTATGGCACCTCCACTGATCTGATCTAGAGCAGTTACTGTTAATAACAAAGACCACCTCTGTGCTGGTAATCCATCCAAGTAGGTGCAGTAGCTGTTGCATTTCATTGTAAAGCCAGGGAACTAGACCAGTGTTTGATATTAGGATCAATGGTTTTCCTTTGCTGCTTATGCAGATTTTAATCTAAAAATACTCCCTTAGTCTAAGTGTTCTTGTACTCATCACAAAACCATCTTAACAGGTAATTTTTGATGTCTAGTTCAGTGAATGGAGACTCGTCTCCTGTCTGTGTCGGCATGGCAGAGCAGCTGCCCTTCTGCTGTGATGCCATGATTTCACCGGCTTGTGTGTGTATCAGTGTAAAGGCTGATTGAGATGCTCTCTTCCCACTGCCCCCTGCAGGCCTTTGTGTTCTATGCCCCAACAGTAACAATTCCCTGCTGGCCTTCCCGGGCACCCACTCTGGCCACGTGCAGATTGTGGATTTGGCCAACACGGAGAAGCCCCCTGTGGACATCCCGGCCCATGAGGGAGCCTTGTGCTGCATTGCGCTCAATCTGCAGGGCACACGGATAGCCACCGCTTCCGAAAAGGTAGGCTGAGAGCCAGTGAGATTTACCTCTGCAGCTCTGCAGTACGTCTTCTCACAAGTTGGCAAGTTTGTGTGGAACAACCTGTCGGTTATAAAGTCCTCGTCTGTGTAATATAAAACTAGCTTCAGGAGACGGCGTGTAGGAGTGTAGCAATTGACCTTGGGTCTGTTAAGAAGGCCCGTACACACCAAGCGTGACAGCTGTAAAAAAAAAAAAAAATGCATTTTAGAATCCGTAGGGTTGCAGAGTATCGTAAAACGTAGCATTTTATTACTAACCAGGCAAGATGAACAAGCCTGTGAATGAGAAAGCAGAGTATGGTTACTCCTGCTGCTCTAACTTTGTTTCTCTTTGTGGCATAATCTCCATGTCCTGTACATTTTATATTGGATGTATTTATAGTGACTGGCCAAGTTAACCTACTAATCATTGAAGGGGCGCATGAAATAATTCACCTCTGTCTCACATTTCCCTAGCCCATGACTGGCAAGTATATGCACCACTCAGCTATTCATGATTAAGCCCAAGGCTGAATCACATCATTAGAAAACTGATACACTGTGAGATCGGGAAATAAACAGTAGGCTGTAAATATTCAGAATTAATTAGCCAATTAAATACTGGCATGCCGGTGTATGTTCTGACAAAGCATTGCTTTGTCTAATATTGCATGTCTTTTGTGCATCTGTGTGAGAGATATTCTAGCTCTATTAACCCTGTTTTCTCCTGGTCGATAATCAGTGCTAACTCATGCTTGAGTAATGATGCACCTGAAAAAAGTAATGTAGTCAACATGAATGGATGTTGTTTGGCACAATTCACACTTAGTAAAAGCTAGTAGTTCTTGCTTTTTTTTTCTCCGGAGTTTGAGTGGAGACGCTGCCCTTAAAGTTCTGTCGATACATTGAACTCGATCCTTTTAGTAGAGGTACTGCAACCAACTCTGGTTGAAGGTAAGGTACTGTATAGTTGTATATTCTGTTTGTTAAAGGGTTCTGCTCTACACCAAAATAATTTGAGGCCAATGCATGTTTCACCTGAACTATTAATTGACTTGAATTTTTACATTGTTGTTGATGAAATGAAATGGAAATGAAAATGGAAACAAAATGACCTTGTTTGTCACAGGGGACTCTGATAAGGATATTTGACACCTCTGCAGGCCACTTGATCCAGGAACTAAGGCGGGGCTCACAAGCAGCTAACATTTATTGGTGAGTATTTCATGCTGCCGTGCTAATTATTATATGATAGGTAATTGCATCATATCAGAATCCTGTTACCTTGCAGTCTGTGTCTCCCTACAGTATCAATTTCAACCAGGATGCGTCTCTCATCTGCGTGTCCAGTGACCACGGCACTGTACACATATTCGCAGCAGAAGATCCTAAAAGGAACAAACAGTCTAGGTCTGGTATAGGTTTGAATTGTTACCGCAGTTTGATGCCACCTCCTCTTCATTTTAATGCTGTTCAGACAACTGTGTTGCACATATTGCCCAGCAAGCAAACATATATGCCTGAATTATTTTCCTCATTCTGTTTTCAGCTTGGCTTCAGCAAGCTTCCTTCCCAAATACTTCAGTTCCAAATGGAGCTTCTCCAAGTTTCAGGTCCCCTCTGGCTCCCCCTGTGTCTGTGCCTTTGGAACGGAGCCCAACGCAGTCATAGGTATGGCAGCTTCTCTGCTCCAGTGAGCATAAACGCAGTGTACCTACTCCCCTGTTCCTGGCAGGGTTAACAAATGAAGCAGACAAAGAACTGGATATGAATCAGGCGAGCGAGGAAATCGAATCGCTCACTGGGAATGTCTGCTTTTTCCTGTGGTCTCTCTTTACCACGGAGTGTTAGGTTACAACCTAGCAATGAGCTAATGCAGGGGAGCTGGGTGGGAATTGGTTGCTTTTGGGGGATGGACTTGGGTGGGCAAAGAGGCGACAAGGACTTTCTGTACGACAGTCCTCATACCTTGCAGAATTCTCGCAGAGTACAGGTATATTAGGCAACTTCCTGGGATCAGTTCAGTCGTCTAGGTCGATATCGTTAAGACTGGGCTATCTTAAATTCACTCTAAATAATTTTATGAATGACAGTAAGTACATAGAGCGAGAACTGAAACTGACTTGTGGTTTCACAAAGAGTTACGTGAGTGCTCATTAAATTTAGCCATGCTGCCATCTAGTGGAATAGTGCTATACATTTAAGTCTTCAAAATATTGTGCTGTTTTGCTAAATTATACTCTCTTGAGAATGTTATCTGCATTAAGTAACTATCTGCTATGTGAAGTTGCTTATGATTGTAGTAATTCCATTTTTGTTTCATTTCCTTCCTCTAGCCATATGTGCTGATGGCAGCTATTACAAGTTCCTGTTTAACCAAAAAGGGGAATGTTCCAGGGATGTTTATGCACAGTTTCTGGAAATGACAGATGAGAAAATCTGACCCACTAGGAACCGTGTGAAGGTTTCTTATCATTTTTTCCCCTTTGGTCTTTTCATTCCCTCCTGCTGAAGACAGACACAAATGGCACATCACAAATTGAGTGTCTGAGCTGGGAGAGGTACTGTCAGAGCACAGTGGTCACACAGGACAAGTAGAGGAGAGCCTCATAAACTTGAACATCTGACCTATGGAATTTTATTTCCTGTGTTGGGATTTACAAAATAGTCTTATCTTGAGAGGCGAGCCTGAGCAGTGGCGGAAGAGACTGAGTCGAGCGTCGTTTATGAAAAGAGCGATATAATTCTTTTTTTTTTTTTCCTGAGTTTTTTTTTTGTTTAACACATAACATTTGTTTGTTCTACACTAGTCACGTATCTTGAGGAGTCCTCCTTGTGGTGATCACACTAAAGAATGTAATACTGTGGTATTCATTATAATATTTTTTTATTTTAAAGAAGAAACCTTATTCTCCTGTTTTGTTGAGTAACACCACCTAACCAGGTATAGGGAGTGCCTCTGCTGATTTACAAAGTGAGTTTCACTTATATAAATATACATACATTTAAATACCTATTAGCACTAGATCTGATTTTACTCAATGTATAAAGCCAATATTCCATATTGAATCTATGTACTTGTAGAGATTATACATATACAAAACCAGAGTTTTCTTGCCCCTCCTGTCCATGTTCTTTACTTGTATGTGCAATGCTCTTTCCTTTTCTTTTTCTCCATCAGTGTTACAGCCAGCTCCAACCATTAATATCTAACAGTCTTCCCATTGCTATGACTATTAGGAGCATGGTGCCAATATCCATAAATTTCTCTGCTGTTTAATGATGGCGCCTGATGGGTAGGGAAGGAGGAGACAAACGATCACCATTTTGGAATTATTCATCCTCCCCATGCATATCTGGCAGACAACATCGACTTCATAGCTTACCATAATGAGATTATACTTTGTGCAGGTTGTGTAATTATATCTGCGAAAGAGGACTTTCATTTGTATTGCATGTAGTATCCAGATTATTTGTGATTCTTTTGAGTGATTTTTTTTTTTTTATAAAATAGGCTAATCCCAGTGGTTTCCTTTTGATTTATTACACTATTTATAAGCAACAAATTTAGACACTGGCTGGTTTTGAAAAATTTTCCTTTTTTTTTTTTTATTTTTTAAATCTCCTAACTCCCAACAACTTGGCTTTTATTGCTCTTCGTCAAACTAAACCAGGAAGTTCCTGTCACATGACCCAGGCAAAGTCACTCTTTACTGTGACATAAAAAGAGAACCTTTGGCATGGTGCTTCGGTAACAGTGTCTGGCACTTGCCTATTACATGCCAGTTCTCACGATATGGAATTTTACTTCTTTTGCTGAGATGAAAAAAAGTCTTATCCTGACGATACTGAGCATTGGTGGAAGACACTGAATCAAGCATCATGTACACTTTTCCGTGGGTTTAACAATCTCAGGTGTTCGCATTTTGGGTCATTTTAGAACAGCCAGTCCTTCCATCGTGGGATTCATTGTGTTCGCTGCATGTTTTCTATCACTGTTGTCCAGGCCTACAGGCTGATCATTGTCATTTCAGACTGACTGTTCAGAATGTAAATGTATGCTCAGATTCCAGCCTGGACTAAATATAATGGGACAGAACCTCTGCATGACTAATGGAGAGGATAACATCAGGTAGTCATGGCCTATTTAGACAGCAAAATTTCATGCTTTATTATTTCAGTTGTTAAATTTGACAATTACCTATGAATGGCTCTCGTCTACAAGCTTTCAATCACAAATCACTCATTTACAAGCATCCAGTGGGTTCAGCTGCTGTCTCCTTGACCTTGAAGCCTATTTCACTTTGTCATTCACTGAATTTTTATGTTTAGTAACACCAGTAACTTTGCAGCCAAAAACTGTCTGAATCACTCAAATACTCTCAAATGTGAATGCACTGTTGTATGAGTTGAATGTTTCTTGCTGGGGGGATAAATTCTGAACTAACCTGTCTACAATTGAAGACTGGGCCTTTTCCACCAAGAGGTTTTCAGTGTTGTAATTATAATGACAATCATCCATCCACAATAGTTTAAATTGGCTGCAGACTCCACTGGCTGCTGCCTAAGCATTTCCTCATTATACAGCTGCATGTCATTACTGCAACCCATATTTTGGAAAAGCAGAAAGCTTGGTTGGAAGTTTTTCATAAAGAAGCACTGGGTCATAGTACATAAGCCCTAGACAGTGTCCGTCTTTCGGAAGTGGAGAATACCAAATTATGGGTGAGAGTTGGGAATAAATAGTGTTATATACAGTATATATAAATGTTTACAGACAACCTATCAAGGAAATGTAATGCTAATAGCTGAACCTATGGTCATACAGGTTACATTCATACCTGTATGCGTCTTTGCGGCCTTTTTCTCATATTCAAGTAAAGGTCTTTCATTAAAACGAGCATACCAATCATCAGACTGATGGGTGAAATTCCTATAGCGACTGGGCCTTAAGGTTCAAAACAAAACAGCTACCAGTTTTACAGTGTTTCCTGAAAATTTAATACATCTGAATTGCAAGAAGCATCCTTGCAGTTGATTTTCATAGGAGTGCGGTGACCTACGTCCAATGACTGACTGCAGCCTTCTTCGATTTCTCTGCTTTTCAAAATGACAGACTACCTGTATTGGCTGCTGGGGGAGAAGCAACAGACAGAACACATAAGCAGTAAGAACCATGTTAGAAGATGATAGGGCTGTCATGATAGGACAAGTTTTCCATTCATTTTAAATTTGTACATTGGATAAGTATGCAGGAAGTTTCAAATTCATGTAACTTCAGAAATCATAACCCTTATCACACCATGAATGGCAAAAAAACAATCTACATTTCCAACCATGTTACTTCCCTTCCATTTAAAGGGTGACTGAAGCTTAGAGCAAGGTTCCGAACTGGGAACATCCGAGCACGTGGCCATAATAAAACATCCATCTCCACAACTGTAACCAAAAAACTGACATTCTACATAATTTAGTGTCTTAGCAAGAATTTAACATTCCATTTGAATCAATTAATACAGGCTGGTATCTACTTGCCATCTATACATTAAACAGAACAGCAGTAATCCTCCTGAAACCTGAATTCAAAACAGTCAAGCCACCACCTGCCAATAATATTTGAATAATGATGTGAATGAATGGTTAGGTATTACGTTAAACTGTCCCAGAGTTAAAATTCCATTAAACTACATCTGCCGTTCAAAGTCCTATGAAATACAAATAAAGTGTGTAACTATCTGAACAGATGGTCGACTGCTCATCTCCCCCTCTTTTCTTTGAAAATGTAGGCAAGCAATTAATGTTTGGTCCATTTATTCTTTCATTTCCTAACCAGTCTGCTATGCTCAGTATTCACAGATGTTCATTTGGTCTTTCCTCATGCATAGGAGTTAGTGCGACATGGAGAATAAGCTAGACCTCATGTAAGGTTTTTAAATTAATTTATAAAAAAAAATAAAACAAAAAAAAACAAAAAAGCATTTACCCACTTAAGCAGAACATCACTTTTTTCCTCTGAACAAATACAATCTGAAGAGACTTTTCGCTCACCAAAAAACAATAAAAATAAGCAAGAGACTGCCAACTTCAACAGAGTAAACACTGGCAAAGATACTGGGGTAAACAAGGAGTAAGAAAAGGAAACGATAAGAAAACATTAAGTGCAGCACTGGTCAGATTCATAGTAGGTATTTTTTCTTCAGTTTCATTTTCTGTTATCGGCTCAGGTACATTTTCTCTAATTAGTTACATGCAAGCTTGAAACATCTGATTAACTACATATGGAGATATTTTTATATCTTATTTGTTATCTGTTAAAATATGAATATCTGTAGATGTAATAAAGAAACTTCATTTTGATTTGACAGAATGGACAAAAACCAAACCACTCCATTGATAGATTAAAAAAATAAAATAAAAAAGGAAAAACAAACCTACATTCATTTTTCACTGAACATGAAAAGTCCACATAACAAAAAACAGTTTGTGATTCCAATGTACACGTGGAGGGATTTCGGTTGAAATGCAAGACACCCCACTATTTATACTTGTTTTACTTTTTTTTTTGTTGCCGTTTTTGCTGGATTTGTTTTGTGCCTAGAGAAATGAAGATACACCCAGGAAGTCCTAAGTTCCACATGAACAACAAAATACTGCATATCTACAACTGCATTAGGTAGGTCAACATGAAGGCTAGCTGCCAAGATACAGGAAAAGGGCTCCACGTGTCAGTTCCCTTAGTGAAATATGCTGTCGATTTAAAACCGGATTTATGCGACGCCATGTTGCCATCACACGTGTGGGTGTCATTCTGCTTATCCAGAGTCTCGGTGCTGAGCCAAGGGGGCTGACCTGCCATTGACCCTCTCCCAAATCCCAGTCTGCACTGAGGTAGTTGTGGCAGAGGTACAGCACAGCCTGGTGGGCCTTAGTCTGGATGTCCAAGTTCATCTCACCTCATAAATGGACTTTCTTTTCTTTAAAGGCTTCCTGCGTCACTCTTGTCTTAATTTCACCTACTTATTTCAGTCTATCCAGCGGTTGTCCCTTTCGGTTTCTTTCCCCCTTTAGAGTCACTTTTCTTTTAAACCCATTGGGTGGTAACACATTCCAAAGTTCAGAGATGCTTTAATCTATTTTCTCCTTTTGGCACCTTGGAGTACATACGGATGGGAGGGAAAAATAAAAAAGGCGGAGGAAAAAAATGACGGCAGTACGGTCGAGACGTAGCCTTTAGTTCTGACTGCTCTGTTGGGCAGCCACCGCTGCAGGCCTGTCCACGTTCACAGCGATCACTATGCTCTCCCCCTCGTCAGTCTTGATCCTCTTCAGTTCTGGTTGCTCAGCCTGGTCGCCATTTTGCCTCTTAGTGGGGAGAGAAGCCGAGGCGGAGGCGTGGGTGGCCAGCATGTGCAAAGGGCTTGCAACAGCTGTAGAAACAAAAAGTTGAAGGGTTATAGCTCTTACTGGGCAGTACGTTTCACTGACTGAACTGTGGTCTAGTGATAGCCTCAAAAAAGTAAAATGTACTTCCAGGTATTATAAAACAAACGCTGACAAATCACTACTTTTGTGGTGGATACAGTCTCTTTAAAATAAAATCCAAGCCAACAGCAAAGAGTCAGCTCACTGCAAAATGGTCGTCGTACTTACCGGTGTTGACCGGTCCTGGAATGGCAGCGGTGACAGGCACTACATGGGTGCCATTTTGCACGATGGTCTTTATGGGGAGCTGGTGCTGGCCCAGGGGGGCCTGCTGCACAATCGTAACAGTCTGTAGTGGTGTGGCCTGAGAGGTCTGGATGATGCGGTTGGCAGTGCCTATAGGAGTATGGATAATGGCAGGAACAGGTTGTACTTTAACTGGAACCAAAACTGACCTATAAATAACCTTCCAAACAAAACATTTGTGGAAGCTTTACATATATTTCTCAGTGTAAACCAATATGGGGGTGTCAAATATTACCTTTGACTTCTTTATGCTCACCGTTTTCTTCTGGTTCTGCTTTTGGCGGGTTGACTAGAGCAGCCTGAGTGACGACAGCCTGGCCAGCTACAGTGTAAGTGTTGGCAGTCGTCAGCTCTGCCACAGTGGTGACCGACACAGCTGGGATCTGGTGGACGACGTGAACCGTCTGCATGACGGGCTGCTGGGAAGTAGAGGTGGTCACGGGTGTGGCCACAGCATAGGTCACAGGCTTAATAGCCTGGGGTAGCTGCCGCTGAACTGTAATTAGAACTGGCTGACTATTGAGAGGTGAACCTGGATAAAGGAATGCAAAAACACACAAAAATATTTTATTTCCTTTAGTGCCATGCATATTTAAATAAATTAAAAAAAACCCAAACGTAAGGCGATGGTATTTGGTGTGATGACATAGCCAGCAATATTTCAGCTCCTTACCAGGGGCACTCTGGGCAAAGCGGGCCTCCTGTATTACAGCCAGTTTAGGCTGGACAGCTGTAGTGGTTGGGGTAGGTGCAGGAATGGGCTCTGCCTCCATGGGGACAGGGGAACCTTCTCTAGATAGACTATCTGGGGTCTGCACCCCACTGGAGTGGGCAGACAAAACCCCAGAGTGATTAGGTGATGCTGGGGCACTCCTGAGAAAGAGATGGCAAGCAGACTCCGATCAGATAAGCGTGCAGGTTTACAGTCCAGATTTGTGTCTTTGTGCAATTTTAAAAAGTGTAAATAGTAGGCATGTAACCATGCGCATCGGTTAAAAATCTATATAAACGTATAACTATTTAAAACGGCTGATGTGGAAAATGAATCGCTACTTTAGGAGTACATCACGGTACTTTACTTAACAGAAAAACTGGTGTAACATTACATTCGATTTCACGATGTCAGTTCGACGTCAGATGTCACTGCGTATTCACGTCGACATTGTAAGTTTTTGGTTGTGACCGAACGCAAGATGGCAAGCGGATTTGAAATTGAGGACGAACCACCCGATCTGAAACTAGCAGTGTGGCAGCATTTTAGCTTTCCGGTAATCACAAACGAAAATGGGGAGAAAATCACAGATGACCAAAAGTACATGCAAACATGGTAAAAGACTGATAATATACACAAATAGCACAAGGAACATGCTTCAGCATGTCCACCGGCACCACAGTGAGCTCAATTCACCACCGCCAGAGTTAAGATTATTAAAAGGACAAACCACACTAAAAAGCTGCACATGCAAGCCTTAGTTTATTTGGTAACACTTGATATTCAGTGCACCTTCGTAATGCATTCATAGAACATTCATAAGCAGCATGCAAGTACACTTTAACATCATAGCATCCCTTAACAGCTTTAATATACATTAATAACAAACATTACATAATTGTACGATTATGTTTTTATATATATATTTATATATTTATTGCCCCCCATCCAGGGTTGTTCCCTGCCTTGTGCCCGTTGCTTCCGGGATAGGCTCCGGACCCCCCGCGACCCAGTAGGATAAGAGGTTTGGAAAATGGATGGGTGGATGGATATTTATTTATTTATTTATTAAGGGATGTTATGATGTAAAGGTATACATGCATGATGTTTATGAATGATTTCTGAATACTTAATGAATACATTATGATGGTGTAACTGAACGTTTTATGAAAAAAATATAAAAGCATTATAAAGGTGCAGTCAATGTAAAGCATTACCGTTTAATTTGAATTTTTTTTTGTTTATTTTGATTTGGAATTTTATTCATTTTTTTTAAAACAGTATTTTATTCAATTCCAGTTGCACGGTTAAGGACACATTTTACACAGTTTAGAAAGATAAAGGATTTTTGAACAAATTTGTGCAGCTTGTCCTGTTAAAAAAATGTATTATGAATTCAGAATCGTGAATCGTACCGAATTGTGAGTTGAGTGTATTGTTACATCCCTAGTAAATAGTAAGCACTGCTCTGTGATTATAATTCAAGAAGCAAGAGAGATCCAGCACTGCTGGTGCTCGGACCCTTAATCATGTCATTTTGGGTGAAATACAACCACTAGGTGGTAGCACTACCAACCCTTTGTCAAAACATTAACGGTCCCAATACAGAAACCTGCAAGAAGATTTCTTGCTCTGTCGTACATTTTTCAACGCTTCCTCAAATATTTCACCCTTCCCCCCCAAAAAAAACTTGATTGACAATATTACCTGGAGGACAGGGGACCAAGCGGGGTTCGGAAACAGGGAACACCCCTAGGCCTTCGCTTGCGGAAGGCCTGCTCTATAAGCTTGTTCTCAGAGGCTGGGTCTATTCTCCAGAAAGAGCCCTTGCCCGGTTCCTCCTGGGATCTGGGCACTTTAATAAAGTAACGGTTCAGTGAAAGGTTGTGACGGATTGAGTTCTGAAACAGAAAGCCAGAATTAGTGTTAGCGTTGAACCAGTGCCATTTAGCTGCTCAAATCCATTGACAAAGTGCACTATTATTTTAGTGTCAAATTGTTTCATTGTGAAACTAAAGAAACATGGTAACCTACCTGCCAGCCTTTGTCCGCTGTCCTGTAGTATGGGTAGTTCTTTGTGATATGGGTATATATTCCATTTAGTGTAAGTTGTTTATCTTGTGCCATTGTGATGGCTTGTACTATTAATTGTGCATAGGAGTAAGGAGGCTTGGAGTCATCCTGTTTTCAGAAAAAGGAAGGCAAATAAGCTACTAATTAGGTTAGTTACTATTATACTATTCATACAAAGCAAAAAAAATTAAAGGAACTTGCAGAGCTTAGTGTTGCCCTTTCATGACACAATTCAGCAGGATATTTATCTAAGCTATCAGATAAGCACCACACCTGACTAGCAGTATCTTCCTGAAATTATAACCTTTCCCTAGGGTCTTCACCTCAGAGGAGAACAGGCCTCCCTCAGATGTTGGTGGCCTCAATACTGGGAACCTAGCCAGAGAAACAAATGCCCACCGCAAAGAACTTCCAGTAAATAAACTCTCACTTGTATAAAACCACTTGTATAGAAAGTCAAAGGAAAACTGAAGGCTAATTAAAATTGAGGGTTCAGCCCCCGCCTTGTTAAGTGTCAGCCTTCACTCTGGCCGTCCTGCCTCTGAAGCTAGTGAACACTGTGGATGCCCTGATGTAGTCAGTGAGGACAAGGTCGTTCAGAATGCTACGTCAAGTGCACTTTTTAAAGGGGCCGCAAAGCAAACAAAAGTGTAGCTTATCTTTGTGCTGACTGCCAATAGGATATCAATTTGTCAAAGCAAACGCAATTATGTTAAGACAAGCTAATGTCATGAACAAGTAACATTACTGGCCCTTCACACTGATTTGCATACTATGGCACCAAAAATAGCAATCAAAATTAAGTTGTCACAAAAATGTATTATGCACTTCAACTCACTTGGAACACCCAAAATTTCAGACACCTTGGGGTCATTCCTTTTTTTTTTTTTTTTTAAATTATGTGCCTGTACGCAAACAGGGACACGTCATAACTGGAAAACTCGCTATAGCAATGTTCAGTTTCTCGTCCACCGTGCTCGGAAACTGGCAGGTCGGAACAAAAGTCTACGCGTGCGTCTTCTCTTTTGCAGGGTGATTTTCACATTTTGTTGCCGCCAAACCGTGTGCCATAGCTCATTATCATAAAGTCGACTTGGCTTCAGCTTAATTTTAATGCTCACACCACCCAAATAGCACCACGCCGAACCGATGCTTGCCGCCTGGCAACATGCCCAACCATAGAGTACGAATGATGTACGGCCGCTTTGAAGCGCCGCCATTCATGGTAAAATTCACGCCTACCTTGGGACTGTCACCACCTGAAGCTTCCTTGTCGTTCTCCGACTGGGAATTGTCCCCAATGAGCTGCAGGTCGGAGCTCAGGACACGACCCACTCTGTACCCGGAAGACCCCGCACCCCGAGGACTTGATGGGCAAGAATTGGCGGCACTGAAAAGAATTGACAATACAACAGTTTCAGGCTTAGACGAATAGATTGTGATTTTCATTCTCAAGTATGGAAGGCCTTGCAAATACTATTTACAGTGTGGAATGAATGGATAAAGCCATAGGCAAGTCATACTCTCCACAGAAAGCATTGCTCAGATTTCCAAATCCATGCCAGCAACATTTCCCTCAAAGTTCTGCGAAATAAATACAATTTACACAAGGGGGAAAAATATACGGAGGTGAAATTGCGACATGTTAATTCTTCCTGTCATGTCAGCACCTAATCAAAATCCACAATATTCAAGTATTCAAAGCAGCACGAGTGATCAGCCAAAACAAAAAGGCTGCCAGAAATATTAGTTAAAAGGACTAGTTTTTAGTATATCTACACTAAAGAATGCTCATTTCATTCTGGTGTATGTAAAAATTATTTCTCCCCAAGTTCTATCATTACTATCTATCACTACTATCATTTAGACAAAAAATTCATATCAAAGACATAGAAAACTTGGGAGAAGAGGCAGATGTATACTTTTTTGAATATCATAATATAGAAATAATTTCATTCAAATACTGAAGTTACGGGTACAGAGATACTACTGGGAACCTAAATTAATAAATCCCAGCTTTTCAAAGTGTAGATCAGTTCTACCCACAGTAACCTTTTAAAACAAAGGCTCGGTTTTCTCAAGTACATAATATAAAATTTGGTTTGGCACACATTTAAAATAGCTGGTACAAAAAAAAAAGCAAAACGGCTCCTAGATGGGAATTTCTTCACAAATGATAAACATTCAGAGCTGATCTCAAAATGGGTATCAAACAATGAAAACCAGGAATATTGTCTCAAAGGTACTGTAATTTTTTTAAAATACCAAAATACAGCACTTCAGTTCTAGAGTGAAACAGAAAATTTGAATTTCAAATAATCAGTTTTCAGAGATTTGTTTAGGAAAGCATTTCATTAGTACCATGTTGACAATTTCACTTATCACTGCTTATTATTCTCAAAAACAATGGAGAAACGTTTCAATAAAAACCGCCAAAGCAGTACAGTCAGCAAAGGAAACACCAAATGCTCTCTAAATAAGCTTTTCAAACAAAACTCCTTTTGAGGAAGCTTCACATACAACATTTTTCAGTGCACCTGGGGGGTCAAAAACATTTCCTTTTCTGGACATTAGTTGTCTTCAATGTCATTAATTCCAAACCGTCCTTCAGGTATTTGAAAATTGAAACAAATACTAAGCAATTCAAAGCTTAAAAAGACCAGGCAAAGTAAAATTCTTCTCCTTTGCTTCATTTAAAGTAAGTATTAATTCTTTCATTTTGCATAAACATACATACTAAAGCAACACAAAGTACAGACATGTACCCTTTCTGCAGCCAACAGTTCATGTAGTACAGTTTTATAAAGTGACCTTTACTCCAGTCATAACAGCTCTCAATATTGGATAAATCCCAAAAAGTAGACATTAACCTCTAGAGCACTGGCAAACACTGTGCCCATTCCTACTGAACACATCTTAAATGCCTGTTTTCTACAGCACAAGTGAATGCCAATTGTCCTGTCTGTCCAATATTCACGCCCCCAATACCAATTAACACTACAGATTTTTCACCTTTTGTGTACATCCCTGTCAGAATATGCAAGTTAGTTATTTTTTTTTACCGTTTGTTTCCCATAATGATGAGATATCAAACCAAGTCTTAAACATGTTGTTGCGCGTGTTTTATAGATGAATATTGACGCAAAAACACATTCTGGAGTGTCATCACTCGGCTACTAAAACGATAAAGTAAATTATAGAAATAAATCGAACAAATAAACATGTACCACTTTCACTTCCCAAAGTTCCAAATCCCATCTTTAACTACAGGATATGCATTTTGTATAATTATTTTATGAGCATTCAATTCAAATATATAATTTTAATGTAAAATGCCATTGACGTGCGTTTGTCCCTATAGTGCAGCCATTAATATACCATCGCCATTTTACTTTAATTCCTTGGTAGTGTGATGAACTGTTTTGTGCATGGTTCATAAGTGTTCTTATGCATGATTAAACAGCGGCCAGAACACGCAAATCTTTATTAAGTAAATTGACTTTAGAGAAAGCATTGGAGAATTATGCTGTTGATATTTAAACCCAGCCTTTTTGCATACTTATAGGCAAAAGTTTGTGCCACGGTTGTTGCTCCCTAACCTTACTTTAGGTGCCATCTTGCACAATCCATCTTTATATCACTTTTAACTGCTAGAACAAAAATCGAGAGGATCATACAGTGTCTGCATAGCTTTTAATTGGTCCAATAAACAGAATCATTGTCTAATAAAACAGCAGGCTTCACTAAATGAAATGGACTGGGTTGATCAGGAGGGACCAGACTGCTGGGGCTTACCTGATAGTTCCTGTGGGAGAAGGCAGAGGACTCATCAGGTGGGCAATGTTCTCTGGAATGTTTATGGTCAGCGGCGATATCTGGGGTTGGACTGGCTTCACTGGAGATTCTGGTGCTTCTTGTCTCTCCTTCTTATCACTGGACAAGGCTGTGAATGTGATCTTTATGTTTGTGCTGGGAAACCTGACTGTGCACCTGGGGGGGGGGGGGGGGGGGGAGGA
>JABFEA020000098.1:18875668-18903203 GCA_019775915.2 Cyphomyrus plagiostoma | reverse complement strand
CCCCCCCCCCCCCCCCCCCCCCCCCCCCCCCCCCCCCCCCCCCCCCCCCCCCCCCCCCCCCCCCCCCCCCCAAACATTTGCTTTTCTGGACATTCATTGTCTTAAATTTCATTAAATCCAAACCAGTAAACCATCCTTCAGGCATTCGAAACTGGAGAAATTATTCATAAAGCACAGGTTCTCTGCAGATTAAAAACAAAAACACATGGAAGAATGCAACAGAACATGAAAGACTTTCCATAAATTAACCAAATGTTGTTCATATATCAAAGTCAAATTTTATAATATCAAGTAATCCAATTTACTCATCATTATCAGTTAATGAAAACCACATCTGTCAAAGCTAAATATTGTAAATCTCCAAAACCCAAAGCATCAACTGAAAAGAAGCTGGTTAGGAGCCAGACATCTGCTGAACTTTTACATAAATTCACTTAAAATAAATACAACCCACTTTAGGCTAACCTATTTGCCTATATCATGCTAGTTGCCATTTTGAAAATTTCCTTCTTGGGAAAAGAGGCTAAGGTACAAGGAATTCCATAAGTGTTGCAGGAGCAGTAATGCTAATACAGGTAGTTCTCAACCTTACAAGCTAATCTTTTCCAAATCAGTCAGCGCAAGGTATTTTCCCTATAGAAATTTTTATAAAAACGATTGTGGTTCTAGTCAAGATAAATCAAACAGTTTTGCCAAATAAACAAAGGAAACAGCAACAAAATTGGAAAAAAAATCCTTGGAGAAAAACAAAAAAAACACTTCATTGGTAAAAACTATAACAGTCACAGTCAATTTTGGTCACTTTGATTATCAACAGATGGGGTGTTTTATTTCTTCATGTATCCCATTCTGAGCTTTTGGTGATCACTCACAAACAGCGCATAAAATGAACCTGGTGTATTAAAGGGATTAGGTTGGGTTGTGAAAAAGTGGTACATATTCAGCACCGCCATAAAACACACTGAAGTGTAACCCTGTGCATGGAGACATGAAAGGTACAAATCACACAAGCAGAGTCATATTTTTCACATAGTACTCTGAAAACTGTCAAGCCACAGGCAGTGTTTTTGGACTGTGTTACGTGCAAATTTTTACAAAATTATGAAAAGTGAACAATTTGCTGCAGAAAATTCACACAGAACTCGGAAAGTGAGAACTACCTTTTAGTATATTGTTGTGTACCAGGCTGTACATCTTACCAAAGTTGTACAGCCTCAAGATGTGATCAAGGCTTATCTTTCCATTTCCATTGATTTCTAAATAACCCAGACACTTGTTGCCAGTGAATTGCCAAGATACAGAGAGATGCTGGACCAAATTTTCAGCTATAGTAAGGAGCTAGCTAAGCTATTATCTAAATTAGCCAGATAACTCCAAAACTTCGTAGCAATCTACACGTTAATATCTCTCGCCTGAGGTCAGACAACACTAGCGTGCACTGCACTTTTCCAAGGGCGGCATAGTAAGATCGCTTACTGATTTGAACAAACTAAAAGCCAGGAGTGTGCCATCTTTGTTTACATGGGTGTCAGCTGAAGACCAGAACAGCAATTCAACATGCCCATTAAAAAGATAAATGTGCATTGATATTCATCCCCAATTGCCATGTTTGTGTGTGGATCATGTCTGTGTTAAAGGGGCAAGAGCATCAGTATCGGAAAGGGAACCATTGTGAGCATCTTCAGTACTTTTATATTTGCTAAGTAGCTAGCAAACTTACAGCTGGCAAAACTGGTAACTTATCTTTGATATCAGTACAGGTGCTTTTCCACTGCACCAGGTACCATACTTATGGTACTTCAAGACATTGGTTTTCCAATAGCACAAACATTTATACCAACACTAAATGACAACACCAGGCAGGGTATTTTGAACTGAATTAGAAAAACGGCTATAGTATATTATAGGGCTGGACCATGTGCGACATTACTAACATTGCATGTTATGCACATGCAATTCTCAAATTGCTAATGAACTAGACTGAGATCAGGCTTTTTCACACTTTCATACTGTGCAGACATTATAGCGCAGAGGGTTTAAAGGTTTTTCTAAAACTTTCTTATTCTGCCATAGGGGAAGAAGAAAAAAAGGCTTTGCCATTTTAATGATTATTCTTTTTAAACATTATCTAGTATGTGTTAACTGGTTTAAAGTTTACCTCCAGTGCTTTTGGATGAGTCAATGGAAAAGGGAAAGTACTGTGCGGTGCCTGGTGTGCTAGAAAAGCACCCAATGATAACCCTCTATCCAGGTGTATCCCTCCAACAAAACTGCTTCTTGGTATTCGACATCCCACCTCAACCCATTTTATTTATTTATTTTTACAAATGTGGTATCAGATTAGGGGGCTTGTGGTCCAAGCCTGTAACTTTACTTCCAGCTTTGCACTTGGGGTGATGGTGACCATGTGAAATAAAGTAAATTAAAAGCCACAGAAGCCAATCCCATCCATTGTTTTTCTGATGAGGTTTGCGGTCGTTTTTATCCAAGGGCTTATTTCTCAATCTGTGAACCAGTTTCAAAACCTAATGATGGCCTGTCTGCTCTAGTAATTGACCAAGTGGTAGATGGAATTCTAAACATTTGTAAATAAAGAGTTTTCCAAGAAAATCCAAAATTGGCTCGCATTTCAGATCCACAATTGGTTGGAGTGAATGCCAACAGATTAGCATTCTGTAGCCAGTGACAGCGTGAAAAGAATGTCTTTGACGGCGTTAACCAAAACATTTAAATTATACTGTTACAATAGCAGGTAGCAGCAGCAACAGATAGCATTACATGTTAAAAACAAGAATGCATTACAAGCTCACACATCTCAAACATATGGTAATTACTGAGTACATGGAAGCTGTGTAACTAATTTAAAACAGGGTTATACAACTTTTACAGGCTATCTATACTAACAAATGTTTTCACCTAATTGGATACTTTACCGGATGATAAAATAAAATAATAATTAGTCTTAGATTATTAAATAAATCTGACTAAACTCTGTTGTTGCCCATGTATAATAATTTATCTTAAACATGATTAATTGAGGTAAAAGCTGGGTATTGTGACGCCAAACTAAAATCACCCAAGAGAGTAATGTGAACAAATATTGATTTCTTTGTCTTGCTTGCGTACTTGACACTAATGGTAAAAGGTCTGCTAGATAAATGGGAACCAGGGTGAATAATTAAATGACTCATTTAACAAAACTAACAAACATGTCATTCAACACCCAATGCCCCCATGTCAATAGCAACACCACCCTCTTAGACTTGTCTGGTTACACTTCCTGTAGTCATTGATTAGTCTCACACAGCAGGGAAAACTACATGCAGAACTTAGTGACACACATGAGCTGTAAACAACAACAACAAAAGTTTCACAACACTGTCCATTTTCACTGCTCTAAAACCATTGCTTTTTCATGTCATCGCCATAATGCTTGACCCGACTTTATTAGTTCACGCCCTGTTATTCTCCTGTAGCATTCTGTGGTACACGGAACATTTCATGATCTCCAACAATGGCAAGCCAGCAAGGATCTGACTAAGCAAGACACTCCCGAATCAAAGCACTTTCGACACCAAACCAGACTACTGCCATGATGCGATTACAGTGCAGCATTTGGTTTTCACCAGACATAAGGCCAGTCACTGTAGTCGACAATTTTGTGGCAAACCTGGTACGGCATTCTGGAGTTCGGTACCTTCTGTCTAGTTAACCTGCCAGGAGGATTCTAAAGGCAGCAAGCTCTTCCTTTTCATGCGATTTGCTACTCTACCCGCTTTCCATGCTACATGTTACTTTATTTGAAAGCAGAGAGGCAAACTACCTATATGACTGTCAACTTGTCTCAGTACAGAGACCAAAGCTGCCAAGTCATCATCAACATACATTTAATATGACCAAGTATAATACTTAAATAGTTCAGGGGGAAAAATGTTAGAACTACCTACAAACAACAAACTATGTACAAACGCTTCAAATTAATTTAAAATCGAAAATAGGTTATATTAATCATTCTTCCAAATAAGTGACTCTCCCTGGCCCCTGGAGGATGGGCTCCCCTGTTGAGTCTGGTCCCTCCCAAGGTTTCTTCCTTCTTGGGAGTTTTTCCTTTGCCACTGTCGCCTATGGCTTACTCACTGGGGGCTCTGGGTGGGGATGCTGTAAAGCGCTTTGAGACGATGTAATGTTGTGATAATGCGCTATACAAAAGTAAATTTGTTTGTTGTTGATTGGCTAATTTTTTAATTCAGAAAAGGACTGTCTTATGGGAACAGACTCTAAAATACTATTATCACTAAGAAATCGGAATCTCAAAATACCTTGTACTTTGTCGCATTACAGCAGCAGAAATTAAGAACAGTAAACCATAAGCTTGTCAAGTTAAACAGTAATTGAGTGGTTCATAAGATCAACTGCTTAAATTAAGAGTTGCTATTTTGTGCATTTTTACATAAAATTATGGTGGGAGTTAGATTTAAGGTACATTTATAGGCGAAATAAAGATCTCACAAGCTGGATGTGACCCATTTAAAGAGAACATTATGTGTGAAATTTGTATTACAATATCATAGTTTTCATGCAATAAACACACATTCATGCCACAGTTGACAACTTCTGCAAGAACTACCAAAACAAAAATGCAGAGTTTTCTTGAAGTTTAACTGCCTTTTCTAGAAACCCTTAAACATAGCATAAATATCAAATGCCTAGCATTAGAATGGTATTTATTATGCATGGTCTAATCAATGCTATTATACAGTATTTTTATAAGCTACGCAAACCATTTGAACTGTACCGAGTTAAGTTTCCGGAAATCTGCAAAACACTGCAACTTTAATCAGATATTTTGAATGTTTTCAAGTAATATTACGATAAATCCATATGCACCCATATCCCTTAATATTTAGATGTATGTGGTACAGTTAGTATGGAATATACTATTCTTAATTGGGGAGGACAAAAGTTACTTTATATATTCTATAATAATAATGTAAAAATTAGAACTCTCCACATGAGACTGCAATAGTGAGGTCCAGTTACCAGAAATGAAAGGGAGGTGGAGACAGAGGAAGGAGGGGAAATAAAAAAATCAGAACAGCTATCTAAATACTGGAAACAGGTGGAATTCATGACAACAGATAATGTGATAACACCTGTCACCGAACTCCTTCATACCAGGACAGATGGTGGCCACTCCCCTTAGATGAATGAATGAATTATTTAATAAAACTGCTAATGAAATGCAATATCCAGTTTACTTGTAAACTGAACAAAAAAGTGGCTACAGTTGTAAAGCACTGGACAAATTTCTTTAGGTCTTCAGAGGAGACTTTGGTCGTGAAGTTTTATTAATTTAAGGAAATGGTACCTTTTCTTGACCCCATTTCCGTCTAATGGAAATGCCACTTAAGACACCATACAGTTTGGCATTAATACTGCACTACATTGCACTATTTTGGCAATTGCATTTCCATTCCAACAAGCGAGTCATAAAACATAAACAAAACAAAAACCTATGGGTTAAACCCCAGCCACAGAAAACATGCCTTAATTCTCTGAGAAAAGTATAAACTACTTCCATAATAGTTCACACTTGGAATTAGTTATATAGTACACATTTTCATGGCTTCAGAAAACTTTAACCTACATGTAAACAAATGTATTCTAAAAAGGAATGCTCAGTTTCAAAATATCAAACACACCAGGAAGATTTTACAATTAAACTGCTTAATTCTAAGGTTCACAAATGCACTTTGGCCACACTTGTAGCAATATAATGTCATTGCAAAAACTCAATTTGAATGACATTAACCACAGTATTCAATACCTTATAACCAAAGTTTACTGTCAGCTCCTTTCAAAAAATAGCAAACATGATTAAAAAAAAAACAAAACAACAGTATTGTGAATTCCCTTCCCTAGGGTGCACTCTTCAAGACTGGCTATAAGAGAATACTAATATAACAGTCCACTCCTTTGGGGCCAGTGCAACACAAATAAGATTTACATGTTATAGTAGTCACTATGGCCATCATAAATGAAAAGCTGACATTACAGTAAGTTCCTACTTCTACTGTAAGCTTATTAAATTACTAACAGCATAAGATAATTTTCATTAAAGTATAATGTGGTACAAACAGACAAATGTCTAAGTTACAGTTTGAATCCTCTCCTATTCAGGTCAACGTTTTCCATCACCTCATGTTACAGTTTTTCTTCTTTTTCTAGTCATCATTCTATGCTGAATCAAGAGTACACGCCACAACCTAATTTATAAAATAGCAATTTTGGAAAAAAAATACAGCATCGATCATTCCATGAAGTCGATGCACTAGACAATGGGACTCAGGGGTGTCCATCCCTTGATACTTGAGCAGACTAATGTGCAGAGGCAGAAAGAAATAACAAAAAAATACACTAAGTGTGACCTGAATTGATTTATGCTTGCACCGAAAATCAGTTTCTTTAGCTGTAACCTGTAAAAGTATTACATAAATAAAATTATAAAATAATTCTGGTCATCCTTGGTGATAAGCGTGTTAAAACCAAAGCTCTGTGAGTACTGCAAGAGATTTTCATTTTGAAAGAAACAACATCTGACTGCATGGCAACTGCTGCATCCCTGACAACAGCAGAAGGAGTACATATGCTGTGTGTACAAATTAGTTCCCCCAGCAAAATTACTGAGATTTATACTGGGCAAACCATTAGATGATGGGCGTTTCAATCAAGCAAGGTTCCCCCATTGGTTACAGTTATCTAATCCTAGATCTAATCTTAAAACCGGTCAACTAATACTAGTAATGCAAACTTTTTTGCATTGTGTTGGGGGGAGAGGGGGCATTCTGTATCCAATGACTACTGAATAGTGCCACCTATATAAATCAAACCCAGCAATAAAAATACTATTCAAAATACTTTTGGCAAACTTGAGTGCAATTACTTTAGACATAGCATAACATGATGGAATTTAATTGCAGCTGGTAAGCGAACAAGGACTTAATATGAACATTTAAGTACCTAGTGGTCTTCAAATCGGCTGCCGTTACGTTTACCTTGTGCACTTAATATAAAAAAAACATGTAGCAATATACATGTAAATGGATATGCACGAATATTTTTCAGCAATACATGCATGATAAAAGAAATCGCTCGTACTAAAGGTGATGTATAAGAAGGCCAATGAATAAGCTACATGTGAATAGATTAAAAATTAAAAGTAATATGCGCATTAATTTATATTAATTCAATACCCCGACGTATTTAATACATAACATTACAGCGCGCGCCCTTGGTCAAAGACCTGTAGACAAATTATCCGTAACATGTTCGAACAATTTTGTCAAATTGCGTGAAAATTTTCAACATGCGTATTAAATAACCTATTCTGATTTCTTAAAGCTTGCTACGTTAGAGATGGATATTAATTTCCGATATACACGCTCAAGCTCCTCGCCGTGCATGTGACATACATGTGACAGATCCCCCAACGTGTGCGCCGACCCGAATTTCATGAACATGTCACATTTTTCATACGTTGCATTAAGAATATCTCTGGACAACTACATAAATTCAAATTGCGTGCATTGCGAGAAAATTGTGAGTTACATTCTGTACCATGACTGACAGCAATGCCACATTAAACAAAATTAATTGAAGCCTCGTCATTTAAAACATTCATTGTTTACACGGGTCCGACACGCTGTAAAACTGGCCGGCTGCGTCCCTGATAATACAGTTACCATGTTATACCGAATTACGCAAAAATGCAACATTACGGTAAAGGTCGCAAAACGGCGCCTCCCGTTAAAACTGAGTGCGGAATCATCACAAAATTCACATTCAAATTCTAATGAAAGACGGATGGTACTGTTCAACTATAGCAACATATTCTGCAAGGCAGTTGTGAGGACAAATGCATGGTGGGAGGGAGCTTTCTTAATGTGGCTGCCTGCCTCGTATTTAAACACGACAAATGAAGACGATACGCCGAAATATTTGCACAAAGCGACGTGTTTCGTGATTTTCGTGATTTTTACACGCAAGCCATATCAATCACGAGTACTGCCAGCTAGATTTGCAGCGCGCGAGGTTGCAGCTACTTAGCAAATATTTACCAAGCGGTTGTTTTGTGGCTTGGCTAACTGTAACACCATACAATGCTAAATGTTAATCAAGGCTGGTAAAGCCTTCAGAGACTAAGAAAACAAGAAAAACCGAATAACGTAAAAAGGAAAATAGAAAGGTTATCCACTTACACTCGTGGGAGCTGCAGAGGAGGAGCCCCTCGCCTCTGGAACACCCCGTCTACAAACACACCATTTTTGCCAAGGCATCGCAAATAAAAGTCTCCTCCACCAGTGCCATCTTCTCCGGCAGTGAAAATCTCCAGATGTCGCCGGGATATGAAGCTCGAATGGCCCATGCTCACGTCCACTGAGCCCTGCGACGAATTCCGACCGATGGTCACCGAGCGTTTCTTCATAAGGTATTCGAATTCACGGCCCTCGAGCCGGGCAACGGCCGGCCCCGAGACCCCGCTCACCACCGCCATCTTATTGTGGGATATATTCACAGATTATTCGTAAAGTAATATTTAGATTAAATACAGATTTTGAACAGGGCTGCAAACTGGGGAGCTTTTGGAAAGGGAATCCAATTTTTGAAGTGAAAAATTTAGCAGGGAACGTGCCAGATCAGGAGGACAGCGGCTCCAACCCACCGCCGCAACTCAGAGAAAGAGAAGGAGAAAGAGACAACCAAACAGAACAGGGGCGTATTCAGTTTGACTGACAACCAGGATCACCATTGGGGAACTGCAGATTTTATGGAGTTATATCCTCACCTCCAATGGCAATGAAAGTAAGACCGGTTTATTAGAGGCGTAGCTTAGTTGCACCGTGGCCTAACACGCAAATTAAACGGCGAGCAGCAAAAGACGGCGTAGAAATTTTGTAGTGATGGAGAGGCATTTTTGCGATTAAAAGAATATCTTGATTTTGACCTACAACGACAAGTCACACTTGGAAAAAAGGAAATGATGTTAGTTTTCCAAGGGGGTGAAATAAAAAAGCCAGTAGATATGTTTCATTAATAGTTTAATATAGTTAATAAAAAATAACATAAATTAATAACAATCACAGTTATTTTTAACGAATATTAATCCATGGAGCGTTATAGGAAACACCAGCAAATACTCGTAAAATAGAATCTATCTAGATTTAAGCTAAATTAATCTTTAGGAAGTTCATGCCACTTTTTGTATACGACTCACATCTGCGGCAGCTTTAGGTTTACAAATCGTGATACCCAGAATGCCTTGGGCGACTTGGTCGATTATGGAGGTCACATTTGCCAAAATTGACGCTTTAAAAAACTCGAAATTACCATATAATTTTGTTTCTGCACATTGTTTCCTTTTTTAGAATTCGACGTATTATATCGGTTGTAAAAACACAAATATCAAGTTATGTGTTTCATAAAGAAATGCATGTACTTTTGCGAAAGGGGTACATGTGGCTTACAAACATGTGCCTTTTTACGATGACATCATCAGTAAAGTCTGGACGTGACCTATGTCAGAAAGGACTGTTTGTAAACAGTGGGGTGGGGGTGCGGCACACCATTAACGACTAAGTGAATACGTATTGTATTTTACTCACTTTTAAAAAGGACAGAGCTGGTGGGTAATGTCTTATTTTCTTGGAAACTTAAACGTTCTTTATCGTTACCAAAGGAAAATGTTAGGCAAACTTCTGTCATCTTGTTTTTTCCCCGTAAGAGACCATGAAACACTTTGATTTGATTATAGGAAAAATCTTAACAAACTTCTTTCATTGAACACTTAAGGAAGAGATAAAAACAGATATTGCTTTTTATTAGTAATATTCGTAATGAAAATAGTCTTTTAGCTTGAGCTAGGGTGTAGCTTACACTGCATGGAGCCTATCCCTGTTACTTTGACCAGGTTAAGGAGTTAGAAGATGGATAGATATAAAACAGTACAATAATTTCCAAAATGTGTATTTCCCTAAATGTTTTCATTTTTGAACAATATTATATTGTACACAAATTTTTATATTGCTCTGTCAAATGATGCTTTAGAAAATAAACTATGTTCAAAAAATGTCTCTCTTTCCATAGGAATCTAAACGTTTTAAAAAGTTCTAATGTATTTGTGTAGAAAATACTGTAAAAACCTGGGCAATTCCTTCAGTAATATACAACCGTCTATCTATCATCTCTCCCACATATCCAGGACAGGATTGAGATGAGCCTGGAGCCTATACTGGGAAGCAAAAGACAGGGGGCAGCCTGGAGCAGGGCACAAGGCACACGCCATGGGCATTTTAGAGACATGTATCTGCATGTCTTTGGAATGCAGAAGAAAAGCAGAGTACCTGGAGGAATATGCAAATTACACACACACACACACACACACACACACCCACACACACAGACCTGTACACATATGTTTGTGGGGACCGCCCATTCATTTCTATGGGCAAAACCCTAATCCCAACAATGACAACCTCAACCCATACCCATATACCTAACCTTAACCATAAGTAACCAAACTAAATTTTTAGTTTTTTGATTACATTCACAGATTTCTATAAAAATGAGTTTGAGACTGCAAAACAGGTTTTTATCATTTGATATGCTTTTTTTCCCCCAAATAGATTAACTTTTTAAATTCAAATTATGTAATTTATAGAGCAGGCATGCAATAACATTTTACACTAACAAAACTTAAATTTTAATTAAAATTATTAATGCAATCCAACAAAATTTTGTTTCATTCTTGATGAATGATGGAGTAGCACAGTAGCCTCACATCTCCAGGAATGTAACTTTGGTTCCCACCACAGCCATTTTTTGGAGCTTGTATATTACCTTTATTTTTCCATAATTCTTTTCCCAAGGATCTTCCAGTTCGGTTGCTCATATTTGTTGATGACAAAAGTATGTGTTTTCTGTTTGGTAGCCTATGCTTTACAGGTTTCAGATAACTAAAATCAGTGGTTACTGTGAACACATAACCTTATGATGGAATGAAAAATCCATTCCTCTTTTGCATGGAAAGTTGTCGTCACAAATAACATAACCAGGAACATGTTGCTACCCATTGCTGATATGTTTAATCTCACTGAAGTGTGAGTATGTCATAGCATGATGGTTAAAAAATTTGCATAACTGAAACTGAGTTCTAAGGTTTTTCCCAGAGAATTAGGCACACCTACGGTGTATCCACTGCTATATAGATATGATGTTTAAGAATTCACTTGCAATTCTTGAGTTTGACTAGGAATACAATTCAGGAAACTACATTTTTGATGATTTTGCATGCCAATAACCGGGGGTCTCTGTGATTGGAATGACTATACACAACTATGCTGAAACTCGAAAATTTCCACTTTTTATTTAGGGTCAGCTGAGGACTGTGTTATCCTCTGGCAGCTGACAATATCCTTTGCAGCCACAGTTTTATGGCAGTAGACCATAACATATTGGTTGGACCCCGTATTTGTCGACTGATCATTTATACTTTCTAGTTCAATAGTTGTAATAGTCATCTGGCAAGGCTATCATAGATTGTGATCTAATTGTTAGGTAATGTTGCAGTAACACCAAGTGATAAGAGTTTATGATGACCAGTAACTTATCGTTCCTGTAATTTCACATGTCACCATAATGTTGACTAGATGTCTAGGTAGGTAGGTCAAAATAAATACATTCTTTTAATTCCAAAAAATGCCTCCATCACTACAAAATTTCAACATCACCTTTTGCTGCTTCACTGGAACTCAGGGGCCTAACCCAACCCCTGAAAAACAACCCCCATACCATTATCCATCCTCAACCAAATATCGCCTTTGGCACAATATAGTCAGGCAGGTAATGTTCTCCTGGCATCCGCCAAATCCAGACTCATCCATCAGACTGCCAGACAGAGAAGCATGATTCATAAGTACAGGAAACATGTTTCCACTGCTCCAGAGTCCAGTGGTTGCATGCTTTACACGGATCCTTTTCTACATTTGGCATTGTGCTTGGTGATGTGAGACTTGCATGCAGCTGATTGACCATGGAAGCGCATTACAAGAAGCTCCCGGCGCACAGTTTTTATGCTGGGGTTAATGCCAGAAGACATTGGGAACTCTGCAATTACTCAAGCTTTAATTAAACTCATGCTGATGTGCTACAAAGCCTAGCTATGCTCAATATAAATGGATCACTGGACCTGATGGTAACTTACCTATAGTTTTAAAAGAGATGAGGGATACTATTTGCCGACCTTTACTGTTTCAGAAATCCTTATCTGCTGGTGTGGTACCTTCTGATTGGAAGCATGTTAATATAACACCCATATTCAAAAAGGGGATAGATGTAATCCATCAAACTATAGGCTAATTTGTTTAACTTGCATAACTGGAAAAGTAATGGAAGCTATAATCCAAGTGAAAATAGTAGACATTTATCATGTCTGGACAAATACTGCATATGGCTTGATAGTTTATTTTTCTGCTCTTTTTGGCAGATTTACTCATGCTCTCTCTAGTTGCTTTGGGATTGCTTAACAACTTCTGCAGATTTTCAACTCAGGAATTTAAGTGGATCAATTGCTTGCATTCAAATTGGCTTATTCTTTCTTAACTACTTAACTGCTCTTGGTAGGATTAATTATAAAGAGGCTCTAAAGATAAGACAAGGTTGCCAACTTCGATCAGCTGGCTGGTGATTTTCAGTTCGAAACAAGTCTGCACACTCACAAATATATGTAACAGTTTTATCATCTGTAGGGTTTGCAAACTACCCCAGTGATTTTCATGAAGCTAGGTTTAGGTTTATAATGGAATAATGTAGATTTGCCATAAGATTTCTGACATGTGTATGAGAATCTGAAAGTGTGAGTAACAGAATTGACAATCCTGATATGACTGGAGGGGCACATGCTCCAGGGCTGTAGGTTTGATGGTTGCCCCTTTGTGTATAGATCTTACGTTTTCTCCCTGTGTTTGCATGGTTTTCCTCTGGGTATGCCAGACAAAGATCATATGGTTACATGAATTCACTTCTCTAAAATGGCCTTACTATATGACAAGATGAGTGCCCTCTGATGGACTGTCATCCCACCCAGTGTGTCCCTGGTCTTGCAACATTTCCAAGGATATGCCAGAGTATCAGCACAACCCTGTACTGAATAAGCAGTTATAGATGATATATCATCCAATTATGTTTAGAGTTGCACAACACTCAGTCCAGCCAACAGGGAACGTTTCTAAAACTTCAGCTAAAGTTTTTTGAAGGTCTTTTCAAAGTCGACAGAGAACCTTTTTATTGTACCAATAATGGAACGCTATTTCCACGTTTTGTACAAAGGTTCCGTCGGCGTCATCATGCTAAAATAGTATTTTATTATAAAACAATATTTTTCGATGTAATTGCGTTAAAAGAACGTTGAGGTGATACTGCGAACGTGCGATTAGCCTTGAATCCGTACGTGACTTTTTAAGTATCACAACAGTATTACGCGCTGAACTACCATATCCTTCATTTACTTCATTTGCTTTTGTATTACCAGTCGTAGTTGTAGAAGTGGTTGTAGTATAGTGGCATCATATTTCTAGGAAAAAGGAAATCTGGAAATGTTTCTATACCTTAATTTCAACATTCACTTAACATCTCTAAAACGAAAAAATTGTTAGCAGGAAGTACCCTTTTTGCATATATTATTTTATTTTATTTACATGCTTTAGTATATAATAGTATATAATATATAATCTTATTTTTACACAGGAAGTCGGATAAATATTAAACATGGTCAGATTTTTAAGAGAGCATCTTAATACTTAGCTGACATGACTGAAATATTCTTAAATACCGTGTTGTCCAGAATATACGTTTGTTTTTCTTTCTCTCAGAAACCTGCATTTAAAAACTCGGGTCGTCTTGTATTCCATCCATCCATTTTCCAAACCGCTCATCCTACTGGGTTGCGGGGGGTCCGGAGCCTATCCCGGAAGCAACGGGCACGAGGCAGGGAACAACCCTGGACGGGGGGCCAGCCCACCGCAGGGCTCGTCTTGTATTCGTGAAGTAGAATTTAAATGTCATTATGCACATGCAACAGTAGATGGCGTAAATTGTCTGCTTCCTGGTTGTACACTTCAAATATAGTCGGCAGAATCGACATAGAATAGAATGTTGTATGAGGAGTTATCACCGTTTCGGCATTCCCACTTGTGTAGGGCCCCGAGGCAAACTGTCTAATTTTTTAAACGTTTTTAAAACGTAAGGTTTTAAGGTAAAAAATATGTGTAAACCAGATAGACCAATTTGGTCTTTGTTTCCTTTTCCAGAATCGCAACATTATGCACACAGTCAACCGATATTTGTAAATTTGATGTATATGATTTTTTACATAACTTGTTTCCCATTTAAGTTGATCCCCTTTTGAGATTGCTTACAAGTGAATTTTTAGACTTCATAACGAGCAAGACAAGATCAGAATGTTACTGAACTAAATTAAGGCCATACATCCACAAGCCACATATGCTTTATTCATTCCTGGAAGCCTGCCTTTCTGTTTGTGTTTGATATATTACACATGACTATGAACATTATAGCTGTGTGGCGAACAATATGCACTTTCTCTCCCTCCAGACTGCTTTTACTTGGCAGGCAACTTTTGCTTGTTAAAGCAGGACAGAGGGAGAGAGAGGATAATGGCAGTGCGGAGAATGCCAGATGATTCGATGCCAGACTTGTACTCTTTCAGAATAATAATTACAAGCGACGTGGTGCCCTTCATGTCTGCCACCTGTCCAAGGAAAAAGACCATGATTAGTCAGCAGGCACTGCGGAAGTTCAGTATTCCAGTTCACCCCTCTGTCACCCCATACAGTTCAACACATGTTCAACAGCCCCATATTCCAGATTATTAAAAAACAATAACAAGAAGTATTTACAGTTTTTTTTTTATTCCACTTTCGGAAGCAATATTTATAATTTTTGTGTTTTTGTAGTTATTTTTTTTTTACAGTTAGACTTTTTTTTTTTTTTAGTTTATGAAAATGTTTTCTTATAGTTTTACTTAAGGATAATAGTCCTAGTAGAAGACATGCAGTTAGGCCAATTGGCGGTTATAAATTTCTCGGGGTGTCTGAGTCTGTGTGTGACTGTGCGTGAGTATGTGCCGTGTCGGATGTAGGCCCCAGGAACCCCATGAAGATAAGTGGTGAGAAGACGGATGGATACACTTACCATGTATACAGATTAAACTGTAATCATGCCAGTAATGTTAAAACACGTTAATTATCTGTCGTCATTTACATGTAGAACAAGTCTTCACAATGCTTATTTTATAACTGTCTGAATATAATGATGAAACCAAAGTTTCATTACATATATATCATTACATAATCCATGATGACATGATAACATTAAGGCAATACCATAAGCATAGACTGTACAGTGAATCAAAGAATGTAAGATTATGAATTAATTAAAATTGCATCGGAATTAAAACTAGATTAAGAAAAACAATATCAAACACAGCACTGACTGTGGCGAATCATATCAGGGAGCAGGAGGTTCAAGCTTGTTATTTTACTACCTGGCTAAATGCCTGGTCAGGAGCAAACAAATTTCAGGGCTTGGGGGGTGGTCAAACTTGTAATTTTACTACATGGCTATGAGCTTGTTTGGAAGGAAATTGTGTGTCTTGAATGTACTATCTAACACAAGGGAACTGCAAGATATCAGCAGAGATAAGTGGAACTAATTAGTATGAAAACCAGTCTCTTCATTTTCCCTCCAGATTCAATGCCAACCACCTTCACAAATGATATTCTTACTATTATACAGTAGTCAGAGCTTAACTAGCTTAAAGTTAAAATGCCTATTCTAGACTGCAGATGGGGAAGGTTTAAAGTTCTCTAAAGAAATTAAAATAATATGTGGATCAAACACAGGTTTGGATGCTGCATATCAAGATAAATTATTTTAAACACTTCACATATTCTTTGATTTATGCCAATAGCTCAAAATCCTTGAAAATATTCAACTACACCTGAAATTAACTCAAGAACTTGTAAGTAAAGAATGACTCATTCTTTTCCAATAATCCCTTTTCAAATACAATTTCAGTAGTCCGATGACAATTCTACAAAGTATGGTATTAGAAGATGCATATCATGGACATGATAGACATTTGACATGGAATTACATTCAAATTTGCTCACGCAATCACACACTATGGGGAATCACCATATCACTTTACCAGCATGTTTCTGGATGGCAACAGGAAACTGGGACTGGGCCCAGGAGAAACCCACGTGACTACAGAGAGAACATGCAAACTCCACAGGCAGAGCTAAGGTCTTATTCAAACATGAGGTGACAGCACTAAGCCACCAAAGCACACCTACCTACCTGTAGATGTGTATTTCTAGAGTTATATATTTTTAAGTTTCTTAAATGTTATTATGAAACATTTATCTGTTTCTGAAAAATCACACAAAGGTTTAATTTTCTTCCAAGAAAGTTTCTTATCATGTGTGAGATCTGGCAATGTGAGAAAATCCCGAACCTACAGATCTTGACTATATTTAAATAAAACGGATTGCAAAAGAAAGATGACCTCACGCTGCATAAATTCTAAAAAAGTCTGTGATGTTAATGAAATATCTAATGATAGGATCAGTAAACTCCAGTGTACTAGCAGTGCAAAACTAGAGTATACTCATTTAAATATGCTTTTCATGCACCTCAGAGCAAACCAAATACTATATGTGATGATGTAGGAGACAGTCTTTTACAAGTTTAGGGGAAGATTAAAATACATAATTTTTGCTGATTCAAAGAAAAGTAGACTTTGCTATATTCAAAATTACAACATGAAATATTGTTTTGAATTATCAATAAGAAATTAGTCTAACGTTTAGGATTAAGATAAACTTTATTGACTCCAGAGGGAAATTATTATTTTTTAAGAGTGAAAATGATTTTGGGGGTGAGGAAAAAATGACAGGCTGTTTTTGATTTTCCTTTGTTTTTTTGTCATAAAAGCCTAGCTTGGTCGCATAGCACACGTTACAGCTGTGTGTTTCTCCCAACTTTGGGCAGGTGGATTTTGGCAGTTTTGCCAATTCTTTCTAAAAGATTCTCTCCAACTGTGTCGTATTGGACGAGGAGCATTGGTGAACTGCAGTCTTTGGGTCTTTCCACAGATTTTCAGTCAGGTTATAATCTGGGCTCTGGCTGGGCCACTCAAGGTCATTTGCAAACCGATTCCAAATTCATTTCAGCTTGCATGTTCTGTGTTGGTATTATGATTTTGTTTGTTCTCTCAGTGTCAAAAATTAATCATAGAGAGGTGTGGATATTTTGGTATCATGCTCTGTGTGCAGTTTAAGACTTCTTGAGTTGAGGTGAAAAAGTTTTAATTTGTTTTCACTGTCATATAAAATTATGACAATATGGATAGACCAGTAACCATAAAGAAACATCATAATGGAATGTTTGTACATACATTTTTTGCTTCACCTTTTCCAGAGAAAAAGGGAATTGGAAGGCACAGATTTACTGATAAATGGTGATATACAGTATCACAAGAGTGGGCATGCAAACAACCAATCTGGAAATTATGGTGAAAAGTGTGAGAAAAATCAAGACAATCCACATGTGAATTTGTTACATCACTTGTGACTGGCGATCAGCTAGGAAGGCTAGGTTGATGCTGGAACAGGTTTTGATGTGGGATGCCTATCCTGTGGTTTGTGTGGATCCAAATGCCCCATTGCAGTAACAGGGACACTGTGCTGAAAAACTGGCACCGTCCTTTGGATGAGATGTAAAACTGAGGTCCTGACTCTCCGATGTCATAATACATCCCTGGGCATCTTTTGAAAGAGTAGGAGTGGTACCCTGATGTCATGGCCCAAATTGCCCACTGTGGCCCTTTCATTTCTGGTCTCCTAACCATCCCCTAAATCTAATTCCTAAGTCTCTCCTGCCCCTTCATCACCTTTGCTACTCCCTGGTGAGCATACTGGCGCAGAATGGTTGCCGTCACATCATCCAGGTCGGAGGCTACACAGTGCTGGTGATACAAGTGGCTCTCCTTTGGTTCCGTAAAGCACTTTTGGTGTTTTGAAAAGGGCTATGTAGATTCATTCATTCATTCATTCATTCATTATTTTGCATATGGATAACCCACACATTTTCCTCATACTTTATATGATGATTATCAGGAGGAAATGGGGAGTAATTCTTGGTGGTAGATGTCTTTGAAGAGTTTTGTAAGTGGTCATTTCAGATAATTTTGAATTATTATTCATATTTTTCTTTCATCAGCTGAGAGGTTTGCTGTAGCAAAGCTGATGCCCCAAATTCACATGATTCAATCGGATTTGTCGATCATTTGCTCACAAACAGGCCTGGCATTGACCTGTGCAATGTAGAAGTACAAAGAGAGTTCACTGTGAAGGTGTTAATTAATTTCTAGCATCCATCATTCAATCACTTTATCTTAAGTAAAATTATAAAACTGTTTAGGTAATAGAATAGAATAGAATAGAATGCCTTTTATTGTCACTATACACATGTACAATGAGATTAAAAGCAGCTCCACCAGTGCAAACTTGTATGTAAAACGCACAACAAACAATAAACAAATAGTGCAAGAGGTTCTGCAGTGCTATATAAATATGGACGAATACATAACTAAACAGAGTTTTTAAATATATAAACATACAGTGTGATATGCAGTGTAGGGAATTGCACAAGTAACTGCCTTAACATAATTAAAGTAATTGAAATTGCTTATTAATAGTATCTTTCATTGGGGGCTCTCTGTGATTTATAATTTTTTTTGTATCTTTATTTAAAATAAACATGCATGATGAGGGAATGAAATGCATTTATCTATGCTAGAGGGGTTTTACCTACTATATGCTGAGGAATTGGATCTTTTAAATAATTCAATTTATTTAAATAATAAAGTTAATTCTGACTGGGGGCATGTTATGCACATTTCAAGCCCTTTGTTGTAATACAGTAAAAATTAACTGTGACCAACTGTAAATATTGACTATATTTCTGCCATTTTAGACAACCTCAACTGGATCAGCTGCAGGCATCACGTGACATTAGATTGACCTGAGACATGTCAGGAACAGCATTTAGCAAGAGACAAAGAGGCCACGTATCAGTTACAAATCACAATCCAGTCTAAATGTCTGAACAATACTTTTTGTAATGCAACCTATTCCTGGCCTATGTGCTGTATTTATTTTATTATTTACATTTTATTATAAATTTCATGCAGGTCTTGATAATCCAGGACAATTACTGGAATTGTAATTTCTACACTGTATAAATGCATTTGATAAGAAAGAGCATTATGCATATTTATAAGAACAGCCAAATGAATTTAAATGGATATCTTTGGGGCTAAATTTTTAAGGGACAGACAAAAGTTCATTATGGTCACAGAATTAACAAACGAGCAACACTTAGGGTGCTTTGGTGATCAAGGATAGACTCACAATCTCTTGTTACCAGTCGGGTATCATGTTTTGCTGTCTTGATAATCAGGGCTAGCTTACCTCTCAGCGGTGTTGGTGCTGGGTACTTGAATGACACCAAGAGGCAAATTCTGTGTACTTGTGGAACTTCATCCAGTCTGCATGAACACTGTGCATCCAATTTCATCAAGCTAGCTTAATGTCCCTGTATGAAATGCCAGACAAAGAAATAAATGAGTAATTACACCTCTAGACACTTTTCATTGTCTTTCTGGGTTAATGTCTACGTCCCACACCTGCCATCCCAGGTGTGCCCTCCCAGTGACAAAGGCTGCTTTCGTCAATGTAAGTAAGCAGGAGTGCTGCTTCACACGGAAGTATACAGGGTAATACCTTCCCAGTAACTTTATTAAAGCACTTCTGTAATTGTATTCAAGGTGAGAGAAAAATACCGTTCTCAGTTATTGATATATCAGCACTGACGTTTATTGAAAACACATTGAAACAATAACATATTTCTAGCGTACTGTAATATCACAACTTCCTGTCTAGTCTCCACATAACTAGGTTCTCCTTAGAGTGTACTATCCAACAATGCTTAGTTTGTGGTCATTGTCACTATGTTTTTTTCGTATACCAGAAAGATTACTCAGCAGAACTTTGTGTTTGCATTAGCACAAAGCACCAGGGTGTGCCTCTCAGAAGGCTGAAATACCAGCTGTAACTCAGATTACACGTGAATGGCTAAGAACAATGCACTGAATAAAAAAATGCAAAATTCCTCTACTGTATTTGATTTAATTGCTTAAATATTCACACTTAGACTAATTATTTATCGTTCCCAAATTATCTGAGAATCAGTTCTGTGATACTCCCAAGCTGTTGTTATTGAAAGATCAGAATCCAAAACAACCCTGTGGTATATCCAGTTTGGCTGGTTTCTCTTGCTAAGGTTGGATAACTTGGTTAGGACAATAATGATAAACAGATAACATTAGAATAAAATATAAAGGACTTCTTGCCATTTTACAAAGCAAATTGTGTCTTTTGTTAAATTATAGTTTCCCGTTGTTAGGTAAGTGTCCCAGTGAATCCAAATTAAACTAATATGAATAATAATATGGTTAAAATATAAGAATTAAGTACTTGGTAACAATCCAATGTCGAGAGTCAAAGAGTGCTGAAAAAATAACTGCAGTATCTTGTATCAAATTCCCTGAAACTGAACTTGAAAATGCTTGGTATGTGAAATTTCCAGTATGTCAATGAGATTCCTAAAAAGAGTAATATTTTGCTATTTGTAAAATAGAGATAATACCAATGTTATAATACCAGGTATGGTAGCAAAAATATATATTTCCTTAAATTGTGAAATGTATGACCCCCCATTACATGTTAATTTAATTAGTTAATTTAATATACAAAATGTAAGAATATGCCTATACAAGTTCTTCTTAGAATATTAGTCATTACCTGGGTGAAGGTCAAGGTTTTGATGAGTTGCCATCTGTAGTCTGTTATTATTTTTCCAAATAATTAAAATATCACTCGGTTTCAGTTTTTCCAAAGAGGAACACTGAATTGTTCCTTTTTTGTGATTAGATTGTCCATCTGTCCATTTCTACAGATATCTATTTCCCATAACTGTTTCTCCAGGTCTCCTCATGGTGATTTGCATCCTACTCTTTGAAGCATCTCAATCTGTCCTATTTTGGCAAAAGCAACTCATCATTAGAAACAGTTATGCTTCCTAGATACCAAAATATCCAGAATATCAGGCTAAGGAATATTATTATAGGTCCAGTCAAAACAAAGAATTCCCAGAAAGTGAACGAAGCAAAAATCCCCAGGAGAAAGATGACCAGACCACCAATATCAAAAATTAATGCCAGAATGAAGAAGAACAGACATCTCCCAAAGTACTGTGAGAGCTCCATATCAGGCAGAGACAAGACTGCATCTGCTAGATAAACAGCCCAATCTGAGAGATTTCAGGTTGGCACACCCTGTGCCTTTTTAATCATACCAAAGCTATGAATGTGCCAGAAACAAAGACAAGAAACATGGCTGGTCCCTCCTTGTTTCCTAACTCTACAAAAGGATTTGTTGTGCAACTCAGTCTGGAAAGGATGCAACTAAATTGGATAATAACGTGAGGATGATGTCGATGATAATGTTGTCATGGTTGCTAGAACGGTTGCCTTACACCTTTGGAGACTAAGGTTCGGCTTTATGCGTGTTTACTTTGCATGTCCTTGCTGATTCATGTGGGGTTTCCCCCAGATGTTCTGGTTTCCCCCGCTAAGGTCAACTGGAGTTGCCAAACTGTCCGTAGGTGTGAATGGTGTGTGTGCCCTGTAATGGGCTGGCGTCCCATCTTTGGTTATCCTGTGCCTTGCTTCTGTGGTAGGGTCTAGATTCCTCAAGTAGGTATAAAAAATGCATGGAGGGACATACATTTTTTTTTTTACATCTTAAACATTTTACATATAGTGAAAATATTCCAGGAACATTCAAAGGCATACAAACTGAAACACAGCAAAACGTTTTCTGTGTAGTTAAGCAAGCAGGAAGCAAAATTAACCAACCTTTGCTTTCCTGTCATAGTACTGTTACAACCAGGACCATTTAAGAGTATTAAGTGACTGTGGGCATTGGCACACATGACGTCACATCAGAAGGAAATGGAGCTGATAGGTGGCTCACGAAATTCAGATTTGCGTCTAACATTTGCATAGGCTTTTCAGTGAGTGCCATATTAAAAGTTCAATATGCAGTCATATTAAATGCATTAGATATTAAATCACATTATGTTATTAAAAGATACTCAAGGTGGAGCTTATGGGGAATACCTCTGCTTAGTGTCCCTGGGGAGATGGTGCCTCGGAGCAAGTTACGATGTGCCAGAGGCCTAGCTTGCTGCTCTGAGGATGTGTTTTCTCAATGCCAAGTATATCACATAACTGTTTTATGAGATCTGATTCTGTCGACGCTGATCAGTGTGAATCACTTCTGAAGTTCCATGTTGTCAGATGTAGTCCTTGAAGGTGGTACACTCATCTTGACAAAACCAATAAAATAGTGAAGTAGTAAATAAATACCTGTTGCCCTGTGATGTAATGGGCAACTGTGTTATATTTGTTGCAGTCTCCTGAAAAGGCTGTGTTACTTCAATGGACTAGAAAGGGGGTCATTTAATTATATGTAACAGGTGAGTTTCAAGACTGATATGCAAGGTCAGTGGCACATTCTGCGAGCATTACCCTGTATATATGTGAAAGACTTTTGAATTAGGGCTTCAGGAATCAGTGGTGGAAAGCTCAGGTCCAGGAAGTACAATTCCAGACAAGGATTTTCTTTCAAACAGCCAGCAGAATACAAAAAATCACAGTCACAGAGTAGTCAGCTGTTCTGTTAAAACAAAATCTTGAATTTGTAGTTTTTGGACCTGAACTTTCCACCTTTGGCAGGAATCACAACCTGGTATGTGATTTTATTCTGTGGGACAGAACTCACTTTCCTGTAGAAAAGATCCCAATAAATGGCCTGGGAATTCATGGCAGAGATTCCCCAACGTGGCAGGGGTCTGATTCAGCTGATCCAAGATAAGATTATATTGATGCACAGGTCATCATGTTGTTTCTATATCAGACCATACATATGAATTACAATTGTGTGACAAGTGTCGAGGAGTGCAACTTTTTCTGGAAGCAGAGACATTAGTTGCCCTATTGTAGTTCCTCTAAGACAGACTATGTACTTTTTATTGAACACAAACCACTGGGTAGGTGTCTAATATTGCCAGTGGCAATTGTTTTTTTATCCAGTGGAAAATGAAAGATCGATCTGCTGACCAGAATCATGACGTGGGTCATGTAAGTAAAATGTAAATAAAAGTCCTGTTATGATTGCGATCAATCCTTCAAATAACTAACAAAATGACATTCATTTTCTGTCGTTTTACTGTGGTGGTGTAGTTTTGTATGAAATTATGTGTGAAGTTTAACTGACAAACTTTTTGTGTCTCTTGAGCTTATTTAGCATGAAGGTCCCAGTTCCTGTTGTATGGTGTGAAAGTGACATACGAAACAGGCCAGGAACTACAAAAGTTCCAGGTCAAAACAGCCCAGGGACTTGTAAATGGGGACAAGATTCCGTAACATCAGTGTGAAAGCACCTTTAGTCATTGGGACATCAGGAGTTTTTTAATGCTTGAAGGGATGGATCTGTAAGTAATCACTGCCTACCCTGCTGCCTCCGGTCTCAACATGGCATCAGCATTGACATGTTGTTCTCCATCCTGATAAATGATGTTGTCATCGTAAACATTCTGGCCAAGTATTCATTGTGCTCTTCTCCTGGTGGAGCTTTGTGGTCAGCTAGAAAGCTAAAGAAGCTGCCTGACAGCTCACACAATAACCTATAGTTCCCAATTGTAGGTAATCCATTTTATTGTAGTGTGGAAGAGTGTATGATTGGCACACGACACGGTTTCTGAATCTGAGTCAGAACACTATAGAGATGAAAAACTTCTATTGCCTAGTGATACAGTAACGCTAAGCATCACACACATGATTGTCCTTGCTTCGTGCACTGGGGCACAGTCTTGCTGGAACAGAAAAGGGCCTTCCTCAAACTGTTCCTAAATAGTTGGAAGTAAAGAACTGACCAGAATGTTTTGGTATACTGAATCATTAAGCGTTTACCTAGCCCAGCCCCTGAAAAACAACCTCATACCATTATCCCTCATCCACCAAACTTTACAATTGGCACAATGCAGTCAGGTAGTTATTGTTCTACTAGTACATTTCCAGTGGTGACGTGCTTTGGTAGTCCAGCTGAATATTGGCATTGTGCTTGGTAATATGAGGCTTGCATGTAGCTGCTTGGCCATGGAAGCCCATTCCATCAAGCTCCCAGTGCACAGTTTTTGTGCTGGAGTTAATGCCAGAGGAATTTTGTAACTCGCAGTTATTGAGTCTACAGAACACTGGCGACTTTTACACACTATGCACCTCAGCACTCAGCGACTCTGCTTTGTTACTTCGTGACTGAATTTCTGTTGTTCCTAAACACTTCCACTTTGCAGTAATACCTTACAGCTGACTGTGGAATATTGAGCAGGGAAGAAATTTCACGAACAGGCTTATTGCAAGGGTGGCATCCTATGACAGTACCATGCTTGAATTCACAGAGGTGTTCAGAATTACCCATTCTTTCACAAATGTTTGTAAACCTGACTGCATGGCTAGGTGATTGATTTTATACACATGCGGCAATGGGTCTGAATGAAACATCTGAATTCAATGATTATAAGGTGTGTCCCAATACTTTTCTCTACTTTAATATGTACTTTATATAGGCTGTGTATTTATCATACTGGTACTGCTTTTACAACGCCTATATTTTACTCTTATTTTAGTTTTTTGTGTTATTTAGTATGATTTGGTAAGTTATTTTTTCAGTCTGGAATGGTTGTTTTAAATGAGGTTAATGTCTTACCACTTGGCACCTTTAAGGAACCAATGAACTGGATCTGGGAGTCCAGTTCCCAGTTAATGTTCTCTAGGCATCTCCACCGGAGTACTGAGCACCTATAACTAACTGCCTGATATGTATTTCTATACACTACCTCCCAGCTCCCATTAAGAGAAAAAACATGGACTGTTTGGGGGTCCCCAAGGACTGGGATGAGAAACACTGGTTTATATAAACTCACTAGTCAGGTTTCTTCAGTGCAAGGTATTGTAAGTTTTTAGATTGTGTTTTGAGTATGTGTGCTTTGAATAAGTCATAGATCCTTCAGCACCTGGACCTCCACTTTCCTTAGAGTACCATCATAGAACACCATCTTTCAACAAGTCAGTTTGCACAGTTCATTTGCAAAGTACTAGACCTCACAAGGTCACAGAAAGGGACTTGATCACCCAATATCAATACCTAACATGAATGGCTGTAGATCCCACCAGCCATTTTCCAGCATTAAAGGCAAAGCCCTTTCAGAAGAGTAGAGGCTATTATTGCTACAGTTGACCAACCAACTTCATATTAATATCCTTAGATTTGGAATTAGATGCTGGAGAAGCTGGTCTCTACGTGCTTTTGGGCATATAGTGTACCTGTACTTATACTTAGAAAAATGACAAATAAACACAAATAGAATCAACATTTCCTTGATTTGTGGCATGATGCATGCCAAATGTAACTCTTGGATCATGATATAATCCAGAATACCCAGAGATTAAATATAATGTTTCTAGAATTCACCAATAGGCCGAACTCTAGCCAGATGAGAGAGGCAAAGATAATTACACTCCACTACATTTGTGGGGAATTATATCTTTAAAGTAGAGCAGTATGATGTGTCACTCTCAGATTAATAACAAAATGGTGTTTGAGCAAAAAGTCCCAACCAATGAATAACTGACTAGTGTTCTTAACTTGTGTGAGTAAGCACTTCTTCCGCTAATTGCATGGTGATAGATATGGCCTCCACCATATCCAAACACTCACAAGATACACATTTCATTGTGAAACTGTTTCCTTTTTTTTGAGAGTTGTCACAGACATGTGTAGATTCTTAGTGATAATGGGAATTTTGTAGCTTGTATCAAAGGAAGTCTGTACTGCTGTATCCTCAATGACCGTAAAAATGTAGGAAGGTGGTGTGTCACATGCAAATGATTAGGGCACCCATTAAGGCTTTTTCCTGTTTCAGTATAGAGTCTTCAGTATCTGGTACTAGATGTTTCTCTGAGGTGGCTACTCAGTGGAGTTGAGGCTGACACGGTGTTCCCGATTTGCGGAAGTGGGTCATCCCAGTCAGAAATAAGTAGAAATCGGCTTATTTGTTCAGCCATCTGTATTAGGAGCTGTGGAGCAAGATTGTCTCGAAATGTTTCACACTCATGATGTCTGGTGTGGTAATGGATGTTTCGGTTATGATGTCTTTTGGGGTTGTGCCTATTGCCTGATCATGTATCTTCTTGTGTACATGCCCACCTGTGGAAGGAGAGAATGGGTAGCCTTGCCATTTGCTAGCTCATCATGCTTTATGAAAAACCTGTAGGCCTGCCGCAGTCAGCTGGATCTATACGCAGACCTTTCAGGAGACATGGATGGTGTGGCATCTTCTTTCTTTATCAGCTCTGAACCCACCGTAATAGATGCGCTTTTCACCATATGAGTCTCAAGTTTTGCTGATGTCTAGTCAAAGTGCTTGCAAACCTGCTCTAAGGTTTACAGCGCGATGTATCAGGTGTAGGGAAGGGTCGGTGTCAGCCTACAGAGATTTAAAAGATGCAATGGCAGAAACTTACTGTCCATTTAACTTACGTGGTAACTCGATTCTGCTGTGATCCTGCTGTTGTGCTGGCCTGAGAGGCGCAGTAGTTCTCAGTACTTCTTGAGCACTTTTCCGTTTGCACACAATGGCTGGGGCTTCTTCCAAGGAGCTCACTCCACTTTAATGATGTTTGACCTGCGGCAGGGAACACTCCAAGCACCAGGTGAATCATTTCAGCCGCACGCACATTTAAAGATTCTTCAGGGAGACATCATCTGGCATTAACAAATGTTTGAAAATGGAATTGAAACTACTCTCTCCTGAAGACATTCATTCATTTGTTATGGTCTCAGGGAAGGAGAGTCCCCCATGCCAATGTACCCCCACTGAGACAGGTGAGTAAAATACAAAGATGAAGATTATGATTCTTTTCACCAAATAAATTCTTTTCAGCTTGTTCAAGTAAAAGATTCATTCTAAATCGTTCACTGATTCAGTCACTTCTTATCCCTCTAGGACATTTTTTCATTGGGTGTTGCTTTTATGTTTTAAAAGATGTATTAAAATGTTATTATTTTTTATTTAAAATTTGAATATGTTATATATTATACTTATAGTCCATCCATCCAGACTGCAAAAAGTCAAAATCTTACCAAGTATATTTGTCTTATTTCTAGTCAAAATATCTCATCACACTTAAAATAAGACACAATCAGCT
>JABFEA020000098.1:18863323-18875568 GCA_019775915.2 Cyphomyrus plagiostoma | reverse complement strand
CTGTCTTATTTCCAGAAATCTTTTCAAGAGAATTTTCACTTGTTCCATTGGCAGATTTTTTCACTTAATACAAGATAGTCCATGTCCTGGTCTTCTCCAGTGTTCTGAGTCTAGTCCATGTCCTGGTCTTCTCCTACTGTCTATTTTTCCTGTTGCACTTCCTTGTTTGGCCAGCAGGTCATCCCATTATGTCCCTTGTGTTCCTTGTAGCTGGAGTAAGTGACCCACACCTTTCCCTCCTCTAAACCTTGTTATTCTTGTATATATGTGCTTGCCCATCCCCATGCCCCCTACATCAAAGAAATTAACGTAATTTTAATCGTATAGTAGTCTTTTAATAACAAACAACCTGCACCCAACAAACCTACAGCGAGGCAGGTTAACGTCGAAGCACGCCGCATGCTACTGTCCAAATATCATGGAAGAGATAAGCACTCCCTCAGAGGTCCTGTCAGTGACAAAAACAACAGCTCAACATCACAGCATTTAAAGAAGCCTCCATCTTTTGACAAGGTAAAAAAGACATGGGCAGTGTGGCAGTACTCTACAGTCCGACATGCAACTGACTGGTGCTATGCACTGCAATCTCCATCACAAGCACTGCAAACTTGTTTCACCACTTGAAGCATTGCCATCCAGTATATAGAACGCAAGTATTTATGGTCACAAACATCAGCGATTAGAAGTGTTAGAAGTACTATCAGCATTTTCCTTGTTTTCCTTATTATGTCCTGTGACAAAAAAAAATATTTTTGTATGATTCATTTATTAAAATTAGATTTCAGCTTGCAGTCTAGGGGTGCTGCTTGAGATTATGGGCCCCATAAAAGCACATCATACAGGGCCCCCAACCAAGAACAATCCAATTAGGTTCCAAAAATTTTAGGCCCCTATCAGTATGTGGCCCTTGGAACCATCCTAACTCCCCGCCCCCCCATTACAGCTCCCATGTTGCAGTGAATTATATCTAAATTATATCTAAATGCTACCTGTTTGTAATTTCTACTTTTTGAAATGTCATAAAGAAATGTCAGCTAAGATGAACTGCTGAAGTCAATGCAAGCTTTGGAAGACTAAGAAAATCTTAATGTTAGGGAAGCACACTTGTAATTGAAAGATTGATGGTTCAAATCCTTGAACAGCAAGGTACCGACCCCAAGCATTGCTCCCCGAACACTGAATTAGCTGCCCCCTGCTATTTCATGATGTCACATATGGGTTACATGCAGACACACAATACATTTTGTTTTTGTGTGCTGTGGTGTGTCAATAATGACCACTGGCCACCAAATTCTGATACAATTGCTTGAAGACTGGTCGGGAAGTTAAAGCAAAACTCCCACATTACTGCAAAGGACCTGCTGGAAGATTTATCTGACACAGGAGTAGGAGTGTATCAGTCCAGTATGCTTGCACAAACATGGTCTGCATGGAAGAGTCATCAGACGGAAATCTTACCTATGATCTCATCACAAATAGCTACATCTGAAGTATGCAACACAGCATTTATATAAGCCAGATGAATTTTGGCATCAGGTGCTGTGGTCTGATGCAATTAAAATGTAACCCTCTGGCTGCAATCACTAAAGGATTTTTTTTTAAAAAAAGAAGCATTTCAGGAGAAGAACACCTTCTCAACTGGGGTAGATCTATCATACTTTGGGGCTGTGTTGCAACCAGTGTCTCGGGAGTTATTCTGTGGGTAGAGGGAACAGTGAAATATCAATGAATCTGGCATCTAATATACTACAGCAAAAAGCTGGATATATCAACAAGGCAATTCTCTAAAACATATCTCAAAATCAATGATGAACTACTTTAAGAAAAAAGATTAAGGTTTTCAAATGACCTTCACAGTCCCCAGACTAGAATACTAATGAAATGTTATGTGTAGACCTCACACATGCAGTGGGAATAAAATTCCTAAAGCAAGATCAAAACGACTGTTAGCTGCGTATAACAAACATTTGGAGGCTGCCAAAGGGGCTGTTATTAATATTGCCTGATGGGGTGCCCAAACTTTCACACATGCGAAATTGAAGGTGTTCATTTTATTCAATCTGCTAAATTCAACAAATAGTAACGGCACATTCAAATCAGAAATGCATCAGGTTGAAGTTTTTCCAATCCACTTAAATAAAGATCCCCATTGTTGCTTTCTTCATACCATGGCTGATCAGGTTATAAATGATGGTTTCAGAATGCACGGTAGCTGGGGGTGGTGGAAGGGAGTAAAGTCACATCTCTTTCCAAATGAATTAGGATGAATCTTTTGGGCCAGTAGACTGAAATGCATGCATCAACAATGACAAAAACAAAATGGTACCAGCATGCATTTCAGATATGTCAATGAAAATGATTATTCAACTGCTGTTTTCATTTTTCAAAACAATGTACCAACTCTGAACGGAGCAAAAATCAGCCTGGAGTTTGGAAAGAATTAATTAAAATGTAGAATGCTGAGACACATATGGCTGGCAGGGACGGAGATTGCAGCTCATAGCACCAATCAGTTGCATGTCGGACTGTAGAGTACTGCCACACTGCCCATGTCTTTTTTACCTTGTTAATCCACAGTGTCATCATTTTACAGCAATGAATATTTGTGGCAATTTCAGTAGAGCATTCCTGTACTAGAGAGTAATCAGGCAGTTGTTGAGCAAGTCAGGCTTTGTGGTGAACTGAGCCAAATGAGCAGCTGAGCAAATGTATCTTGAATTCTTCTGGGAGAAGGCTGCAGCTATTCATATATGTTCACAAACGTAAATTCGTTTTTTTTTCTAGGGTTGGCTAATTACTATCAATGGCTAATACCTGCTTTTTCCATCGTGAAATCCAGGGTTGGGGCCATTCTGGAATGCATTCATCAATTCCAATCCAAATCAGAAAATGGAACTGGAGTTGGAATTGAAATCTCCCTGAAATTCAAATTCAATTCCAATTCTGTTCCCTATAGTTTTTTTTTTCGAATCCCAACTCCTATTCAATTTCCCGATTTCCATAAATGTAGTGCTCTCTGGTGGAGTTACTTATACCATCAGTTTACTTCGCAAACTAGTGTATTACAGAAGGTACTCACATGGTATGATTGGGTGGGAAATACCTGCTGCTGAACATCAGCTGCAAGCCCTTATCCTGAGAAACCACTGAAAAGAGATACCCAGTCATCAAATGGTCATCAAATAACCCTTTGTTACCTCCTGAGTCTGACTTCCGTAGGTGGGGGTTTTTTTTCCTGGCTTTTGTTCAGCAGAGGTGGGGTGTGATAAGGGAGTCGTATCAACTGAGTTTGAGAGCAGTTTTGTTTTGCCCCAAAAACTGAATCTGGCTATTATTCCTGACTCAAGACTCATAACTGCAACACACCTAGTTTCCCCCCACTCTCTCCCCACGACAAACTGCAATACGTTCTGGAATAATATTCAAAATATGAATCAAAGTGGGACTGTTTTCCAATGCAAGAGTCACACTGAAGGATTTTCCAAATATAAAAACTTTATTTTATACAATCATTCTAAATAGACAAAAATATATATAAAATTTCTGTACAGTGGTATTTACATAAGTTTACAGACACATTCACTATGTGCAGCTGGTCTTCTCCACTGGCTCGCTGTCCCAAAATGACCATTGGTGGTTCTACGTCTGAAAGACATAAACAAAGACTTAAATGAAAGCTACTCCAGGACAGATATGTCAGGAAAACTTTGAATAACCAGAAAAACAACAACCACAAATTAGTCTTAAAGGCCAAACCACTTTAACACGGTACCATATTATTTCTAAAATGCATTTTGCAGCTCAGTGGGATAAGGCTCTGTGCCTGTGATCAGAAAGTCGTCAGTTTGAGACCAGCCTCGGCACATCTGTGGGTCCTTGAGCAAGGCCCTTAGCCCCCAGCTCCCTGTGAAGTGGCTGCCCTTTGCGGCCAGCTTGCTCTCACCTACAGAGAGCAAGATGGGGGAGGTGAAAAGAATTTCACCATGAGTATCTATGAAGTATCCATTATTAGTATTTTTACAATTTATTTATAATAACATTTTTAAATAGAATATCAATAAAATTTGTTCTAGCAGCAAGATCTAATTATCCAAAGACAAACGGCAATATTTTTCCTATAATGAGATAAAATAGCTATTAAATAAACACTTAGAAGCACATGGTAACTTGGAAAGAAATATGCAACCTAGCAACATCAGAAAACAAGTCTTAAAAAGTGGTTGTTACGACAGACACTACATGCAGGAGACAGAGCTGTTGAGGTATATTTAAATTTGATTGGTGTATAGTTTCACCCTGAAACCAAAGGAGTTTCCGAGCGGCTTAGGCCTCTCCCCAAGATCCTGGTTATATCTTTCCATCCTGTATTGTAAATCCCAAGGAAGTGCCCTGTTGGTAATTACACCATATATGCAAAACATTTACTTATATATGCATTTCACATATTCATCATTATCAGTAAAGGAATATATATATTTTTTTTTTTTTTTTTAAGATGAGGTTCTTTAATATGCTACTTTTGTTGGTTTATAGTAAAACATGGTGTATTTCTACTGGGTGGTTAACTGGTTTTACCTGTATGTTGTTTCTTAACTATGTCAATATGTCGAACTGGCCATTGGGAACTTTTTTATAATGGAGAATCTGTTGTTTTGGGCTTAGGTCACCTAGTTTCCATGACAACCACTATTGACAGAAATATAGCCCACAATAGTTGGACAAAAGTGACCTCTCTCTATAAAAAGAATGGCAATTAGTTGAAAGAATAGGTGTGGTCAGCTTTCCCCTTACGAAAATATCATGCAGCATAACACTGTTGACCTATGGTGGTGGCTCGAAACCAAGTGATGTTACGTTTGTGTTCTACAGTGGAAAGCAAGCACTGATCAGAAGTTATATACAGCGTTGGCAAAAAGCAGTCCAAGCAAGTGCACTACGTGAAACGTTCCCTATGACATCACAACTAACACACAAATATCATTCAGGACCTCAAAATAAACCTAACAGTAGGAAAAAATAAATATTACGTTTCACCTTTCCGATCTTTTATGGGTCTTATGAAATGTTAAAATATTTCCATCATGTTTCCCTAATATGGAATATACGACATTAGTTCTCAAAAGTTTTGCCAACATTAGTAAGAAGATTTCTGGTCGTCTGGCCATCAATCTTTCAATATTAATATAGGGTCCAGGGATTGTATCTATCCCATGGAGCACAGGATGCAAGGCAGGGGGACACAAACAACCTGCTTTCATGCACAAGCAACAAGAGAAGAGACAAACCCCACATAGAAAGCAGGGGGAGCAATGTAACACCAAACCAGAGAAGTGGAAGATTAACAATGTTACCCACGGTACCACCATGTTACTCAGAAAATATTTGTATTTTGCTTAATATGTAGTTTTGCCTCATTAAAATACATATAACATAAATAGTTGCCACAGTAACGGATACCCTAAAATGTAACTGAATATATCACCTAACAAAACCAGCTGGGGGCAGATTTTAAAGTGCCACAAGACTGATGTCATGTTCCCATCTAAGTGACTCCAAATATTTTTTTCAAGCCGAATTGGATCATGAACCGAAACATTACATCATTTAAAATTATTGTTATGGCTGAACAGAAACTCCACGCTTCTGCATATCTAATGCAAGATAATTAATATTCCCAACATTACTACGTTTTATTTAAGTCTTCTATAAGGACAGTTTTAATCACTGTTTGACTGCATAATAAAATCCCCAGAAAGTTAAAATTCGGAGGAATGAGGTTGAGATCACAGCACTCCCGGTACCGATCTGTTATGCTCCTGATCCCAGTTTAGTTTGATGAAGCAGACAACAGAAATCATTATTATACTACAGAAAATCCAGCGATCATTAATTACTTAGTTGAAAATATGTAATATGTGGTTACTTAAAATAAACACTTACGGTTAATCCCATGAACTGTCGAATAATACTTACTTTTGTGTCAGAGAAATTTCTCCACTTTATCCTCGGCAGAATTGTTTAACAGCGCTGCGGAGTTTCTCAGAACCCCCAGCTCCACCGTTTTCTCACTCGGCGCGATGTCACTTTTACTGTCATAACCTTCATTATCGTACCCCGAGCTACTGGCTGTTTCCCATACAATTCGGGACGGAACGTGCACCGGCACTGGCGTGCTCATCGGCTCCTTGCCACTGATAGATTTATCCCTGCCTTCCAGCGTCTTCAGCCCGCTTTTGGAGAGCCTCTCGGAAAACTTCCTCGCCCACTGCGCAAAGTTGTCCAGCGTGCTCCTGTCCGGCTCGTCAGCGGCCACCTCCACGTTGCCCGTGTACCACATTATCCACCAGATCAGACTCAGGAAAACGACGAGGGCGCCGGTGAAAATGAGAAAGTCCCCGTAAAACACGCCGTTCAGACGCAAATTCGCAAAAATGCCAATTAGAAGCACGACTAGTCCGACAACGTCGAAACAGACTGCGAGGCAAAATAAGAGCACGCACCTTCCGATACATCTAACGGCCATCCTGCACCAGGCGATTGCTCGGAAATAACGGAAGGAGCAATAAGTTTAACCTGTTTGTCCGACCATGCATTCCTCTTTACTAGGAGGAAAAAAGCACCTGTCTTGAGAATCACCTTCCTCTGACGTAGGTGTCAATTTAAATATTTAAAGAGCCGAGCCCTTTATCCACACGCCTACTAACGAGTGGCACTATTGCCACAGAAGGCTTTGATATGTGAAAAGTACCAGTTGATGTTATATTGAATTATACTGCAGTTAATTAATTTTACGTTTTCCTGCATTTGGAATCAATTTATTATAATACAGATACAATGATCTACCAACAATCACGTCCATGCAAAGTACTAGAAATTATGTAACATGTATAATGATTTAATACATATTATCTTACTTTTGAACTTTAATTTAGTGGCGAAGCAGAGCAGCTTCTGCTCTATGTATTTTGGTTTTGAAGTTGACAAAATTTTGTTTTAAAAGTATAACTAAGCATTATAAGCAAATATTACATTATAAGAAAATGGATATTTTTACATTGTTGAGAAATGTCAACTATAAAAACATTGCCTATATGATATTCCAATTAAAACATGTAGTTAATATTAAAATTTATAGTATTCAATTATACATACACAGATAAGTGAATAGATTACGAATTCAGTTTCAATTATATTTAGCATTGTCGGCAAAGTTTCTTCAATATACCTTTCAGTGCTCCTAACTCGTCTAAGTGCTATTATTATTATTAGAATATTAATGATAATAATAACAATTTAATCTTTTTACAACTAAAAATAAAGATATGTAAAACTATAATTTTAGATTTTTTTGGGAAAACAGAACCCTAGACAGAGGAAGCAGAAGGCTGTGAGCTCAGGGTTTTGAAATTCGGTAAGACCAATAAATTTTAATGAAGTTCTTTTGTATCATCAGAAACTATCAAAAGCTAACAACAAGATAACATGAAACATAAGCTTGCTTTCTTTTTTTGCTTTAGGCACTGCCACGCTGCCCTGCAGTACACTGACACTGCAGTACCATCAACAGTCAGAGGGGGCGCAGCCACGGTACCCCTACTTCTAGCGGTACTTCGCACGTCTGCGCCTGTTAGCAGCAGAGGAAGCGGCAGGCAGAGGGGCGTTGAACCTGGGAGCACCTCGACAGGGGGGCGCACTGCACAAATCACCACGGGACCCCCACCACCGTTCGTCACCGGAGTCCCTGTTCAAAACAGTCAATCACACAAAATTTGCAATAATTTACCGACCCCCACCCCAAATTATATCGAGAGGGACCCTCCCCGTGCTCCCCCCTCTCTCGTTGCGTGAGACCCCTCCTCCATCCATTGCTCCAGTGCTTAATTTCGTCATGGCTCCTGGGACATTTCGTGTATTTACATAACATTTTGCCTTAAGTCAACTGGTTTTTGCATTTTGTGCAAAAAGTTTTGTTTAATGTTAAATTTACTTGAATTTTAAATTTCTTTAAGTTCTGCTTCCAACCTTGGCATGTGTGCTTGTAGTTTTTTTTTAACAAAAAGAAAATTGGGCAGAACAGATTAGATTTAGAAGAATATTGCTTGGACATTAAGACTGGTACAACCAGTACCGGACCAATCCGATCTGCATGGTGCCCTAGTCATCATCCGAGGGAAACTCAAACTGCATGGCATGGCAAATTAGCGTCTGCTCAAAAGTTGGTGCCACAGGTGGCCACTTATGTCACCAAAGGACTGACCAACGTTGGGTACAACATACAACTCGGGGTTAGTACAGAGAGCCATGTCCATGGTCTGGTACACTGTAAAATATATTAAATATATACAGCCAAACATATTTTCTGTAATTGTTAATTTCATTAATGGAATGTATTCCACAACTTTGGTTTACAAATAAAAGGTTCCCATTGTTCTCTACACAGAATCAAACTGAACAGCATTATTGAAACCGGGAAAGAATGGAAGGACAAAAATTGTTGCTTCAGGAACAAGAAAAAAAAAATCAATTCGTTGTAGTTACTTTTAAGACCTTTGCATACCCTCAGTAAATTTAACAGGGAAATCAGCATGAATCTTTATGAGGCTGGGTGTATCTTAAAACATTCTAAGAAAATACATTCAGCTGATATTTACATACAGAGATCTAGCAACTAGTTGGCTGTATATGAGGGTACTTTTTTGTACTGTAGGATAATTTTATTTTGAGCCCAGAGTTTGTCTTGTAAACTGAACTTTATTGTGATGTCACAAGGATTATGCAGTGGATGTCATGTGATTTTACTGAGAACACACCAACTTTACATTCCCAAGTAATGTTTTACTTTTATATTGAACCAGGAGTTTAAAATTAATTTGAAAACTATTTTATTGTGATTTCACCAGGATTCTACTGTGAATGTTATATATAATTCAAAGAAAGGGTTCGATTCTTACATTCCAAAGTACTATTTTTAAATTAGCAGTTTGGAATACATGCTTAAAGTACCTTGTCATTACAGGAAATGATACATAATTTAATGGAAAAACTCAAATCACACATTTACCAGTAGTAGACTTTTATGTTGAATGTGTTTTGAATACATTGAAAGTACTTCACTGTGATATTTTAGCATTCTACGATGAGTGTAAATAGTTTTTACGTAAGTGCTAATGAAATGTCCTGTGGAGTTATTTCACTGTCAAATCACAAGGATTCTGTGATAAATTTCTGTTGTTTAATTGGGAAACTCAAGTGTTAGACAATATCTGTTGTAAATTAATTTGGAAACTTTAATTTAATCACCTGTCATTTTGACTGTCAGGTTTAAAAGAATTAGCCCCCTTAATACAGAAAGTTTAGCATGAAAATCAGAATTTAGTAATCATAAACTACCAAAGTAAGTACTATAAAATATACTGTATTGTAATGAAAAGTAATTATAACAATATATTTCATAGTGATACTTGGTGTGACAGTGTCTGGATATCTTTGAAATTGTGCATAAATCCTGTGTAAATATATGGCATATACTGAAATGTGGTAGCCACATAACTGTAATTCAGTTATAAATACATAATACAAAGCACATTTACTGCTTCACACATACATACAGTTTTTATCTTGAATTTGAAAGCCAAAACTAGTAATTTGCCTCAAAAATTTTGTAAAGTGCTTTACAGTATAGATTGACAAATCTTGGTGGGTATTACTGTCATCTGAAGTAATATATGTGCATATAGTCATAATTTAGTCTATTTGACTGAAATTATATATTGTGCAATATTAAGGTAACTTTGGTAAAATAAATTGTGGTAAAATTTGGTAAAATAAATTACTACAACTGGTACCTTGTATAGTAAATGCATACAGAGACCTCCACGTGAAGCGATTTTAGGTGTACAGTTAATAGTGTTGATTTATGTCCAGATGCATGAATGTGGCCAAAATTTGGCTGCTAGGGATTTGTCAAATTAAAGCTTTGCTATAACACGTTACCTAGCTGTGCCCAGTTATATGCAGACTCAATATAGACCTCTGGTGCCTATTTGCTGTTATTACAGATTCCACACTTGCGGCATGTAACAGAAATCACCCTGACTTTTCACTGTGACGCTGCCCTAAAACTCTGCTGGTATTTCCAAAACAACTCGTTTGTCTTCACTATAAAGCTCAGGTGATAATTTATTATGGTATACTTTGCCAAGTCTGGACATTATTAGCAGCAATTTGATTGATTAACTTTTCTGAGATCTGAGAGATTAGGAGTTGCCCATACCACCTCTTCAGAATTCAGTCCTTAAATGTCCAGTTTGAAACCCTTTATGCGTGGTTTCCTGGTTTTTTTGTTTCAGAGTCAGCTTCTTCTGAACAGCCAGGTTGCACCTGGTATCTTCCCAGATATGAGATCTTGCATACCTAAATTTACTGTCTTCCCTATTACCTTTCCAGTTCCTTTCCCCTTGTGAACTGTTCAGCGGCTCTGTACTAAGTTCTCAAAGTTTTATTTTTCTGTGCCCAGTGACCCCATCAGCTCCCTCAGCAGTTTACATGCAGTGTTCACCTTGCAATCCAATGCACTGCTGCTGCCACATTGCCCTGAACCCTAATAGCTGAGTCAGACACATTGTTCCAAGGGCCACATCCAGGTGTTGACTGAAATTCAGCTGCTTGTTTGTGCACCTGAAACTTCTCAGTTTCTATAGAAGACAATGCAATAATTAACATGATAACGGCTTCTTGCATCTTCTAACAGCTTATCCCGATCAGGGTTACGAAAGCGCACCAGGTGCCTCTTTCAGGCAATGTAAGGTTGGGACAGGATTCCTTGCCATTGAGAGCACCGAGATTTCAACATCAACAGTAAACAAAAGGAACAACAACAGATGTATGACATGTGGGCTGATCTGCAAAATTAATATGAAAAGAAAATATTTTTAAAAAATGTTTCATTCAAAATTTGTGAACGCCGGCAGTGGAATTTACACAGGAAAATACACTTTTAAAAAATAAGAAAAAAAATCGATGTTTTTAGGTCTAGTGATGCTAATTTTGAATACGTTAAATATTGGCAAAGACACAGATGCCCCTTTACTTACAAATGAGATACGTTGCGAACGGCCATTCATAACTTAAAATGTTTGTAGGTCGTTATTCAACACCATTTTAAGGGTATACGCAAGTACAAAGAACTAGTATGCTGGGAGTACGCATGCTATGCTGCTGTGCAGTGCGACTAGCGGCCAGAAGTCGTACTAGGCAGAATTGACATACAAAAAACTGATGTTGCGGACAGGAATTGGGAACCCAAAGAACACAATTTGGATTTACAGTCCTCTTTGTTCGTATGTCTGAAAGTTCGTAAATTAAAATTAAAAGTAGAGGAGTGTCTGTATTTGGAGGAAGGGCATCTGGAGCTGGTAGCTTATAATCAAGCTTCTAAACCAAAAATAAAGTAAAAAAAAATAACCCACAAAATTTACTTTCAATTTTTATTTCATTTCAGTTGTTTTTTTGAGTTTGTTGTTCCAAAACTAAACCCATTTTAGTTTTAGTGTCTCGGTTGGGTAATGCGAATCTGACCCTCCCATATCTGTCATACCCCCATTTGGCCAGCAGATATTGCTCGCCATCCCATTTCCGTTCTTATTCCCTGTCCTAAAATGTGCATAATTAGATAATTATTCACACCTGTCCCTCATGTAGCCCATTAACAGAGTATATATGTGCTTACCCCTGCCCTGTTCCTTTATCAGTCGCTGTCTGTGTGAGTGCCGTGTTAGTTTTTGCTTGGTTGCCCCTCTAGTGTTTTTACCTGCCCCACCTGTCTCTGTTTTCACCTCATGCGGACCTTTTGTTCCTTGTGCACATTATGGCTGGGTATGGTGGAAACCTCAATGCAAGTTGCGGCTCATACAAGCAAGGGACTTTAATGACGCTGAACTCAAAAAAACAAGAAACAAAAGGAACCACTGGGGGTCTAAACACAAGTAGGTAGAATATGACAACTAACTAGACAATAACTAACACTTAACACATTTGGGGAAACACAGGCAAGTAAGGCATACAAGAACACATACAATGACCGGCTAAGGAACAAAATAAAGGCAGGTATTTATATACATACACTCAACAAAAATATAAACGCAACACTTTTGTTTCTGCTCCGATTTTTCTCAAAGCAGAAGTGCTCACTATCACACATTTAGACTGATTTGTGAACAATGTTTGAGAGAAATGGTAATATTGTG
>JABFEA020000098.1:18834642-18854647 GCA_019775915.2 Cyphomyrus plagiostoma | reverse complement strand
TGCCTCCTGGGCGCCTCCCTGGTGAGGTGTTCCGGGCATGTCCCACTGGGAGGAGACCCCGGGGAAGACCCAGGACACACTGGAGAGACTTTGTCTCTCGACTGGCCTGGGAACGCCTTGGGATTCCCCCAGAGGAGCTGGATAAAGTGGCATCTGCACAATTGGTGCAGATGCATTGGTCACAAAACTTCTGAATTATTTAATTTGTGGAAGGGAAATAGTCTAAAAAATCATGACACATATGCCCAACATCGAAAAACTGAATGGGCATAAAAGGAGAGTACTTGGAAGTTGAAGATTACTAACAACGACAGATAGACACTTAAAAGGGTGGCTGATCTAATGAGTCATATTTTTCATACATCTGGACTTATTTTCATTTGGAGAATGCGAAGGACACCTTCCGTGCACAATGTGATGGATCAGTAATGCTATGTGTGACCATCTCATAGGAGTCATAAGGTTCATGTGGTTGTATAATGGTCAAAGAATATGAGGCCATTTTTTAGGACCAGCTAATGGTGCCCTAATGATGCTCCCATATTCTAGAATGATAATGTCCCCATAGATACTGCTAAACACCAGGATGAAGTCAGATACTGACCACTGACTCCCCAATGACCAGATGTAAACACTATCAAGCCTTCATGGGAAGTTCTATAATGCAGCGTGTGTAGATTCCTACCTCCTCTATTCCTCAAAGAACTGAAGGCATTTTTTTTCTTTAAAAACTGTATACAGTTTCAGACTTTGTATGACAGTGTTCTGTATGAAACTGGCTGTTTGGAAGATAAAGGTGGCCCCACTTCTTATTAGCTTTGTCATTTTAGTATAGTACTTAATTTTTTCTGGTAAATAATAAAATTGATTTGGTAAATGTGAGTTTTCTGACAAAACCCTCTGTGCATTTTGTGCCACTGAAGGCTGCCTGGTAAATATATGTGCACATTTTTGGCTTGGTGTGGGGAATTTTGATTTTGACATATAGTCAGATTACTGTGCCTCAAAAAAAAAAAAAATCTGAGAACATTATATAAGATCTTAAGCTATTTCTTCTGTTATCCCGAAGAAACTGAAAACAACAACAGCAACAATCATGATGTTTTCGTGAAAAACATTGACAAATGTACATTTTCATAATCTGAAGTATGCTTTCAATATATTCATTTTTGACTCCCATTGGTCATTTTTGTCTACTTAAATTCTGCAAGCACTTCAGTTTATGGATGGATGAGTTGGATGGTTAAGCATGCATTTCCTTATCTCCAGTTTTTCTGCCTCCTTTCCATTGTGTGCACAGCCTGAGGGGTAAATCACCATCAGTGTAACCAGAAGAATGAGAGTGTCAGCCTCAGCGTTGATCTTTGTTCATGTGACAGTGCTGAAACTCTTGCACCTTTTTGTATACTGCACAAATTCAAAATCACATGCTGAAATGTTCAAATTCATGGTGCCATTATAGGACATCCCTTTATTTAAAAGGAAGATCTTAATTATTTGTCTTTTGGTGTCTTTAATTTTGTTTTCATTCGGATTACATGCTGTCCTTAAATCACAGAATCTACCAACACAGCTAGAACTAGAGAGAAAATAAGTGGCTTTTGAGAGTTAAAACAAAGAGGGTAATTCTTTTTGACCGTGTTTTAGCTACTCTTGTATTGAAGGACATGAGGTGGTGTAAGGAAATCTCTGGAGCAAAAATGAGAATCTGAATTTAAAACTGGCCTGTTGTGTGGATTAATGTCAAACTGGATTGGTTCAAAAGCATAGGAAAATAATTATTAAGCACAACGATTTTCCAGTGCATACCCATCAGCTGTTCACATCTGAAATTATGGAAGTGCTTTTATAACAGTAGCAATGGACTAAAACCTGACAATCTAAAGCTGTTTTTCTAATCAAATATCTTTAGGCAAATTGATTCAACATTTTCTCTTTATTACTTTTAGCATTTCTGGGGTAAACATGAATATTAATTCAAATTGGTGCTTTGAAACATGTAATGAAAAGAACTTGGGGAGCTCATCAAAAACAGTGCCTGTGCTATAAAAGGCGTCACTTTCATCTGGAACCCATGGGCATCTGCCATACTTTAGTATATCCAACTATGAAAAAAAAGAAGTGGCCTATTCATGAGTCAGGAATATGATACTGTACATATTGAGATGTCAGAATTGTGAAATTTCTACATTCATTGTGTGCACAGCTTTAAGTATCTACTGGAAAGTCCAATATTGATTTTGGGGTGATGATCAATGAATCCAAAAAAATGTGATGGCTTGGATTCACTGAGCAGGCTTTTTGACAGAATCTGTGCTTTAGTTTGGGCTGGACAATCTCTGGCTACAGCTCTGAATCTTTTGGTTAGTTTCTTTCTTCACTCCACTTAACATTTTTCACCGAACAACTTCTTTTGCTTCCCCTCGAGGAACCTCTCTCAGCATTCGATGGTTTGGCATTCGAAATAATGTAATAATTTTTTAAAAAGTAAAAGAAAATAAAACGCCCTATACCCTTGAGCCAGATGTTAGTTCTTAGGCAGTTTCCTGTTTTGGTGACATGAGAATCGCGATGTTTTATAGCTCTCTTTAATCATGATTTGTAGGGGCGTAAATTACAGCAGTCTAGATTCAGAGATGTCAGCCTTCAAGCTTAAAACTCCAAGCTCGACAACTACAGCCATCAACTCCTTCAGTCTTGATTTCCCAATGGGTCTGTAGTCTTGACATGTATGAAATTCTCAAAACATTGCAGTGATGTACCATCCTGCCCTGTTATCACAATCATTTTGCTTCATAGTTCATATTTTGGCATCCTGTCCATCAGTATTATACTACAATGTGATAGTGGTTAAGCCTTTTTTTGTCAGTTATTCGAACATTTATAATTTTTTTAAGTCTGGTATATAATGCCGGTTAGTTATCTAGTGATGTGTGAAATCCTAGGACCTGTATCTTCTGGATTTAGTGAGCAAGCCAACAGTCTGAGTTCCAGAGCACAGTATAAGTGCAGTAAAAGTCAATTTCTGTCTCAGTACATTACCATAAACAGAGGTCAACAATGCTGCAAAAGTAGTAATTGCTACTAGTGTCCATTCTTCGGCTCAATAAAGTCAGACTGAAGGGTAAAGTCTTATATTTAATTAATCATTTAGCTCTGTATAGCAGACTGCATGAAGTTGAACATTTACTGTTGGAAAGACCTCCCTGAATAGGCTAAGATTAATGGCAGCTGCATGACAGTTTCATGTCTTTGTCTAAGACAGAAGGTTTAAAATCATGATACTATTTTTATCTGCAGTATCTGTCCTTAAATGACTTGCCTGGATGCAGGAGACGTTTATTTTTATTGAGTATAAATTTAAAATGTGATTTTAAATAGTGTGCTTTTAATGTTTTATTGTGCTATTTCTAATTTTTAATTTTCTAAAAGCATCTATTACAAGTTGTTATACATGGATTATACCCTAAGAGCAATTTAAAGAAACCAGTCTCCTTAAACCCATATGAAAGAGGGAAGAACAAAGTTCATGCAACCAGAGTAGGAATCAGACCTACAACTTATACAAACTTCTTATTGAAATCTGAATGTGTGTTTTAAATTCTGCGTTGTGATCAATAAGGCATGAACTTCTACATTGCCATGATTGGAAGTTAAAATAGGTGTGTGTTTGTTCCATATCGGCCAAAATAATAATTATTTAATGAATTATTACCACTGGCTAGAAATATACTAAGTTTCATATACATTTTGAGACTTGCATTAACTTAGTATTCCTGTAAAATACTGATGGTGTCAAAGGATAAAGTGCAGTTTAGCTGCCCTGAGTGTCTTTTTCTTCCTTAGCACAGGTATGTACTTCAGGTCTGACTTTGCTCAGCCTCAAATGACCATATAATAAAATATAATGCTCTGCCAAAAGCCAGACACACCTGCCACTCCACAAGAATAAATAGAAACAGAATCTCTTAAATGCAGGAGCCAAAGGAATTGCTGGTACCTTTACAGTAGCTCAAAAATGTACTGTTTTTGCTGGCCTAATAGCTGCAAAACGTTTATTTTGAACAATTGGTTTAATTCAAATTAACATATGAAATGATCAATGATCACAGATATTCTACTATGATATAGTTTCACATAAACAAACCACTGGAATGGTTAGTAAAGCTACAGCAGCGATAGCAGTGGCTTGGGCAGGGAGAGACATATTCCTGGCTCATTACATTTATTTAGCCGATGCTTTAATCGAAAGCAATGTACATTTTGAAACAGCAATTGGGGGTTAAGGCCTTTGCTCAAGGGTCCCACAGTGAAATCACTCTGCCGACCCAGGGACTCCATTTGCGGGCTTGCTGAAGACAGGCCCAGAGTTCTAATACGCTAAGGCACACACAGCCCCCATTCCATTCCACCCCTCATAAGCAACATCTATTTTTGCCTTACCGAGATGGTGTTTCCTGCTTTTCCTCCCCTTTGGATTTTTGATTATCTTTCTAATCTTTTGCAGGGTTCTTCTTCCAACTTAAGGGTAAACTGCATATCCTAGTCAAGGCTGTGGAAGGTCAGAGGCACGCTCCGAGCCGTGTAAGGCAACCGGCCGGGGATACCCTGGACGGGATGCCAGTTCACTGCTGGGCTTATATCTGCACATGCTCATACACCCACACACAAACACACCCGATGGGCAATTTAGAGATGCCAGTAAGCCTTGGACGGTGGGAGGAAGCTGGAGTTCTCAGAGGAAGCCCATGCAACATGCTTATTGCATTAAGAACTTGACATGTATTGTATTGCATCATGGAAGTACATGCCATAAATAATTCAGATTTGTCTTGATCAATTATAAGTATTTAATTTGCAGTAAGACTGCATAATTTAGCAACTCCGACATGTGAGCATAGTACCGATTTCCTCAATTTGTAATTACTATTGCTCAAATAAAGGTTTTTCATATATGTATTGCATATACAGTACCTGTCAAAAGTGTGGACACTCCAAGTTGCATACAAAGGAGAGTAACAGTGTTGCATTACATGACCTGGGCACCTTGATCTAAACACAGTAGAAATAGTTTTGGAGGAAAAGCAGGCAATGAGTGCTCAGCATATATGTGGGACCTCCTTCAGGACAACTGAAAAAGCATGATCGGAGAATACCTCATGAAACTGCTGTAGAGGATACAGTAGGCCCAGTTAGTCCCTGGAGCAGTTGTGGTAAAGGGCAGAGCTCGAGGGCCCAATGGTGGGATCATTCTGCTGACCATGGGACCCAACCCACAGAGCTGCTCCCCCATATATGTTATTTTACAGTTTCTTCTAATTATTTTGAAATGTACAGAAAAGTACAAATAAATCTTCCTATGGCGGGTGTGTCCAAACTTTTGACTGGTACTGTATTATATAATTTCCAAGCATACTAGAATTTACAACAGAACTCCTGCTGAAGGAGTCCAACCAATCCATATACTTTTCCATTGTTGTATTAGGGACGTGACAGGTGAAGTCCTTTAATTTAAATTTTGAAGCTTTGTTTGTTTGAGGGGCCTTTGAGGGGGTTTGAAAAGACTGTTGCTATTAACTATAAAGACAGTTTTTAATGGCTCCTGAGGTCTATCATAACTCACACATGCTCAACAGTCACCACATCATACACATTAAAGGGCCGAACAAGGTCCCAGTGTGTGTGGCTCAAGATACAAGGTTGTCTGTAGGTTGTCACAGATTGGAGTCTTGGAATCTTGGGTTTGAGTTTTTTTGTTCAATTCACCCTTGGACCCTGGGAAGTAAGTGAACCTGCACACCATGCTGTCATTACCTGTTTTCAGTAAATTGTGTCCATGTTATTTTCCCCATAGAGAAATTGTGCGGTGTCACTGCTTGTGTAACACTAGGACCCTGTGTTACAGTACACTGTTTTGGTAGTAAAATTATGGCTGTCAAAATTAACGACACAAATTAATCATCATCATGATTAATATGATTAAAAATTTTAACGCAATTAACCCATCTGCAGCGCAGAATGACTCCAAATTCCAGAAATGTCTCTGGCAACCCATTTAGAGCAGTTTTGGTGCATTCCACTTGCCCTCGGAACTCGTATTCCGAGTCGGATTCCAAGTTTTGAAGCCGGAAGTGACGGAATGCGTGCTCCCATTTCTCGGAGATCTGAGAAATATCTCGGAGCAGCACAGTGGCTCCTGAGTTCAGAATCCAAGATGGCTGCACCTTTTATCAACAGAAGGGAAAGTTGTAGTTTTATACTGTTTAAGCACTACTTCTCATTTGTGACTCATTGAATTGGTCGCACAGACTATACCGTCCAACTTATCTGTGGACGTGTTGCTACGGAGTTTTATACGTAAAGCACCGCGCGTAATGTGTTATCAACTGATATTGCTAACAATGGCAATTAATCGGGCTAAAATTTGATTTCACGATTAGTCGGATTATTTGTAGGATTTACTGTAGTTCAGGCTAAGTGAATGAAGATAAAGACCATTCAAACTGAGGTACCTTAAATATGAAAAAGTTGTCCGGCTAAGCAAAAATTCTTGCTTTTTGATATGGGTCCATGGTATTGCACTTCTGTGGCAGATGGAATGCATCCGACTAAAAATAAATGATATTTAATCGTGATTAATTTAAATTAATCCACAGCAACCCTGTGATTAATCTGATTAAAACATTTAATCATGTGACAGCACTAATTAAAATAAAGCATATCTAGACAGAGAAGCAAAGCCTAATGCATTGCACAGTGAAGGTGAAATCTGGAAATATTTAGCTATTTATCTATTTTTTTGGTGAAGAAATTTTGAGTCAAAGTTACAATGCTTTCAAAGGCACCTGGAGTTTAGGAATACAGTATCCAAAGAAGGTGAGATTTCCAGATTTTTATATTTCATACATTTCATGTGAATACTTCTGCATTCACTGGTTTCTTCTTTTTAGAGTTGCTGAAGGATCATGCCAGTTATCATTAGTCAAGCAGTCATATTCACGAAGTACTGCCACAATGGTGTGTGCTTGAGGAAGGGTCCATTAATGCAATTTTTCCACTACCGTGTCAAGTAAGAAGAAAGCTAAACAATTTTGTACTTATTTGTTTTTCATTGCAATCAAGAACTTAGAAATAAATTATATGGTGGTTATCAACAGTAAATATTAGTTGCTAAAACATTAACAAATATTTTGACGTACCGTTTAATTATTGTCAGGTAAAAATTATAATTAAAATGCATGACAAAGTAAAAATACTAGAATACAACAAAAGTATTACCATATGACCTACCATACCAGGTGTCAAGTCTGAATTCCTGTTTTTTTGAAAAAGAAGAGCAATAGGTAGCTTCTATCCTGACATAAACCCCAATCCAAGCTGAAAAATGCGTCATCACCATCGGGGAAGAACCATAAGGACACCCAACTTGATGCCTTATTTAAAATGAAAAGTCTTAAAGCTAGACTGACACATGCATTAAAAAGTTTCTCTAATTGAAAGACCCTCCTAATGCAATCACTATGAATATTATATATAGACCTTTAAAAACTCCACAGTCACTCACAGTTTCATAGTATTACCCCGAACTTATTATTCCACAGTTTGACATTCATTGCTCAGATATGCAAATATAAAGTGTTTCCATACTTGCACGGAGGTTGAAGCAGCTCCAGGTAATGGAGGAACTTTCATGCAGGACAATTACGTGCCACCTCTTATAGCCCCAAGAGGTTCAAGACATGTGTTGTCCTGATTGTGACAATCCTAGATTTAACCATCAGGAAGGATGATCAAAACCTGCCGGGGGATCTCTGCATGTTTCCCACAGTTGATGAATTATTTTTTGTTGAAGATTAAGAGCAATCAAGCAATAAAGAACAACAAGATTTTTTTCTACAGGTGAATGTGTCCCTCAGAAAGATTACAAAAACCCTTGTAGACTTTGGTAATACCATCAATCTAAAAATATGTCAGTTTTTGTATTGCAGCATTTTATAAAGGGAATACATACAGACAGTGCAGAAAACCTTATTTTTTGCTCTTAAAGCAAGACACAAGCCCCAGGAAAGGTAAAGTCCAAACTGACATTTGTCCATCCATTCCAATATCTGCCTTTCCAGGTGATGGCCACAACATCTAACTCCTAGAGATGAAAAGTTCAGAGAAACAGGGAAGTGTAGGTAATGGATAATTTATGAATTGTAGATATTGTATATAGAAAACATTTTAGAAAGTGACAAAGCAACAAAAATGGGCAGGTGGCAGCTTGTTCTACACCAGGGAAAGAGAGATGGGAGAGTTAAAAGTTATGGGGACTGAAAAAATGACAACCCAGCAGGTCATCTCAGGGGACAAAGGGGGAATGTGCAGAGAGATGGCAGATTAAAGATAAAGGAGAACAGAACGGTTAACTCACTAGTGATCAACCACAAGGCTTCTGGAGCAAACAAACGCTCTCAGGGTGTTTCCATGAATGGAACTAAGTAACTGCGCAGAAACAAGGTGAGCAGCAGAGTTAATGAATAAGGATGTGACAAAAATAAAAGGAAGTCCTGCAAGGCTGCGGCATGAGTAATCAAGCTGAGCAATCATAAAGTGCTAGATGAGGGTCTGTTTAGAATATGTCATTAAAAGGAGCAATTCCATGAATATTGTATCAGTATAAGGAGCAGAAGGAACCAGAGAAAGAGATAGAAGGACAGGGATATTGGAGTGACCCCCAGCATCTCGGCAGAAGGGGGAATTATGCAAGCATGTGCTGTCCCCTTTGGTGACAGCCATCTGGGAAGTTAATTGTTATGCTTTGTAGGATTCCCAGAAAGACATTATACATTTACTCTAGTGAGAGTTGGTAATCTTATTACTGCTCAGCCAAAGAAACCTCCACTGTCAGGGGTGCAGGAACCGGGAGGGATGGGGGACATGTAAACCCCCCAATATTAAATTTGGATTCATGCATGCCCTCCCCTAAAAATAGACCTTTGTATTTAAATTATTAAGCTGTATCCCCCAATGTCTAAACTGTATGCCATTGTCCTCTGTTACTGATATACCGAGCATTAAACCCGATGTGCAACTATCACATTTTTTTTAATTGCTAAATGTAATTTTTCATTTCAGATGTCTGTATTTTAATGCTTGGTTACCATACACAGGAGGGGACCTTAGTGAATATGTACTGGGTAGCTTAGAAAATCCTTTTAGTTTAATTATGTTGCCAGATGACATCACCATGTTTTAATCTATCTGCTACAAACATTATGAATTGTGTATGTGTGAAAACAAGCAGCGAAAATCCCTGTCAAATGCCATTGTGTCTGTTTCTGGAGCATATTGTACTTGTAATAAAAAACACAATGAATTATTTAAACAAAATAAGGACAGTGATATTAATTGGTGGTAGAAAAAATGGGGATATTTCTGAGTTTACACTGAATCCATATATATGAAGAATGTCAAAGAACTGTGGATTGTGAGAGATGCAGGGATAACTGGTAAAAAAATATTTTGTAGATAGAATTTGTGACCAAATTTGTGACATTTTTAAGTACTACTGTTTGAATATAGGTCCAAGCTACGTCATACCCTAGACAAAATAGTGTGCTAACCAATTTAAAAAATACAAATGTATTTTTATCCATAGATTTTTGCATTAACAATAGACTAAATAGAAACAAACTGGATACAAACAAACTTTACAAACAAAATCTTTTATTCCAACTCATAGATTACTCTTACTGGCTCGATGTAATGGTAGCCATATAAATGCTTCCAGGACCATAAACATGTGTCCAACTGCTAAATTTCAAGCAGCCTAATAATTAATCACTTTTTATGATTTAACCCACTTGTGGCTTAAACTAGTGACATATGAATCCACAGAAATAGTTAAAATAAATAGACATTATTAAACAGTTTTTTTTAAACAATGCATTTAATTAAACACTAGATTTCTTGTTTTTTTACTCTACATTTCACAGCTCCTCTGAATATTAATATGATCCATCAAATACTGTTGACAATACAGACAGGCATCCCACTGTCAGTATAAAAATGTCAGGTTTGACAACTTTGAAATTTGCCCATTCTTTTTATTGGCAAACAGCAGGCTGCGGTCAATCCTCCTCCTACTCTCAGTTAGCAACTCCCATGTGAACTGTACTGAAAGCTTCCTAGAAAACAATCAAAATCTCTCCATAAACTTGGACAGAGATATGTGGACTGCAAACAAAACAAAACAAAACAAAACAAAACAGAAAGAGCTCAGCATAGACATTACAAGACACACCAGTTCATGTTATCCATAGATCTATTTTCTATCGCTGCTTAAGGCTTGATCCAGTCCACGGTGGCTTTCCAGAAAGCTTCCTGAAGCCAAGTAGTTTGTTATCTAGTACTTAAGATTGATCGTTAATTAGCAAGTATTTCCCAAAACTCTTCATAACTAAAGTAGTTTGTTGTCTCGTTCATAGATTTACAAGTCCTCTGACCCACTCACTATTTTCTATGTCTTTCTTTTGCCAGCTGTGCTACCAAGGAGATACAGTGACCAGCCGAAATAGATGAATTGTCAAATGGGATGGTCAGGACTACAGATTTCTTTTCTGCATCACCAGCTGTTGCCACCCTTTTCCTTGAGTCAAGTGTAGCTAGCTGGGACACTCTCACACCTGTTCAGACCTCCGTTCACCCGACTTGCTCGCCTGGGCGACCCTCCTGCTGAGGCCCAGAGGGAAGAACCCTCAGCGTCCTTCTGCTCCTGTCCTGTAGTTCCTATTGTGTCCTATAGCACTGCTAACCAATCTATGCCATCTGGTCCCAATGGCCCTGTGAGGCCCTGTGGTCCGGATGGGTCCTGCCTCGCCAAGAGATGGGCCCATGAGGACCCATGACCCACGTTTGCGCAGTTCTCCTGCGTCTGGGAGACTTCCCGGACATCTCCAGTTTCTTTCCATTGCCCTTTCCTGCCTTTATTTTACGCTAACTTGTGTTCCTTGTGGTCCTTGCTTGTGTTTCTGTCCTTATCTCTGTGGTTCCTCTACCTGTTTGCCCTCTCCTGGTGTGTGTCTGACTGGATGTACTCTTTGCTGTCTCTAGTCTTGCCTAAATATGTTCTGTTCCCCTACTCATGTCCTGGCTCTTGTCCCATGTCCTGTGTTATTATCTGTCTGGTGTTCTTTGGAATTGTGTGTTCCATCCTTTCCTGTCCAGGGGCCCTGTCCCTCTGGACTTTTGGGGTATCAATCCCATGTGCCCTGTCCCCAGCCCTGTGTATCTGGCCTGTTGTTTGGTCCCCACAGTCCCCTCCCCTGTTTGTCCTTCGTGCCCAGAGGACATGCTTTTGGAAAGGTACTGTCATGTCCTGAGTACCATGTCCACCTAAACCTCCTATTTCCTCCCTGGTATGACCCAAACAAACCACGCCTGTTACTTGTTTGTCTTTCTACTCATCCCTTACCCTTGTGTTAATCGCTCCCAGCTGCCTCTCATTAACTCCTTTGTTTGTTCCATATATACATGCTTCCCAGTCCTGTGTTCACCAGTCCAGTTATTGACATTGTATCTTCTTGTTGCCCGAGCCCTATCTTGTTCCAGTCCTCCCATTTTGACCTTTTGCAATTCTATTTATTTCCAGCCTTTGTTCATTAAGTTCATAAAATTTATTTCTCCACCACGTCTGCCCCAAGTCCTTCGTCCCACTGGTCGTGACGCGTAACATTAGCTGTTGCTGGCTGATAAACGTTATCAGTATTACTTTCTTGTCCTACATCCTTTTATGTCAACGTCACCACAATTATTGGGCTTTTTAAAGAAACTTCAGACACCCACTTGCTGTGAAATCAATATGACATTAATATGCACATTTGCCATCAACTGGACAGGGGTGGGAATTATTAAAAGTTATGGTAGACTTAAACTTATTTTTCTGAGACATGACGAAAATACAGCAACAGTGTAGATAGTGGTAGTGATTTAGCTCATTGACATTTTACTGGAAATACATCAGCACCCTCATGTGCATATTGCAGATTCGGAGAGTAGGGTCTGGCTGCAGGCACCATTCTCACACCCCTTCAGGTTCATACATGAACAGAACAATTTGCTCCTCTCAAGTCTTGCCACTCTTAGGACCTCACATGCAGAAAAGAGAATAAAATGATCATCATGGAATTATATTGCTTCAGTAGTATTTCAGTCCTGAAGTAAATGTATTTCATGTATCCAAAATGAATGACTCAACAGATAATGTGATAGATGTTTCCAAAATATTGTACCACTGAGTAATTTAATTAATTGAACGTACAGAATGCTTCAGATTTTGAAAGTTTTGAAATCAATAAATATCTAGGAAGGACTTTCACAAGTAATTTGAGATTACTGCTGGTATCAATAAAATACTAAATTTACATATTTGTGTAAATTGTGAGGCACAAAGAGTAAAGCTTTAGACAGAAAAAAGTACATTATAATGAATACAGTATATTAAACATTTAGATTTAGAATAGATGGACAATTATCAAACATAGATTGTGCACAAACATATTCGTAGGACTTTTTTTTTCCCAAACACAGGTAAACTACACTTCGAAAACCCGTAAAACCGATAAAGAACTTGTTTGTTTGTTCTCTGCGCATGTGTCAACCCAACTGGAAGGGGCTTGGGAGTGGCGGGCCTGAGAGTGGCGCTGAAAGTCTGGAGTATCCCTGAAGCACTGCTGGGGTGGGACTGATGGCGGTTACTTGCTGATTGGTTGACCATAGGCACCGCTGCTACCTCGGACGTCAAGCAGAAGTGCAGGGAAGAAAAGCAGAAGTAGCAGAGCAAAAGTTGAGCATGTGGGATTGTTTTGTAGCTCAATTACATTTTAAGTACTGATGATATACTTTTGTGTAATATTGCTGGTGCCGTCGGTGAAAACTGCTAGCGCTTATTAGTGGAATAACGTTAAATAATTTTTTTTTATTCTGTGAAAATGGAAAATCGATCTGCTGGCCAGATTTAATAAAGAATTATAAACATGTTGTGGGTTGTACAAATAAAATGCTTTATAAATAAAGGTTTGTGTCCCAATATGATTGTGATCGACCCCCCCAATAACTAACGAAAAACTAACCGCTAACTAAATGCTCATTCATAATCGATTGTTTTGAGCAGTGTAGATTCTTATGAAACTATGAGCTTTTTGCTTCTCCCATGCTTATTCAACATAAAGGTCACAACAGGGACAGATGCACCGACAGAACAGTGGCTGACCACATACCTTATGTTTACCTTTATAAATTCATAATTTGGTTTTTATGTTTTAAAAAGCAGCATTTATCGTAATGATTTTTTTCTCTTAAGTACTACTTCAGTTTGTGACTTTTTCCTTTGAAATAAAACATCACATTGTTATTCTTGTAAATTTTATATTTATATCCAAATCATTTATCAGTAATACAATTCAGATTGTTGCATTGCATGTCAATTTAAGTGGTGTGCTAATTTTGTATTGGTCCTTCTTAAATTTTCAGTAAGGGGCACCAGTGCTACTAGTGGAAACGGTTAGTCTGGGGCCCTGAAGTTATGCACGGAAAGGGAAAAGAGACAATGAAACTGGAAACCCAAAACTGTAGAAGTCCGACTCCAATTTATTTAAGTTGAATTAAATCAGGTCAACTAAGCAGAGGTGGAAAGTTTAGGTCCAGCAAATTCAGACCAAAGTAACGTTCCAGCCAACCATTTGAACATAAAGAGTCACAGTCACAGAGTACTCAACTAGCTGATTAAAACAAAAGATTGGTCTGGATTTCTACTTTCTGGACCTGAATTTTCCACTTTTGCATCTGATTTATCTGATGTGCAGAACAGAGAAGGTTAAAGTACAGGGATTTAAATGGCAATTAATACGCAGTCGCTTCTGGGATCCACAATTTGCTGAATTTACAGATGATTCTGCATAGCTTTAGCTTAACAGTTTATCTTCATGGGATGTTTAATTGTTCACTTGATAATCATGACTCCATATACTGGCCTGTTACAAAATTAAAGACAAAATTAAAACAGCATTAAGCATAAAATCTTTATTGAAAGAAGGTGGGTGTTTCTGAATATAAATAGAAATGCTGATCCACTACTGAATAAGAGTCCAGTTCACTATATAACTTTGTCAACATAGCAGAAATGTAAAGCTTAAGATTCACAAGATCACCGAAAGCACCTGTCTAAGAAAAGTATCCTTTTTTCTGTGACTTTGGCAGAAGCAACATGACATGACATTTAGCTTTCAATGCAATTACCGCCTTGCTCCTAAGAAATGTTACATGGGGCATTTAACCTTCCCTGAATGAGAAGTGTATGTCACTAGATGGCAATGTTCATTATCTATGGAATACAGGGGGGATAAAATGGGCATCACACTGATGTGTTTGAAAGTAAAGAATACTGCCACAGCAAGTTACGTCAATTATAAAGATATTTCTTTACAGACTAAGGACTCTCTACACCATTGATTATCACACCGTTTGAACTGAAGAAGCATGGAACTTTTATCCAATGACACTTGCAGGTCCATTGGGCTTGAAGCATGGAACTTTTTTTCCAACCATATTTCCTCTTTCAAAAACACCTAGTCATGTAATTTGGCTCTATTTTGATAACTGTTTGTTTACTTCGACATTAAGCCGCTGCCTCTCCAGTGACATGTCTTCCCTTCTTTAAATTAGACCATTTCCTCATATTGCCTCTGTACTAAAGAAGGATGTGGATTAAAGCTCTGGAGGATACAGAATCTGCACCCAAGACTGCTTGTATGCTCCCAGTAAAATCCTTCATTGTTAGAATTTCATGAGCTAAGGCCTGACTTAAACATGACTGGCACGTTCAGTAACACTTTCTATGAAGCAATATCTATAAGAATCTATGAACACTTCATAACAGATTATAATGCATTAATAAAGCATTATAAACATGCCTATAAATATTTTTATAAAGGCATAGTACATTATAGACATGTTTATTACGCATTATGGATGCTTTCTGAATCTCTCATCTCTAATGCATTATAGGTACCTTCATAATGTAAGAGAAAGCATCCTTAATTCCAGAGTGTTCTAAAGGAAAAGCTTCTGTATTGCATGTCAATTATGTCTCCGAATAGACATAAATTAGGGTTTGTTATTTGCTACAGAGCTTTGAATTGACTGTGAAGTTTCACCACAGTATCACCTAAACTATGATACTGCTCATTCTACTGCACAGCAGATAATGCAAGGTGTGTCAAATACTTGACAATCCCCTTGGAACAAACAGGATAAACGTTTGCAGACCCTCCACTGTGTGATGGATATCGATATGACAGTCGGAAAAAAAAATGTTCCTTCCTGTGCACACTCTTTGCAGTATTTCCTAATCAAAGAATAGACCAGGTTCATTTGGTGTCTGACACACATTATGTATCACATGCTTACGCTGATGAATAGGCACGCTCAGTGAAAAGTGTATCGATTTCTCTCCTCATTCTGCTCTCTCTCTCTCGGCTTTGAGCAGTGGAAGGAGCGTAGGTGCACAAACAGTGCTGAGATGCCATGTGCCATTTCATTCACAAACCATGTTTTAGTGTCCCTCTTAACACTCAATAAATGTATCTTGGGCACTTATGAGCCGGACTGTTTTGGGAAATAAATCTCATGCTGTGGGGCAAGAGTAATGCTGCCAGCACTTATGCCTATCCCGCTGTCACCTGCCACTGTCTCTCTTTGCTTCTCATCCCCTTCACGGTTATGAAATTGCCATAGAAGGGAGGGCTTAGTGATACATCACAGATTTCAATACAGCACCATATCAATGACTGAGTTTTTCACATTTCCAAGGTGTGATTTATCCACATTTACATATTGAAAGCTACAACAGCTTTGCAAATCTGAAATTCGTATTTTTTCTGCCGTCTCAGAGAACAGAAGACTAATTTTAAATGCAGCATGACTAAACACTGAGTTAGTGTTACTTTTCAAGTGTTGCATTGTATAATGGCAGTTACAATTAGGGTGTACAAAATGGAATGCTGAAATCAATAATTTATTTGTCTTCTGATGTTGAAACACTTGGATTCAATTGTTTTAGCTTCCAAAGTGAAATTCCAGTAATGGCATTGAATCATGTTAATCTCTAACCATGCCGTGGTGCTCGGCTGTAATCAAACCAGAAAAATTCCCTTTGTCACTGAAGATTCAGCCTCATGGCCTAAAAGAACTTGAAGTGCTGAAAAATGGCTTTTGTATAAAGAGTCACAAAATATTTCACAGAAAATGGTTTGCCAATTTGCCTCCTTAACCTTCAGCAGTTTCTGTCTGGGTCACAGACAACATTCATTCTCTCACTCTTTATTTAAGGCAATAAGTAAAGCAACATCTAATTAGGTTAGTGGTTGAAACAACAACATAAAAAAACAAAAAAAAATCAAACAAAAAAAGAAAACAATTACAGACATTGATTTGCTTACAAAGGAGATTAGAAGCGGCTTAGCTTGCAGGTCAGGTTTCCGGCAATTCAGGGGATTGCAGCCAATGCCATGTACTCCGGTTATCCAAGTAGTCCCATCTCAGCCCCCATGAAAGGGCAGTGTAAGACAAGAATATTAATGGGCTTGAAAGTGGCATCCAGGCTCGCCCCATGCTCTCTTTTTTTGGATTTGTATACCATCTGTTGCCACTTCACATGCACACCCCATCCATTATTTATGAAGATGTAGTGTTTCAAAGTTATTTAAAATTAGATTGTCTTGGTTAAAAAAATATATACATTTGCAGAACCTTTCATTTCAGCCGCAACTAAAGCAACCATCACAGAACAGAGAAACACTACCAGGACGTAAGTTTTACATCATCTTATTCTTTATTATTTTCTTTCATGCACAAAATATATATCCTTCAAATGACTTTACTTTCATGAAAGTATCGAAATGTATTTTCACAATTTTCAACGCAAATTAAAGTTGCTGAATAATAATAATAATAATAATAATAATAAATAATAATGTTTCCCACTCCTCATTCACACTTCTGATAGTCATCCATCCAACATACAAACAAAATATTTTGAATAAATGAACAGTATATACACCTGCTTTTATACAAATCACATCCATGCATATTAAAAATGTATGTACATGTATACATATACATGCATGTATATATGCATACAAATTGCACAAGCAGCAGCAATAGTGTAGAAACACATACAGAGTATACATAAATGTGAGAGGGAGAAGAGGTGTTATTCCAGTGGGCTGTTGTCGGCAAGTCACTGGTTAAAATGATTAATTCCACGCTATATCACAACAAGTGTGTGGGATTGAACTTCAATAGGTCTCAAGAGAACTGGAAAAAAAAACTTAATAATTTATTTGGTGCCATTAATATGAATCTGGATATAAATATCTGATGAGTTTAATGCAAACACATCTGGTGTGTGGGGTTATCTTTGATTTGCTGACGTGTCTATTGAATAAATCCAGCTCCTCCAGGCAATAATAATCACTGGAAGAACCAACTTTATGGGTGAATGAATTTTGAAGCATTCTATATCATCTTAGTGTCATAATGGTCACAGTATTTTAGATGACCGTATCGATTTAAAATATACGAACGTGAGGGTTGCTCAATGGCTCTGTGGGTTACCCGGCTGTCCCACATATCCAGAGTAGGGGACTGGAATCCCTCCTCCACTATGTGTGGTGGGATTTGCATGTTTTCCACAGGTAAAGATACTTCCACCGGTAGTCCAAAGACATGCAATTAGGCTAATTGGTATATCTACATTATCCATAGTGTGTGACTGTGCGTGGGTGTGTATATGCTCTGCGATGGACTGGCATCTTATACACGGTATATTCTAGCCTTGTGCATATATTGTCTTACATAAGCTTCAGCTCATCCCACAACCCTGACTGGCTAACAAGTTAGAATACGGATGGATGATATAAATGTAGGTTAGGATTACGTTGTGTTCCAGTTTGGCCTTTGCGGTACTGCAGATGTTTTTCAAAAGTAATTTTAATCAAATGATACGCAAATTATAACAACATCCATTTTAGGGGCTTCAGAAATGTGGTCAACAACTTGAAGAGTTAATAAAGTGTTATGTCATAGATTAGCTGGTTTTATTAAATGTGAGAAATAAACTTTTTGTTATAAAAATTAAATGATCACCATGCGTGTCGGAAACTTACTGAACTTTATTCCTTTCTGATTATGCCAGCCTTATGCACAGCTCATTAATGAAATATTACCCATTTTCTTCTGGGTTGCATTAAAAAAAACTGTGTCACAAGCCATAAAAATTTCAACAGATAAATACTTAAAGCCAACAGAAATACCAGAAAAAAATATGAATTTTTAAAATATTTAACCCCTCTTGCATTCTAATACGACATTTATGTATTTATACATTTGTGTTTACATGCAGATGTAAATGTCCAGTTTCTACATTTCAATATCTATGTTTGAAAAAATATCTCTGTAGGAAAATAACTGCATTACAAAAACTAGGATTTCAGATTTCAAAATCTGTTTTTAAAATTAGTGACGGAGATAGAGTCCTCCTGAAGTGTGGACTTCCGAAAAAATGAATAAAATAATAAACTTATCATGGACAACTTTCTACACCCCTATTTGAGTTACTAAACTTAGTGACTGACATTGGAAAATGTATCTGCCATGGATAAAAATATATTTTTTTTAAAAAGTACAAGTGATTAATTTGGTGTTGGTTTTTGTCTTTTCAGTAAACTGTTTCTGATGGTTCAGCCCAGTAGCCCAATGAAACACAATGAAAATGAGACACAATCATCACTCTGTTATTTTTTTTAAAAACTTCCTTCACCAGAAAAAAAAGCTAATTGGAAACTCCCTCTTCCTGTGTGGTCACCCACAGCAAGACACAACATGGAGGTAAACCTATGATTGCACTTAACCAAACAATAAAGTCACGTTCAAAATGTAGCCAGTCATACAAAATTTCACAAAGACAATTATTCATGATGCACCAAATGTAACCTCCACCTTGCCAGCAAATATGTAAATTACAATGGAAGGGACACATAGCCACTGCATACTCACTCTAGAGCAGGGGTCTCCAACTCCGGTCTTGGAGAGCTACTATCCAGTAGGTTTTCTGTCCCACTTGGCTTCTGATGAGCCACACCTGTTCCTGGTATTTACCTGACAACAGGTGAGGCTCATCAGAAGCCGGGTATGATGGAAAACGTACTGGACGGTAGCTCTCCAGGACCGGAGTTGGGGAGCCCTGCTCTAGACGATACTTAAGACACTATGTATCATTGTTTACATTTTGAACAAACCTACCATCCAGGCGTGCTGGGGGGCATGGATACCATGGCAGAATCAGGAGGCTCAGCACTTGACAGGGGCCATTGAATACATAAAATTAAGTGGGAGGGGGGCACATGATAATATTTTGTCAGGGGGCCCAGAATTTCTAGATACACCACTGCTTACACATAATTAATCAGTCTTGCTGAATTACAATGATTAGATTAAGGTTAAACTGCTAAACAATTATATAGCATTAAGGAGGATTACCAAATAAAATGATTTCATTATAGAGCAAATCATCATGGTGTTGCAGGAGTAGTCAATGAATGTTTCATTGTATTTCTATAAAATGAGTTTGAGGATGCAAAATATAAGTCTAATATTTAGAAGGAAACAAGCATTAATCAGAGTGTGAGACAGTTTTAGTATTTTAATGGAGAAAAAAATTAATAGGTATGGACGCCTGTAAACCTTCACTGCATGTTTGTTGTTGTTCATCAATATGCCCTCCTTTAATAGAACGATAGAAAGAAAATCTCATTTTACCTGGGCATAATTGAATAAGGAGAGTTTGGTAAGTGGAACTGACATACCATGAATCTCAAATACTGGGGCTATATACACTCACCTAAAGGATTATTAGGAACACCTGTTCAATTTCTCATTAATGCAATTATCTAATCAACCAATC
>JABFEA020000098.1:18808481-18823885 GCA_019775915.2 Cyphomyrus plagiostoma | reverse complement strand
AAAATTGGACAGTTGAAGACTGGAAAAATGTTGCCTGGTCTGATGAGTCTTGATTTCTGTTGAGACATTCAAATGGTTGAGTCAGAATTTGGTGTAAACAGAATGAGAACATGGATCCATCATGCCTTGTTACCATTGTGCAGGCTGGTGGTGGTGGTGTAATGGTGTGGGGGATGTTTACTTGGCACACTTTAGGCCCCTTAGTGCCAATTGCAAAACAGACAAATCAGATGCCGTCTGGCCAGGCAATGCCATGATAGCAGCTTGAGTCGCAAAGCTCGTAGTAGCTACCTCCCCAGCTTTTTGTACTAATTTTGGAACAGCACTACCCGGAACACTCCCAAGGGATTCCACTCTAACCCTTTCCGACATGCTCTGCCCAGAACGATATTCGATTTCAAAATCAAAGGAGGCTAATTGGGCAGCCCATCGTTGCTCCATAGCCCCCAACTTGGCAGAGGACAAATGGCTAAGGGGATTATTATCAGTGTAAATGATACATTTGTGCCCCAACAAGTACTCCCGAAACTTCTCTGTCATAGCCCACTTAAGGGCAAGAAACTCCAACTTCATAGACCTGTAGTTAGACATATTTGTTCTGTGGGCCTCAGACAATGACTAGCGTAAGCTAATGGACGTACCTTGCCCCCTTGCTCCTGTGAAAGGACAGCCCCTAAGCCACTTTGGCTGGCATCCACCTCCAATATAAAAGGGAGGGAAAAGTCGGCATATGCTAATACCGGGGCTGCGATAAGCTTAGCCTTCAGAGCTTCAAAGCTCTCCTCACACTGTTCCGTCCAAACTAGGGCAAAACTTGGTACTGCTGCGCCTCGAGTCCTATTCGGGGCCAGCCAATTTAGCAAATCCCTGTACAAAGCGGCGATAATAACTTTAAAATCCCAAAAAGGAACACAACTCCGACACATTACTAGGCCTAGGCCAATTAGCCACCGCATTAACTTTCCCAGGATCAGTTGACACTCCCTTCCACGATATGACATGGCCAAGGTACTGGACCTCCTCTTGGAAAAAAGCACACTTCTCCCACCTTGCCTTAAGGCCCTCTTGCTGCAGCCGGCTTAACACCACCTCTAGCCTCTGCAAATGCTGGGCCACGCTAGAGGAGAAAATCACAATGTCATCCAAATATAAGAGCAGGGACTGACACTGCTGGTCCCCAAACATGCGTTCCATCAGCCTCTGAAATGTACTGGGTGCATTGCACAACCCAAAAGGCATACGATTCCATTCAAAGAGGCCGAACGGAGTACAGAATGCCGTCTTAGCCTTATCCTTCTCAGTCACCAGAACTTGATTATAACCACTTGCAAGATCCATGTTAGAAAACCAACATGCTCCTGCCAAAGCATCCAATGACTCCTCAATGCGAGGAAGGGGAAAGGCATCCTTCCGGGTCTTACTATTAAGGAGGCGGTAGACAAGCACAAGCGCAAACTGCCATCCTTCTTTTTGACAAGAACAATGGGAGAAGCATACGGACTACAGCTTTCACGCATCACCTGGGCCTCCAACAACTGATGTATATGGGTCTTCACCACTTCATACTCAGAGGGAGGAATCCGTCGATGGCGCTGTCGAACTGGAGCATCATCTAACAAAGGGATGTCATGGGAGATGAGATCAGTACACCCCAAATCTCCCTCATGGCCAGCAAAAACCGTTTGGTACTCATATAAGAGAGACTTCACACGCTTCTGCTCTTCTTCTGACAGACAAGGTAGTTCAAGCGAGTATTTTGGCAGACAAAGGGTCAGAAACTGTTTGAAAACAGACCCCAGCCACAACTGGTTGCACCTCACTAACACCAGGAGGCAAGTCAACCAGATAAACCACACTCAGCCTCCCTACCAGAGTATGTGGATAAAGCAGAAGGTCAGCCTTCCCTACATTAACCACCGGAATATATGCAGTCCCCCGGGTTAAAAAACAAAACAACGTAGGCAAAACAGCAGTGACAGTGCAGGCTCAAACTTTTACGTTGCCTGCTTGAAGAGGCATACACTGAAACAGATGACAAATTGAAACCATGATCCTGGAGCTGCAACACAATCACACCCACGGAGCGCACTTGCCCTTGCTCCTGATACGCCAAGACACATCCAGTCCACGCTCTTCTTTTCTCTCACGGGTATGTGGAGAATCTTCCCTAGCTTACTGCAATTAAAACGCTTCATACCAGAGTGACTTAGTAGGTAGGTTTGAAGTTATACACATTTGTAAAATTCGTCCCACAGTGCTGTGCTTGCCACTGTTTCAGACTTTACAGCTGAATCTCTATTTCGGAAATATAAACATTAAATACACGCAAAATATGACAAAGGACATTTCACTACTTTTTGTTTGATTGCTTCTCAGTGCATATTAAATATACAGGGAAGTCAACTGTAGAGGCTATGAAAGCAAACATACATCCATTCATCTTTAAATTCATGATTTTCCTCATTTATTTTTAATTCTTCTTGGTAGCCAGTGATAAATAATGTGTGTTGGTCCACAGTATTAATGCATTACATCACACTTTAAACTACTGGTGGTTTTTGTAATAGACAGTTAAGTCCACGTAAAGTAAACCAGATATGACTGCTTTAACAATTACTTTATACTTCCCCCTAATAAAAATGATTAAAATTACTTTGAGTTATGCCTATTTCTTCATTGTTTTTCAAAGAAACAAGGGGGCATTCAATGAGCCGAATGCTGCTCGGGTTGGTCTAGGCCAGAGGGTGACACGGGAGTGGATTTTCACTCCTGTACCATTCCGCTGCCATGAGAAATTCCTGTACCGTCCCAGTCTCTCACGCACACCGGTCAGGCAATCGCCATGGGGACCCAGAAGTAGAAAATAATTAGAGGAACATTTCATTCACTTGCTGCTCAGTCATTGCGAAATGACTCAAGTCCTTTCTACCTCCATCGCCGGTACTGTGAATACTCCAGTCTTTGGTTCTATCTCACTGATTGTTTGTGCGTTTAGAACGCGGATTCCGGTGGGAATCTGCATGCCTTATTTAAAGAGCATTCTTAGAATAATTGTGTGGTTATCCTACCTTTTCATGTAAACTCCACATCTGGGTTACCATCCACGCTACACGGGCTATCCGTGGTTGCCAGTTTTTCTCTGTTTTTCTACTGGAAATCCTGACACGATCCCATGCAATATAATGCTTAATATCCTGTGCTGCGCAATCCTAAAATGAATGATTCCTTTCCCATCCTGGTCTGATTTTGTTTTGCGGGCTAAAAAAATACTGTCCATGGATTCCTATGCTATTTCTAGTAATGTCCAACTACCAGGCTAATAGTTGGATGACCAGATGTATTGCCGAGACACATACACCAGTGCTGCATAGTTAGAACCTTTACTTGAAGAAACCGCCATTACACATGTTACTATTACCAGGCTTATAACCAAACATAACACATTAGATATCAATACACCAGAGTCTGTCCGTTGTGTGCAGTAATTACATGGATCGCTCAATGCATATGTAATCTTCATTTGTGGATGCGTGGTAGTGGGCGCCAAACTCTGTGGTCTGTGGGTAGTAAGCGGGCTACAGTTTATTGCAATAATCTTCTTTAGGAAACACTAACATGGCAACATAGTACCTTCCAACTTTCATACTCTGTTCTCGGCCACACCACATACGATTTTCTCATAATTTTTTAACAGAATGACGAGTTTACTCAAAAATATTCCTTTATCTTTCTAAACTGTGCAAAACGTGTCTGTCATGTCCGGCTTGTCCGATCCTCGTGTATGCCACGCCCCCTTTGTTACCTCGTGTTACTTCCTGATTGTGATCACCTGCTGCCTGTTATTTTCTACCTATCCTGTATATTTAGTCCGCATCTGAGTCAGTATTCCCCAGATCCGTCATTGATGTTTGTTGCAGTGTGCTGGCTGCCCTGCATAAACCCCATTTATAGTATTCACAGCTCTCTCATCTGATTCCCCGCTTGCCTCGCACACCACTCGCACAACCCTGGACAGGGGGCCAGGCCATCACAGAGCACACTCACACACCATTCACTCACACATGCACACCTATGGGCAATTTAGTAACTTAAATTAACCTCAACATGTTTTTGGATTGTGGGGGGAAAACCAGAGTGTCCAGAGAGAAAAAAATGTTTGGAAATTGGACACTCTGTAGTTACCCTTCTGGTAACAGTGAGTTCAGTTTCATTTTGATAGGTACTGTATTTACAGGAGAGCACACAGCTGCTGATTGTAGTCCCAGATCAACCCTAGATCACACTCAAAATAAATATACAATTCATAACTTTAAGTGTCACAACAGGAATATGCCTTAGAAATTTTAGTACTGTAATGCATATGCATTGTACATGAAGGTAGGGTTTAAATTAAATGAACGTTTTGTCAGTGTTAGTTTTTATGCAGAATTCTTTGAATGAACTCAATAGAGTCATGGACAGTGGTTCCACACAAAAAGAATAAGTACAGGTATTCTGAAAAAGGATACATCCTTTTGCAGTCCATGCATTCATTATGTGTTCTGGGGATATAACATGAATTTTCTCATGTCTGATTAGACCAAATGAATGTGGAGAGACTATACGTGTCTTTTATAAGAATAATATAAACGTAATATGATTTTTTTTATTAAGAAACCACAAGCAATAAATTGGTATTTCTTTCTGAAGCTATACATTGTCACGTATAGTACAATGTAAAATTCAATTTAAATGTAGGCTTCTCCCTTGAGCATTTTACATGTCAAATGTGGTTTTTGGTATGAATGTGCCATAATCATAATCAAAAACACTGACCCGCAGTGAACATATAAAAACGTTATGCATTGTCATATATAATTGAAATAAGAAAAGTGCTTGATAGCCTGAGCTATGTATTTTGCATACTATGGGCAGGGTGATTCCCTGAGACGCCTCTATGTTGCTCTCCATCTCAGACACACATCTCTGAAAATTCCCATACACTATGTATGTTGCACCACATTGTGAGCTGCCTTACCAGGAAGAGCATATACATATGTCACATATGGATCAGTAGTTAACTCTTTGGCTTGCAGCCTTGTCTTTGTCCTTACTGTGCTTTTTTATAACAATTTAGAATGAAAACATGTCAATTTATCATCTTACGACAACTAACATATAAAATGAAAATTTTGGTATGAGCTGATTAATTTCATATTGATATTAAACGGATCTTGGTAACACTTTACTTAGGTCCATGATTTTAGTCATTTATAAAGCCATATTTGTTGTGCCTTATGAACCTCTCATCTATAGTGCACCATGGATACCTTTAGAGTGGAATACAAAGCATCCTTAATGCTTATACTGACCATTATAATGCATTATAAAGATGTTTATAGTGCATTATCGATGAGAGCTTCATAAAGCATTCATTATGTGTCATTCACATGGATATAGTGTGTTATGCCTTTTGATAAAAATTTATAGCCATTTTTATAATGCTTTCTGAATGCATTCATATTTATTATGAGTGTGTTTATAAACTGTTGAAAACATGGCCTTAAGTAAAGTGTTACTGTTAATTTTTACATGTAGAATTACACAAGTAGTATAATTAGTTTCACATTAGAAATCCATAACTCTAAAACATAACTGTGAAACAGATTAAACAGATTTACTCAGTTGTTTATGTAAATAACAAAATTGGCTTTGGGGAAAAGAAGAGTATCATCGTATTCGAATCCTGACTGTGTCAGTATAGATGTGAGTCAGTAGATATATACCAAGTTGATTGAACACTCACCTGGCATAAAAGCAGCTCTGTGAACACGCCCCCCCCCCGCCCCGCATCCATCATAGGGGTTTTCTCATTGCCATATCTTTCCCTCATAGCCACAAAAATGAGATGAAGATAACAAAAAAGATGTTGCTGAAATAAAAACCACCTTCTTATAATCCCTTTTCATGGGGGGGGCTTTGATGGAGGTACTGCCTGCTGGTATTTGCCTTTTCAGATCCACCTTTCAGCTCTAAAGCTTTATTTTCTGAAACAGATTATTTTTAATCTAATTTTTCATTTTTTTGTAACTATTCATTGAAATTGAAATCTGTAAAATTGCCTTTCAATGCAGAGTGTCTTTCATCATTCCATTTGCAGCCCATTCAAATAGGCGGCTGATGTTCTAGCCAAGGTTTGGAAACTGACCTTTTTTTTTATTTGAATATCTGATAAAAAATAACAGGCAATTTCAAGTCTTATATAAAACTCAATTAGATATTGTTTAAAGATTCATACAATATTGAGTAAAACTGTATACTCATAGGAGTTATTAATATATTGCCTTATTTATTTATTTATTGTGGAAACATTGAGCCTTGGACTGTAAAAAATTCTCTAGCCAGAAATGCAGCCTTCTTATTTACACTTGAGTATCTTTTAGTTTGAGGCAAAGGAAGGCATAGTGTAAAAAAATCCCGTTTGAAATCATGTAGCTTGGAGCTAAATAAACATTGAGGTTCAACAGAAAGACCCTCTCAATCAACTGTTGTCGTCTCTGGAGAATGCAAGTGGGCATTAGCTTCACTTTAGTTTTGTCTTTTCATTGGACCTACAAAAATCTGCAAAAGTAATGATAATAAAGGAAGGAATCCACTGCCAGGACAAAACCTAAATTTTCCACTTCTTTAAGATGTTTTAATGTCACATGCACAGTGATATTTTCATACACAGGTAAACAGAATCGTAACCTCTGTGAAGTAGAGGAACTTTGGACTTTAAGTCATTCTAAAAGCTATTTCATCTGAAGGTTAATTGGGTCTGCTAAGGTGACCAGGTTTTAAGTAATATTCCAAACAAAAAATGAAAGTTAAAGATTTGTTGTGTATTTGGACTGGGGCAGCTTAGGGCACAATTCCACCATCAAGACTTTGGAGATGTAGTTGTTATTCACTAGCAGATACATTACCTAGTGCCCAGGTCTTGAAATGGCACCTATAAATTAGCTTGTAGACAACGTGAAGGTCTTTGTCCAGGAGCAATACCCTAAAGCAATAAAGAGGAGTCCTGTTTAAGGAACATGGCATTTTACCTCACTGGCAGGGAACAAACCTTAGCCGTTATGCCGTTTTTAGCTTTGTATGTATTTTGCCTACTCTCCCCTCATAGCATTGGTTTCGAAACCAAACTTATTGATGGAGTATGGTTTGTCTTACCCTTCAGTGTTCTGGCAGTCAGAAGGTGTGGAGAAACTCATAGGACCCCAGCAGGGGGCTGAAATGTTGGTGTTATTCCTAGTGGATGAGAGATAACTGTGACTGTTAAATGTGCCTAGCTATGAAACAGCATTCCAGAGTGCTTGGCCATTTTTGGTGCGGTATGAATCAGTCTAATACCAAGTGACTGTATAGCCCTACAAGACTACCTAAATGCTCAAATAAGAAACAACAGAGATACACTATATGGATAAAGGTATTCGGACACACCTCTTAATGATTGAATGCAGGTGTTTCATTCAGACCCATTGCCACAGGTGTATACAGTCAAGCACCTAGCCATGCAGTCAGGTTTACAAACATTTGTGAAAGAATAGGCCATTCTGAAGAGCTCAGTGGATTCAAGCATGGTATTTTCATAGGATAATGCCTTTGCAATAAGTCAAGAAATTTCATCCCTGCTAGATATTCCGCGGTCAACTGTAAGTGGTATTATTGCAAAGTGGGAGCATTTAGGAACAACAGAAACTCAACCTTGAAGTGGCAGACCATGTAAAGTAACATAGCAGGGTCACTTAGTGCTGAGGTGCATGCTGCATAAAAGTCGCCAACATGCTGCTGACTCAATAACTGCACAGTTCCAAACTTCTGCTGGCAATAACCCCAGCACAAAAATTCTGCAGCAGCTTCATGTAACTGAGCATCTGCGTGCAAGCCTCACATCACCAAGTACAATGCCAAGCGCCAAATGGAGTGCCATAAAGCACACCGCCACTGGACTCTGTAGCAATGGAAACATATTCTGTGGAGTGACGAATCACCCTTTTCTGTCTGGCCATCTGATGAATGAGTCTGGGTTGGGGTTCGCAGGGGCTGGGCTATGCCGCTTAATTCCAGTGAAGGGAATTCTGAATGCTTTTGAATACCAAGACTTTTTGGACAATTCTAACTTCCAACTTTGTGCGAACAGTTTGGGGAAGGCCATTTTCTGTTCCAGCACGACTGTGCACCAGTACACAAAGCAAAATCCAAAAAGACATGGTTGGATGCGTTTGGTGTGGAAGAACTTGACTGGCCTGCACAGAGTCTTGTCCTCAGCCCCATAAAATACCTTTGGAATGAACTAGAATGGAGAGTGTGAGCCAGGCCTTCATGTATAACATCAGTGCCTGACCTCACAAATGCTCTTCTGGATAAATGGGCAAAAATTCCCACAGCACACTCAAAAATCTTGTGGAAAACCTTCCCAGAATTACGGCAGCTGTTACGGTCGCAAAGGGGAGACCAACACCAACAGGATATCATTCAATTTCCTGTAGGTGTCATCCATATATGTACACTCAGCGACAAGAAAAGTGAGGCACCCAGAAGTAATGGCCGATTTGGTTGCAGTTTGGTACATGTGCTGACCAGCGATGGGTATGTAAATAATTCGATTTACATGGAGCTAGCATGCCTAGTCACCAGACACAGAGGACGCCTCATAGACACATTAGACAGCATTACCAGCGCTTGACAGAGTTTGTTGGGGGTCAAATTGTGGGTTTCCATGAGGATGGGGGATCGTGCAATTGCCCAGCATGTGGGGCATGCAGATGTCACAGCCACCCGATGTTGGAACCAATGGGCACGTGAGGGCACCCACACACGTTGTAAAGGTTCCGATCGCCTAAGACAGACAACATGAAGGGAGGAACATCATTTTGTGCGTTAAGCATTACGGGTTCACTATCACTTATACATTATTAAGTGAGATTAACTCAACTTTATTATACAAATTAAGTGAGATTAACTCAACTGTTATGTTCTCCAAACACAAAGTGAATGCATCAACTGATAAAGGATGTCTCCTTTTCAAAACCATTCATTCCAGTTGCGTTGAACCACTATCCATGATTCAGTTGAGTTCATTCAAAGAATTATGCATAAAAACGAATACTGAATGAATTGCACATAAATGTAGGACGTATATGTTACATTAATTTCATATGTATGTTTCATAAATGAGGCTACGTTCACACTGCCAGCCACATACTGTAGTTCAATTCCGATTTTTTACTCAGATCAGATTTGTCTGTCTTGACCGTTCACATTCATAATTACAAGCGACCTGTACCTGACTGTAATGTGAACGCATTGGTCCTCCGAAATGTTACGCATGTGCACATTGATACGTTTTTACACAGGTCAACTGCGTCACCGACAACAAAAATCGTCATATCTGTGGGGCGACTCATGGCATTAAAAATGGAGGCGTTAGTAGCTCATGCGTGTATCGCACTTTGCTCTGGAGGACGACATACAGTGAATCAGCTGTACATGAGGAGGTTGAAACGGAGAAAAATAGTCAGGCGGCTACTGTAGCTTTTTCTGTTTTTGCCCTTATTGCTGGAACTGCTGCACCAAGAGATGTGTGGGTACGAGAAAGGAGCCAGCAATGGTGGGACGGTGATGTGGATGGACATACAGATGAGCAGTTTGTGGAGAACTTCAGAATGTCAGAACTTCAGTGCATGCGTATAAGCAAAAAAACCACAAGAGTTCTGATCTGAACGTTCACATTCAGGTCGCATGGCTGCGAATCGAATACGTATGAGATTTAGTACCACATATGAAAGTGACACTAATCTGATTTGAAAAGATCAGATTTGCGTGTCCACACATCCCTGAAAAGATCAGATCTGTGTCACATTAAGGCAAAAAATTGGATTTGAGTCAATTCAGCATGGCAGTGTGAACGTAGCCTAAAGGACATATAAGCCTAATGATGCATTGTATATTCATTTTGAGTGTTATATACAGAGTGTATATGATTCGGTTAAAACAAACAAGAGTCATATATTATTCTTAAAAATATTCCCAATAATTTTGTCCAAATAGTGTACCTGAACTGATGGTCTGGAAGAGCAAGTTATTTTCTCTGGAAAAATGAAAAATTCTGGGGACGTCATGGAACATGTTCCAGTTGAGGGAGGTTCTTTTTACGCTGACTATCAGGTGGCTTGTAACATTTTTTGGCAAACCACTTGATGTGTTAGGAGGGCAGGACGAGATGTTCCCCCGCAGCATGGGGGAACATTTGTGAGGTTAAGGATCAATTCAGCGACTATAATCTAAAGGCTATGCCCTCATAATAAAATGCAGTGTTAGTAACTTATGAGCCAATGGAGTACATCATTATTGCTGAAGTTGCTGCAGCAGCCAAGGGATTTTGCAGCAGCAGCGGGCAGGGGTCTCTATAGATTTAGCCACAGATATGAGCATAATGAGACTAATTCTTTCCAGATGATACCCCTCACTCATTTATGTGGTGGGGACCTTTTGTGTTAACAGCTGGTGTCACGTGGAAATCCACAAGCCAGCTATCTACAGTGTCAGGTGACTTTTTACCTTTCAGCCCAGCTGGAACTCCTTCTGCCATAAGTATAATGGAACAGTACAACGACTGGGGGAGACCACTGACTTACACAAGCTGTACAAAGTAAACTGACGTTTTTCTCCACAGGTAGCAATGTTGGTTCTCAGCGGCATAAAATCCGAGGGCGAATTCCAAAAGCAGCAACAAGCATTCATTTAAGCAGCCAAGTTGAATTACTCAAAGAATTTGTGTGTATTTGAAATATTAGTACTTTCAATGTTATTTTTTGTTTTATCTTTAATAAACATTACAAGCCTAAAGCTTCCTGGGTATTTAATTGTTTTAAGTTTTGCCAAGTCTTGAAGTCAGTCAGACACAGACAAGTGGATGGATGGATGGATGGATGGATAGATAGATAGATAGAACAAAACAAACAAACAAAGGAATGGTTGGATAAGGAGGACTGCTGGTTATTGTATGCATGGTTTACCTAGCCTGGGCACTGATTATGTAGGCATGGACACAGCATACCGTTCAGTTGGCAGGAATGAGTGTGCACTCATTATTTAAAATAATGGCTGCAGCAGAAATTCTTGGCACATCTTGTTAGGATGATACATTGAATAAAGGATCTTATGGATATAACATCATGAAGAGGATGGGCAACAACAGTCAGGATGGTCAATGCCTTTGGCATCATACACGATTTTGCAACTTCCTATTAGGTATTTAGGATCAGCCCTGAAACAAAGTCAGACATCCTGAAAAACAAGTTTAGTTGCCTTGTGTCCCCATTTGTGGCGCTGGTACCTCTGCAGACCACAGCTTAGCAACAAAACAGAATGATAATACAATATTCATCCCTGTGAGGAATTCTTTTTGCCTATCCCCGCACGCCCTTCATGAGACACACAGAGAAGTGAGAGCTTGGAGGGGTCGTAGCAAAGGGTTAGCTAGCGTTCAGCACGCTGGCAGCACTTTGGCTTTAAGGACTGTTTTGCCAGACCCAGGATTCAAACTGGTAACCTTCCAATTATGGGCAAACTCATTGAACCACATACCAAAATTATGCTGGCTGCTAATGGTAAAACATCCCCAGTAGCCTGCAAGCATTTGAATGACAGTTCCACCTTCACCCCTTCATTTCTTCCTTTAGCGGGCAGCATGTGGCTCAATGGGCTAAGCTTGGGTGCCTGTAATCACAAGGTTGCCAGTTCAAACCCAGCCTCAGTGCATCTGTAACTCTTTGAACAGGACCCCCAGCTCCCTGGCCGCCACCATGGGTGGCTGCTCTTCGCAAACGACTTACCTGGCAAAGAGCAAGTTCAGGAGGCATAAAAATAATTTCCCACAGGGATTAATAAAGTCTCGATTACTATAGCACGATGGAGGTTTACCACCTGTCTTACTGATATTAAGGAGCGCCACATGACAACATTCTGTATAAGACTCTGGTATTCCCTTTCATTTCCATTGTCAATACACCTGCCAATCATCAGACTTTTGTACATGGCACAGCTTGCATTTGTATTTGTGTACCTGACAATGCGAAATAAAAACAGAACTAAAACTAATGGGAATGGTATAACTGGGTAAATGCATGGCAATAGCACATCAATGAGGCTGTGCAAACCATGCAAAAATTCACATATATAATAGAGCGCTTTGAAATAAGTTAAGGAAGGTTAAGGAGTTGCTGGGTACTTCAAACACACCACCTTCTAGTTAGTGCGCAAAAGAAACTCCAGTCAGTCACTATAATGATTTCTGCAGCTTCAAACCACCAACTGAGGCTCCGATCAGATAATTTCTGTTTCATCCAAGTAAAACACATACAAAAAAACAGCTAATGAACAATGTTACGCTGCCTATTGCCCCAAGGGGTCTACAAAATGACACCGCATCCCCGTCCCGAGCAAGGTGATTGTGAGAAAGCAACATGAGCAAAGAAAAGTGCTCACGCCCCACGTGATACCTGTGAGCACAACAAACCTCACGCCTGGGGATGACAATGGGAGATTATCGTTGTGAAACCCCACTACAACACAATACTTGCCCACAGACACTATAATGGCTGTTTAAGTAGTAGAAAATGGGCCAAGAACTACATTGTGATTTTGGTAAAGACCTATGCAAAGCACCAGTACAACAATACATCTAAAAGGGATAACTAATTTTGCGGAAAAATATAATACAGTATACGACAATTATAAAACTCTGACAAGTTATAAAAAATGTTAGAATGCACATTAAAAAAAGAAACAATGAAGATGGAGCTTGCTACACTAAATGGCATTTACTTTTTTGCATCCAACAAATGGGAGCATTTAGTAATCAGGATACATGCTACATTTAAAGTACCAAAATAACTTGTTCACTCAGTGTAATGTGAGCCACAGCTCAAGCTGAAAATGCCACATCTAGATTAAGAGATTTCCACACAACTGTTTCTGTGTGTAGCGATCACATTATGATTCCACAGGGTGCATTTTATTTTGTTTGGTATACACTTATGCTTCGATCCAACTGGGAAAAAACAATAAGCACTCCAAAAACGATGACATAAAAAAGCCTTAAAGTTAGATCGACACAGGTATATGGGGAAAGATGCGCTAATGACGAGCGTTTCCTGATTGTCAGGGTAGGTGCATTATCACCACAGTAAATTAGCAGTTGAAATCCCATAGGGTGAATGGACCACTGCACAAGGCACCTTACCATGGACTGCCTTAATGAAGACCTAGATATACCAGGGTAAAATGAATCTGAGTATGTATTTGTCTTGTTCTGAAAAACAGCTTAATATGACCCATTAGTTATCATGGACACGCTGAATAACATTGTGCAATTATCTGGGCTGAATTTAGTTTAAAAGCAAGCAATTATTTTCCTGTAATGCTGCATTTTAGCACGGTTTGTACCCAGTTTTAAAACTTGACTATGCACAATAGTCACTTTTTAGATAACTTATTATCTAAATCTTTAAAATGGGTTAAATGGTTATTCTAAGCATCTTCCAGATTACATAAGTGCAGAGGCAACAATTTACAGTGCTAGATCTGTGATAAATATTTACAAAGCAAATATGTGACCCCTGCTCCAAAATACACAGCTTGTGAAGGTAGCTATAACGTTTTAATTCACACTTTAAATATCGAGTATGCACAGCCCTTTCTATTGTGACCTCTTGAATCATATTTTTTATTAAGTTATGTAACAGTGTATAAATATTAATAAAATCAAGATGATGGGTAAGACAGGTAATGTGTTGGAATATAATAAAAGATTTCAGGTACCAATGTTTTTTTTTGCTTCTTGAAAGCAAGAAAAGGCACTTTTTTATGAATCATCAATGCTAAAATAATGAATTAAGACCTCATGTGAGAGGCAATAGGTTAATACAGTATATCTTATGAAAAGCAAAGCCACCTCATACACATCACCCTTCTAATTCTTTGGATATCTTCAGTGGGAAAAAAAAAACATTAGCTGCTTATGAAATGTCGTCTTTCTCAATTGATTTTTTTTTTCATAGCATCTTCTGCATTGTCACAGCATTGTCACCAGTAATCAGAGATTGGATTCATCAGCATCAGTGGCTAGACAGAAGGGTGAGGACTGATAAGCAGGGACAAGGCACAGTTTCTCCCTCCCTAAACGTGGGCTGGTAGTGACATCCACATGGGGTCTGATGCGGCATGCTCCAGCAGCCCTGTATAATCAAATGACACAACCCAAGTACCTGCAGTAAAACAGAGCCAGTGGTGCCAGCATAACAAACACCTTCTTCAAATGCCCAAAGAACATACTCTGCTAGTGTGCTATAGCCACTCCTGGCACAGGTATTCTTTAAGTAGGTCCATGCCATTTTAATGCAGGTATTTCGCATCAGTCATAGCGGCATACAAAAACCTGGAGATCCTTCACAAAACGTACACAGCTAAAACTACATATGCTGATTTTGAGTAAATTCAAATTCTTCAGGATTCTTTGAAAAATATTACATATGTGGTTAAAGGCTAAGGAATGAATAGTGATGAAAAAACGACAATAAGCATGAGATTCATGAAACAACAAGGCCCTGTCGAAAATCACATTTATATCCAACAATTTATTACACAGGCAGTCAAGTCTGGCAACATGAGTTATCCATACTCACTGCCCTACACTACTGTATATTACAACATTATTACATTCAGTTTTGAGGATCATTCTCTACCATGTTCTGGTTGTCGATTTCCTGTTTGATCAGCAGGTGTCACTGGCCATCCCATCACAAGTGTTTGAGTATGACACTCACCTGTGTCTTGCTATTCTTAGCCATAGTGTTTGGTTTATTGTCAAAGGCCTGTACCTGTTTCTTGTTTAGTTTTGGTTACCTGTGTATATATATGCTTGCCTTTGCGCTATTCTTTCATTGTCATTGTATGTGGTACCTGCTAGTAGTTTTGTGATTGATGTAGATGGTTTGGTTGTGTTCTCTCCGCTTATCCTCACATGTAGGCCCAGCCCTTGTTTATCCTTGTGTATCCAACCTGCCTTTGTTTTGACCCCTTCTGGCCTGTTCTGTTTTGTGTTTGTTGGAGTCCTGTTATATTAAAGCAGCCATTTGCTATGAACCTCACAGCAGATTGCTGTCCATCATGCCCCATTATGACATGAGTCTCCAAAGCTTTAACCAAATCAGTGAATCTTTGTCCTTTGAAGCACTCATCCTATGTGGGTAATTGCCTTACTGTTTTAATTATAAGATACTTAATAATATTATGTGAAAGTCCATCCATCCATCCATTTTCCAAACCGCTTATCCTACTGGGTCGCGGGGGGTCCGGAGCCTATCCCAGAAGCAACG
>JABFEA020000098.1:18765278-18782623 GCA_019775915.2 Cyphomyrus plagiostoma | reverse complement strand
AGAGCATCTTTGGGATGTGGTGGAACGGGAGCTTTGTGCCCTGGATGTGCATCCCACAAATCTCCATCAACTGCAAGGTGTTATCCTATTAATATGGGCCAACATTTCTAAAGAATGCCTTCAGCACCTTGTTGAATCAATGCCACGTAGAATTAAGGCAGTTATGAAGGCAAAAGGGGGTCAAACACCGTATTAGTATGGTGTTCCTAATAATCCTTTAGGTGAGTATATATATAATATATATCATTATAATATAATATAATATATATTTCAAATGGTTTCCATTTAGCAAAACTAATTAATGACATGCTTGCAAAAAATAATATTAAGGGGTAGCATACATAAGAAGAGTTGTGGGTCCAACATTGAACCCACGTACTTATTATTTTCATGGTTCATCGTTTACTCAAACTGGTTACAGTCTGATTATACCTAAACCAAGAAATTACCAGGCCATTGAGAAAAACAATATTTGGTAATGCTTTACACTAGCTGTACCATGCCAACACCTTATTGCATTTGTAGAACATGATGCAGTTAATGTAAAGTGTTACCCAACATCTTATAGTCTGTCTAACAGAGTATATTGATGTACTCAAAGGTACCACTTGAGTCAAGAAACAGAAACATATGTGAGACATACTTCATTGTTATGGAAAATGGTGCTTCATTGTTATGGTGTTCTCTGAAGCAAGAGTGAAACATATTTAAGGCATCATTGATAAAAATACAAATACAGTGGTACCTCGGTTCTCAAACTTAATCTGTTCCGGACTCTGGATCGAATCCTAAAAAGTTCTAGTTCTGATCAAATTTTTCTCATAAGAAATAATGGAAAACTAATTAATTTGTTCCCGGCCCCCCAAAAATATGAAACATGTTTAAAGGGTCTGCTGCTGAAATCTTGCGGCCAAATACCACAAGACACCTTCAGAGGTTCAGAGGAATCCATGCCGTGGTGGGTCACAGCTGTTTTGGTGGCACACAGAACACCAGCTCCATATTAGACAGATGGTCATAATGTACGGGTTCTTTAGTTTCTACCATTTGTTGTAGGATTCCCTGTTAATTCAGCAAATTTATTAACACTTATTAAAATCAATAATATGGTTGTATTTATTTTATTAGCCTGTGGAATTATGTTGATTTAGCCTTAGAGAATAATATTTGGGCAAGATTATTCTGAGCAGAAGCCTGTTATGCAAACATGGCCAGAGAGAATATGTCTATATTACAGATTTTGGTTTTTATAGTATACATTGTAGAGATGGGGGAAAGAAATCAATTCAATTGTGAATCTCTATTCCTTAGTGGATCAATTCATATATTGCCATACTGATTCTGAAATCGTTTTAATAATATTATTATTACTATTAATTTCTAATGTTAATTCATATATTTTTGAATTTGAGGTGGAGAAAAGTTGCTGTTCCTCTATAATCGAGCTACGGTGGTCCTGAACACGTCAACATTAACACAATACAAAACATAAAGATGACACAAAAACATCAAGACTTTTAACTTAAACTTAACTAGAAACTTAACTTTTAAATGTGCTGTTTTTTTCTTAATGTGTTGCGTTCTCTTAATACATTGTGTTTTCTTAATGTGTTGCGTTCTCTTAATGCATTGTGTTTTCTTATGTTGCAGTTTGTATGTTTATGTTGCAGTTTTCAAAACTGAACTGCTCCGTGCCAAGGGGGGCAGTATTCCTCTGTGGATATCGTACCTCTGACTTTGGTATCTATGGTAGCTGATTAGTGCCGACATCTTAAAATTCAAAAAATACTTACCTGCGTGGTAAATATGTATTAGATTTACATTGTATATGAACAGAAAAAAACTGTCACCTTGTGTTTTGAGAGCAGTGTTATAAATGAGCCTGCTTAATGTTTTTGTGTTGTGTTAATGTTGATGTGTTTTCAACCTTCAGGGCCACTGAAATCCTACAGACATCCTCACACATTGACAGGCAGCACAGCATCCCATGTGGTAGGAGCAAATTATTGGCTGGCTTTGCTTAGTAGTAACAATAATGATGGATGACATCGCAGAGATTTTGTGCTGTTCCTCCACAGTGTAAACTGAACATGTAGCAGAAATTTTGGCTTCCGTGTCATGCTAAAATTAGACTTTCAATTCAAGAGAAGTCTGCACACACATGCACATGCCTTTACACATATGTAACCGCTTTATTGTCTTGTAAGTAGCCTGTAGGGTTTGCGAACTGTCCCAATGCTTTTGATGTAGCTAATCTACCATTCATAATGGAATAATGTAGATTTGGAGTAAGATTTCCTGCATGATCTTGAGAGTCTGAAAGCGCAAGTGTCACACAAGTTGTGTGAGAGTTGGCAACCCTGTTTTGAGCAATATGGGCCCGTATGTTTGTTGTGATAACCAGGACTGCCAACTCTCATGCTTCACAAAATAAATCTTTTGGCAAAGCTTAGACGTACACATTTTTTACACGATTAAAGGTTTTAAAATTGTAATAAAAATCATAACATTGCATTGAGATATTTACAGAGTTTAGCAATATAAATCTAATCGGCACCTAGGCATAGTGACAATATTATATGTCTAGGTCACTGGTGATTCCCATCCCTAATACATTGTAGAACTTATAACAGTTAGATGCTCATAACATACCAGTTTTCATCACTTCATCGGTTTCAGTTGGCTGTGTTCTTCAAATTCAGGACAGAACCTTTCAAGGAAATTACATCTGTATGTGTGGTTCGAAAAATAGAGGTAAATATGGCCCAAACAAAATAGTCCTTCTCGAAGATCCACTGCAGAAAGAAACCCTGATAGGGAAGATGCTGAAGGAAACAGTCTGAATACCTACTCCACACGTAAAGATCAAATTCACTAAGATTATGATAGTAAGTAGGTGCCTGTTACATTTTGAGCAGAGCTGATCAATTTAAAAACATCACCTAAAGTGGTCGAGTAATTTCTTGTAATTGAATAATTGCCTGTAATCTCATCAGTGGTGACAACCATTTATGAGAAAAGTAGAAAAATCATGTATAAAAACACTTGATGGGCCAGAAGCCTCGCCTTTACAATAAAATATACCAATATTTCTTAATAAGACAAATTTTGTAAAAAGAAACAAACTGCCCCGATATAACAAGTTTGAGGTGGAGATCACTCAAATCACATGTTTCATTTAAGCCTGCACTAGGTTTCTGAGTCCCAAGACATTGAATTTCAAGTCAGTAATCAAGTCATTCACAAAACACTTTGGTCATAAATCAATTCCTCTTCTTTTGTTACTATGTATGTGCTGCTTAATCAAAAACAAAGTTCCAATCACAAACCTTTGCCCATAATCATAATTATGCTCATACTGACATCTGGCTAATGGGTTGAGTAGCCTAAGTGTCACTGACATAACGCAGAAATTACCAAACTAATAAGTTCTCCATCCCACCTTGATTCTGTTAATCATGTCTCCTTCAAGATTCAAAATTCATAATGTTTTATGGATCATATGCATATTGGAATACTAACTTGTTCAGCCACACCTTGTGCAAAGAAACACTAATGATATGCATTCAGTATAATAAATAGGGTGTTTAGAGATGCTTTATATACTTGTTTTATTCTGTCTCCTTTTTGGATATCTTTGTGTTTGTCATTCTGTAACAGTTTTATGCATTATGCATCCATTTTCCATATTGTGTATACAGTAAAGCCGAGTTCCCCAATTCTGATCCTGGAGGGCCAGAATCCGACACAGTCTGCAGATTTCCCTACTCAACACACACCTTAATCAGCTAATTACCAAGTTTAATAGGCATGTATGAGCATGGAAATTTGCAAACTGTGTTGGATTTTAGCCCCCCAGGACCGGAACTGGGGAACTCTGCAGTAAAGGTTCCAAGGGAGCCAAGAAGCAAAGGAGACGCCCCGGGTGGGATGGCAGCCTGTTGCAGTTTGGACACTTAATTACTTGCACTTGACGTACAGAGAGCTGCTGGTGGCATTGAAAGACAAGGTCGGGGGGGTCTGAGGCCACATTGCTGCCCACTGAGCCAACATGCTGCTCCTTGACAGCAGTTAGCATATCAAAATATGACTTGACCATTATGATCTTTTTCTTCTGTGAAATTTATTTGTTTCCTTTTGGTTTCATTACTATGGATGTTCTGTCATTCGCTACTATTTAAAATTGGGTGCAAAGCTATCAGAGTATATGTTTAAAAAGTTTATGTGTGTGTGTGTGTGTGTGTGTACAGTTATGTGAAAAAATTAGAACACCCATTAAATATTTCGTACTTGATTAAGAAATAGCATATCAATATTAAATCTGGTTTCAAATTATATTTGTAGATAAAGGTGATTTAATTGCATGACCGATTTAAAAACAAAAAACAAATTCACTGGTTTCACAAAAGAAATGAACTAAGATGCCAAAAGATGCCTGTGGAAAAAGTGAGGACACCCTGTGCCCTAATAGCTAGTATTTCCCCCTTTGGCTGAAATAACTTCAATGAGACGTTTCCTATAGCCATCTATCAATCTCTGACATCGACTGGCAGAAAGTTTTCCCCACTCTCCTTAAGCTGTGTGATGTTTGAAGGGTGTCTTGCATACACATCCTCTTCAAATCACCCCACAGTATCTCAAAAGGGTTCAGATCCGGGCTTTGACTTGACTATTCCAGAACTTTTTCTTGTAAGCCATTCCTTGGTAGATTTACTGGAATGCTCATTTGCATGATCCACCCCAAATTCAGCTTTAACTTTTGGACAGATGATCTCACATTGTCCTCAAGCACCCTCTGATATGATGATGAATTCATAGTAGATTCTATGATAGTGAGCTGGCCAAGTTCTGCTGCACCAAAGCAGCCCCAAACCATGACATCTCCACCCCCATGCTTCACAGCTGGCATGAGGTTCTTTTGCTCAAAAGCTGTCTTTGGTTTACACCAAACTGTCATCTCCTCTGTTACTATGTCCAAATAATTCAATTTCAGATTCATCTGTCCAAAGCACATTGTTCCAAATGTCCCGATCTTTGTCTAGGTGGGTCTCTGGCAAACTTCACTCTTGCCATGGTATTTTTTTGACAGCAAGGGTTTCCTCCTTGCACAGCTCCCATGTAAACCAGACTTGCACAGTCTCTTTCTGATGGTTGATGCATGTACCTTAACATTGACTGTGGCAAGAGCTTCCTATATGACCTGTGAGGATTTTTGGACACTTATTTCAGCATCTTGGGGTCTGCACTTGGGCTGAACTTGCTAGGACAGCCTGCCCTGGCCATACTGGCAGTTGTTTTAAATGTTCTCCACTTGTAAATTATTCTACAGACAGTGGATTGGCTGATTCCAAACTGTCTTGAGATCTTTTTATATCCTTCCCAGACTCATATGCATCTATATGCTTCTTTGGATCTCACCATGGTTATCCTACTCATTTCAACAATCAAGAGCAAACCAAACAAAATGTCTATGGTATAAATAAGACAGACTCCACCAAAAAGCTCTGTAATAATGTTCGAATCATTTTCACCTGATGTGCTGCACCTGAATCTAACTAGATATAATGGATGTGAGGGTGTCCTAACTTTTTCCTAAGTGGAAATTGGCATCATAGTTCATTTCTTCTGTTAAATAAGTGAATCTGTTTCTTTTTTTGCATAGGTGATACAGTTACATCACTTTTATCTGCACATGATTTGAAAGAAGATTTAATAGTGATATGTTGATATTTTTTAATAAAGAACTAAACATTTAATGGGGTGTCCTATTATTTTCACATGACTGTATGTATGTGTGTTCCAAGTGCTAGTGCATAGTGTGTAAAAGTCACCAATGTTCAGCAGTTTCAAACTTCCTCTGGCATTAACCCCAGCAGAAAAACTGTGCACTGGGAGCTTCATGGAATGGTATCCATGGCTGAGTAGCTGCATGCAAACCTCACATCATGAAGTGCAATGCCAAGCGTCTTTTGGAGTGGTGTAAAGCACTGCACTGCCACTGTACTCTGGGGCAGTGGAAATGTGTTCTGTGGCATGACAAATCACACTTTTCTATCTAGTAGTCTGATGGATGAGTGTTCGTTTGGTGGATGCCAGGAGAGCGTTACTTGCATGACTGCATTGTGCCAATTGTAAGGGATTTGGAGGGATAATAGTATAGGTTTGTTTTTCAGGGGTTGGGCTATTCCCCTCGGTTTCAGTGAAGGGAACTCTTAGTGCTTCAGGATACCAGGACATTTTGGACAATTCTATGCTTCCAACTTTGTGGGAACAGTTTGGAGAAGGCCTTTTTTGTTCCAGCATGACTGTGCTTCAGGGCATGAAACAATGTTCATAAAGACACAGGTCAGTGAGTTTGGTATGGAAGATTTTGACTGGCCCACACAGAGCCCTGACCTCAACACCATCAAACACTTTTGGGATGACCTACAATGGAAATTGCGAGCCAGGCCTTCATGTCCAACATCAGTGCCCGACCTTACAAATGCATGAATGGGCAAAAATTCCCACAGACACACTCCAATACCTTGTGGAAAGCCTTCCCAAAAGAGTGGCAGCTATTTCAGCTGCAAAGGGGGGACCAACTCTATATTGATGCTTATGGATTTAGAATTGGATGTCAAAAAAGTTCCTGTAGGTGTAATGACCAACTGTCCCACTGTCTTTTATCCGTATTGTGTGTACATATGTGGTCCAGGTATACGTTAAGTTGTTGAAACCAAATGTCCCCACAGTGTGATAAAAGCCTGTTATTGTGATGTTATGGGAACCATTTTTTCAGTTCACACAAGAGAAAATACAATTTTATAAACATCTGTGACTGGAATCAAAAGAGTAACAGTACAAAAATACTTATGGTTAAGGTTAGGGCTGAGTAGGGGTTAAGGTTGTCATTCTTGGGATTAGGGTTTTGCACATAGAAATGAACTGACAATCCCCGCAAATTTGTATAATTACAAGCCCGTGTGTGTGTATAGATTTATAGAGCCTTTCAGATGGCACTGGCAAAGAAACTGCCCCAGAAGTTTTCATATTACAGATATAAAAGAAATGAAATGATATCAAATAAAAGCTATACCTGGTCATTCTAGAGAATATAATGATTAAATCTTCCCCAAAGGGTCCTCCTGGATTTACTGCATTTTGCCAAACAAAAACATATCAGAGAAAACAGGAAATAAAACTACAGGGGTCCAGTGTTTCACTGGCTTTCTTCCCTGCAGACACACTGACTATAGCGAGTGGGAATTAAATTTAGTGAGCTTAAAAGGGGATTCGTTTCCAGCAAAAGCCCACATCTGGTATCATGTCTGTTGAGGGGAGGCAGCAGGTTCAGCCTGCGTTAACCTACTGATTGAGTTAATGATGAATGCTTGGCAGAGAGGGAGGAGGGCTGGGGGGCATGGAATCGTGAGGAAGCGATAATAGTTAGAGTAAAAGCAGTACACTGGTTTCACAGTCATCAAAGGAGTAATGAATACCGCCTGCACTCAAATGCAACATCAGCACCAGCTGTGCAATTAGAGAACAGCTACACTGACAACACAAGTTGTTTAGCCTGGGATCAAAGACCGTTGGGGCGTAGCATACATTGGCTGGGAAATCTCTGTACTGTTTGGCAGGGATTTTTTTTTTCATTATAAGAGAACAGTGTGCGCTTGAAAGGCTTATATATTTCCACGAAATAGGGCAGGGCAGTACTGTTTAACATTAATAAAAAAGGGCTAGACTGCAAACAGCCAAACACCACCAGTGACTCTTATTTCTCCCAAGAATGTGGCACTGCCCCTAGCAAATAAACAGGAAGGAGGAGGTGGGGTTGCAAATCTCAAATGATACATTCATGTTGATTGAATAGTAAATCATTTGGGAGTTGCAACACACCCACTTAAGTCAGCATTTTCAAATCGTTTCCCTGTTAAAAAAAGCAAGCCTAGATGAGTCAGGATGACAGTAATGTGACCGTCTGTATTAATTTTTTTACACTGGCCTTAACGTTTTCTGCTCTCTGAAAACTGCATATTGTCTAATTTTCTCTCGTGTTGAGATACACCAAACATTTAGAAAGTTCATAAATTATTTAATAGCTATAGCATGGGGAAGACATTTATTTTTTTGTCAGGTTGATAAAGTTATTCTGTCCCTGTACCATAGCCTGTATTTTATCGGAGCTTAAAGAGTGATAATTATCAGATTTTTTTTTCAGAGCTTTAAGGCCTTTGTAGAAAATGTAATTGAGTTGATGGATAAATAAAGCTGATTAAGTTAGGAGAGTGACAGCAGGTGAATTGTGTTTACCCTGATACCAAAACGGATTACACGTTAGGTGGCCAGCAGATATTCTGTCAGAAATGCGATTTTCTCATGTGGTTATTGTTTCACTGGTGTAACTTCCATCTTTTCTTGAAGCACACAGAGCACATGACAGTAAAGAGTTGCTTTGAGATCCTGTAAGTGCTTCAGTACACCCAGGTTTTGCCTGAGGGAGAACTGTATTGGAGCTCAAGCCTTTTAACAATTATTTCATTCACTCAAAGTTAAAAGGTAGGTATCCTCTAAAAATGATATTATTATGTATTGAGACGATTTAGGATCTTTAAGAGAATCCATATTTGTAGCCCTAAGATGCTTAAAAACATGTATTATATGTCAATTCTTTGAATGTTACAGATTTGATCAATTTTAATTTATAACAGTACTATAGAATTACAGAAAAGTCAGTTACTTTGTTTTAAGCATGTCTTCAAGCTACATAAATCAAGTTGTCTTACACAACATCAATTAACTTAAACTAGCAAGACCTATCCTGAATGGAGGTGGTATGAAACTTTGACTCATTTGAAATGAAAATACTATACAAATGATTTGTACTGATTTTCATGTAAACCAGGCACCACAGCTGCAACATCTGAAAGCACAATCTTATTATAAAAGAGCTGTGTAAATGTATGCAATGCAGATACATCTATGCGTAACATACAAATGCATAGAATCTATTTTGTCTGAGTATTTAGACACTGGGCTTATCAATATCTACCTTAATAATAAAGTGACAATATAATGGATGCAAAGATTCTTATTCCTTAGCTCAGTATACAGTTCTGTGTTTTCAATTACTTACATTCTATCGGGTTGTCACAAAATAGATGCCTCAGGTCTGTGAATTATAGTGCCTCACAACAAACTTTGACACCTTAAACAAATATGCAAAATGTCAAAGCGTATTCATCTTTCACTTTGTTTATTAACAAAAAATGATGATAAACAGAAAACACAAGATAAAATGGTAGTATAACAGCATCTTGTCTCACAATGTTGAATGGAGTGTAGGCGTTCATCAGAGTTTGGGCCCTTTTTCATTGCCTCTGTTGCTGAGCGTGATGTGAAGTTACTGGTGGAACCGTGGTGAGATATAGTTTTCTTCTGGTCAACTGAAGGCGACCTTCCTGCTTAACTATTTACACATACTGGTCTAACATTTCATCAAAGGGACCACCCAGAGACTTTGTGGTCGTATCAAAGTTAGCAAGGTTCATGTACTTATTCCATGACCATGTCAGTTATAGGAGTATTATTTGAAACGTCTGCTGCTTGCTGTGGCCGTGGATCACTACAAGAAGATCCACTGGTAATTCCACAAATTAGAAGCATTGCTATTGTGGTTTTTCGAAACAATATAATGAATTCAATCTCAGATACTATTCGAAATGTTAGTTTGAACATGGAGCCGACACCCTCAGCTCTCTGTCTCCAGGCTGCTTTCCGTTCCCTGCATCTCATTGATGCCACTTCTGTTATTATTCCAGTCCTGTTCCTGTTGCACTCCCCAGAGTCCCTGGGAAGGGGAATAGATCTGTCAACACAAGTTTGTAACTAAAGCGCAAATCTTATGCTGGGGTGACAGGGCTGCATTGACACAAAGAGTTTGATGCACCAATTGCTGCTCACCTTTGACTCTAATTAAGTTAAATGTTGTGGGATATTTATAGTGGTTGTTAATCCGGTTGGTATTTATTATTTATTTATTATTTTTGAGAGTATGTAAGTCTGAGTCCTTTTGTGTCATTTATGTGACAGGCTGGGAGTATTTTGTGTACGAGCACATTTCAGAAATGTGGGCGCACAGCAAAATTCCTTTGCAGCAATTATGGATAAGGGAGCTGACCTCTTATGGATCCCACTGAAGAAAATGACCATCAGAGTACTGGAATTCCTGTGGATGTTGCCTGTTTCATCACTCGTTATAGTGGTTGCACAGATTCAGCATATCCTGTATTCCGTGAGTGCGGCGGAGGTGGGGGATGCAGCGTGCGAAATGTGTCCATGCTGGCCAGACGATGCCAGAGGACGGTACCATGAGGCCGTGTTATAGCACTCTGCGGTCGCTCACTGGGGACGTGCGGTGAGGCTTGGCAGCTGCACTTAATCAAACCGCTGTAGTAATTGATTCAGTCGCACGAGTGACTCCAAGGGCCATAAAAAAGCTGAGCTTGCTCACCTTGGCTGCAGATGTAATCCCACCAGTAATGTTCATAACAAGAGTACTTGTTACCTTTGCACACAGCTACGTCCATGTGTAGACATACCTCCTAAACACAATCATATTTGAATATGAGTTCAGGAATTGTCAAAAACTCATTGTCTGTTTCACTGTTGGTGTAGACGTAGTTGTGACCACAAATGATACAATGTCTCCTTCTTTTACACACATGACACTAAAGAAAAAAGGAAACAAATATAACTTCTGTAAATGTACTTGCACAGCTTTGTAAAGCTATCAATCATTTAAACATCAAAGCTGGCTCCAGTGATATCGCCACACCTGTTCATGATTGGAGATGTCCAGTCCTCTTTTCAGTCTGCCTCTTTTGCCCCTTATCCAGGATCCGTCCATCCCACCAGCGGCCCGTTGGTGTCCTCTTTCCTGCAGTGAGCTGTCTGCAGGTCTTCACATGCATGAAGGCCACTAAATGCATTTTTATCTGTAACCTCTGAGTCTGAGTCGTGACAGATATTGACATTTACTTAAATTGTTATTGCAAAACATGGTTAATATTTGATATTAAAGTTCTACCAATTGACATTAATAAAGTCAGTTTTCAAATTTCAAATCAAATGCTTTGTATTTACCATGTTACATTTTGAGCTTAATCATTTTGATAATATAGTACTATAATACATTTAAAATGATGCTTTATAAATGCTCACAGTACACTTTGGAATATATGGATAATTTTCTCAAAGCCCCATGCAAAATCATTTTTAACACAATGACCATTCGCTAAAAGAGTAACAAGAGCTATGGTATCCAATTAGATGTGCCTTAAACTGTGACGCTAATGGGAGTAAATCTGCAGACTGAGACCAGAATCCTTCGTAATGAGGAAGGGAGCCGTTCAGCCATAAAGCGTTCCACCTCCAGTCAGGATCCCTAAATTAAAGGAACAAATGGTGCATGCTGTAAATTCTTCCCAATTCTCCCGGGCACCCGTGTGCTGACTTGAATCAAGCTCATTTCTGCAGGCACTCTTCTAATGGTGCCCGAAATGAATTCTGAATTTCAGCCGCTCCACGTGGCAGTGATCTGTAAGCCCGTCTTTGCCTTTGAACTCATCTACAGTGAGTGCCTGACTTTCTTCTCTCTCTCCTGTGTAGACTGTGACTACGGTGAGTACTCAAGTGTTACCAGTTACTGTCGGGTACTAATTAACACAGCAGAAGACTTGTTAAAGGACTGAACCTTTCAAAAACGTTTTCCCCCACAAGCATGAGGTATATACATATACATATTGACATTCTACTTGGAGTACTATAAAAACAAATAAAAAATGAATAAAACATAATAAAAAAGTTCTAGTAACTTTAAAAATGTTTTTCATAAATACCCTAGAATTAATTCATTCTGTGGGAGCATCACAGGAAATCATCCATATCGTACAGAAGCAAGAGCCCTTTCTTTCACTTTTCATGCATCAACTTTTCCAAGCACTGGATTTTTAAACACCAATTCTAAAGTGCAGGTGGTGTTGGCTGAGAGAATGAAGCAGTTTGGGGTGCAGTGGCTTTTTGGTATTAGAATTTTAGTTCAATTAAATAGTAATTGAACAGGACATGCACATGTGGCTATACCCCCTTGTCTGTTCACTAAGCTTTGTAAATTGTAACTAATTTCACAGAGGCCTGAGCATTGTAATGGTGCCCTAAGTACATGTATCGTTATTCAGTTATTACATCAAGGCTGTAGTATAAAGCTCACAGAATAGCACCGTATCTCTCAGGATAGTTCACTTTAATAAACAGCAGGTTAACGGGGATTGTATTTAACTGAGTCTGAAACATAAAATAAGAAAGTGTAGTTTTACAGTTTAACGATGGTATCATAGTTTAGCCTATGAGCAGATGGCCTCTTAGCAGATGGCTTTAAGTGAATTTAATAGTTTACAATTTTTGTACACTGTACATTTCCAATAATTCTCTTCTCAGGGTGTCAAGAACAGCTAATTTTCTTGGACTTGAACCTGTCATCTTTTACTTACACATGCTGTTGCTTAAATGTTACATCATGTACTGCCTATTCCTCATAGATACTAGAGTTTGTGGCTCATAATTTTGAAAGGAGAGCGCGTATTTAATTTAATGTTCTTTCCTCAGGTTCTGTTCCTTAGCTCTCTGGTGTCCGTTATGGTGGTTTCTGCTGGCATAGGAGTTACTTTAGACATTCTTGAAAAGACATTCTTCTTCATGTTGCTTTATCAGACCTTTTTCCAAGAGTTAAACCAACACATTTAACTCAGGTTTTATGGTATAAACCAGCACAAATGCTTCAGTAACACTTTCTACGAATGCCATGCCTATAAGAATGCATTCATAAAGCATTATAAAAATGGCTATAAATATTTTTAAAAAGGGATAACACTTTATAGCCATGTTTATAATGCAACATGGATGGTTTAAGAAGTTCTCACCTATAATGCATTATGAATAGCTTCATGATACAGTACTAAACATCGGTAATTCATATACCAACCATTATAATTCATTTTGAAGGTATCTATAGTGCATCATAGATGAGAGCCTCATTAGAGCTTATGAAGTATTATAATCAACACTATAATGCTTTGCGACTGTCAATAGAAGATGCTGTAATACTGAATTAATTCTTATACCTACCATTATTATGCATTATGTAGATATTTATAATGCATTAAAGATGTCAGCTTTAAGTGTTACCAATCTTTCCTGAGAAATTAATGTTTTCAATTTAGCGCTGAGGAATGAGCAATGAGAACCTATATTAACTGTTTCCCCATCTTTTTAAATTGTATTGAATATTTGACTCTCTCCATGTTTTGTAATTGAATATTTTTATAACAACTGTATCATAAGTCTTCTGTAAGGTATGAGGATTAAGAAGCAGATGTTTTGAAGCGAAGGAGATAAAAGATCACAGTTCAGAGATACACAAATTATGTGTCAAGGGTATAAGGAATACAGTCTTAACATCTAGAAGTGTATGTAATAATAATACTGAATCTCAATGAACCTGTTACACAGAAAACCATGCTATTTCTGAAAATGGTTATAATTGGCCCTTTAATACTATCAATTCAGCTGGAGTACTGGGTGAAACATATATATGTTTATGAAAACAGGTCAAATAATAACTTTCACTTGCTCTCCTCTGTGCTTCAAAGAATCTGTGTGCAATAAAACATGCATGTTTTCTTAGCTATTTAGCCTGCAGAGGATAATTCATGAGCACAATGGTATTGCTTTGATTGCTATGGCCGAGGAAGACATGACAAGGAAATAGATCACGGAAAATGGAAAAATATTCTCCTGTTGGAATTAGAATGAAACAAAAAATGCAATCCAACGAAAACATTAGGGTTCCAGCAGCCATGGTGCTTGGACCCCTAACAAACAATGAAGTGAAAAAACTTTTATTGTTTTCCCCAGTTTAATAAAGCCTCAGTGTAATACTATGAAACCAATCGAGATTACTTTGTCACAATGTTTTTAGCAAAACATAAAAAGGAGCATTGTTTCATATGTTAATTTACAGTAACACGTAAATGCATTTATCTGACGCAGAAGCTAAAATAAATGCAATGCAAAACACATTATTTTGCCCTAAAATAGAAAAAGTTATCTCTTATTATTATTTAGCACATTAAACAGTAACTTAGCAAAGCATAAAACATTTCAGTTTTGGCACAGTTGCTACTACATGTGAGTTAGGTATGATATGAGTCACAATCAGTTCCCTCTGGTGTAGATACCGGGAGGTCTGATGCAGTGTTATCTTCCAGTGGTTTAACGCTAATTACAGGTGTCTCTTGTACTTGGGCACCACAGATCTGTTCGGAAAAATTTCTGCATATGTTATCTTCTACATCAACAGTAAACCTATTTTTCTCATTGCATCCTTTCAGCTCAGTAGTCTCTTGCAAGAACATCTTGACCTACAATAAAGATTTGTAGTTCTGTTCTTCATATGTTTGAACTGTTTATTTTGGACTTCTCTTCAAACACCAGTATTCATGAGATCCACGTGAGACTCCTCTTCATGAACGTCATTTCTGGTATATTATGCTTCATTGCATGGACAGAATTTGAATGCACAAAATGGAATATCCTTCTTGACCAAAGACTTTCAGTCACTACTTAATTGTGTATACAACCCTCTCAGCCAAACTATTTCAGCTGGATGCTGAAGAATAGAAAAATACAAAAATTTTGATGTTGTTGTGTTCATAAACATTTTTAACTCCTCAGAAATAAATTATAGTCTGTTTCCACTAATGATTTGAATAGGCAGTGCTGCTTTGAAAATTATGATTCTCAGTGCAGCACTTGTCTTCTCACATCTTGTTGAATTCATGGCGACTACTTCAAGCCATTTAAAATGTGTGTTGACTGTGGAACATCAATATACCCTGGGCCCATGGTAATGAATGCTGCCTCCACAGAGTCAGTATGCTTCTGGTCGGTTGTTCTGGGTCTTAGAGTATGCCAATCAGAGTAATGTTTTGTCATGTCCTCAGTTTGCTTGTTAATGTGAGGCAACCAGACAAAACTATGGGTGATCTTCATCGTAATGATGTTGTCTAGGAAACTCTGTGTGCCCCTTGGAGCACCTGCTCTTGGAATAGATGTGATACCTAAGAGACAATGATTGTATTGTCATAATTGTCCCTGTAGATGGTTAAGAATTTCATTAAGTGACTCATCCTACCACTATTTCCATTTGAAGGTATCCTCCTGAGACCTAAGGAAAAAGTGTTATTTGTTAGGTTATTTGTCTTTGGAGGAAATAAGACATCTTACAATTTTTTCAAATTTATTTTTATTTTTAATTTCACAGCATGTCCTCTTTAGTGTACAACAGGAATAAATATGTTTCCTTACATCAGTGAAAAGATAGATGCAAAAACAACATGTCCACTACGATGGACATACAAATGAATGGGTGGGGTCTCAGGAGGGTATATCTGCGCTAGCTTATTCAGTTCAATTCACTTTATTTTTAAACGGTGCCTTTCACGACAGAATCGCCCCAGGGCACTTTACACTAGTGTGTCGTAATACATTTCTACATTTTTCGTACAGAATAATTCAAAAACAGGGAAAATGAAATACAAAAAAAAATTCTCCCCCATGCTTGCATTATGGAAAGAGGTTTAGGGCCCCTAGAAGCACATGTGACTGTCATGAATGGCTCACATGGGCTGGCTGCTGGTGCCAGTGCTGGAGGGGAGACAGTGGCTGCAGGAGGGACTACGGCCAGATCTAAGCTGGCTGTGTGCTCCGACTCAGCCGGATGTATAAATCCCTCAATCTGCTTAATCTCCACCAAGGTACTAATGCGCCCCTCCAATGCACAAATCCTGTCATTCAACATTACTATGACTAAACATTTCTGGCATAAAAAACTGCGAGGAACGTCACAAGGTTAATTTTCTCCCTCCTATTAGGAATGCAAAAAAGTTCTCTAGATGTGCCAATGGACACTAACTAGCTGTATATTGCATCTACTATCACTTTACAAATCACAGCAGATATGTAATTCTGTCGATTATGACCTTTTAAAATAAAAAAAACTGCAGCAATGGTTGTGACACACTCACTCCATTCCTGACTTCCTTTAGAGTAAGTAACCAGTATAAAGCAGGCCTTGAAGAATATCTGAGTACTAAGTATATATATTTTCGTTTGTTTTAATCACAGCTTTCATTCCTTTGAATGCCTTTTAATCCCGTTTTAATGCACCTGGTAGAAGTTTGCAAGAAGCTAAGAAAGCATCTCACCAATGTTGCTACTGTTTTTGATGACACAATCAATGTGATTCTTGTATGCTAATTGAGCTGGGTGTTTCTCAGCCAAAAGCATCCAAGCAATGCTGGGTCTCCATCACATAATACATATAAATTCATCTGTTTTACCCCTGAATGCCACATCCACATTTATTTTACCCTTGGGAAACAACTTTTTCCTTGGTATAGGTTTTGAGTGTTACTGTTATTTTCTGCAGTGGTATTTCTGAAAACAGTTTTTTTTAATGCAATCAGTTGCATTAATCACTGACAAGGCCGACCCTGTGTCTAATTCCATTTTCAATTTCTTTCCTGACACCTCTGGTGTGACCCATGTAATCCTGAAATGTGTTTCTGTAATGTTGCGCAGTTCTAAGCATGATATGTCATCTTTGTCTGAGTTGATGTCATGTTCAGACAAATCCATGTCTTTCTCTGATTTTTTTTGTGGACATTTGTGCTTTTTATTCTTTTGTCTGTTCATTTTTCTCTTTGAACTTGGGGTGCCTTTTGTCTTCTTTACATACCTTCTCATTGTGTCCTCTCCTGCGGCATTTCTTGTCTTTGAACCAAAACACATTGCATTGTGTGAGGTTTTGGCACAATGGTAACACGTTTGTCTTTTTCCTTATTGTATACTGGCATTTTATGCATTGCACATTGAATTTCCTTTTGTTGCAATTCAGAGGCATCCTTAGCTACACTGATACCACTATCTCAATTGCACATGCCAGCATTAAGCCAGGTTCTCAGAGCAATCTCTTTCGAGTGCTTTCATCCCTCATACCACATACTAGCCTGTCTCTTATTACATCGGATAGTCCAGCTCTTTATTCACAGTGCTATCGTTCGACACAGTTCTGCAACGTACTCAGTTATGCTCTCACCTCTAGACTTGTTCCTATTAAAGGAATCTGAATCTTTTGGCTATGCCCACTGGTTTTGGATTGAAATCCATCCATCCATCCATCCATTATCCAAACCGCTTATCCTTCTGGGTCGCGGGGGGTCCGGAGCCTATCCCGGAAG
>JABFEA020000098.1:18741126-18758411 GCA_019775915.2 Cyphomyrus plagiostoma | reverse complement strand
GGAGGAGGCCCCGGGGAAGACCCAGAACACGCTGGAGGGACTATGTCTCTCGGCTGGCCTGGGAACGCCTCGGAATTTCCCCAGAGGAGCTGGAGGAAGTGGCCGGGGAGAGGGAAGTCTGGGTTTCCCTGCTGAGACTTCTGCCCCCGTGACCCGACCTCGGATAAGCGGAAGATGATGGATGGATGGATGGATGGACAGAAACACACTGGACAGGATGAGGCGAGGAGCACCCTAAACAACATGGGACAGAAACACACTGGACAGGATGAGGCGAGGAGCACCCTGAACAACAAGAGACAGAAACACACTGGACAGGATGAGGCGAGGAGCACCCTGAACAACATGGGACAGAAACACACTGGACAGGATGAGGCGAGGAGCACCCTGAACAACATGGGACAGAAACACACTGGACAGGATCAGGCAGGGAGCACCCTGGACAACATGGGACAGAAACACACTGGACAGGATGAGGCGAGGAGCATCCTGAACAACATGGGACAGAAACACACTGGACAGGATGAGGCAGGGAGCACCCTGAACAACATGGGACAAAAACACACTGGACAGGATGAGGCGGGGAGCACCCTGGACAACATGGGACAGAAACACAATGGACAGGATGAGGTGGGGAGCACCCAGGACAGTATGGGACAGAAACACACTGGACAGGATGAGGCGGGGAGCACCCTGAACAACATGGGGCAGAAACACGCTGGACAGGATGAGGTGGGGAGCACCCTGAACAACATGGGACAGAAACACACTGGACAGGATGAGGTGGGGGGCACCCTGGACAACATGGGACAGAAACACACTGGACAGGATGAGGCAGGGAGCACCCAGGACAGCATGGGACAGAAACACACTGGACAAGATGAGGTGGGGAGCACCTTCAACAACATGGGACAGAAACACACTGGACAGGATGAGGTGGGGAGCACCCTGAACAACATGGGACAGAAACACACTGGACAGGATGAGGTGGGGGGCACCCTGGACAACATGGGACAGAAACACACTGGACAGGATGATGTGGGGAGCACCCTGAACAACATGGGACGGAAATACCCTGGACAGGCTGAGGCAGAGGCATACAGGACAGGGTGAGGCAGGAAGCACATAAGAATTAAAAGGTAATATTTTTGTTAGTGTTGAAGCAATGATCAACTGAACTCAGCACTAAACATATTTTTGTATAAAAAATAATGTTTGGGGTTTCTTTGAGAACAAAAACCCATGATTTTCTTGGACTTGAAAAATGGCATATTAATCAATACAGGTCTCATAAATCCATTTTGAAAGGTTTAGTCAAGGTTATTAATGGCACATGCACAATAACATTGATCAGACAAAGTCCCTTTAATCAATACAGCACAATGGCGTTAAAATAAGATATGAATAACTACAACAATAATGAGAAGAGTGGTTTACAGCTGAATTAGTAAGTGCTTAATTGATCATTTCTGCATAACCTTTGGGCTAAAAGACTTTGCCTAAAGTGCAAAACTTCAGAGAAGTGTTATTAAATAGCCAGGACATGTTGTACCCATTTGTTTTATGATAAATGAATGAACAAACAAACAAAGATAAATAAACTGGTAAGAAACAGTGAAATTAATAACGGCAGTGTTTAATACAGGTATTCTTGTGCCCAATAAATGTGTGACCATTAAAGAAATACTATACATCTTCATATAGAATTAGAAACAATGTACAATTTTTTATTTACTCACACTGTTGTCCTGAATATGATTATTGTTTTTTATGCTCTATGTATCCCAGAATCAATAATTCCACAAGCTGTTACCTTGCTGTCAGCAAAACATGAGAAGGTGTTTCATGTGCACTCATGATAATTGTTTCCATCTGCTTAAATCATGATTGATTATTTACACCACACCCGTATGGATTGCTGATTAGCATGGTGTGCATATAAGTTGGGAGGTCTCTCGGAATGTAGAAGCTGTAATTAAATGGGTCCCAGCTGCTGAATGACATTTTTATCCTAAATTGTAATAGTTTTAAATAACCTCTGTTATCTTCTTTTTGCTGGTGGATCCACCAAAAACAGTAAATTATGAAATATTAAAAGATTCAGGTTTGATTAGTTTGACTTTACACACAATAAAACTTTGTTTTGCATATATTCTAAATCGAAGCCTAAGGCCCTTTCTGGTTTTTAAAGATAAAGCAGACATAGTTTATCAGTGGTTTAAGAAATTCTTCTAGTGCAGGAGTGAAATTTCTGTCAGTGATGGCAAGTCTTCCTGATCACAGAATCTCTCTTGCCATATATTGTACTTTGAATTTGTGTCTTGTATCACGATGATGGTAGACACATACCAATGTCAGTAGGAGAGTGACTTACTGATTGTTCAGTATTACTCTAGGGACATCTGACTTTTTGGCTTGCTGTTTGGGAACATTTTGTCATTCTGGCCACACCTAGGAAGAACAGCTGCTCTCTCCAGTATCCTTATTCCTTCCAGGCTGGTGAACATCAACAACTTTAGCTTTTACATTAGTGTAATGTACCTCTAGAACATGTGCTGAAGACATCACTTTGATAGCAAATGTCAAAATTTGTCATGGTCAGCGCCCGTTCGCCACAACCTTTCATGTCTCCTCCCCAATTGGCCAGCAGGTGTCGCTGGTCATCCTGTCTTCCCTGTTTTCCTAGTCCATAGTGTGTGTCCCCAGCTCCTCAGTCTGCTGCATGTCTCCATGGGCTGAGTGTGTGGCTCTAAACCCTTTAGTCATGAGTTTGAGGCCAGGTGCCTCTGCATTTATTAAATTTTGTTCCCCGGTGTTTCTTTTGTATTAGTTTTCTTGTTCCTAGTTTATGGTTTGTGTTCTGTTTTTGTTTTTGCTTTGTGCCCTTGGTTATGTTTTACCTGTCTTTGTTATATTCCCAGTGTTAGATTCTGTTTCCTAGTTTCTCTGTTAGTCTCTTAGTTTTATGATTCAGTTTATTATATCCACCTGTTTACCTGCTCTTGCTCTGTTCTTCAATTAGTCATTGTATGTTGGTCAGATAAGGTTCCTCTGTGTATTGTTACTTTACGATGGTACTCTGTGCTGTATTAGGTGTTGTCAAGTTACTCTGTGCTACTCTGCCTGGTTTCCTTTCTGTGTTTCATTTTCCCAATAAACCTCTGCTGTCTCATGGAGCCACAAGTGAATCGTCACATTCCTTTTCCTGCCTGCACCATACCCTGTTGCCATGACAAAATTAGAAGACATCGATCTTTATATGGAACAGGGCTGGCTCAAATCAGGCCTTTCTGTATAACACAATATTCAAACAGTTGACCTTAACTGACTATTTGGATTGAGATAACTACTGGAGCAATAACCTTTCCTTTTTGCATGTTTAATTAACTTACACATCAAGTGAATGAAGAGAACTGTTTCAAGGATGAAGTTTTTGGATGCAGACAGATTTCCCCTAGTTAGTACAACAACAACAATAATAATAAAAATCATCATCATCATCATAATTATAACATTAATAATATAGCCATATAAGAAGAAAGATTCTCCCTATCTTTATAATGTGTAAAATTTAACCAAGACAAGGTTTTTACAAGTTACAAAATACTTTGATGTCATTCCCTTTCATAACACTGACATACCTTTCTGCATTTAGATATGATATATGTGCAGGAAAGAAGATAAAATATGTAATACAAGCCTTTCAGAAACCTCTCTCTTAGAGAGCTATTTTCTGAAGTTTAATAGTTCCATATAATTATGGATGATCTTTCAAAAACTGAATAGAGGGGAAAAAGTCATCCTTAAATAAATATTTTGCATAATTATATCTCACCTACTCAGAGATAGTAAATAGGCTTCATATCACTTCTGGCCACATCTGTATTAAGGTGTCTCAGATTTGTTATCCAAAGCCAGCTCCTTTCTATGGGGCACACTTTGGTATACACAACTTACTAAAAACTGAGCAACATCATTATCTTGGTTTCTTTGCTGCAGGATATGCTTGCTTAATTTTTCATGGGAACCTAGAAGGCTTTCACCCACAACACAAATATCAGTTATCGTTTCATGTTCGCACAACATGAAATTGAAATGAATCTCTGTAATGTTGCAGAGTGATCGCTTTACAAGAGAAATGACTTTTTAACTGTGTCTTTATTTTAGGAAATTCCTTTCATATGTTATTCTGTAATTTGTATTACTGAAACATCTCTGCGTGTTCTTGGGCAGACGCTGGTTTCTTCCTGTTAAAGAGCACAGCCCTTCAGGCCCCACTCTCCTTTAAATAGTCACCTAACCCTCCATCTGTCAATTTTTTCGTCACTGGCACTAGAAGCACAGGTCATTTAACAGTTCCTGGCACCCTTTAAATATCAGTGGTGGTCCGTTTGTTACTGCAGCTTTCATCCCAAAGTTATATTTCCTTACATTTCATTTTGTACTGCAAGAAGGCCTGGAAGCCAATTAATCTCTGATGTGTCCTGTAGAATTCTTACACGCTCCTGCAATAATTATGTTACAATGAGAAGTGACCTGACATATGCCTTTGGGGTCAATTTGACCCCAGGGTAGGTGTGATGGTCAAAACAGCCATTTTTTGTGTTACAGTTCCCAGAGAGATACATTGTAAAGCATATAAAGATGTTGCGGTGTAGGGATTGAATATAGCCATAATGAACGAGCTTTTTTTCCTCCCAAGACTGAAGGAGCTTGAAACAATCTCTGATAATGCTTGTAGTCCACTAATCTGAGGATTTACTATGCATTTCTAAATCACAATAAAACAAAACATGTCCTCTGTAAGGTTGTCATGGACATATAGTTCAAATGTGGTCTTTAAAGTATTTTCATGAATTGTCTTGGGATGTGTTACTGCAGTAACCAGCGATTATTCCATACACCCAGTCATTCAAACCTTATGGAATCGTTTCCAATGTTGGATGTTTTATAGAAAAATAGTTTGTGAGGACCCAATAGACGGATAGGCAGTATCAAAGCTTGGGCCGTATTAAATTTTGATGGAAAATGTCACTGATGTATAGACATAAAAATGCAGTGTTTGCTTATAAAGATTAATTTTTCAGATTTCTGCTTTATTAACTTTTATTTTATTGCTTTATTAAGCTGTCGCAATCAAAAGAGTGTCTGAGTTCTCCCCAGTCATTCTGTGTTTTGCCATTAATCAGACTGACATGGCAGAGATTGTTGAGTGTTTACAGACAGCCTGACGTTTGACTTGGCTTGGTGAATGTTTCAGTGTGTTATCTAAGCAGATTTCCTCATTTATTCTGCCCTCATGGGTGTCATTACATACAGTATAGTGACTTCCATGGAACGGCAGGGAGCTTGTCTCAGTTCCACAAATGAGAACAAGCCAACCCTGGTAATTTATATGACTCAATCACTGAGGAGCTGACAAGGTGCTGCGGTATTCTGATTAATTGTAGCCCTCACTTGTTAAGAATAAAGAATATTTGAGAATATTTTGGAAAATAGGTCTGAAGTAACAACAGGATGAAGAAGAAAAGGTTGACTACTATAGGTATCACATTGTCAGAATGCCAAAGAAGAACATTATACATCACTTGAACTGCTGCAGCGGCGGCCCAATTATATATTTGATATCAAGCACAAAAATACTGTGTACATAATGAACACATAGTTTAGTAACAGTTGCTCAGGCAGGCACGTAATAAACTTGTATCGCCATGAAGGGTAAGTGAAAAAGTCTCTTCATACAGAATAGGTCATTCTTTGGTCATGCCCTTGGCAGGTTTCTTTGATCCGTCTTACTTGCCAATGGCTTTCGCTGTTGAAGTACAGTAGTCCGCTCCTGCTACCCCAGGCCAGTTGCCCAAAGACAGCCTGTGAAAATGCTGGAGCATCAGGAAAATGAGGTGATCTCCAGTTTCTAATTAACATTTAATAAGTAGAACATGCTGCCATTTGCAGAATTTACCTGTATAAAATGTATAGAATCTAGGGAGTACATAATCCAGTAAAACAATCTTTTTTTTGTCTTTGAGTGTGCAGATATGCATCGATCAGCCAAAACATTAAAACCACCTGTCTAATATCCCACTTGTACTGCCAAAACAGATCAGACTCATCAAGGCAAGGACTTCACAAGCCTTCTGATGGTGTCCTGCTGTATCTGGCACCAAGACATTAGCAGTAGATCCTTTAAGTTCTGAAAGTTGCAAGGTGGGACCTCCATGGATCAGACTTGTTTGTTCAGCACAAACCACAGATACTCAATTGGATTGAGATCTGGGGAATTTTGCACGCCAAGTCAACCCATTGAACTCTTTTTCATGTTCCTCAAACCCTTCTTGAACATTTTTTTAGTGTGGCAGGGCACAAAGAAACCACTGGCATCAGGGAATACTGTTACTTTGAAGGAATGAATGCTGATTTGCAACAATGTTTAGGTAGATAGTGTGTGTCAAATTGACATCCACTTGAATGCTAGAACCCTATTTTTTAGCAGAACTTTGACCAATGCCTCACATTACCTCTGTCGGCATTCCGTCTCCCTATACCACATCATGGTGCCATTTCTTCCTCAGGTAAATGGTGCAGGTACTGACCAGTGCATACCAGGAACACCCAACAAAAACCTGACAGATACTCTGACCCAGTCATCCAGCCATCAAAATTTGGCCCTTGTCAAAGTTGTTTGGTTACTTGTAGTTGCCCATTCCTCCTGCCTCCAGTACAATCACTATAACAACTGACTGTTCACTTGCCTAATATATAATGGCACCCATAGCAGGTACCATTGCAATGAGATAATCAGTATTATTCACTTCACCTGACAGTGGATTTAATATTATGGATAATCGCTAAACTATGAAAGGGAATGCAATGTTTCATTTACATTGCATTAGGTATTATAAACAATCTAGAGATGATTTGAGGCACACAAGAGGATGTGTGTGGGTTATATGCAAATACTATGCCATTTTAAATAAGGGATTTGAGGATCGATGGATTTTGGTATCCACAGGGTGTCTTGGAACCAATCCTCTGTGGAAACCAAGGGGCAACTGTATAGCGAGCTTTTCACATCATCAGTTTCTAAAGCTATTTCAAAATATGATAATACTAGTCATACTGACAAAAGACAAATACATCCCTTTGTCTGTCTAATAGTTCTGCTTAGTAGTTTATATTATTGCAATTATACAAGTCTTTTGGTTTTAGGCCATGAAGTAGCTTTTTAATATAATGGGAATGGGAGCAGTTTTGGAAGAGGTGTGCTCTTACGGCTCCAGAATTCTTGTTAAAATCCTAATTAATCAAAATCAGGGCTGCCCATAATGGGGGCGCAAGGGGCACACTTCCATGGTTTTAAACACTAGGGTGGGGGACATGAGTGTGTGAGTGTGCATAAAGCATTATAAACATAGCTAAAAATATCTGAAAAACTAGCTATGTCTATTAGGCATTATGAATGCTTTATGAAGCTTAGTTATAAAGCACTATAGATACCTTCATAATGCAGTACAAAGCATCCTTAATTCTTGTACTGACCATTATAACAAACAGTGACTAAAAACCTACCTCCTTCATAAGTACTTGGATTAGCACTTCCAGGGTCATACCATTACTTAAAAAATTGTAGTACAGTGGTACCTTGGTTCTCGAACTTAATCCGTTCCGGACTCTGGATCGAATCCTAAAAAGTTCAAGTTCTGATAGAATTTTTCCCATAAGAAATAATGGAAAACAAATTAATTGGTTCCCGGCCCCCCAAAATTACTGCTAAATATGTGTTTTTTAGCATTTAAACACAAAATAAACAGGATAAAACAAGAAGAGCATTTTTTCTTAAAGGCTTCCAAAACGATAAAGATCATATCCCAACATTACCCCTGTCCTGGCCCGATCGTCTGCTCCTTCCATGTGCCACGCCCCCTCGTTAATCTCATGTGGGATCCCCATGTGATCAGCTGTTTCTGGTTGTTGTCATTAGTCCTCTGTATTAAGTCCCTGTTTCAGTTTGTTTCCCCAGTCCGGTCATTGGGTGTGTTCGTCTTGCTTACAGCACTGGTTTAAAGCAACGCATTTTGATCCCGACGCAATGCATTACAGTTAGATGCATTGCGACCTCTCACCCGGCTGGAACCGCCTCCATAACGACACACCTTTGCTCTTATTGGCTGCAGACTTTAGTTACATGCATGAGGTTTGTATCCCAGGCAGTTCCGAAGCATAATCTGCTATTTCTCCCGAATATCACAAAAAGCAGAGAGAACTGGTTTTCAGTTAATTTACCCGGTAAAATAAAATTTAAATAAATTACATAAATGCTCTAATAGTACATGTAAGTTAGTGGTTTATTTAATGTTAGTTACTGTAATGTTGTGCTGTTTTATTTGGTTAATCGTCCAGTCTGTGAAGAAGGCATTCAAATAAGCATTGCATTGCAGTACTACTCATTTCCTGGCATGCACAATTTATATTGGGTCAGTGTTCACGGTTTGACTTATGATATTCAGATCGAGTACTAGGTTTCTTCGACTTTCAAGAAATTCTAGTTATAGTGAGTTCGAGAACCAAGGTACCACTGTACTTGTTTTTTAGAGTGATACTATTCTTAGCTGGATTCTTTTGAACTTGTATCAGAATGTATTCACTTATGTAACTTCTAAGCACCTGAAGGACCTGAAATCACTTTGGCTAAGGGCATCTCCCAAATGCCTTAAATGTAAATGTACATAGATCAAGATCTGCTTTTGTAGGAAACCATGAGACAATTTAAAAGTTTACTTTGAAAGCTTGCAAATTGGAAAATAATAATCATTGGACATTATTTTCCGTTCTAAGAAAAGCTTTAAACATTCTGTGGTGAAAAACAAAATTGAAAATAGCAGTTTTGTGTAGGATGCTCCATCACTGTGAACATACAATAATTCACAATACAGATTGTGAAACACTGCCTTTCAAATAAATTTGTTTTTGTTAACACAGATGCATTTTATGCTAGCCTTTCCTCAACATTTCTTTCTATTGCCTAAATTTATGTTCACTAGGTTAATATGACATATTCATCGTAGACTTCACCTAGTTTTGCAAAATTTCAAGATAAATTGCTTCTTCATTCTGCTGCAGGACAGCCCATTTTCTTAAGTTTTTAACCCTTCTTTAATACAGGATTATCACTTTGAAACTCAGTCTTCGAGGCTATCATGTGCTGACATCAATGTAAACCACTGAGTATAACTGTACTGGTTACTTTACTGTTTTGCACTGGCTTGAAATGGACAGTGATAAACAAATTATCCTACCCACTGAGAGTTTCAAAGCCTCATTGGTCCCACGAGTACTCAATAATATGACTAGAGTTTAGCATGAAGCCCATATATATTTATAGGGAGCATAAAGGCTTATCCTTAGGTCATTTATTTAGCTTTTTCTCCCAATTCTCTGGGATAATTATATCTTGCATTCATAGGAAAATAAAATAAACAGAAACATAGAGAGGAATATAATAATCCCATAAGCTGTGCTGGATACCTCAATTTAGATAAAGTAGTCATGTCGTTTTCCATTTTAACAAATTAAAGATTTATCATGGTTTCTTTTGCACTTGTCTCTGCGCTGGGAGAAGCACTGAAGGTTAACGAGGATGTTCATTTTTCAGCCGTTCATAAGATGCGTTTCTGTGCTCTCAGCTGTGACCTAGTTCATACATTCATAGCAGAACATCATCAGGAGCCGAGGAGAAACAGTGCCAGCTGTAAAACTATTCCTGAGGGACACACAGATGTAATTCACTGTGGTTTGAAGTATTTTTCAGCCCACTCACAGGATCCACAACCCCTTTCAGCTACCATTCAATGTTTTGAGGCTGAGACATTATGTGTTGGAGACTACGAAAAATATAATTATCAAAAAATGCATCTTTTTAACATTTTTCTAATCCTTTCGGTTTGCAACAACCAAATAATTTGTCAGCTACCATGTGAAATTAATGTCTCCGCAAAGACATTATGGAAGTTAAACTGCTTATGCCTAATTGTACAAATTATGTTGATACTGCCTGGAAGTCTAACTATAAAAATATACATATACTTGGAACAATTGGAGTAGCTTTTCAGTAGCACTGTGGCTTCAGAGCTCTGGGCTTGTTTATTTCCCTCCCCTGACTTTGTTTATGAAGCTTTTCTGTTCCTTCCATATTTGGGTGAGTTTCTCGGGGTACTTTGGTTTCTGCAGTCTAAAGAGGTGTTTTGTTAAATTGGTTTGTCCTCCTGGATCCTGTATCTGCTTGTGGGGGTCGCCAACTGGGATCCCAAGGTGTTTTGTTATGTGGTTGGTGTGGTAACATGCTGCATCAGTGCATGCTCCCTAACCTGACCTGAGCTGTTTGTCCAATTTGCCTTGTGTGTGTTCTCCTAGACAGACTGTCAACTTGGTCAGTTGACAGAAGAATAGCAATCAAAATCTACTTGAATCTGTGTTTTTATCAGAGGTGGAGAATTCAGATCCAGAGAGTACAAATCCAGACCAAGATTTTGTTTCAACCAACCAGTTGAGTCACAAAATGCTCAACTGGTTGGCTGAAAAAAAATCTTGATCTGGATTTGTACTCTCTGGACCTGAAATCTCCACCTCTGGCTTTTATAATTATATATGCTGCATATACTTCTATTAAAGACTAATTTACTTGTATTAGTGTGATTTATATTTAATTATATGTTTTGTAAATTGTGTTTTAAATATGTAAATCTTGTAAATGTCAACGAAATTATCACCCAAAATATGGAATTTCAATATAAATCTCAACACTGTTGAAACGAGGCCCATCGCTGAAGAGAGGTAAGGCCCAGGGAAATTTATTCATTGCCCCAATAAATAAGCAATTAGCCAGCTAGCTAGTGCCAAACGGTAGGGAGGCCACATAGGTTGCATTAGCCTAGGCTATGCAATCACACATCCATGACAAGATTTAAATAAAGCATATAAGTGTAAGGCATAACACAGTACAGCCATGTTTATTATGCATTATGAAGCTCTGTGATGTACTATAGATACAGTACCTTCAAAATGCAGTATACAGCATCCTTAATTCTTACACAGACAATTATAATGAGTTTTTGAAGGTATCTATGCTGCATTATAGATGAGAGCTTCATTGGAGCTTATGAAGCATTATAATCAACATTAAAATGTCTTATGTCAATCAATATAATTATTATTAATTCTTATACTTACCTTTATAATGCATTATGACGGTATCTATGATCCATCACAGATAACAGCTTTATGTAAATTGCTACTAAAAATGTATAATTTATTATTATTTAGCCTGTCATTATCTTAGGATGTTTCTCTTTTGGTCAGGGCTTCTAATGATGGCTCTGTCTCAAACACTGGCCTGAGCCTACATTTTGACGTTTTCTGAATTAACTCACGTGTTTAGTCAGGCTGACACCATTTATTGTTAATAGATGGGGGTTTGTGGTCACTATAAATATAGGAAACTGGGAGAATCACTTTAAAAAACGGCTACAGAAATAAGAGTAAGACACGTACATGGACCAAAAATACAGAAACTGTATTTCTCATGTCTGATGAGTGAAGATATGAAATTTCTGGGCCCAAAGGAGATGCTGGGACGGTGAGTACCTGAGTCGTCGGTGTGTGTTCAATTGTTGAGCATGAAGGCGGCGGTAGTAGCTTTCCTGGTGAGACTTGGTGATTTTTACCATATTGTTTTAAGAAGTCTAAAGAGGACTCTTCTCCCAGAGCTGCTTCACTTCTTCTTAGTCTAAGATCAAAGCGTCCATATTTGCTCTAATATAAACTACAGACCCAAATATTGACAACCAAAAACATACTTCAGAATTGTGCAAGAGCAATCTGATGAAAGCGGAAACTGAAGGACATCTCAGTCAACCTACCCATTCTCCAGACCCTAATCCGATATAATCTGTGTGGGATGGAATTGCTGGAAAAACATGGAAAGATATGTTGGGAAATTTTATACTGAGACGTGCCAACCAGATGCCTTGTGTTTGTGAAGCTATTATCAAGGATAATGTTGATTATACTACATAACCTTCGGGGAAGGTTTTCGAATAGTTGCTGGAACATTGCTGGTGGGATTTACTGTCATTAGGTTGAGTGTGGTTGTTGCGGGATTTAGAACCTTCTGTGAGTTTTCTATAAGGCTTATACCAAACAACCAAATAAATGGGCTTCCAAATGTTTCCCTTTCACAATTCATTCACAATCAGTTGACCAGAACAGGTTTAGCAGGGTAGAAATATGGCAAACTGGGGCATCCTACAGTATGATGTAGCCAAGTCACTAACCTCTTCTGTACTGCCACCTGTTCTGCTGTCATTGTTAGTTTTTGGAGATTACATGGCTGAGTGCTTAATTATACACGTGTCAAGAATAGGTGTGACTTCATCAGCCAATTTTTCTAATTAATTGGGGCGTAAACATAATTTTGACTATATAGTGACTGTTGTTTACAGCAATTGTTTATATATTTTATAATACTGCTACATTTTCCTATAAAATTAGGAAAAGTATATCTAGCTCAATGGTTATAAGATGCTTGTTCCACCAAGAAACCATGAATTATCATATTGCCACAATAGCTTTGACAAACATACCAAAAATCATTTTCTTAATATATCTGTATATATCAGTTTTGCCATCTCCTTCCTCTTTGGTGCTATACATGTTTTCAGATACAATAATTCGTGTGATAATGTTATTGACTAAAGAATTTCTTTATTTGTTCTAATCTAAGATAAAAAAAAATATGTTTTAAAATTCTGAAATAAATATGTTATTAATTTAGTTCATCAACCACCATTAATTCACTTTAAATATGGGTAATCTTAGTGAAAGAACCACATATGCATTACAGAAGTTTTGCAAAAGTTAATAGAACATTGAAACTTTTCTCTCCTACTGGTTTTGCTCATTAATAGAGGAATAAACATGTTGGTTGAACCTCTACCCCCATGTGTCTTTTTTTAAACTGTTTAACATGTCGGTGTCAGCGTTTAATGCTGAAAGAAATTTACAAGATGAGATTTTAACACTTCCTCTCAAATCAATTTACTGGATAAGTTGGTAAGGCAGTAAAAAATACAGAATTCCCAGCACATAGAAGCGTATGGAAAAATCTGGGCTGCAATTCTTATGGCTTGCCTGCATTAGTGCTGATAACTGAGCTTTAGATATGCACTCTATGCATTATTATGCAGGGCTACTGAATGTTTGTGATTAGCCCACCACATCTGCACACTTATACAGATTAATTTTGCTGCAATGTAACTTTCTACACCTTTATCATATAGGAAAAAAAAACTTTTGATCTATTATTAACTTGTATCTGATGTGTCTCATTTGTTATAAACCCAGCACAGTACACAGTATGCCCATCAAACCGTAGGGTTCGTTTCCTGAGTTTCAGTGGAGCCAGGTTTCAGAACCTTTTGAATAAACTGAATCAATTTAATCGATGGATGATGGACTCAATGTATAAATGTACATGTATAAATTAGTATAATTGCTGTTACAAAACATATGGATATGTTTTGGCATAAAAACAAATATGTGCAGCACAAGTTGTTAAAGAAAGCATTAGGTAACAATGCATTATTTACTTTTGCTTCTACGTCTAGCATAAAAGCATGCAGATTTAACACACGTAGTTCTCCCTAGTCTCAAGTGTCCTTTCACATGAAGTTAGCAGTAAGTACTAAATACTATACATTATATGTTTTTACGCTGGGTGATAAATGGACATAATCCCTCTATCAATTACCTTAATCCAAAGCCAACCTTTTCCAACCCATGGTGGAAGTTACTTTTCCGGCCACAAACAGCGCTACTGTTTTTAATGTGCACTCATGTTTCTACTATAATTGCTTTGTTAAAAAGTGTCATCAGTGCATTTGAATTTCAAATGTTTTTATTTTAAAAACATTGTTCTTGACTTTTCCAGAAATGGTTAGTGTTATGAAACCATTGCATCTTTTGACTCTTCTTTCTGTTCTAACATGACAGATGCGTTTCCATAAAACCTTAGAATCATGCAAAATCAAGCAACAAAATGTACAGGGTCTATGAAAATAAACTGAATTGTGGACAGACCACTCAAAACCTAGCCAAGTACATAGTTATTACATTTATAAGAACTTTTCGGTAACACTTTACTCAAAACAGTCATGTATAATGCGTAATAGATACCTTCATAATGCATTATAATGCATTCATAAAGTATTACAAACACAGCTATAACTATATATAAAAAGGCATAACACATTATGGCCAAATTTATTATGCATTATGAGTGCACTATGAAGCTCTCGTCTTTATTGCACTATAAATACCTTCGTAATCCATGATGATGGCCATTATAGATGGTATCTATTTTGCATTACAGATGAAAGCATCATAGAGCATTCATAATGTATAGTAAACATGGCTATGCGTTATGCCTTTTTATAACTAGTTATAGCTGTTTTATAGTAGCTTATGAATGCATTATATTGCATTACAAAGGTTTCTATAACGCATTATGATGACTTTTTTTTCCTCGTTATACACCTGATGTTAAACACCTCAAATTTCTCAAACACTAGGCTTCTTGGACACTTTCTTTATACTTTATTCACTCATTAAACAGAAGCAGAATATACATTGTGAAAATTAGTAGAGTTGATACATGGATTAATTTAACGCTGATTAAAGTGTACAACTATTGAATTAAACACATGTTCATTTTTTTTCAAAACAAGTTAAGGTACATTATTTGACAGATGAGACAGTGAATAAGAATGTGACACACATATTGAATTGACACTTATTAAAACTGGGCTGATTGTTTTCTCAATAGGGGGTTTTGAATTGATGTAGCTATATATGCAGTATTTCAAATTCAAATCTGTTGTTCATTACCAGAGATCTTTCCCCTATTTACTAATTGTACATATCTATCCAGTATTTACCAACTACATTTGAGACATTTCCCATTTTGAAAACATAATAAAAGTAGTTTGCTGTAAGGCATTACAGTCTATCATAATTCATCTGGTCTGATAAGATGAAATAAAGGAGAAAAGCCATCATAGAATATTTGTGAACTTGCCATTCACGTCAGCTCAAAAAGGAAGCGTTAAGATTTGGAATCCAGAGTTTGATCCATTCATCCATTTTTTCTAGCTGCTTATGTAGTACAAGGTCATGATGGCTATTACAGAAAGCATGGGACACAGGGCAGGGGGTGCCCTTCATGGAGTGGCACCATATCGCAGATTTCCATAGATGATTCATTTTAATATATAACACATTGAGAACGTTAAGTGTTTTTAGAACTAAATGTATTTTCAGTTTGACTCCATAATCCGACTGACATAATGAACAATGGAATGAAGAACCATAAGTCTTTTCATCTTATTCAGAGGTGTGAAATTACAGAGTACACATACTTAATTACTGCATTTAAAGTTTTTTTCAGATTTGTGCTTTATTTGAGTACTTTAACTTGTAACTTTTACTTTCACAATTGTGACTTTTTACTCCGATACATTCTGCTCAACCATCGCCCATCACCAGTGTTTCGTGCCGGATCCTGCCAAAACACATTCTGGGACATCTCTAGTTTGTCTGTGTTCTGGCACCTATCTGCACAGATCTGGCAGCTCTCTAGTTAACAAAAACTAAGACAAAAACATACAAGAGTAAAGTTAAATGAACATGTATTTTAATTTAATGTGCATCTTCCATGCAATTTCACATACTTTAATAGTTTAGATTTATTCTTAGAAATACATAGCATGTTTTCAGCACTATGTTTCATATGCATTCTGGGACATGTGCCCACCTTATGAAACTCTCCACATTCATATGCCCTTTGTGTACTGGCACCTTCTGTCCCTTACCCAGTTAAAAAAAAATTACTATTGCATGCAGAGCACCTGAGTAGGGCTGCACAATTCAGCGTAAAATATGAGTCACATTTTTTTTCACTCAGAATTGAGGTTATGATTTTCTCTTACAACTTTTGGTATATATTGCCTTCTTTATTATTATTTTTATTTTGCATCACATATTGTCTTTTAGAAAATGGAACAAAGAATTTGTAGAGATGCACAATATATCGGTAAACGTACCAAAACTACCATCCAGCATTTAACCTTTATTTATTAATCAATATTCAAAGTGAGAAGCAGTAAAACCACTGTTACAGTAACGGTTATTATTGAATTGGATGATTTTCTGTAGTGGAGATTTTCTTAGGCTAATTCATCTCTTACAAGGGATCTCAAACTAAAGGCCTGTAGAGTACTGATAATTTGTTATTAAATCTGGCACATAGGCCTAGATCGATCCCTTGTGTTCCACAGGATAAAAAAATTATCCCACTAATCCAGCGGGTTTGAAAAGTTTCACCAATTTTTCTGAATAAAGCCAAAATATGAGACTCGGTTTTACTTATTGTGCTGCATTGTAACTTACAATGCTATATTCAAAACTGCCTCGAGTAAATTTAGGATAGACCTAGGTCACTTTTTGTAAGATCAATAAATTTGAATGTATATTGCTTTTTTAAAGTAAGTACTTTTAAAACCAATTTTTTTTTTCATTTTACTTGAGCAGTGTTTTACTGGATTACTTTTACCTGAGTAACATTTTAGTGTGGTATCTGTACTTTTACTTAAGTATGAAAATTGAGTACTTTTTGCAACACTGGTCTTAAGTGAAATGTAGGCTGTTTATATAGGAGCAGTTTATAGGGCATGTAATATTGCTGAGGATGTTTGGGATATAAGTTAAGGTTGCAAAAATGTGACTTAAAAAGAGAAGCACTACTATTACCTGAACATGTGAAGTTAAACCTTCTAGTCACACATATCAAGCAGAGCTGTAGATACAGATATGGCACGTCATATATGTATGGATATGAAGCAATGGTTATCCATCTCCTAAACGAAGCAGATGTTAATTTCAGGCACTTTAACAAATCAGTTATTTGTTTTATGATCTCTTTCTTTGACAGTCATTAACTCAGCGGAGCCTATGTGAAGCGGAAAAGAATGTGATCACAAAAATGGCACATGTGGCATTGACTTTTAGGAGGGAAGTACACCTCACACTTTGGGAAGTACACCTCACACTTTGGGAAGTACACCTCACACTTTGGAAACATTTTGGTCCCCAGATGTGGTCTCTGGGGGGGGGGGGGGGGGGGGGGGGGGGGGGGGGGGGGGGGGGGGGGGGGGGGGGGGGGGGGGGGGGGGGGG
>JABFEA020000098.1:18712232-18740378 GCA_019775915.2 Cyphomyrus plagiostoma | reverse complement strand
CCCCCCCCCACAACACACACACACACACACACACACACACACACACACACACATATGTCAGCCTAATGAGGCTGTGATTTAATAGTGTTCAACTTCTTCTTATTGTCCCATTTTTCTACCCATTATGGTATTTTGTTTGAGCTCCAGATAATTCGCAAGACAATGCAGTTTACTAGCAGTTTCCTACCTGAATTCTGAATTCAATCTAAATTGCAAGAAATCACCATCAAAGTCTCTGGGGAAACACATGTTTTCCCTAAAATGCACTTTCTGACATTTCCACCATTTAAATCAATTTGCTCTTGTTCATCTGGATGCCCTCCAGTGGCTCTTGGGTGACCTGCCAGCTACCATCACCCAGCCACGCTGAATCTTCTATAGCTACGCTCTTCAGCTGGGCATCATGCTCCTCTACAATGACTGCTAAATGCAATTCATGCACCCATCAAAACATTGATCCTGGAAGACCACTATCCTGTATCACACAAGCATTTTATCTCACACCCATGTCTCCTAGATTCTGCTTGCTAAAAACGGTATTTGCTCTGTAATAAATATCCATCAAGTTTAACTGCTTTGCAGACATGATATATTACTCTGCCTGACTGTGTTAAGGTACAAGGTCTTCCAAGTATGTATTTTGCAGAAATCAAATAGACATCCTGGGTGTTAAATTAACACTGATTTATGCTGTGTAGAGGATTAATACATGTTACCACATGATTGCCATCCAACAATATATACATATGTATTCAGAATAAATGTTGTATGTCTAATTATATTGATTTATGTCTAACTCCTTTGTCTAGGGTCACTTAAAATGGAGGAAACTAATTGCAATAATGAATGAGATGTGTTGAAATGGAAACACTATTAACATACAACCAATTTATTGAGTGGCTTAAAAGGTTTACACATAAGTTATTCATAAGTGCCAGGTAATTAAATCACAGGCTTTTCAGCCATATGCCTATATAGCATAACAACAATAACAATGTCCATCCATCCATCTTTTGAAGGCTTATCCAATGGCTCACAGGGAGTCTGGAGCCCATCACAGGCACCATTGGGCAGCAGGTTGGACACCACTGAGAACAGGGTTGCAGTCTATCACAAAATGCACACACTAGCACACTACAGACAATTGAGAAATCCTTATTTGCCTTTATTGCCTTTATGAACATTAGCAGCATGTGTACTGTAAATATATATATCTTAATAGTTTTAATATACATGAAAATAAGATTTTTATGATGATTACAATGTTTATTTATACAGTGGTACCTGGGTTCTTGAACTTAATCTGTTCGAATCCTAAAAATTTTTTTCCCATAAGAAATAATGGAAAACCAATTAATTGGTTCCCCCCCTCCCCCAAATTACACCTAAATATGTTATTTTTTAGCATTTAAATACAAAATGAACAAGAAAAAAAAAGAAGAGCATTTTTTTTCTTAATGGCTTCCAAAACGATATAGCTCTTATCCCTACATTACCCCTGTTCTGCTCCGATCGTCAGCTCCTTCCGTGTGCCACGCCCCCTCGTTAACCTCGTGTGAGATTTCCACGTGATCAGCTGTTTCTGGTTGATGTCATTAGTCCTCTTTATTAACTCCGTGTTTTAGTTTGTTTCCCCAGTCCGGTCACTGGGTGCGTTCGATTCACAGCGCTGGCTTAAAGCAACGCATTCTGATCCTGACGCAATGCATTATGGTTAGGTGCATTGCAACCTCTCACCCGGCTGCACAAACTGGAACCGCCTCCGTGACAACACACCTTTTCCCTTATAGGCTGAAGAGTTTAGTTACACGCATGACGTTTGTATCCCAAGCAGTTCCTATGCGTAATCTGCTATTTCTACCGAATATCACATAAAGTAGTGAGAACCGGTTTTCAGTTAATTTATTACAGGAGTCGAGGGCAGGCATTAGGGAAAACAAAAGGGCTTTATTAAACTTAAACACCAGCTGGGAAACAAAACAGACCATGAGGGGTCAGAGAACACGAAATAATAGAGTGGGGAAGGACTGAGGCAGGCACATAGACTTCACATTAATGACAGGACTAGGGAGCAGTGGAATGAGAAGCACTTTTATACACAGCTACAAACAAGAGGCAGCTGGAGTGAGAAATAAATAGGCAGGAACAAGACATAAGGCAAACGATTCACAGGCATTTTTAGGGCCATTCCAGGGAGGAAACAGGAGGGTCATATGGGCAGGGTGTGATAATAGGCATAGTACTTGGAGAAAAGGGATGGAAACGTCTTTGGCAGAAACATCATACTGTCATCATAGTACACCATCTTTATTTATTACTGTGTAGAGATGGTCTTATTATACTATAATACACCCTGGAAAAAAAATACATTTTTTGCAAACTGTACATTAATTTAAAAACAAAATTGAAATATAGGTACTGCTACAGGAAGGTAAAACTTAGGAAGCAAATATGGTATAGGCAGTTAAAACTTTTATTTTAATGGTTAGTATTTCTGTAAACTCTGCTATTATTCTATCTGAAGGTCCTTATCTGAAATGATTGGAATAACTTACAATTGAAAATTTATACCTTTTGTCTGCTCTGCACCGGAAATTCTCAAGGGTGGTAACAAAAGGCCAGAGTATAGGCAAAGATCCTGGGAGAGGATGAAAAAGACACTCATTCCAACCACAAATGAAAGCATCATTCAATGAAATGGCGGGGTTGAGTCCCATGGCTGCAGAAAGGGCAGAGAAGAACAGGTGCCCTGGCAGCCTATTCATCCAACAGTAGCACTGACCCAGGGTGACTGTAACTACTTCGCAAAACATCCTTTGGAAAGACTAAATTTAGTTAGAGTATGATCTGAAGTCATAAAATGTCAATGATGTGCGATGCTCCGGGGAGTGTGCGGTGTGCTATTAGTTCTGCTCTTGGCAAAATGGTTGATTCTCACGTCTGTGGCCATGCTGTCTATTCTCCAGTATTGTATTGTGCCCTAGAGAGGGAAGCTCTCATTTCCATATGGTGGTAATTCATCGTTGTATTGAATTTAATGATCTGGGGTCCAGTAGTGGAAGCCTTTATTGATCTTTGGCTCTTTGTTTTAGCCAATGAAGGGACAACCTAAATAAGAGGATTATGCATACACATCATATGGTTCAGCAAAGTGTAAACACCTCTAGGAAGAAATCTACACTTTCTTTTAGAGCACAATGCATACATGTTAGTGCATCATATATGATACTGAATAATTTCGTGAACCATTTATTCATGTTGCTTTGTTTTTTCTCTGTTTTTTTTTTTAAATCCCATATTTTACGGAGGAGGTGATATATAAAGTAATCATCTGTGACAATATGTGTTCATAAAAATATTAGAGCTGCTTTTTATCAGCAATAAATAAAAACATTGATCACACATTTCCAAAGCTATATGAGACTATAATGATATTGTTTTTCTGTTCTTTTACTAAAATTTGTTGACCTTTTTACTAAAAAAGTTCAACAACTGAAGACTTACTGCAAAAATTTTATTAAAAAAAATTGTGTACATTTTAATGCATGTAGTTTAGTATTTTTTACCCCTTACATATTTTTTGCTATTAGTCAATATACTTAAAAAATAAACTTGGTAAGATTTTTCTCATACTAAGGTTTATTAAAACCCTAAGGTATCTTAGCAAAATGTTTTAATGTTTAAGTTTTCTCAACAAATTGGTAAGAGACTCAGTGTGTCCTCCCTTGCATGCCTGGCAGCCTGGGAGCATCAAGGACAGACAATGTGTAGCTTCAGAACATAGCTCTGTTGGCCATTGGCTATTTATCACCATGCAAGCTGCAGTGTTCAGCACAGCCAAGAAGAGATATTGCTGACCGGGACTGCATTTTGACCAACTGGGTGCCATTTTTAAATTGGCCTTCCAAAAAGCCAGGAAGAACATGGTTTAAGAGTAAGTCTGAAAGTCCATGATGGCATAAATTTTATTATGGAAGCTGTGCAACTTTTTTTGTGATCATCTCGGATTCTTTACTGGTCAAATGAAATGTACTGTTAGTTTTCAGACATAAATATAAAAATCACTTTAATGTGCAGATTCATATTGCAGTGACTCTTGGATGCTTATTTTCACTAAAGTAGGATGACTATTCACGTAACAACTTGTGTAACATAAATATTGTTTTTTTGTTTTTCTAAATGCATTTGGATTTCATGTACCGCTGAACTTCCATCCATTTACTTATACACACACACACACACACATATCTTACACACAAACATTTTATTTTGAGACTGCGTGTCAATTAACTAACAGCTATTTTAGAACTATAATTTGGGTTTCAATAAAGGGTAATACTTAAAAATTGCAAGGGTAATACTTAAAAATATTTTTTTCCTTAAAACTACTGGCTGTTTTCTATTTTTTTAAACACGTGAATAATTTAATGATGTTTGTTATAAATCCAAAGATTTGCAGCATTTTTACTGAATTAATCAAACATCCCAAGATTTTCTGTGAGCACTGTACATAGTCATTAGCGACCCCCTATCCAATTGCCATAAAGTTAATACGCATGATTTATGAATCACATGCATTACAGCTAAATGAATTACGTTCCAAAAACACTGAAATACATCCCGCACTTTCAACAAGTGTTTAGTTTGTATCAGTTTTGTTAATGACATAATTTTTATTCATATGGGTGAAATGGGCTAACGACAATAATAAGATGGATATGTGCCTAAAATATTTATGGGAAAAACAAATATTAATATAGCCCAATTTTAATATATGTATTTGAAAAAACATTGCACATTCCAGATCTGTTCCTCTACTTTGCTGAGTTGTCTAAGTGATAGGAGTTATGACTGCAAGTTGACCTTGCCTATCAGACAAGTGGATCAATGTCATATTGTTGTTTATACAATAGCTTTAAATCTTATAATACATTTATTTTCCACACATACTTTCACTGCAACTTTATAATTCACTACCCATGAAATTTATGCTACTCTTTTCTCCTTGTTAATTTTTTAATATTCAGATTGCATATATCTGCTTTGGAAATGTTATTAATATTTAATATTTAATACATAACATTAACACATGCTTAAAACTTTCTTATTCCATACAAGCAAAGTTGATCCAACTTTGGAGGTCAATAATTTGGTTTGTATATGTGTGGATTATTTACATGATATGCTATATATATATTATCGTATGAAACATTAAATAGCAAAGGTTATTGCTCTGAACACACCTGGAGAGTCTACTGTACAAAGTTTTTTCATTCTGTACTCCTGGTTTTTAATAGTGTTTTCCCAGGCAGGGATTCCAGAAAGCACTGCATAGTGGCCAGCCTGGATGAGGGGCTAGTCCTAGACACAGACCCTCTTAAACTGTATGCAAACACTGGAAGAAGATAAGGAAGTGTGAGACCACAGTGTTGCATGCCTAGGGAGCATGTCACCATGGATTCGTTTTATTTTTAAAATAGATTATTGTCATGCTACAGGAAACAGCTTTCATGGAAAAACTCCATGAGAGACTAGGATTTTTATTTGGTGAGTCCCCTTGAAGAGTGTGATGGGAGTGAAGAAAGTATGGAGAAACAGAAAGAAACTTCCATAAAATTAACATATTCAAGTAAGGTTCCTCATGAAGAAGTCTGCCAGTTAAGTAGGAGAGCAGAAGTCATTGGTCTCTATGATATGAGTCAAAACAAGAGGTGAACTTTCCCCAGGGTTCTATGCAGGTTGCAAGCACAGATTACTATAATTGGCTGTCCTTTGTGTCTGGAACTTTGCCCCAGCACCTGTTCTGCGTGAGAGAAAACTTCCTGCGTGGAGGACAGTGCATTCTTGTAATCCACAGAGTCGGAACCGCTGGGATTATGAGGCCAGAGAAAAGATGTTGTATTTCTTTAATTATGTTGATTGACACTAATTGCTGCTTGACTCCCTTAGTTTGGTATCTTGCTCAGAGCTCATTAGCAGGACTATGAACCCTGATCTGGTAAATGCAGGAGAACAATGCAGCCTCTCTATCATAACCCGCTGCATGTACTGTACAATGTACATGGTAACTGAAGATGCTTGCTGGGTTTAGTCTTGGGTGGCATGTCAAATCAAAGGTAGTTAGCTTTCAATCGACATAAATTTCTTACATTTCATATATGCAACCCATTTGCAGTGTTCATTCCTTGTTTGACCAGTGCAAACTACGCAAACTAGTTATCAGTCACCTCCCAGTCAAGTGTCCATAGAATTTCATACTTTCATATTTATAAAGCTATAATTGAGACAGGCTGCTTAGGAGTCCAGAATGGTGTTTTTTTTTAATAAGGTTTATTTTCCAGTATTTTGTTTTTTAAAGCATGGAAGAGCATTGTTTCCATCTAAAAGTAAAAAATGTAATACATTTTGAGATTAAAGCCACAAGTTTTACGATTAAAGTTGAAAGAAGCTTTCAATATTAAAATCAAACGTTTTGAGATTAATGTAAAAATAAACTTTTCAGATTAAAGTAGGAGGTTTTGAGATAAAAGTTGAATTCTACCGATAGCTTCACCTAGCACAGCGGTTCCCAAAGTGGTGGCTTGCAGAATGATTTGCAGAATATCTCTATAAATATTATGTGATAAATAATTTGACCATAACTGCAGTTGGCCAATCATGATGAATCTGCCAAGGAGCCTCTGGGCAAGGGCATAGATCTGGGTATGGGTGTGTGCTTGCTAGTATTGTGGCAGATCTGGGGTGGGGAGGTATGTGCTAATACGCCCTTGCCTCCCAGTCAGATAAATATGCCACCAGGACTTGGTAGCTGGCATTGGAATAAAAATTGGAGACCACTAATATAAACATAACAGAAGTCGCACGTCTCTGACACTGTAATTTTGGGGTCGGGGGCTGGAAAGTTTGGCAACCCACATCCTAGCAGTTGTGACATTTCACTGCGTGTGGAATGAACCCAGAAAGGAGCTGGATGTGAGACATATGCATAGTGTCATCATTTAAAATGATTAATCTCGTACAGATATCTCACAGTCACTAGCAAGTTTCTACTATTTTTAACTTTTGACTTTTTTCTTTAAAGTTTATTTCAACTTTAATCATCACTTTTTTCTTTTTGGGTGGCCGTAATACTCTTCCATATTGAAGCAAGCACTTCACCATGTCTCGTTTTAACATTTCAGTCGAGTTGGTTATCGGGGCTTTGAAACTGACAGCAAAGTTATCTGCATTAACGTTGTTTATAATTAGCCACACCTTCAGGCAATATCCTGAATCCTTGTCTATTTTGTCAGTTATTAGATCAAAGTATCTTTTGATGTTTGCAGTAAGTACTCCTTGATCTTCTTCATCATTTACCTCAACCTCTCCATTGGAAATGTGCTGAGAACCTTTACCTCCTTCTCTAAGACCGTGAAATGTCTGTCAGGAAGGGAATGTGTGCTCCTGTCTCATAAGATGCTCCATTTCAACTTTCACAATAATTTTGCAATGTATAATTCTGACATGCTGTACAGAACACTATAATTCACTGGTGTGCAACAATGACACTGAAAGGTTTATTGAGAAAATGTACATTGTTTAATTATCTTAAAAAAGCTGTAAGAACTGTACATTGTACTGAGTTACAACAAAGCTTTGAAACAAAGAAAACTTTGATTAACTGGTTTGTTGCATGATTCATTGATTTATTGAGTGACATTCAAAATACTTGTTCTGTTATGAGCACCCAGAATACACTACACGTCCCACTTTACCGATGTTTGTGGAAGTATACTTTTATCCTTCAGAGTGTACTTATGCAAATAGGAAGCTTAACTTTTGTAGTGGAGGGAAGCAGCCTGCACCTCACTGACTATGCAGCAGGCAATTAACCAGTCAGATGGTGCACTAAGGACAGAAACCATTTCAAACATTGGCAGGAGTCCCAACATTTCTGTCTGTCTGTCTCTCTGTCTATCTATCTCTGTTTGTTTTTGTTTTCACAAACTTTATGATTGCATCTCTTGTGACCATGGTGTTTAGTAAAGTAGTTTAATGAACTATTCTTTTTCTTCATGGTTGAAGGCTATTGAGCCCTTGCAAGCTGCCAAATTGGCTGTCGTTTAAACCACCCAAAAGCAGTATTTTGTCAAGTGATTTTTAAGGGGATCTTTATTTATTGCATTATAGCGTTCCACTGCTTAGTGTCCTACTAAAATTCTAATAAACACAATTTGCTTTTTACAAAATCTATTTAGCTGAAGCAAAACCAGGAAACTGACTAGTTAGCAATTTAGAAGTGTAAATGACTTTATGAAATTAAACTTTGTGAAATTAAAATATTAGTGACAATTCCAATGGAGTTGGGCTTCTTTTGTTTATAGTGGCCCAGGCTACTGCTACAAGATGGAGGCTCTCCAAAGAGAACCTTAGTTTGAGGTGTAAGAATCAAACATTGACTTTATAATATTCAAAAGAAAAAAATAAATCTGTTGCACTGGAGGAGTCAATATCACACTCCCCCTTGAAGCTGAGCCTGGTTCTAAACATGTTTAATTAAAAAAAAAAACATATTTGTCCATTATAGTGTAAACAATGCATCAATCAGAAACCAACTATGATAGGCTGTGTTACATCTGAAAATGTGTATATCATTAAACTACGGGGGGAGTTAAAATGTACTAAACATGCAAATTTTGTTAATACATTTTAAACCCATCAGCTTCTCTGGATATCTTAAAATTCAGTCTAGCCAGGCATTAGATTTTGTAAATTGTACAACTAACCTCCTCAAAGTTCAATAGCTTTAACAACCTCATCTAGGCTGAAATAGCACTTCACAGGACAGAACTTTTAAAAACTAATTAAATATAGTAAACTTCTTGAACAAAGCATGTATAAGTTTTATACTTTATGTAAAGCCATTCATAAACAATCTGCTTTAGGCTAACCAGCCAGTATAGGCATGGCTGTATGATATTTGCTCTTGTGAGTTTGTGGGTATTTTCCCCTTTAGGGCTCACAGCATGTATATTCAAAAACAAGGAGACAGTTCATATAATTGGCTAGTTCCAGAGCCATTTCAACTGTGTGTCCTATACAGCTTTCCAGGAACAATGGAACAAAGTTCTGTGAAATCAATATATTTTGGAGAACATTGTATTGTGGGCCGCCCTTTGACTGCGCCCCCCCCCCACACTTACACTTGCTGTGTGATTTTTCTCTGAGTAGTACTTTGGTTTTCTCTCACAGCTCAAGGTAATGCAGTGGGATGATTTGGTGACTCTGAACTATCTGTAGTCTAAGGCTGTGTGAATGTGTTGCCCTGCATTGGACTATCATCCTGTCTAGGGTGTTCCACTTACTTGTGTCCTGTGCTACCCCAATCACAAAATCCTGTAATGGTTAGAAAATGGATGGATGGGCATCTTGCTATTTTTTAAATAAATCTATTGCAAAAGTTAGTTAATTATTTTGCTTTCTTAGAATATCAAAGCTACTTTCAGCATACGCATTTCAGCCATTTTTTGAGCTAGCTTTATATAATATAGAGTTTACTTCTAAGATTGGGGGCTGCTGTTTAAGGTAAAATAGATTGGTTTTAGCTTTGAATTCTATTTTTCTATGTAATTAACACCAAATGCTCAATATTGTTGAGTATATTTGTACATTAATCAGTGCTGTTGAACAATTCATGTCAGAAGAAAAAGCAAAAAAGCAAAAGCTTTCAAGATATTGCAAAATCTTCCCTTAATGAAACCAATATATCTTAAAAAGGAAAGAATGGAGCAGTAATAAATGAAACAAACAGAATGGTAGGGAGAACTATGAACTGGCCCTTTCTCTACGTGGATCTAAACTAAAATCCGGATTACACCAATCTCACATACAAATATTGCTGTTGGGTTATCTACGATCTCTCTTGCCCTGTTCCCAATAGCTTTGGTCACCTCTATTAAACTGTGCTTATCCTCAGTGCTGTGCACCTCTAGACTGGCTGGGCATTAAAGGTAGTGTGTGTCTTACACTGATAGAACATTGTGCCACACAATAACCACTAATGGGTGTCAGGGATTGGGCTGTATTGCTCTTAATGGTACTTGTGAGGATTAGTGCACAGACTCACTGCAGGCAATATTGAACAACAAGCGGTGATCTTTGATGGAGGAATCCTGGGTAATGTAACATGAGTCCTGATAACGGGCACTTATTAAAATATTACATTACAGTTCATTAATGGTAAGCTTGCATGTCAGTAAATATTCTTTATGATAATAATAAAACTATAAGGTATTATAATAGAAGTCTAAAGTCCATTTGTTAGTCAGAATATGAAAATTACTGATATTTTCAGCATCATAAAAATTGCAAGAAATGCACCATGAATCCTTTGAAAGCAGTTCTTATACTGTACATACCTGTGAAAATGTAATGTTACCATAAACTTGCAATGATTCCTCCAAATTTCTAGAAGACACTGCAGCCTCACAGTTACATTCTGTCATAGTGAAATATTTTGGCAATTTTATCAAGCCCACTGAGACAACTGCAAGCGTGGGAGGGACATCATCAGATTCAATAAAATTTAATTTAATGTCCTACATTTTTACAAACAGGATGTCACAAGTGCTGTACAGGTTACTCTTCAGACTGAAAAAAATGAATTTGCCAATACAGGGAAAAGAAAGGTATTCCTCAAACCCTTATGGAGAAAACCTTTGAGTTCGACTCCTAAAAATTATCATCACGAGTTTTTAGATATGCACTGTTCAGTTAACCAAAACCAGCAAACAACGTTATCCAAAAAAAGACTCTGAAACCCAGAATTCAATAGCAGCTGTATAAAACAACAAATGTCATCTCCTGATGCTGTAACAGATAGAGTAACAAAATGACACAGTGAATAAAATGAATTTATTTCGATCCACAGGTACATACATTGATACAAACATACATATATGCATGCATGCATACAGAATTGGCTTGGCCATTTCGCGTAGGGGGCACTTTCTTGGTCGCCAGGCGAAAAGGTTTGGCAAAATGTATCACTTGGCAAAGGTTCATGGGGCTTTTGAGGATGCCGAAGTCCACGGCCGAAATGTATTCCCAGATCAGCCCTACATGCATACAAACATGTGCAATATGACTGATCCAGGATAGAGTGATATCCAGATAGGAATACTCATATAATCTATTCTAGGACACGCAGGAAATAAGAAAGGGAACACACTGGGTGGAATCAAACTTACACACGTCGTATGGTTAGGGGGATCAGCGTCTCCAATGTGCCCATAGTGTGTGTGTGTTCCCTGAGACTGACTCCCGTCTCATCCAGGGTGTCCTACACTGATTGGAAGCAGCACCGCGCAAATCCCCCTATGACATGCGTTTTGAATGGATGGATGTTAGGTATGCCACTATGTGTAATGTGTATGTGTATGTGTAATGTCCTATGTGTAATGTGTATGTGTAATGTCCTATGTGTAATGCGTAATGATGACGTGAAGGCATGTCTACAAAAATATCATACGCTCCCTTAACTACAAGTGCTACCCTTTTCAGAAATATAAACAGTAAAATAGGCAACATTTAGGGGCAAATACATCAAGTAAATTACCTCTTAACAGAAATAGTAAATGTATAAACTGTTCAGATTTATTTATGATATTGGGTGTCTTTGCAAGTATTATTTTTAAAAAAGGTCAAATAATTGTGTATGCTCACGTTTGTTTATAGAAAATGGTCCAACTAATACTCTCTCGCATGTTAAAATGGAAGAAGGCCAGAAAAGCTTGTAATTATGCTGCGGTACAATACAAATTCAGCAGATGCCGGTGACAAGTAAAGGGCGATCATGAATATCTGTGAAGAATTGTGAGGCCATCAAATCTGAATTTTTAAACAATAGCAGTTAATTTGATCTTGAGCCAACCACTAAAAATACAGAACGGTCATTTTTGTTTCCTTATTTTTACTATAATTTCAGAAACAGAGCTGAACAATTTATCTTGGATGGATGCTTTTAACGAGTTTGTTTGTCGTGCTGGATGTATATGTCATGACCTTGCATGTTTATAGAGGCAGTAGGTTATTTTCTAGAAGAACTGATAAGTAAACATTATTTGGTAAAGCACTGCAGACAGTTGTGTTCATTGTTATTCAGAGGAGGCTATGGTTTCCTTCAAGACCTCCGGTTATGCCAATAAGAAAGCTCCACTCTCCTCCACCAAGAAACTGGTCATTTTACATGGTTTAAGTCCACTCACTTGGTAGATCCTGTTTGACACATGAATATGAATAATTATATTATACCTGGTGACATGGTGCTATGCAGATTTTTCCATCTAAAGTAGAAAATTCACTTGCCCTTTATACTTATCTTGACTGTGATATGATCAGATTGCCGTGCACAGTTACCATTAGCACACTACATTTTCCTTGGATGTCTTCTGTTGGGGATGTCTAAAGGGAGACTGCATGCGTGATACTTCCAAAAGTGATAAAAGCAGTCATTTTTAATTTGTGAGATTGTGGCAGGTATAGTACTTTTGTAAAGAACTTTGTGGTAATGGGAACCATTCTTATTATTCATATCACTGCCAAACTCTAGCTGATTGTCATCATGTTTAAAACCAGGTAAAAACATTTACTTCTAAACCTGACATATAATAGTGGAAAGAAAATTCCGGGGAGTTTTGTTTTCCACAGAAAATAGTAAATTCTAACTCTTCATCACTGAATGAATATAATGACCTTAATTTATATGCTTATTTTTTAAAAACGGATCATAAAATAATAAAAGACATGATAAGATTTCTTTCTACTGCACAAAATCATGTGTGACTCAGTATTATACATCATGCAAAAGCAGTTTTATAACATTTTAACATGCCAGTGCCTTCTTGAGACTCTAAAAGCACACCATTTCAAAGTTTCTTATTGACTATTGAAATGCCTTTCCCTTGTCCAAAACCCCTGCAGTGTTTTATTTTAACTCATACAAAGATTCATACATGTAGAATACCCTGTTATAAATACTTATGAATCTAAATATATGTTCTTAGAAATTAACATACTGTTTTACAATCATATCATTTATTACTGGGTAAAAAACAGGAGGCATATTATACATGTAAATTTTTTGCATTTTGTTAAGTGGGATATAAAAATAATCTGAATTCAAAAGAATGTAAAACTGAGCATTTTGTCAAGACACAGAGAAGTGTTTTTAAAAATGTAGATGGGGTGGTGTCTGGAAAGATGTTGGGTTTTGCTTTGTTGAATGAAATAACGATGAGAAAAATATGGATGAACAAATGGATTGAGCATGGCCTTGTTCAGACATACACGAGTATTTTTTAAAATGTAGCTTTTTCTATGCATTTTAGCCTTTCATCCACATGGAAACGGTTTTTTAGGTCACACACAGGGAGAACAGCGTTTTTGGCGCGTCGTTATCTACTCTGTTTGACGTCAGTGTGTGCGCTGTTCTCTGTTTACCGTAGGTGAGTTTGCTCTTAATAGCATGTTTTTAGCATTTTCATATGGATTGAGATTTTATAAAGCGATGTTTCTATGGATGTGATTTTTTTTAATAGCGAAGGAGGAAAAAACACTGTATATGAAAATACCCGTGTATGTGTGAACAAGGCTTAAGATTGAATAACTGAATGAATCAATCAATGAATCACTCAGTCAATCAATGTGATCTTTAGTGTATGCTCTACATGAAGTAAGTGTATGAATGCACAAAGTATAAGGGTAATTGGCTGTTTGGTAGGTAACTGTTAGAATTCCAGTGGCAAATGATCTTTAGTAGAATAATTTGAGGGTCAGGCAATATTGGGTAATTTTTGTCTCTTTGAAACTTTTATATTAATCTAAGGATGTTTTCACACTGGCACTTTCTACTTCAGTTAAAATAGATTATGGTTCAATTTCCGCCTTGGTGCTATTCGTTTTGGTAGGTTTGACAGTAACCAAAACAACCAGACTAAGACCCTTGAGAGGAGGTGGTCTTGATCCTGTCCCAAACCAATTCTGGAGCAGTTTGTTTGTGGTGTGAGCTTGATTCAACCTCATTCTAATCCAATATCCAGTTGTACTCTGCGAGTTTGAGCTAAACAGCTCCCATACCCGGGTGTGCTTTGCATTTAGCGATGTGGTAAAGCATGCAGACCAGTAGCAGCAGGTAGGCAGAGAAAGGGAAATGAACCAAGGTCCATGGTCTAGCAGCGATTAGATCTGTCAGCTCCTAAAAACAACTCATAAAAACTGAAGTTTTTTAAATTTTCAGTCAATGGCTGAAGGAAAAAGATTTGACTGGCCAGTGCTGTGTGAAAGCAGAAAAATAGGTAATAATGCATAAAATTCAGAGGTATTCGAATGCATAGCGCAGAACACAGACCTTCCTCTATTACCTTTTTGATCCCACCACACGGCACATTTGACCGATAAGCAGAATGAACATGCTCACATGGTTTGTAGTGGTGAATTCTTTCTTTGCTTGGATTTTTCTGTGTGAAAGCAAACCAAACCGAGGGGGAAATGCTACAAGTTTACCAACTCATGAACTGGTTCGGACCAAAGAACCTGAGCTACAGGTGTGAAAATGCTGTTGAGATACATTCCACTGCAATACCTCAGAAATGCTAGAAGTGGCAGCTTTAATAAGGAGGGACTACTTTTGGAAATCAAAGAACATCTGTTTGTTGCTGATGTGCATATATGCAGGGCGCCATGGCCATGCTAGTCTTTTGAGGGGATCAGATCTTTGAATCACAAAAGAGTGGAGGGTATGGACTGAAGCCAGGGCATTGAGAACGTTCCAGCTGTAGAATGCAGTTTGAGTTTAAATAAGGCACCTAAGTAATCTGCATGATTGATTAAGCCAAGGCTCTTCAATAAAAGCTGAAATCAAGAGCTGCTCAGTAACAGTGCTAATACTGCTGGGACATGCCAGCAGCACATTTGGTGGGAATGGTTTTAGGAGCATGTGCAACATGGAGACTGCCTAAAATGAATGGAAAGATCTTCAAATGCTGAAGAGGTAGTAACTGAGATCCTAGGAAAAAAAACAGAATGGATTACTTTGATGAAGTGAGCAAAAGCAGGTGAACACTGGAGGAGCTCAGATAGACAGATAATCACTGAGAAAGCTAGGAGGAAGTATCAAGTGAGGAGGACAGACAGTGGACCTGGAGTAGGAGTGCTGGGGAGGGGTTATAGGAGTGGAAAAGGGAACGCTAGGGGTTTAGTCAAGGACTAGATGATACAGAGAAACTGAGAAGTGGAAAAGCGACACAGGGCAGAGACCACAAATACATGGGACCAGGCAGCTACTGTAGCTGGGTCCTGCATCATGCCAACCTGTACACCAGAGGAGGTAAGTGGCACATTAGTCAAGGAGACAGTTATGTCTGCTAAGACACTAGTGCAAGAGGCACGACTGTGGAAAGGAATTCAGGCCAGAGTGGAAGCTGCTCGGAGCACGGAGTGAGGACATGGTGTCTAGCCAAGAAGCAACCACTGTAGACAAACTGGAACAAGCAGCCATTGGTACTAGAGGAAAAAAACAACCCTGAGGGAACTGTCAGTGTAAAATTGCCAGGATGAGGAGTCTGGGTACTGCAAAGGGCAGCTGGAGGAGGAAGTTGGGAACTGCAATGGGCAGCTGGATGAGGAGGCTGGGTACTGCAAAGAGAAGCTGGCGGAGGAGGCCAGGTACTGCAAAGGGCAGCAGGAGGAGGTAGCCAGGTGCTGCAAAGGGCCACTGGAGGAGGAAGAGGAAGGGTACTTCAAAGGGCCACTGGAGCAGGAGGCCAGGTACTGCAAAGGGCCGCTAGAGGAGAAGGAGGCTGTGTACTGCAAAGGGCCACTGGAGCAGGAGGCCAGGTACTGCAAAGGGCCACTGGAGGAGAAGGAGGCTGTGTACTGCAAAGGGCCACTGGAGCAGGAGGCCAGGTACTGCAAAGGGCCACTGGAGGAGGAGGAGGCTGCATACTGCAAAAGGCAGCTGGAGGAGGAGGCCGGGTACTGCAAAGGGCTGCTGGAGGAGGAGGAGGCCGGGTACTGCAAAGGGCCGCTGGTGGAGGAGGAGGCTGCGTACTGCAAAAGGCAGCTGGAGGAGGAGGCTGGGTACTGCAAAGGGCCGCTGGAGGAGGAGGAGGCCGGGTACTGCAAAGGGCCGCTGGTGGAGGAGGCCAGGTACTGCAAAGGGTAGCAGGAGGAGGAGGCCGGGTACTGCAAAGGGCCGCTGGAGGAGGAGGCCGGTACTGCAAAGGGCCGCTGAAGGAGGAGGCCGGGTACTGCAAAGGGCAGCTGGAGGAGGCAGTAGAAGAAGCACAAGCAGGTTGGGAAGCAAAAACTCGACCCAATGTTGGTGATCAAATGGACAGACTCACTCATGAGCAGCAAATCAAAAACAGCAACATCATGCCTAAGAGGGTCACTAGTCAGACCAAAGAGAAATTTATCAAACGGGGGTTTTGTTTTTGGAACCTACCATAATTCCTGCCTAATGCATTCCTATCTCATTTAGACTTATTGATTAGTGAATATGGTATAGAGTTACTCTGATTTTCAAGAGTAATATCGTAACATTCTAAAATTCTCTAACTATGTGCAGAGTAAATGTCTGCAAAGGACAAATTGCATTCTTATTTTTAAGCTCTATGCTACCGGAACATATCTCAAATACTTAACATAAATATTATCTTCTGTTGTATGCATACTGTATTTGTTACTGAAATTCAAACAGCATGATTACACAGATATAGTACTGGAACATACAGTACTGCAAGCAGATGTTCTAGTATTTTTTAAAGCTTGTATTCTGATGTTTTTATATAACAGAATTTAGAGGAGAACATTTATCGTCACTAAATATCTCATGCCCTTACATACATAAATGCATGATTTTTAAAATCAGTTGAGCTTGCTTAATCTTGTCTTAACATGTGATACCAAATTGCATTAAAGATTCAGAGAGGGAAACTCCAAAAGCAAGATAGAAGTAACCATTGTTACCCAGGGGAAATGTATCTGCTTTCTTAGGTTCCATTGGTGGTGTGGCACAGTATGCTTGACAGGGAACACAACATGTATCCTCTCAGTACCAAAGCATGCACAATAATCCAGTGAGAAATACCATTAACCTGCTGGAGTGACACGCAACTAAGAGCTATTTAAGACCTTTACATAGGTCCAGAGGTTAACATAATTTCCCAGTGGACTCACAGAGGCTCAAAGAATTGTCCTGTTCTATGTACCATTATCCCCCCCCCCCCCAACAAGGATAAAATTCATGTAATCAACCCAACAATCATGAACTGCAAGGCCATGGTACCAAAACAGAAAATGTGTTAGACTATGTTTGTATCACATTTTCATATACTTTTTTATCTGGAATACAACACATATTTTTATAAAAGAAATGTTACATTTTGCCATTATGTTAAGTACACAGATTTAAATATTGTAATACTGGATATATGTATGCTGATTTCTGTTTTATTTACAGTAAAGAAGTGAAGCTCAAGTAAAGAAGCTGAATATTAGCCAAGCCACAGTTATGCTTTGTGTGTTTATGAGCTCACTGGAAAATGTTCCAGCACCAGTTAGACACTTAACTTTTTGACCTATAGATTTTTCTGCAGTTTCACCTTGTATGTGTAAAACAATGACTGAGGTAGTAGCAGGTCCTCATAACCCTGTCCAGGATGTTGTGAGATGAATGGATGAGTGAATAGTGACATTCATTAAACTGAAGTGTGTACTTTGTGTCTGAGACTGTAAAGCAATATTTCCATGATTCCATGATCTGTTCATGCGACATCTGATGCTAAAGCATTGATAAACGAGACTGCAGTTCCCCTTCTTTCTTACATATCTATGCAACCTGAATCAACAGAAAATCGTAGTCCTCAATCAATCTGCAATGATTATAATCATGCAAGGGATTCCTATAGTGTGTTTTTCATGATTAACCCAGAAAGCTTCAGTACCCTGCTTTCTTTTTTTCCCTTTCTTTTCCAGCTCATCATAAACTTCACGTTCAGGATTTCTTTTTAAACTACAGTTTTGGTTTTAGCCCTGTGCTACACTCTCTGGCTCAGTTATATTTTCTTCTTTTTATCCTTTTCCAGGTTTCACATTTAACCAAACCAATTATGAAAAATCCAAAGCACCATTGTTTTCTAACAAAATTGTGCCTTTCGACTCAAGTACACAATTTAAGGTATCTGGTTATCGTGTTGCTCACATGCTTTCCCTTGGGGCCCATCGCTGCAATGCAGTACAGTGGTTTGATTGTCTAGTTTTAAATAAAATAATGTCATTCTGCAGAATGGATGAAGACATGGATGATGTCAGTATCAGGACATGTGTCAAGCTCATGAACAGTTAGCAATGAACCTCTGACGGTCTGGTGTCCAGGGGCATATGTTTGATTGATAGATGGAATTGATATGTAGGTTTCACATCCATCAGTGCTTGAGCAGATATTCATGTGTCAACATCTAGCCATCTCTCAGATGAAAAATATATATGATGACGTGACCTTATATGCATGGTGTCCCCTGCCTTGTGACCTATGATTCCCGGGATAGACTTCAGGTCCTCTTCGATCTGGATACTGGATCAATCTTGGTGCTGGATATGTGGATGGATTGCTGGATGGATGGATGGATGGATAGATGGATGGATGGAATAATGAGCGTTAAGAGTGGATATTGCAGTTTAGATTTTGAAATGCCAGAAAAGGTTTTTTCTAGGTTTTTAAAAGGTTAATTATCTCCATACAACTTAAAAAAGTCATTATAACCATAATGAATTGGTCAATGCTTGGGGGTGGTTAATTGTTATTTGAATGCCCTGACAACAAACTAATTGGTACAATCATTTTCTTCACCTCACAATATTCTGAAATTTATTAGCTTTGAGATTTGACATGAAATACCTAATATTCTTCATTATTGTCAGTCTATCAAACAAGTTACAGTTATTACAGTAAAAGATGGGGTTAATGTCACGAAATCTTTTGAACATTCTTTATACATCCCTTTCCATTTCAATATTATGCAGTCGAAAATTGTATCTCAGTTTTTTTTTAAGTAGTGGACAAGCTTTGACTGACTCGACACATGTCCATCACTCTAAAGGTTTTTTGGTATAATTAAACTTTAAACATTTTTCTTGAACTGTCTATATACATTTCGTAGAAGCACTTAAATATTTTATTACAACTAGTAGGAATGGAATTAAAAATGGGTTACTTAGCAACTGCTTCCCGACTGTATAATCGTATCACTGTACAAGAACTTATATGGACAGGTGCATGTATGCAAACTTACGCAACAATAAAGCATTTCCTCTTAAGTTATGGGTTCATGTAAGTAATCGAAAGGCTCGTGATTAAATAAAATGCATACTTTCGCATCGAATCAGGTTTTCTTTCATCTTAATGCACTTTGATGTTTTGCCATTGTTTTTTTTCTTAATAAATTGTACAAAAAGGTCAATGTATGTAAATTAGCTACAATGAAATATAGATGCGTCTATGTTCTTTTCCCACCTGTCTCTTGGTAGAGGTAAGAGGTGAGCAGCTTCGCTTGTTCTAACCCTGGCAGGTTTGTTCGGACATTGCCCAGTTCTGCAGATCACAGGGGTGTAGGGCTATCAAAACCCTCCAGGGAAACTGATCTGGCTGACATCATCATCGTCCAATCAGGACACTTCTCCACAAGGCTCAGCACGAGTTTTGGGCTGGAGTGATGACACTGGCTTGTGCTAGATGTCAACTGACAAAACCAGCCCATGGTCTGAAATGTCAGGCCTGGGTACTGCCAGGGAGGAAGTCCACTCTGATTTGCACTTCTAATATACATATGCATATTTTGTGCACTGATTATTTTTTCCTTTCAAATAAATATAATTGAAATTATTAATTTGCAAAATTGTTTGCGTATTGATTCAGTTGTGTAGTGTGACTGCTGCATCACAGAATACAACCAGGCTGAGTGTTACATAATATCTTCTGCTTCATATCTTAGTTCACTATGTTGTGTTTCCCATATGTCCGTCCCCAGGTGACAGAAGGAAAAGCATATAATAATGAAGCTTTATCTATCTATATATATATATATAAAAAGTATATATGTGTGCGTGTGTGCATGCGCGTGAATGGCTGCGTTCTATGTTCATAAGCCTATTTATATTTAAACCTGTAGTTTGACCTTTCTACATATTTCCTTTAAACCCATTCCAACACATAAATAAACAAATGTACAAGCAGACTTATTCTTCAAATGTTTTTTTCTATCCTGTTTCGGATGCTTATTTTTTATACGGATCGTTTTCACAGCATCTGCGTTCAGCACACAGCGGCTTAATGTATCAGCACGCTTTAATGCGCTAGCTTCTCTAGAGATAAAAAGGGGTGGAGACAAAGGGAATAGCTTTATGTTGCCTACGTCCAAATGTAAGTGTAATCCAAGTGTAAGCTCCTCAAAGGAATGCTAAAGAAATAGTTCTACTCCTAATCACAAATTAGATGTTCTAATGTAGTATAATTACGAATAAAATTGTGCTAAAGTTAGAACAGCTAATGTGTTTGAGTTACATCAAGGTATACTGTAATTAAGCTATAGTCAAGGGTTAGCATTTTGAATATTACACTTTACAGATCCTTCTTTTCCAGTCATATTTCTAAATTCTGCTTTAAATGTGAGTCACATTGATTGATTTTACTGAATAAAGATCAGCATAAAGTTTTATGTAACCTAATTGCGAATATGCGGACGTGTTTTAGCTTTTAGGACTGAGGGAATGTTGCATGGAAGAGTGCAATAACAGCCCACCAAAAGACACCAAAAGGGGACCTCGCTAATGCAATGGCATGAGTACCTGGGTGTTAAGTGCAACTAATAACAATAACCAGTTGCGCTGTTGTAGGAGAGTGATTTGTAATTAACTGGTTGCCGGTATATTAGTGACGCTGCTGCCGATGTTAAAGTCATCGACGGGGGCGGACCTTCGTGGGCTCTCTTGCCGAACACTGAAATCCATCCTATCCATTCAGTCCCCGAACTGAAAGAGTGAACAGCTGGAATCGGAAATACCCGGTAAGTCATCTTCAGGAAGAGAAACGTATTACTGCATGCTCTTCCACATGTAACTGTAAAATATGTGCTGCATTTAATTGTCTCTAAACTTGTTTAAAAATTTTATATATTTTCAATGCAGTTATTGATTAGCGTGTATATATATATTCCTAACTGTAATCGCATATTCTCTTCTTCTGTATTGTCGTCTGTGTGCATTTCATATTTATAATTTTAAGTTTTATCTTTGTAGTTGGATATTACCGAGCACGTGTATATGCCGTGATGGGCATTTATATATACCCCACGTATATCAAACGTCTATAGTGAACTTACAAGTTTATATGCTCGTATTGTGAAACATCCACTGCACATAAAAGCCAAATGATAAATCCGTCCAATTTGAGGCTGCAGCACGAGAGACGGAAACATTTATAACCAAAGCAGAATTGACAAACGGGGATGATTTTGTGTTCAGTGTGATTACAGGAGCATGCAATATATTTTTCTGAAAATTTACTGTTCATCTTTAGTATTTTAACAGTCCCGTCTGAAGTGAAATGCATTGGAAAATTAACAAATAATCATAAAATAGCACATCGATGTTTACCAGACATTAAATTACTTAAAAGTGCTTTTCCAAGAATTTCATTTCTTTAGTGTAGCCTATTTGTATAGTTTACTCCTGAAAAGGTGATTAATCGCATTTTGTGTGAATTCCCTGCCTTCTCTAGGACAACTTCACATTCACAAGATGTGCAGCTTGCAGAATAAAGATAGTTGTCATGAATGCCGGTCTATCAGAAACATACGACGGCAGCATTAACGTCGAGTTAAATGAATTCATATTAAAAATATGCTGAGTGCTCGAGTGAAAAGAACAAGAGAATAGAAGAAATATATAAAATGCCTTGCATAATTTTCCTGCCGAAGCTGACGGGTGGCAGAAGTGCTCTTCCTTCATCCACTGAATGGATTTTTCGGAAAATCCAGTAGTGTGCAGCGGGAACAAGGACGGAAATGAACAACTGAAGGATAGCGCAAGACTCGTTTGTCAGGGTTATGGTGACCAGAGAGGATTAAACCCTAAAATTTGCGTGTGAAGAAAAGTCAATAAAAAGAAAAGGAGCAAAGTAGAAAAGGTGCACCAGAAAAGAACTGCCAAGACATGGGTATACAATACCTCCTTCTTCTCTTCCTATATTTATACTTTGACCCTTTGAACGTGCATTGTGCAGCAACAGACAAGAAGATTAGAAACGTTCCCAAACGGACTCAGAAGGCGAAGGAGGTGAACAGTACTGCTGTTCCTCCAGCAGCTACACGGAGAGTCGCGCAGATCCAGCCACCAACTACAGGCAATCATGAAACATGCCAAGGTTATTATGACGTGAGCGGACAGTTTGATAAAGAATTTGAATGCAATAACACTGACCACCGTTACTGTTGTGGAAGTTGTTTTCTTCGATTCTGTTGTCAATTTAAAGGGAATCGCTTAGATCAGAGAACTTGTACTAATGACAAGTCGCCAGACTGGATCAAAACTCTTCCGCCTTCCCCTATACCAACAGTTGATCCAAAGATGGTTCAAACGAACACAACAGTCTACATAACCTGCGGGGTAATTACTTTCATCATAGTCTTGGGAGTTTCTGCAAAAGTCGCTTATGATAAATCGACACAACCCCCTCAGGAAATGAATATTCACAGGTAAGCAGGTATTTGCAATTTATACACAGACTGATTGCATCTTTCTTGGTCAACATATGTCTGTTGTCGTCCTTGGCTCCCTTTTCTACTCGGTTTGTGTAATTTTTTTCTTAAACGTTTTAGCAAATGTAGGCCTATTAATGCAGACGGCATACACATGAATCATTTTACTGGATGACAGAATTTGACTCCAATACTAAATGTTTTTCATAAGTTTTGCTATAATAAGTCATACCAATGCTGTGTCATAGCCATAATGAATCACCACTGTTATCAAAATGTATACCTCAGTACAGTGATATAGAAACCTGGGGGGATGTATACCCCCTCCCCCCCCAAACCCAATATTTAGTTTGACTTCACCTCTCCCCCCTCAAAAAATGGGCCTTTATATTAAAATGATTGTCTTCCCCAATATCAAACACTCTCCTCCGCCCTTGCCTTACAAATGTATCCTTCATTTATCAAGCCAGCAATGAAATTCACCCTAATCAATACTTAAATTTGAAACTTTCTTCAAAGAGGAAATATGTTTAGTAGAACCTTTTAAATGCATATACAGTATTTACAGTAGACACACTTCTATGTGAAATAAAACTATTAATAAAACTAATACTGTTTCCAAAGACCAAGAATGATACCTTTTCCTTTGAAGTACTGCATGTACGGGTGATTACTTTAACATGCAAATATATTCTGGTTAACACTGAAAATGGATGCCCATGCTAGAATTAAGGAAAATGATTACACGGTAATGTGCATTTATTTGCTTGTTTGTTTATGTATGGTTCTCAGAATACTTATGTTTGTATATGTGATGACAAAACTGAACACAGTTTATGGCTGCAAATTATCTATAATCATTTTGAAGCTGAAGATGGATACCCTGTGCTTGTAGAACTTAAAATACTTGTATGCCCTATCTGCACAGTCCAATTTAATCTGTCCTCAGTTTCTTAACATGATTTTTTTTTTTTTGTGTATCCTTTTTGATTTCAACCATTTTGACCATTTTAGCCGAGCAGGTAAATAATCACGAGTAGAACTTCCAATACAGATTATATTAATAGATATTATTATAGTTAATATTCATAAAATAGAAAAGACTACTTCTCTACTATGGAGCTATACATGAAGCAAGACTTAAGATTTATCATGTTGCTGATGTTACTGAGGAAACATTAAAAACTGTAGGAGGAGTTTGATGTTTAGTCTGGGGGATGCAAAAAAAAACAGCTTATCATATGTGTTAATGCATGTATCTGCTGCACACATAACCTATTATTTCGGCAGCCTGTAGAGCACCACCACATGCAACTATGGGGGGTAGTGCCTGCCCTGCCCCCCCCCCCCCCTCAAACTCTGCCAATGTATAAAAGAACACTGACTGATTAACAGTTCAGCACAAACAAAAGACCAAAGTTAACATCGTTGGTAGCAGCAAACCACAGAATAACAATGAGGAAAATGAAATTCCATTTGATTTGTAGGAAACTAGCTTCATTTTATCTAGATGAAAGTGACCAAAGGGAACCAGTGTAGAAGGTAAGTAGAGTACAGTGGTTGTAAGGTGAGCGAAAAACATAGAAGTGTAGAAGCAACGAAAACAAATCATCGAAACATAGAAAACCATAACATTTGTAGTATGTGACTTGATTGTCATATCTTACATGAGAACTTAAGTGTACATTACTCCTTATGTAAATTGTTTAGGAAGGAGTATTTGTTGCCTTGTTACATTGTTCAGCTGTACCTGCTGTAATAATTTGATCTGAATGTACAATCTGTCTATTTTACACATAAATATTATGTATAATGCATTTTTGTCTTCATAATAAGGATCTACATACATCCCTGCAAGAAGGTAGACCAGCCCCGAACAATACAAACTAGCAAATCATTTCAAACACTTGAGGTACTTCATGAAGGTTGTCTGGATGGTACCTTACATTTTATTCATAAGCCAGATACACTCAATGGACATTTTCAGAAACACAGATTAGTGACAAAATTAGTGACATTTTAGCCAGCATGTATAGATGCGGATCCCCATCCTAACAATATATATATCTCTGAAGTGTTATTTAAAAAATTATAAGAGGAGACAATGAATAACACTAAGGTTATGACACCACTGACAATGTCAAACCATTTGGTATCAAGCAATAGCCTTTACTGAGTGCTATATCAATCAAGCGATCTCCGAAATGAAAAAAAAAACTCAGATCAGTCATGTGATAATTCTTATTTTTGAGGCATAATCAAATGATCAGGAATTAATGGCATTAGGTATATTTTAAATTTTGTCACTTTAGCCACTTAGCCAGTAAAATTATGAATGGTCTTGCAACAAAGTCACATCCAAGTAGGGAACAAATTCAACTAAATTAGAAAGCAGATTTTCAGTTCTTTGAAGTACTTTTGGACTGAACCATTGCTAATAATTACACTTAATATTTTAAAGTTTGTATGCAATATAGCTTACAATATGCAGTGTCGCTGAATATTCTACACATATTCTAAGGATACATCTGTTAGGAATCCCTGGATTGAAACATACTGGAGCACTGCCAGCAAGATGAATGTTAGGTTCCTTCCCACAATTTCCCAATAAAAACAAATCTGAACACTTTATTGTCACGTACCTTGATTATCAGGCTGTTTGCATCCATTAAATGTCTTTTGTACATATTTTGTACATACAATATTTCTTGATTTGAGTGAGTATTTTGGCTATTCTGGTGCTTGTACTTTTCCAAATACTCATAATTATCCGAAGTACATTGCAGGGCCAGTTTCACAGACTGAGATCAAATTAGACATATACTGTTTGACTTGCATATCATACGAATAAATTCAGGGGATACATAATATGTATGCTACAAAAACGTGATATGTCTTTATTGTAATGCCATTAAATTGTGAATTTACATACATAGGTGTAGCATTTAAAATGGCAAATGTAAATTTGGATAGTCTTAAAATAATCCCAAATTGATTTGCTCCCTACAAAAGTTAAAGTAGTGGGCTGGAATATTAGAAATCATTATGCCTACCTAAATCTGAGGATATGCTATCAAAATCAATCTCACCAGTCTGGACTGAGAAGGCTGTTAATATGAATTCCTAATATTACCCGATCTTGTGAAGAGGGCTTTGTTTTGGTTATTTTAATAAGATGACAGTGACATTTTTCTAAAGTAGTAGCACTATAACACCACGATTCTCACAATCCAGACAAGACAATTAGAGTAACAAAATTACCAGTTTAAATTGAGGTCGCTGATGTTTCTGCAGTGCTGAGCTTTAGCCTGGCATCTGCAGCAAAAGTAATTTAATTTCCAACTGAAAACCAGAAGCAGAATGAATAAATGTGTTTTGCCTTCATGATGCATGGCTTTTGTACTTTGTAGTCCCTGAAGGTTTGTTCCATCTGCACTTGGCCCGGCCCTGACAGAAAATATTTTGAAGTTCAGCTCATTTACAACTGTGATTACGATTAACATTTTACTGGCATCTGTTTGAAGAGCTGTCGGAAAAATAAAAATCGTAAAAAGCCCAATGGATTCAACCATTCAAATTTTCTGCCAAGAAGTGTCGTGTACAGAACACTTTATGTATGTGTGTATCTGGTTGTGTGAAAAAAAACAGATATTTTATAATATTTAACAGTTTTTTCACCGTTTTTTTCCCTTTGGTTTTTGCTGTTTTCAGAGCCCTTGCCGACATTTTAAGGCAACAAGGACCCATTCCAATATCTCAATATGAGCGGGAAAACATCGCAGCAATGGATGGCACGCCCAAAGAAAACACGCCTGTTCGAACATCTTCAAAAAACCACTACACTCCAGTTCATAAATCAAAATCCAACCATGGTAAGTGTATTTGCAGAGAAAACAAAAAGAGACTGATTTACATAATGGTAATATATTTCTATAACTAGTAATTAACATGTTTGTGTGACAGTATATTGGTTGAGATTCACACTCTTCTTTTTATGCACCCTATGATCCATAACAAAGTTTTGCCTTTTTCCATTCTGATGAAATTCAGGCCATCTGAGGTTTAATGTCATAGTACTGTTATGTAAGGGATCTCCACTGGTGAACCATGAAGTGTTGAGTTGCAGGCCAACAACTTCTATTTTGTTCAACACCCTCTAGTAGATTCCCACACATCTGCTCTGATGTGGCCTCTTCGTATGATTGTGTACATGCTCATGCTCGCTTTCTTGGCAGCTGCGCAACTTGCAAATGCACAGCTTCCAAATATTCTTTTTCACCACCCAGTAATCATCAGATTTGTCCAAGCAAACTGCGTATTAAGCTAATTGCATGAAAGCCTGGCTTTCATACCTGGCACGTGGCAGGATAACAGGAAACAAGGCCCAAGTGGATATTGTAATTCTCAAACCATGGGGAGGTATAATGGTGGAAGTATGTGATATTTGTGTGGAATGACTAGACGAGAGGGTAGAGTCATGCTCTCAAGTTATGCAACATTTGATCTCTCCCCAGAGACTGAACATGGCGTCATATATCACTTTGTGCAGTTTCCCTTAATTTCCGGTGTGATTTTATAGCGATTACATCAGACAGTATGTAGCTAAGCATTAGTTTGTCATTTATGGATTACTTTTGTTTTAACTAATTTATTTATGAATACTTATGGAAAAAAATCCCTTTCATGCAATTCATGAAATTCATGGAATTGCATCAGATTAATAATTGGCGACAATCGGTAACCATATGGCAGTTTATCGTAGTATTGATTATGGTCAGTACATACTGATGTTGTTGGGGCAAACTTCATAGGGAATGAGTACAGAACCTCTGAGAGTGGCATGTAATCCGGAGTATTGCACTGGCTTCTGTTCAGGCAGTATGATATTGAACAGACATATAACAGAATAACTTCCCATGTTTCTTTTAGAGATGTTGTTTTGATGCAGAATTTATATGAAAAAGTATGCAGCCTGTAAAAATTTCACAATATTCTTCTGACATTCCATTACAGAAAGAACAGCACAAGCGATTAAACAGAATAAGCATAAAGAACAGATACTGTGCAATACCCTCACACTAAGCCACAAATTAATAAAGTATTCATATTTTATTATGCGTAGTCAAAATATCTTATACTATTACAGACATTTCGGAATTTGCCATCTTTATGTATTTTACAATGCAATTACGTTATTGGGACTCTGATGAATCATATGTCACAAAGCTCGAATCATTTCAAATTGGTTTCTTGAACATGACAATGAGTTCACTGTCCTAAAATGGCCCCCACAGTCACCAGATCTCAACCCAATAGAGCATCTTTGGGATGTGGTGGAACGGGAGCTTCGTGC
>JABFEA020000098.1:18700169-18711904 GCA_019775915.2 Cyphomyrus plagiostoma | reverse complement strand
TGAATCAATGCCACGTAGAATTAAGGCAGTTCTGAAGGCGAAAGGGGGTCAAACACCGTATTAGTATGGTGTTCCTACTGTAATAATCGTTTAGGTGAGTGCATTTGTCTATATAAGGCAAACCTCTGGGTGGATGCCTGAGTATTGCAGTGATGAATCTGAGTACTGCCACCCACATGCCTGAGTATTGCAGTTATGAATCTGAGTACTGCCTTCAGTTCCCTGTGCCTGTTTAGGAATGAAGTGGACATAGGAAACACAGCCCCAGTCACCTTTAAAGCCTCACGCTATTATTGCAGTTTCTGTCTGTGACAAATATCTTTGATTGAATGCACTTGCAGATGCTTTTTTCCAAAGCGACATACAGTCGATGCAGCAGGGTCAGCCAACTCCTAGAACAACTGGGGTTAGGGGCCCTGCTCAAGGGCCCAATGGCAAATCACCCTGCCAGGCATAGGATTTGAATCGGCAACCCTCCCACCATGGGCAAATTCTACCCTAATGAGCCACACAGTATTGCAAGGTTAAAGTGTCCTACAAGCACTTGGTGAAAATGCCCTGAGACTTTCAGATACTTATTTGGGAGATACAAACTGTTGTGCCTTAATGTTTAAAAAGTATAGAACATTTCCTTTGCATAAATTATCGGTTGAGGCATTACCCAAGGTGCATTTTAGAGAACTACCGTTCTGATGAATAATTCATTATTTCTTTGATTGTAAAAAGTAATATAACTTAAAAAGTGGATATAGTGATCTATTTCTAGGTAAGAATGTGTTTATATAAATGAACACTTTCATACCAGTTGATCACTGCCATAGAATCACACTGGTGGGCCAAACTCCACTGGCAAAATCATTGAAAACAGCTTTACATAATTCTGACTTTCATAGGCAGAACTCAGCGAGACTGCAAATGGGAGCTAAAACAATTAACTTAATTTGGAAAAGCTGGAGAAGGATTTCCTTCCTGAATATGTCTGCTGGAGTTTTTTTGCTCTCTGTGTTTTACATGTTTTGAAATCTTGCTCTGCTTCCAGAAATCAACTTGTATAAAATATGTGTGTATATGTGTGTGTGTGTGTGTGTGTGTGTGTGTGTGTGTGCATGTGTATATATGTATTATTTTTCATTGCTTTAAGATATCAGCTCTGCATGCATAAACATTGGCTGGATTACTAAACTACGATTTAATTAGTTTAATTAAAAGGAATTATGCCAATGGGCATTTTTAGATTATACCTTCTCCTTTTTTGGTGAATCAAATATTGCTCAGTGTTGCATATATTAATAATTTTGTGGATATTAGCTGTGCATGTTTCACAAGAATGATCATTTGGATATCACACGAAACAAAGCTTCAGCCTGTGGTTTTTAAGAACTTGCATAGCTCTTTCAAGAAGTTGCATAGCTGATCTGGCTACTTGTAATGCTTAGGATGTTTTCTAATAGGACTTGTGGCTTCTATGCAGTCTGAGGAGCAGGGATGTAGGCCAATGTCTCTAAAAAAGGCTCTCTACCTGAACAATAAAGAAACATAATAGCCTGTCTCAAGGCTGTGTCTATTTTTGTTTTCCATTTGCAGCCTTTTTGACATTTTGATGTATGTACTCTCCCTTTATTATCTGTTTATTATCTGTGATTATTACGCTCTTCAACCACAGCAAATCACGAGCATTACTGATAATACAGTATAATGTGGGCATCAAAGCCATTTTTAGAAGAACCTCAGAATGTATAATAAACACATTTGTAACATAGCTCTTACTTTTTCATGATTCAAAAGACTTGATTGTGTAAGATTTTCTGAAGTGTATGGCAAAAAAGGGATCAACTAATATGTAAAAATACCAATGTATTAGAATTCATAGTATTATATTAATTATGTTTTCTGTTGAAGTACGGGACGTTTGACTTTTTGAATAGAGTTCCACGTAAATATCACAGAATCATTTATACTGGCTTGATAATATAATTATGCTTATTTCCCATGCAGCACAGGTGTATGTGTGGTCTGTGATATTTTGTGTACCCTTGCTACAGGATGAAATTAAATGTCACAAGTGATTTTGACACTTTAACTAAGAGAAACAAAAGATGCTGTGTTTGGAGCAGAAAAACTGTTTTTTAAGACTTAACTCAACCACTTTTTTTTTCTTTCGCAAGTGTGACCTTCGTGGCATAGACATGATTCTGGCCTTGCATCAGAGACCATAAATTCTTAATGTGCAGTCTTCCAAGCACTAATCTCACTGTGAGTCTGCGGAGATATCAACTGAAGGATGTGTGATCTGTTCTTCTGGAAAGTTTTGAAAAGTGAAGCAGTAGATGTTGGAAATGTGCGTCATGCGTGAACAAAGCATTTTCTGAACTGTGAAAGTGGCATGAGTCGTGTGTGTTTACGTCAATGGTATTACGGAAATTGCTCTTGGCTGAGATGTTTATCAGTGTTATTTAAGGCCTTTGAGGAAGTTTTACAGGGTAATCTGAGAAAATGTGTAGGCCTATATGTGTATTTTCACTATCTGCTTTTGTGGTTTTGTGATTTTCAGCACATTCAAGCTGCAGTTGAGTTTATGAATTAACAAAAAATTCTTTGTGCTTTTCTCTTTATTGCAAAATCAGACAAAGGAAAGCTACTTACATTATCGGGATAACTAAGAAAGGTGCATGTTGTTAGATAAACAAGTGTGTTGTTATGTATTCATAAAAGATTATAGCTTATAATTTAAAAAATCATACATCAAATTCTGAAATCAAAAGAAGTTAATCTATTCAAGGAAATCACATTTAAGTGTATAACATACAGCATATATCAATAGAGAAAGACCATTTTAATTCAGCATAAACATCTTTGGTTTAAAACAGGAAATCTGGAGCATTGCTAGTATTTCATTCATTAGTTCTAAGTCGCAAACAATTTTTAAAGTATCCCAAGGAGAGCAGCCATTGCTTTAAAGTTACACTTTACAGATAAAGTGGAGACCCACTGTATACGTCTGTGTGATTTTAAATTATAAGTGACTGTATTGTCTATAAGCTGCGATCCCTGTGTCAGCAGAGCAGTTTAAAGCCTCTGAGGAAATAGGACATAGTGCTTCAGATGTAGTACAGTCTAAAGCAGAGCCCTGTCCGTGATACTGTGGTGTGTGTTTTTTTAGGAGGACACTACACGAAAGAGAGCATCCGGAGTGGAGGTCATGACTTTCACAACTTCATCTCCTCTGGGTTCGTGACACTGGGCCGAGGACACCTTAAAGGTAACGTCTGTCATTTTTGGGTGCTGCAGTTTCTGGCTCCCCCTCAGAATCCTTTCTTGCTCTCAAAGTAACTTCTATACTGCTGCGCAGAATTTAATTTTTCATGACGCTTCCACTGGTGGAGAAAAACTGCCAGTGCACCACAGAGCAAGGTGTGAGTCCGGGTGGAGCAGGGTCTGAAGACAAATGTATTCAGCCAGGCTGAACACTGTCTGCCCACATGGTACAATGACTATCTCATCTGTCAGCTGTGTGGTTGATGGCAGACAGATGTGAAAATGGGAAAAGTAGAAGGGGCCAAAAGATTCTGATCGAAAGGGCATTTTGGCTCAAGGCACTAACAGCTGCGTTAGGCCTTGACTACACACATGTGGCTATACACATGTCTTCATAAGACGTTAAACAAATTACTATTACCAGCAAGTTAGTATTTCAGTTATCATTGCTAATTGTTTAAATAGCTTATAAAATTATTGTGATCACTATGTACTTTTATGAGTTCAGTAATTCAGGCATTATTACAAATTAATAATTGTTTTCCTGCCTACACTCAAATACCATGGATAATCTCCTTTAGATTTCTGATTAATTCTAAGGCCCTCTTTGAGTATAGTTTTTTGTCTTATTCTGAAACATATGTCACATATTCATCAGACAGCACAGCTGAACACAACAGACTTTATAAGGACACAGCTTCTCCTACCCTCGAAAACAGAGAATTGAATGATGAAATGAATGAGCTTAGAGACAACAAGATTAAAAGTGTTGTTCGAAGTTTTCTAGAGTCTGCAGGCTATCCATTGGAAGATCTAGAGCATGTGTGTATCGATGCTGTGTTTTGTGTGGAAATTGCTGGTAGATGCTCAGATTGCAACAATGAATTGAGTTTTGGGTAGAAGTCCATGACAAAGGCAGAAACACTAAAAGTACGATAAGTAATGTCATTATACACTCATTCTCTCCTACACATCATATGACTTTGGCATAATAAGAGTATGAAAAGTTTACAGAAATCCAGCTATTCTTTTTCTCCTGGCATGGATAAAGAACCTCAGGAAAGCAATTACTTATGCAATGTAGCTTTTGTTCTCTTAGGTCATCTCTGCAGTGTTCTTCTAACATGCAAGGGCATCGATTCGATGCCCCACTGTGACACCTCAGGGTAAAACAAAGTTCTAAGCCTGTATTGACACATACATCAATTTAAGCATGGACTAACCTTGGTTTACATGTCAGTGTAAAAGAGCTTTATTTGAGGGTGGGTGAAAACTTGCAGCACTTTAAGCAATTAATTACTGTCGGTATAAGAGATTGCTGTCCAATTTTGGTAAATTCTGTAATGATAAAGCATATCATTTAGGATGCAATCACGTTTTGAGGTTAAGTGCAGTTCATGTTCATCTTTAACTTAAGATAATCAGGTCAAAGACATGAAAATTTAAATTGTATCTTTCAGCTACATAATAAAATCAATTATAAAAATATCTATGATTTAAGGGAGCTCACAGTGTAATTTAAACATTAATGAGAGCTGGCTGGTTAAAGGTTTTTTTTTTTACAGAAAATCATAAAAAAATCACACACAAACACATTTGCTGGCATTTTTATCTAGAGTGAAATGTATGTGCTGTATCTTAAAGTTATAACATCTCAAATCATTGTAGAGTTTCTGCATTGTCCTCCTAGAAGAACCTTTTGTATATAACTGAACCAAACGTTAATATCTCATTCAAATCATTGATAGTAGTTATGAGATGAACAGATAAGGGGTGTAAAAAAGTCTCAAACAGAGAGCTTTATTAATTGTATTATATCTTTTAAACATTACTCCTAATTCAGTGGCATTTAGGTTGATATGTATATAATTATTATGTACATTGCAATTATATTTAGTGTTCTGTGATTGATAAATGTGTGGGTGATACCACTGAAGATAGCAGAACCACACAAAGACAGGATTAGGTCGTATGCCTGTATTTCTCAGTACTCAAAGATTCCGTTTTTATCAGGCGTGACTTGTGAGTGCTGTCATATTAAATTAACTGCTTTTAAAAAAACAAAAGATTTTTAAAAATCGTGTTGAAGCACATAATCTTTCAAGTCATCTGAGTTGAGTGGATCCTAGTTGAGTATATCAACACAAGCAAAAGGAATCTTATCTGAAGTTTGGATTATGGTAAATCAAGAATAGGGAGGGTTGGCTTTTTATAGTTTCATCTGACATAAACTTATGGTCTCATTGATGTCTTAATTCCCGTATTACAATTACATTACTACACAATATGAAGCAACTCTGAACTGGACAAACAGATGGAACATGAATGGGTGGATGGATGGAGAGTGAAAATTTAAGAATTAGTTTTGCAGAATTTTCAGTCGTTTATTTTTTAACCCCGATTATGCTTATGACCCCGACCATGAAAAGCAGTTAGAAGATGAATGGATGGATTTATTATTTGAGAGAGGTGGTAATTATTAAGTCTAATATTATTATTATTATAGTCAAGTTGCAGCTATACTTATAAAAAAAATAATGTTTTATTTAATAATTTAAATTTATATCCATGTGCTGGGTAACAGCTTTTGGAAACCGAATGAATCTTGGTGTAAGGTGTCACAGACAGGATTTTCTTTTTATATAACATTAAATAAATACTTATATACTTGAGTTTCACATTTTATCAGTTTATTGGTATGGACGGCAAGTAATCATCATATGATATATATGTATATCATTTAGAGAGAAGGGCTGATCATGAAGTGTGATAAACGTGCGTAATTTTCAGATTAATATTTTTTGACTTCGCACTGTTTGCACTGAATTTGCTTTTGCTATTCAGTGCTTGCTTTACTAATGGATTAGCATTTTTTTTGCCAATACTGTAGCCTTGCCTAGCTAGATTTATTTTTCAGAAACACTTCATACTCTTTGCCGTCTCGCCTTAAGGTGACCAATCAAATTTGTCTTATTGAATTGTTTATTAGTAGATCCCCCTTGTGAAATAGTGAATTAGTAGAGTAATGTTTGCAAAATGTATTTCTAATTACGTTAAATTAAGTCCACACAGCAGACATCTTTCTAACTGTTTAGTACGCAGGTGTGCAAAGCACCATTTTAAAGGGAATTATTGGAGGTAAATATCAGCTCATTTTAATCGTTGGCTAACACAATCAAATCAACAGCTATCAACAGCATAGTCCAAACGTGCTTATATGCTACCGTAAAGTCAGCGATGTATTATTACAAATAATTTTTAGTCACTGTCACTAAAAACCGACAAATCTACCCCATAAGATACAGATTGGTTACCAAATAAGTAACCGTCCTTGTCAGGTAATTCCGCTGCAGACCCCTGCCCTAGTGTATGTAGTGTATGTGAAAATATGGGATGAATGGGAATTCATAATGGAGCCTTTCACTGCACTGCAGAACTGAGCGGTTTAGGAGCTCCTTTGTCCCCACTGCAATAAGACTTTTAAATAATACTGTCTGACCTCATCCTCCTATTCCACCCCCCCCCCCTCATTTATGTATTATTATAATTAATTGTGTTTTATTAGTATTTAGCATTGTTATTTATTTTAGAATGAGTTACTGGATATCTTAATTTCCCCCTGGGGACAACCAACCTACCTACCTAACTACCTACCTGCCTTGCCTTGCTTTGTCCTACCCACTGAGCCGCAGCCGAGACCAGCAGGGATGCCTCAGAGGGCGGTGCATCTGTAACCGGGATTGGGACCCAGCTGGGTGGCACGTCTGGCAGGTCAGGAACATCAAGCAGGGCGGCCAGGGGTGGTGTTTTAGGAGCAGGCATCGACGTATTGGGCACTCCGGTGCCAAGCGGTTTCCTTCACTCTCTCCATAATGGACAAATATAGTAAGTACAGCTAAAAATATAGCAAGTACAGCTAATTTACCAAACTAATGCTGTTACCTGCACAAATTCCAATATGGCACGAAGGTTAACTAAACAGATTTATTTTAAACTTGGAAAACCCCTGGAAGCCAATCCGTCAGACATAACATTATTGTTGAATGTTAATTTAAGTACAACCCAGATGTGTAAAAGTATACACATATACAGATATGTGCTCACTTTTAACCCAAAATATTTTAGTTTATATCTGTTGTAATAATAATGATCAGTACTTTATTGATCCCCGTGGGGAAATTGTCTTTACGCCTCCCTCAACTTGCAGAGTAATTTGTCTGTGAAGGGCAGCCACCTGTAACAGCACCCATAGAGCTGGGGGTTAAGGGTCTTGCTCAAGGACCTACAGGTGTGCTGAGGCTGGGTTTGAACCAGCAACCTCATGATTAGAAGCACACAGGCTTAGCCCACTGAGCCACACACTGCCTCTCACACAGTTGCTTGCCTCAAATTCGGAGTGATGGAAACCGCCAGATAAAGAGGCGGGAAAGTCCAATGAGAGTGGGTGGGCGCGCGCAAGCGGTGTGGATGGCTGCGACAGTATATGTGCGTGCGCTTGTGTATTATGTGCTCTCAGTTTCATAAACTGATTCTTTTGCTGAGTAGAAAACTGGTGAGGCAAAATAGCATGTAGGCCATATAAAATTTACATTTCATTAAAATTGCTCAGATGTACCAAGACATTAGCCCATGAATAAACAAAGACATGAGTAAATATGCAGCTTAATTACAATTCATTTTTTTTCTTTGAATTTTTTATCTTACTTGTGGCCCATGTAGAACCCATGTTCTCTTTGTATGTGGTATGCCCATTTGTAACCCATTTAAATTCATATGGGTTGCCCACTTTAACCCTCTGGCGCATAGCGGTCACTACAGTGGACAGCTGTTTTAAAAGTAATTTTCTCCCAAATGCGATACTTTCTATGGTGGAATTGCATTTCCGCCATTAGAATGTTTCATAATTCATGCATCAGAGGGTTAAGGTCCAATCTAAGCCCATGCCCACTTGTAGCCCAACTAACCCAATTAGTCTTTTTTTACTCTACCTTTACTTTACCTTAAGTAAACTATTTTTTTAGGTTATTCAGTGGTTGAAATTGTTACATTTTGAGCAAAGGCATGGTGTCTACTGTTATACATGGAAGGTTATGTGGTACTGTAAAATAAGTATCTATTCTGGATGAATATAACTAGAGACTGGTAAAGCATAAAACTGTATAGTGATTCAGAACCTGTCAATCCATTGCATTTTTATTTGTGAAACTACTATAAATACTAACATATTTAACACCTGGAGTTCCCTTTATGATAAGATATAATTCCCTTACATCTTATATAACATCTTAGTATTTCCATTGAATTTGTGGGTCTACATAAAATATACACGTGATGTATATGCTATCTATACTTTTCTAGTAGAAGGGACTTTATCAATTCAACAGCGCCATCTGGTGGTCAATTCAGAACAATATATCCAAGGTAAAAAAAAAATAAGAATACAGTTTCTCAGTCGCTTTCATGCAATTTCCTCATCAGAAACACCATTCCCAGAACTCTTAAAGCAGTTCTCAAAACAGTTCATGCATTTCTCCTAACACTGAATCACCTGTGTAGAAGCTTGTGCACATATGTCAGAGCATACAACATCAGTCAATCACTTCATAGTTGTGACAAATGAATAAAACACTTTCACCAGTGCATCAAGACTTAGTCAGCAAATGTTGTAATTTTTAAATTAAATTCTTACTAAAATCTAATGTAGATGAAAAAAAAACGAGTAAAATGTAATGTGAAACGTTTGTCAATTTACATATAATTACTGTAGCTGAGCAAGCATAGAACCAGGTAACAGAAAATATACACAAAATTTAACATTGTACATTTACTGTAGTACATTATGTGACAGTACGTACTACATTTATACAGTTATTTATAGATGGATAAACCTGCATCAAATTACTGTCTTAGATACTCCCTGGTTTAAAGCAGGGGGGACACAGATGTACCGTGATCCCTCAAGGGGCACCCAGTCTCTCTTCCCTGTTAGGCCACATCATTGTGTTTACATAATATCTAATATTTTGTCTTCTTAGACAAAGTGGAAGGAATCGTTTGGCATGCCGCACTCAGGCCCGACAAGCCTCAGGTGTGATGTCCCCACAGCCAGCATCCATTACCTCCCGTAATGAGATTTGATCATGGGGCCTGCAATCATATATATTGCACCTCCAAGCAGAGAAGAATTCCTCGGTAGGGTTGAGGAGTGGTGACTAAAGCGGCAGGAACACCATCATCATTTGTTGGTGGATTTCAAACCATTCCCTCACATGGTTTGAATGGTGAAAACGTACATTGTCCCAAATCACAAACTAACATGGCATGTTGGCCTTCACAATCCCCCTTGAATTTTCTGGAATAATAGCATTGTAGAGCCCATCCAAAAACAGATGAAGCCGGTGAGTGTTGCAGGGCCAAGTGGTAGCTGCATTGTAAATGACTCCATGTTCAGCAATAGCAGCATACATTGTGATATTGCCCCCACACTGGCTTGGGACATCTACTGTGGCCCTCTGACCTACTATGTTCCTGCCACGTCACCTTGCTTTGTTTAGGTTAAATCCTGCTTCATCTATATACACCAAAATGTGCTTGGTCTCACAAGTAGAAACACAAGCATATATAATGTTCATATATACTGTAAATACTGTAAGAAAGAGCAAAAGAGAGCAAGGGTGATCATGCTCTAACATGCCCTTTCACAACTTCCTGCTCAATTTTCAGCCCTATCCACTGTGTGGAACCTGAGTATGTATATATACTTGTGTAAATGCAATCTAGTGGCATGACATTCCCCTCTGACATAAGATTTTTAACATGTGTTCCTCTTTGTTTCAAGTGAATCTTATCTGGGAACATGTAATTCCATTTATTTTCAAATGAAGATCAATTTTATTGTTACCACTGACAGTGTGTGATTGGCCTTACTCTTTACTACATACCTGAAAGAAGTTTTAAATGATTCAATTGATGACACTAATGCATTGCGTGACAGTAGCAAAGTGAGTGAGAGACCTGCAACTCTCAGTGATGAATGTATGAACTGTTTTGATGAATTGTTCAGCAAACCTCATGCCATGATTGATGACATGATTTTTGCCCGTATTTCTGTAGTGATCCTCTGTTATCTACCCGGTTGTCTTCCGTGATCCCTTCTTTGACCTCTGCGCGTTCCTCTCCCTCTTGCCATTCAAGCCTCATGCCCTCTCACAACTTGTTTCAATTGATTCTTATCAGAGAACATGTAATTCTACTTATTTTCAATTGAAGACCAATTTTATTGTTACTACTGACAGTGTGTGATTGGCCTTAATCTTTACTACATACCTGAAAGAAGTTTTAAATTATTTGATTGATGACAGTAATGCATTGCTCCACAGTATCAAAGTGAGCGAGAGACTTGCAACTGTCAGTGATGAATGCATGAACAGTTTTGATAAATTGTCAAAGTCAGATGAGAAATGCTAATTTGTGTGTGAGACAGTGTTCCAGTTTTGAGAACTGTTTTAAGAGTGGTGAGAATTGTGTTTCTGATGAGGAATTTGCATAAAAGCGACTGAGAAAAACTGTAATTATGCACAAAGTCTATTCATAGATGTTTCCACTTAAATCAGTATTTCAATTCTTTGCATACCTTTAAGTTTGTTTCAGTGAATGATCCATCTGTTTTTCAGCCATTTATCCAGTACCTGGATACACAGAGGCCCAAATCCTATCACAGGCATCATAAAACACAAGACACGATGCCAGCTACCCTGGACACGATGCCAACCCATCATAAAGCACACACATGAACATCCACACACATGAATATACTGCAGGTCTAACTGTATTTTGATATGCCATTTAGCCTAACTATGTCCTTGGACTGCAGGACACAGAGAAAATGTGCAAAGTTCATATACATAGGATAGAGGCAGGATATGAGCATATCATAAAGGAATGAAAAATATATTTAAAATTTCTTCATTTTGAAATATATGTCATCTTATGGAATATATAGATGCCTTTGTATACGTTATGGAATAATATGGGTATTTTTTAAATGTAGGAATAATGACTTGGTAAAATGGAGAGTAAGCAAAGTGGCCACTTGTAGTATTATTGGAACTGTGTATTAACTAAAACAAAAACTTCCCATTTGCTTTTTAACACCACGAGCAGAATATGTGCATCTGATTTAATCCTGCCCCTGCTGGCTGAATTATGTGCCTGAAATACGAATTAACGTTTGAAGTGAAAAGTATTAGCATCCAGATTTGTAATTTAGCTTGTTTCAGCTGGAAATGTGCTTTTGTGTGCAGGTTTAAGCACACCCCATGTGAGATCCTTAGTGTAGAGGTGGTTTTCAGGATAAGCTTGTTTAGCTGTTTAGTTTAAAGTGGGCCAGTTTAGTCCCAAGAATTATCCATCCATCCATCCATTATCTCCCGCTTATCCGAAATCGGGTCGCGGGGGCAGCAGTCTCAGCAGGGAAACCC
>JABFEA020000098.1:18682112-18693200 GCA_019775915.2 Cyphomyrus plagiostoma | reverse complement strand
CATCTTATGTTATATTGCAGTTGGGTCATCGTGGGGTTTCCTTCAGGTATAGTTACCAAATTGCCCATAGGTGTGCATGTTAATGTGTATGGTGTGAGTATGCCTTGTGAGGGGTTGATGCCCCATCTTGGGTTGTTCCCTGTCTTGCGCCCATAGCTTCTGGGAAAGGCTCCGAACCCCTGCCACCCTGAGAAAGATAAGTGGTTTCAGAACAATGGATAGTTGGTGGGAGGACAAGTAATTGCAATATTTACAAACAGTTGACAATAGTAATTACAAGTTGCACATCCGCCAGAAGGTGGTACAAATGTGGTCTAACATCATGACACAGGAGGAAAAGACGGTGTCATATGTTTTGTGAAACAAATGCACAGCGATCGACAAAACATTTAAGAGTGGACAGACTTTGCAAAATCCCACACAATCTACAAGGTAACACACATACCCCAAATCCGGAAGCAGAACTACAATGCAAGAAAAAACAGTCCCAAAAGTACAGCTATCAGTCGCTCCGCAATGGGCCTCATACTTCTGCTTACAACAGCATCCCCATTTTAGGCCAACAACCATCTTCTGTGTTGGAGGCTCTTCTGGGTTCCACGTACAAGTCTATTGGTCACATCATCCCGAGAGGGGGAACCCGTGGGTAACATCATCCCGAGAGGGGGAACCAATCCACACAGCCTGAAAAATACAGTAGCTTGGTGCCCGAGGGGTGGGGGATAAATTCACTCAATGAAAATACCATGATATACTGAAAATATCAACATAATATGCCCAGACCACTCAACAGACTCACGACTCCAAAAACATCTTTATTAAAAGTCCAGCTTGTTGTAATCAGGTTCTCCAGATTTTCACCGAGCTCCTGATGATAAATTTCAACAAACGGCAAATGGATTGGAGGGGGGTACCATGAATTTCGCTGATGGATTGTTTCTGATAAATTTCACCAGAGTGTGACAAAACAGAATTATATAATCATATTCAGAAAAACATGTCATATGTAACCTCTCCCGATTATTTTGTGAAGTAATAACAAGATCCACCAAATAGTTCTTGACTAATCACATTCACAAAGTCAAGTATCACCCGCAGTCACCTTCACCTTTGCTGCCACTAAGCGACGTTTCTTAGTTTTTGGGGTGACTTGTCTTATAGCCTTAACAGCTGACAATATTACACTAAATGGCAGTTTGAGGGGGAAAATAGCCAGTGATAAGAAAAGACAAAAATTCCAACATTGAGATGGAAAGAAACCAAAGCTGTCTGTCTTCTGAGAATCAGAAAGAAGCATGTACAGTAAGCACAGTTAGGGTGAAAACTAAGAGCAAAATGGTGGTCTTGCATGGAGTGAAATGGTGGTCTTGCACAGAGCAAAATGGTGGTCTTGCACAGAGCGAAATGGTGGTCTTGCACAGAGCGAAATGGTGATCTTGCACAGAGCGAAATGGTGGTCTTGCACAGGGTCAGCCTGTTTCAGTGACACGTCCGTGTGCTGCTGCTCCCCGGCCTTGCAGCCAGTGTTTTTCTCAGGCACTGCTGCAGCTGCCAGGAAGGAGAACAGAAGAAGTACTGATGAGTACTGATATCGAAATGTGATATTGAAATATTCACAGCCAGATAAAATGCGGTTATGAAAACTCAGGTCAGCAACTGGGCTGGAAGTTTTTTTTACCACAGTTCTGGCCAAATTCTGGCTTTACTTTCTCACAGCTTTGGAAAGGAAAATCTGTCACAGAGGGAAAAATATGGATGCTAGTTTGAAGCTATCCGGACATTAATTTAAACTGACCTTTTCACTGTGTCTTAACTGATCCTTTATGCTTTCGGTTTGTTCCTCAGCCATTAGCGTAATGCTTGTTACGGAGCATCTCTTGAGAAAATTAGTATTTAAAGTAATAATTGTACTACTCCTAGAAAACAAATATTATTTTTTGTGTATATAACAACATGACAGCTACGTTTCGGACGATTTCTATATAGCTGATTCAAGCAGGGAGGGGGTGTATATCGATGGCTGGGGCAGTACCCAAATCAGCCACAATTAAAACAAACAATAAGACTTGATGATTACCAGTAAATATTTTCATCTTTCAAAATGCAATTGCAGATATACTAATTGTGACTGTTTAATACATTTACCATCATTGTAACTTTTGCTTTAATACTTTACTACAGCATATACTCTGTGCATGTATATTTTTTGATGCCATACCTGACCACAGTACTTAAAAAACCTTAAAACCAAAAAACTCTATGATGGGTGTTTTATGCTGGAAGATAACCAAGCAGCAGTAATGCTTTGCCTGTTTAAGATTTTAAGAAATTAATTTATTTATACATTACATTATAATTGATGGCCCCCCATCTAGGGTTGTTCCCTGCCTTGTGCCCGTTGCTTCCGGGATAGTCTCCGGACCCCCCGCGACCCAGTGGGATAAGCGGTTTGGAGAATGGATGGACATTATAATTGAAGGACCTCTCTCTGCACATCTTTGTTGAATGTTGGCCAGTACTGGTAATTCTCCAGAGTTGTTAAGACCTGAAAAAAGTTCAAATAAATGAATGACCTATTTTAGCTTCACTATCATATTGTCGACAATTCTGAAACATAATACTGCCTTATACTCACACAGCGGGAAATGTGTTCTGCCTCATTTTTTGTTTCTTTGAAAGATCTGATGGTCTGCTTTTATTTTATTCAGTGCTGAATTCAATATTTTTCTCTGATTTGTTATTATGTTTTTTACATGAGCAGTAAATGTTTGCGTACATGACCCTTTTTGAATACAAAATAGGATGTAGCAGAGTGAAATGATATCCAGCGCTGCTGAGTCATGCCTTGATTAGGATCACTAACCCAGCGTGAGACCTGAGCATTTCTTGAGTTGGCAGACGCAATTGGAATGATAGCAAAAAGAAATGGCAGGTTGGAGGGTCTGAAGAATGTGTACTGGTTAATGGCTTCAGTTATTCAAAACTGAAGATATATCCACCAACTTGGCACCAATACTTAAGATCATGAACAAAAGGTAACGAAATGATACAAATCTTCTTAGGAGAATTAAAAAAAACATGTCTGTATCTGGAAATAAGTTGAAGAGATTTATAAAATTGTGATCCTACCCAAGGTCTGGGATGCTTTATCGTGGCTGTGATCCTTGACCAGGGAGGTATTATATTTAGGGTACTCCACATTGGCTCAGTGGACTGTTGCCTCTGCTCTTTGGGTTTAGGGTTTGGTTCTTTCCCCTGTATTGTGCATGTTGGCTCCTGAAGTCCAAAGGAATGCAGTTGGGATAAACTGACCAAAGAGTACGTGCAACTGACTGTCAATCAGTCCAGAGTGTAGCCTAGCATTGTGGTCTGTGCTGCCTGAAACATACATATCATTTCTTATTTAGCTGGTGACCATGAAGCTTCGCTTTGCTAAATATTATCTATAATAATAATTGGCTTTATCTGGGATTATGGAAGGGATCGCAATCAACTTCATTTCAGCTTTTGCTATTATGCGTTCTTTGCATGAATATGTTTGCAAAATCATAAAGTATTAAACATAGTTTAACTTGCCTGTTTATCAGATAATTTTCTTGGAGTGCCTGTTAATGCCGTCTAATGTGCTACAATCCGTAGTGGTAAAACAGGATATGTGCAGTCATGTAGTTTTATATAATTAGGTTAATATTATTTGCTATCAAAAATCTTTGAAGCTGTTCTTTGCTTGTTGTTAGCTTCATTGCCTCGGGTACAATCAGTATGATTCTGCATATTCTGTGTGGTGTACATACTTTGTATGATGATTTTGATAAATCAACAGGTCTTGTTTCATTTCCAATTTTGAAGGCAATACAGTGTGTAGTTCATTGGGTTAGGGATCGACATATGGTTGGTCTCGTGGCTGACATATAAAAAAATATCACCTTGGATCTTTGAGTGAGGCCCTTAATCCCAACAGCATTTCTGGCAGACTCACCTCTCTGATCGGTGGCCTACTCAATATTTTGTAAAAATGTAACAGGCAATTTAACTAATAAGTCAACCAACAGCATGCTTCCAATGACTGTGAATACACTTTGTTAGACTAACCTTGCAGTCAGGGTAATCTGACCAATGAGCAAGCTTTCTGCTTTAGATCGCATCTCTTAATCCCCTCCCCCATCACCCTTTATTCCCATTTTTTACCGATATCTCTACACAACATCAACGAGTTGTCATGTCATGACATTCACGAGTCACATATCAGTGGCAGTAAACAAGGTTAGCTAGACATGTTTGAATGTATAATCGCTACATAAAGTTAATATCTGCATAAATGTATTTTTTATGGTTCTGAAATGGTGCCTACCTACCAGTTTGGTTTAAAGAAAGGCTATGAGCAACTGGTTATGTCATTTACCCAGTTGCAGAATTCATGGCATTTTATAATCAATGTGCTCTGTAGTTAAGATAATCTCCTGTTCTTGTTCATTATTAACTATGTAGATAAGATTACATTGCATGTAACTATGTAGATAAGATTACATTGCATTACATTGTTGTACTGAAACCATAATTTTGTCCTAACATCTAAATCTATACCATCAATATTAATATTAAAATTCAATATTAAGTCAATATTAAAATTCAAATGGATTTATATTTCTAAAACTTCTTGAAAAGTTGAAGAAACTTTATTAAAAACATTATTAAATTTCGTATTAAACTGATGTTGTTATAAAGGGTGAACCTGCTTGCCATATGCTCCTCAGGTATTTCCTTGCCTATATGCAGAATCTCTATTATTTTAAGTGTCCTTCCCTTGCCAAGAGCAGAGATTACTATAAGGAGTTTGACTTTTTGCATACTAAGCACAAAAGATGGTGCATTCTAGAACGTGTAACATCCAATTTACAAAACAGTTGATTTGATTGTTTTAATTATTTACCATAGATTAATTTATTGTGTATTATGCAAATTTCTGTTCCATCAATTTAGCCTCTTATATGACATTAATATTATTAATTCAAAGGTAATTGCTTTAGATCAAAACTTACTTGCAGTACCTCTGTTCAAATCTGGTGGATTAGTAATTCATGCATGCAACTCTTAACTTTATTATAATTGTTAAGAAAGAAATATATTTATAATTGCAAGTAATTCTTGTTGTGCTTTTGATTTTTTTAAAATTAGTTAATGTGTTGGATTTAAATTTGTCAAATGACAGTCACAAACTGTCAATCTTCTCTTGGCTGCTTAATAGCATTTGTTTTTTAATGAATTATCTTTCTATTTCAACATACACCAATGGTAAACATTTTATCCAGTGAAAATGATTCCGGCGGAAGACGAAGAAGAATATGGGATTAAACACTTGTGACTCATACACACTGAGCATATCATTCAAATCAGCCTCTGTAAAAACATACACAAATAGCAATGAGAATGAAGACCTTTCATATGTATACCCCCTCTGTTTTGTTGGTATTTATCTAATCACTTAAAAAACAAAGCAAAACAGAAGCATACAAATGAAAAACCAAACTAAAAGGTGACTTCTCCAACACATTATTAAAGTGAATAAGGGTCGGTTGATCTGTGGAATGAAAAATATGCTTATGCGTCGTCATAATATAATGATGCATCTACAGTTTTATTTATTAGCTGCCCTGAGGCGGCGCCATCTATTTCATTTTAGGAAGTATAAATCAATGGTTATAATGAAGCTCAATCCTTCCATGTTACAAATGATAATTCACACCAACGTTCTTTTGTAGTCCCCCCACTGTCAATATCTGTTAGAGGGAGAGGGCAAGGACAGAGCCCAGTCGCCCATGGAACTGCTTCTGTCAGCATGATAAGAATAAGGCAATGCAAGAATTCAGGACAGTAGTTCACAGAATACTAAGCACAGAACACTTGCACAGAATTCTAAGTAGATCGATAATGACTTACCTTTGTCTACGTCACATTTAGAAGCTAAAATGAAATTACAGGCTGCACGTAATTATATAAAATCATATACATTTTGAAAAGATGTCTGTTGAGTGGGAATAAGACAGTTAACACAGATGTCACTGGGTGAATACAAAAAGAGACAGAGGAAGAAAACGGCGGGATAAATACTCTTATCTGCCCACATTACACTACTTCATGTAGTCTTTTTGACTTATTGCGTGATGTTGCATTCCCGAAATCTACAGCAATCGACAAGCTTCAGTCTTAGACACAAGTTACGTGTAATTGCAAAACGATGAATAGCTGTCATAAATAATGATTAACATCCGTAGGCTGAAGATTTGTCAAAAAGTTCTCATTAAGTACTCTCTTCTGGCAACTTCATTAGTGTTGCTCCTCAAAGGAGATGGTATTGAAGATGCACAATAAACAGGAAATGCCTCCCACTCTCTCCACAAACAGTACACTCTCTAAATGTCAGCTCTGTCATCACCCTCCTCTTCCAGTCCAGCTGTCTGATTCAGCATCAACATTGCCACATCAACTGGCCACCCTGAAAAATCATCACTGATTTTTAAATGTGCTATAGTATTGTACTAAAGAACACCACCCCAGTAATGGATAAGTGGTTACTGGCTATTGTTTTAGTATCCGACTGTTAAAATGAAGAAATCACCAATACAACAACATTAATTCCTTTCAAACTCATAATAAAAGATTTGTCTAATATTATATATTACTGTGAATATTCATGTCTAATGCAACATGCTAGGTGTGTTATTTACTGAAAAGTCAGTGTGGTATGCATTAAACACTATCAAAAAAGATTTTCTATACTTAGTAGAAATAAGTAACTAATATTGCATATGTGGTAGCTAAAATCATTTCGGCAATCAATAAAATAATATAACCACATAATATGAGCCTAAACAGCCCTTCCCTCTTTCTGTTTCATCAGCTACAATTTGTCTTTCGAGCTGGAAAATGCAAGTGCACTAAAAATAAACTTACGTGACTTTATTTTTAATATTTAATTACCAAGCTATTTACTTTTATTTTGTTTATAAATATGTGAACCAGGGAAGTCTCCATTAATCAGTTACAATATCATTTATAATTATGCATTCATCATGTTTAAATGATAAGAATTCTCAGTGTTTTGAAATCTTTAGCAATTTGTAATGAACTTCACTGATTTTGCAGACGTGTTTAATAAACCTGGGAGATGTGAATTTAAAGTGAGCCCACATGACAGGGCTATTATCAGTCTTCTCACTTGTAGCCAGTTCTGAACGCTTGAAGATGCTATTTGTCTTGTGCCCAGGTGTTTTGTGCTGGAAGATAAACAGGCAGCAGGGTGCCAGGATCCGCAACGTAACAGAAATAGGAGCTGAGGAAGGAGCCAGAATTTGTTGTTTGCTTTAGAACATTTCATTTTAATGTGAAACATCAATCAAGCTACTCTACATGCTGTGTGGTTACTTTTTACTGGAGCTCATTTTATGCTTTGGCTTGCAGTTCTAAAAAGCTCTCATGTGGACTTCCTGCCTCATGCTTATCATTTGTTAGTTTGAGGGGACCCAAATGGTTTTGACAAGAGGCTGTTTCTGGGAATATCACAAGTAAATATATTGTTGGACGACCACTGTTTTTGTTGTGTATAGCACTTGGAAACTCTCCATATCACTGTCATTTGTACATTCTTACCAAACTAGAGTTACATGACATTCTGGTTGAACAATATAACACGAAGATCAAGATGAATCATAGTGAGTTTATTTGTGAGATTGATGCCTTTGCTATTTTTTTTAAATATATAGATAGCATATGCATTTATCCAAGGTAATGCACAACTGAGATAACAGGGTCTGTCAGTCCCTAGAGCAATTGAAGTTGGGGATCTTGCTCAAGGACCCAATAGTGAAATCATTCTGCTGAGCTTGGGATTTGAACTGATGAACTTCTGATTAAAGGCCAAGAGTCCTATCCTGCTGAGCTACACAACACCCTCACCAAACTGGCATATGATGTAATGCATGCTGATTTTGTGGTCCCATTCACCATTTAATATTATTGTAAAATGCTTAAATAACCAGTATAATAGTTTAGGTTTTGAATCAGTCTCAGTATTTAGAATCACCGTTAAAGAAAGACATTTTGTTTCCAGGAGAATAAGAGACATTGTCTACAGAGATGGGTCTACTCCAGTGGAACTTTGTAAAGGTGTAGCTTTAACTGAACTTCTTAATTTCTTCAATAGATTGTTACATTTTTTTATGATTATTTTATGACATTTCTCAAAAGAGAAGGACACATAAAAAATCCTTCATAGAAATCTACAACCAACATCCCATAGTCACATTTTAATAGCATATTGCAAAAGTAAATGCAGCACTTTTCTGCTCTGTTTGAACATAGTGCTCTACACGAATGTATTTATGGTACATAACCATGCCTACTGCTTCTGTATACTGCTCTCCTATATGTGAGCACACTAGTGTGCCTAGTATTGTGGCAATTTCAATCCTCGACAATAATACATTGCCCACATACATTAACTCTGTTCCCTGGAACAGAAGCTATATAGTTTGTCACCTAATGAAGCGCACTTACAGAGTCATACTGTGCATCATTCATCTATTGTCCAACTGAAGGACGCAGACTGTTGAGGCAGCATTTCATTACCTATGCTCGCCCAACTGCTGAGCTGAGAATCTCCTGTTCACCTTGCACAAATTCAGTTCCACAATGGACTGCTTGTAGACAATACGCATGGTCACAAACACAACCATGGCCATCTTAATAATGTTCAGGATAGTTTGTGATCCACCTCTGCCTCCTATTGTTTGTAGTCATTATCTTTATCTTTATCAGATACGCGCATTACAGATATGAATAATTTTTAGAGGTTTTATCTTCTGAGTTTATTATTGTCTGTATTGTTTGAAAAATGTATCAAAGGAAAACTGTAATCGCCACTTCATTATTTTCAACATATTAGTCTAATGATAAAACTTCTAATGATGGTTTGTCTTTTAATTATAAGACAGCAGTTTGTTTCATGGGGAAATTAAGTGATAATAAGTGACCCATTAGTTAACAACTTGAATTATATTGTTTATGGTAAATGGCATATTTTTATGTTTTGAGACATACAACTTCTGAAATTTTTAATCATGTTTTGCTGTTAACTTGCAAGTTCAGTTATACCATGGGACATATAAAGTGATTATAATAAAACATTTTTACGTTTCACATTTTTGTTTCGTTTATCCAGTATGTGTGCTCAGCATTGCATCTGAATACATTGCATTATTTGCACCTGAATACACCACATTCTGCTTTGCACAGACTTATCATATATCACTAAGTAGAAACACGCATCAGTCAGAAATGCTTGATAGGTTCCAGCTCTCTCTGTTGTGAGGATCACACCTGTTGTACCACACATGTGAGGACAATGTTACTTTTAATGCCACTGCTTGTAAAGTGGCTTGTAAAGTGAGTTTGATTGACTGTCAGTATCTAATTCCAATTACTGCTGCTCAGCTGCAATTATGCAATGTTATTGCCCTGGTACCTACTGAAAATGCTTTAAAATTGAGTGTAAAAGGTTATTAACCACATGTTAATAACCATATTGATAAATATGTTTATAAGTTTTCTTAATGCATGTGAGACAAAAGCCTACAGTTTTTCCATTTAACACGTTTCCATCCATTTTCTGTAACTGCATTTGCTAGTCTGGGTCACAGGGGTGCTGCTCAGTCTATAGGCACCAGGACAGAAAGGCAACTTATCACAGGGCACGCTCACACACCTATCGGCAATTTAGCGACTCTATGTAACCTCAGCATGTTTATGGACTTTTGGGGGAGGAGAAGCCCCACAAGGACATGCAAACTCCAAACACATGGAGCGACAGCAGAGACTTGAACCCAGGACCCAGAGATGTGAGGCCACAGAGGACTACCACCATGTCACCTTAATGTATTTCATTATTTGCTCATATCTTTTCTTTGTGATATCCATTCAAGAGCTGAAGTGTAACATTCAACAAGACAATGATCTATACCAGCAGTGGGGAATTTGCGGGCCGCTGTGGGTGTGGGCTTTTGGAATGACCTCTCAGTCAGGCAAAAATAAGGCAATGGTTCCAAACTCCATTCCTGGGGACCCGCTGTTACTAGATGATTGAGAGGACTTCCCAAAAACCCGCACCCACACCGGCCCTCCATGGATCAGGGTCCTCAACCCTGACCTAGACCTTCATGGAAAATACCATCACAATGGCTGAACTACAAAAACCTTCACAGTTACTTAGGTTGTTGCATAACGTATAAAAATGTCAAATATTAAAATGATTGTCTTATTTGTTTACTCAAATTACATTTCATAAATATCATTGCAAAAACTGGTAAAACCCTTTTCACAGTACTGCAGGTTTGATTTATGATTAATTTGCACTCCAAGAGTGTAAATGAGGAACACCATATACTGGCTCATAGTGTAATTATAGTTTGCATTTAAATAGTTTTCATGTTGCAACCTTTGCTGTATAGCTTCTCTTCAAAATAATTTTAATAAATCACTAATTTTATACAAAAATTGAAATAAAATTCTTCATATTGCTGCAAAATAGCCTTTGTATAATTTTATTGTGCAATAAGTCATCATATAGAAAACAGAAATACTTTATTTGCAATCAAAAGATGCTAAACTCTTTAGACAGTGGTATAGCGTTCCCTAGTAGTTCACCTAGGTGAACGTTAAAATAAGCAGAGCCTTTATCAGAGCAGAAAGTAATAGCTACAGGCAGTGAACTAACAGCTGTGACAGAACACAATATTAAGGAACCTGTTAATTTCAATATGTGAAACGATATAACTTGTTGATTATCCATGTACGTCGGAGATGAGACCTGTACCAATGCTCTGCTCCTCTGGCACTTCATCTGAGGTCATTTGAGCCTCAGCTTGTTCTGCTCCATGTAGTCTAAAAGTATCAAATCGGCCTTCTTTTATCTTTGCCTGTAGCCATGGAGAGCATTGATGTGGGGTTTTTTCTATGTCTTTAATGCTACTGACAGCTAAGACAGCTATTACACATATTTGTGCATATATATACAAATACGTGTTTGGATATATA
>JABFEA020000098.1:18646322-18665082 GCA_019775915.2 Cyphomyrus plagiostoma | reverse complement strand
ACATTGACGCTCATAGTGTCTGTAGTGTTACCTTGCAGTATTTATTCATTCATTCTGTTGCATGCAGGTACACAAAGGCATTACATTGAAACCTGGCGAGACAGTTTGTTTTATATGTCATCTTGAGCCACTGGCATTTGTAAATATTATAAATAAAGTTGTGATTGAGTTTTGAGTTTGATCGTTTGTTTCATTTTCAAGTTCAGTGATTTTGAGTAAACTGGCTAGTTAGCTTGCTAACTAAGCTGTGTGATTGTTCAAGCTGAGCTAGAGGCTTTGAAGCGTGGCAGACATGGCAACCAATCTTGTTGACTTCATTCTAAAGTTCTTTGATGAAGCAGAGCAGAATTAGCATGTAAGTAGCTGGCCAGCTAAAATACCTGATTACCAAGGTATTCCCGCGTTGTGCTTCCTCCATTTTAGAAATCACCAGCCACAATATGACATGATTTTCTTTTTTTCACCGCTAAAATTGGATTTAAAGACAACGTTTTAACCTCAGCTGAAGTTAGTTGAAATGATTTATTAAAATGCCTTGTAAACACACTTGGATACTAATTCCAATTATTCCATAATAGTGTGAAACAATAATGGTTAAAACTTATTTTAACCCGCCGGGGTTTCCTGTTGTGTACCTACCCTAGATCACATATTTTCATTAGCCTCCCTGCAGCAGGAGTGCTCCCTTGTCCTGTTATTAGAAAGGATTATTGATTATTGCTCTGACTGTACCCTCCTTAATGTTGCTCTGTGGTATATCAAATTTTAGATACATTAGAGAATTTCTCCAGGGTTAGGTCAATGTATGTAGCTGATGTAACTTGGGGACCTCTGAGTAAATTCTGTGAAACATGGACTCTTATAGACATCCTGTTTTTTATAGTGAAGCTGGAGTTTAAAAGCCTGAGTATATGCATGCATACATATTTAGTTTTCATAGAGAAATGGATGGATATCTATGTGGAAAAACTAAGAAATTCTATGTGTAAACTGCAGCTTACACATGGGGTATGCATCCCACAGCCAATGTATACCTTCATTTAATGGGTTTAGAAGTTGTACATATGCATGCTGTCAAGCAATGTTCCTTAACAACAGTTTATGGAAGTTTGTCATTGTCTCATTGTTGAAACGTTATATGACAGTAAGTCGATGTATCATTTATATCGCCCAGCCGCACAGTGTGCTGCGTAGTATTGTAAACAGGGAGTAATTTTTGAAGAACTTTTTGCTTATTAGCATAGGTAATTTCACTGTTAAAAATTACTTTATATCATGATGTACGTCTTCCTTCAGAAATATAATTATGATCACAGGTTTGTGTTTGTGCCCTGTGCTGCACTGTGATATGATGCAGGGTGTCTCCTGTCTTGTGCCCTGTGCTGCCTAGGGTAGGCCCCAGGCTAGCACTCTACCTGTGTGTGGGATAACTGGCTATGGGGGATAGATATTCAGCATTTTTTCAGGCTTACAAATCTATTCCCCCAGCCAGTCTCCATGTATCAACTTATGGTTTCTGTGATCCTGAGCCTTATGCTAAGAAACAGAAGGCAGAAGCAGGGTTTGCTCTGGACATATGTGTAAATCAAAGTTTTCTTTTACAGCTCTCTTATGGCTCAGGCAGGACTGGAAACAATAACCAGTCATCACACTGAACGTACAATGCACTTCTGGGAAATTAAATCTGTTTTCCAACAGTCATTACTAACAGGAGAGGTTAGTTCCAGAGAGAGGAGACTTTGGTCTTGTCTTGTGGTTAGCTGAGCTACACAGATTATTAACCTTGTTTATGCTGCTGTAAGAAAAGCTGATAATAACCATTATGAACACAGTATACTGAGCATAATCAATACTTGTGGACCTAATGGCTTCATCAGAAGTATGCTGTGGGGACTTCACTATACTGTATATAACTCCCTTCAGAGCCTTGACCTAGATGCGTTTGATCTACACTGATGCCCATGTATCTGATATGTATATGAACCAGGAGCATAGATATGGGTACAGGACATGTCCCTACCAATATTGTAAGAGTACCGTGTGTTAAGGGGGATGGAATATTTGTGGCTGATTTGGTCTCTACCAGTGTTGAAACCAAACCTACACATTTAAGACGAACAAAAATATGAATTCAAGGCCCCTAGTTCAGTTTTTTTCTTCTTCTTCATTTTAGTCAACACTGGAAAGCTATGGAAATATGAAACCCCCGCTGGCTGAGCCTTCACCGTGCGTTGGTGTTTAAAAGTTTAATGTTAAATTTGTCTGTGACCCTCTACTTTAAAAGTGATTTAACTATGCATGGATGGATACTGCATTTGCAATTACTGAAAAAAATAATAATAAACGCTTACAGTATCATCATAAGTCTAAAGAGCAGTTGGACGCCTCATGCTCATGTTTGTTCTTTTTTCCACGATTCCTAAGTTTGACTACATATTTCCCTTCCCTTTATCATTGCCTGTTTGTATTCAGTGAGCTTGTCCCTGCCATACCCTCTGGTCCTGTGGCTCCGTGAAAAGGATTCCCTGCTGCTGAATTGAACTGTCACTCCTTACTGAGTCCCCGTCCCACGAACACCTTCTGTTCACCAGGATTTTTATAATATTCATTTAATAACTCAACCGTATTGCGACAATGTTTATATTAGTCAAAATGTAGTTATTTACTTACTTGGACAGCAAGATTAAGTGCTTTTTGTCTTGAAATCAGTGTAGGACTACTTAATATTTTAAATGGTAAAATTTTAAATTTAAAAATAATCAGTAAGAAATAGTGAATAAAACTGAACTGAAGGCATGCAGCCTTTTTTGTAACACAACCTTATCAGCTTGACGTATAGCATGATCCTAAACTTTAAACTACTTTAATGATCGGTCTGTATATCCCTCAGTGTAGTTATAGCTTAGATCATATTTCATGCATTTGCTTTCATGCAACTGAAGAGTGTGTCTTTTGCCATTTGGTTCAGATTGGCTTTGAGAGACATATTAAGCAGTAAATTATTTTCAAGGACATATTTCAGTTTATACTATAGTGTGCAAGATGTACTACCAGTATACAGAAATGGGACACAATCTTTTGTCAGGAATACATTACAATGATAGTTCACAAATCAATGTGGTTATAACAATGGACATTAGAGAGATATGGTTTAAAGCTGAATTAAAATCTAAATGTCAGCGCACAGAGCCTAAATTCATATTTCCAAATATATTAGTGTCTCATTTTCAGTTCAATATCACTTTCACAAAGGTTCACAGTTCTGTTTTACTGAACTGTCTCATTAAGTTGTTCATTTTTTCATTTAATTTAAACCAACGTTACATAAATCTTTTTGTTAGCTGTTATTGTTTCTATACAATAATAGCAGAGCTTTTCTTAAGCATTTTTCTCCCTCTGGGGGATAACTCTCATATGGCTATTCTTCATCATAGTCTGATATCTCAGACTTTGTGTGGTTAAGACAGAAACTATAAGACAGAGATATTCCATTTTGGAAACTGGAAGTTCACTGGCAGGTTACCAGAAATAAGACATGTGCCACTTCATCAGTCATCACATGACAGTCCTCCTGTATAAAACCATGAGAGCTGCATTTTAAAAAGAAGCTATGGGTGTATAGAAGGATGGCACAGCTGTTTATAGATCATCTAGGCATGCCTAAGAAGCCTCAAGCAAAAACAAGAACCCACTGATTCTGAACTGGGTTAAGAATTGGGTATGAAAAATGCCCACAAAATAAATGAAATGGACACTGTTTTCGATGATTCCTGGTGTAAACTGTGATCTGCTTTCACTCATATAGTTCTTTAGATGGATACCTCTGCTTACACAGTGCACTTAAATGCTGCAGTTGTGGCAGATTGGTAGGTTGTTGCTGTTTTCAAGTTGGCTGAAAGAGAACGTGATTTGTTTGCAATGTGTTTGATAGCTGTATAGTACCTTAAGATGGTGAGTCACGATGCCACTGACCATGTTTTTAAGCAAACAGCAGAGAGTGCCGGTCACAAATGAATAGGAAAGGTTTTCCACAATTGCTTGTCCTCATAGAACAATAGCATGTCATTTATTACATACATCTTTTTTTGTTTTTTTTTTTTCTCGCGCATGTGCTTCCACCCATTTTGCCTACTTTTGTTTTCTAGGGGACCAACACCGGCCGGGGCGATCGCAGAGCTATTATGGTAGGCCTGCATACTCCCATGATCCATGTCTGTGTTTGTGGTGGATGTGTGGTCTTAACCCTACAACATGCAAGGACAAGAATTTCCCGTCGTACGTAAATGTGATGTGGTGATGTGTCGTCTATCTCACTGCCTAGACCCAGTATTTAGTCTCTTATACTGCCACCTTCAAAGTGTTCGTTTCTCTGATCTCTTGGTCTATGACTCCATCTGTCAAGAAGACACCTGCAGCAACAAGGATAAAGACAGTTTTTAATGATGTTACTTCTTATTAATTAAAGAAGACATCAGATAAATCTGTGCTTATCTTTGCTGATGACTCGTTGAACCTCTGTCCGTGGAAAAAAATTGAGAGAGAAGACTTGCACCTTTAAGAGGATTCATGGGGCTTGGAGGTAGCTTCTAATTAATACAGTCAATGAGAATAAAAAGGTTAACTGCTAACATTTGTTTTATCTCAAGAACAATGTGTAATTTGTCCACCTTAAAATGATTTGTTTTTAAATGTACCTATGAGATGAACATGTCTTCAAAGGAGATATATTCTTCTTGTAATAATATATATATTATTGCATCTTGTCGGTTTTAACAATGCAGCAAAAATTGGTTGTATGAACACACAAGTCATGTTAAGTTGCTGTACTAATGGTATATATATGTATTTCTTTGAATTCACCAGTGATTTACACTAACTGTTTTTTTTTGTTCTATTTTTGCTATGTAATATATAAAATCTCATACCCTTTTACATTTTTTTTCTTTTCTTGTTGTCTATTTTGTCCCCACGTAGTCTTAATATATATTTTTTTTTCTATAATAAGATCACGTCTCTGTTTAGATACCTTTTCTCAAGACTAAACAGATACAATGGTAACACTGTCCTTATCTCCTGTCACCCTATTTTCAACTGACTGTAGTGGATCAATACCCTTCATATGTGGTGACTATTGCTTTACAATATTAGTCTTGCTATTGCAATGTCCAGCTCCATTTTACTTCTGCTTCTTTCAGAGTAACTTCACTTGTATTAACACACCAACAACACTTAGGTTGAACCTCTTCCAGAAGTTTGCATGTTTGTTGTTTTCTGGTTAATCTGTCTAATGTCTGCTAATGGGACAGAGACTGGTACTTACATTTTAGGAAGTGTCCATTTTGATGCAGTATTGGGATTCTCATTTCAGAATGTTATTTTGTAATATTAATTATTCCTTCTACAAAACCAGCAGATTACAGAGGACTGAATATCAAAGAAAATGCTCTGCCATTATGGGTTAACAGGGGATCAAATTGCAGGAGTAGCATGGGTCATTCAATATGGTAGCGTGCAATGAGGTGGTTGAGAAACGTGTTGACCCCTTTGAAAGGCACTTAAGCTGCAACGTACATGGTGCATTGCAGAGTACATCTGTCAATACATGACATTTGCTATTGCAAGTCCCCATAAATGTAGGTCCTTGTGTCTGGTTAAACATTTCTTATAGCAACACTGAGCAGTATCTCATTTTTACCTCGATAGAGTACCGGTTCCAGGCAGGCTCTCCTGGGTCACCATGTCAGTTAATCAATGCCTGCTACAAATATTGTGTAGGGAATCTTAAAACCGATTTTTAAAGGATCATGTCCAGTTTTTGGCCTTGAACTCTTTGCAGGATCCAGGTCTTTAGTGTTCAAAAGCGTAAAGCATCAGAATTCTTGTGTGGCTTTGATTTAGCATAAAGGTGTTCCTAAGAATTTTGGTAGTCTTGAAAATGGGGTTGGATAATGAAACAGATCCTTACATGTTCTGCATGTATGTATGTGTGTGTGTGTGTGTGTGTGTGTGTGTGTGTGTGTGTATATAATGTACAATTAATTTATTTACCACTAATACACTAATACAGAATGGCGCACAGACTGTTACATTTTTAACACCTTATTTGGAGAACCTTACACCTGGCATTAATAGAATTCATAGAGAGGAATGTATCCATGGGGCTGGTGAGAAAGGAGAGCACTACACGGGATGGGGAGCAGAGAACACAAACCAATCAGGACTGATTTTGAAGTGGTACTACAGCCCAGATACACTGAAACCAACACAAAGTCAGTCACTTTAATGTGAGATAACTGTGGGGTACCGGAAGATTGGGCTCTTGAAGGGTTCTCATTTTTGTCTGGGCACTGTTGTTGTTCTTTTTGAGAAAGCTACTTAACCTCAATTTTCTTAAATATGGTGTATAATGATAAAACAATCACCATGGAAAGGGAATTTGCCAAGCATATAAATAATCATAATAATGTCACAGCAGGCTATTGTACTGTATTCGCCTCAAGACAGAACCGCGAGCCCTCATAATTTAATAAAGGCAGCTATTATGGCATTTAGCACAGCAATTAAATGGTAACATTTCCTATCGGCGGTTAAATGCCAGGCCCCTAGACTGGTACTTACCTAGCAGTACACTATTCTTCCATCTGGAACTGGGGAAAAGGGGGGGCGGCATTGAGCCATGGTCCGTATGTGGCGCTGTCAATAGGCTGGGGAGGGAAAACAGAGCCCAGCCACCGCCACGAAGGGCACTGCAGCATAGGGGCGGCCACACTTCACACATGGCTTTGGTAATTAAATGGCATGGACTCTTGTTTTTCAAAGGACCCCGGGGGATGCAGACAAAAGAGGAAAAGGTCCAGCTTGCAATGGATCTGGGTCGTCACTGCCGCCCTCTCTTGTCTCCGTACCCGGCTGTGGTCCAGCCCCAGGGGGGTTTTCATTAATTTTCGCACAAATGTCTGCTGCTGGCAATAATGCTTGTATATGACATGACATTTAGATGGCCATTCAAGAGCCCGCTTTTGGTAAAACCAACTTATTAATAACACCATTCCATTAAGTCTGCAATCCTCTATTACTGTGGTGTCTTGCATTTCACGATTGTCATTAGCAGCCACTGAGTCAAATCATTTCAACCTCACATTTTTCTGCTTTTTACGTCTCATGTTAGTTGACGGCACTCTGCATTTATTCCTGTGGACAATAAGGCTTATGTGTAATTCTGTAGTCAGATTGCTGTTAGCCAAACTTTCTGGCAAGCTGCAACATTTAGTGGGTTCCATACTTATGCATTTGTTAACCAGATGTGAATCATAACTTGTTGTAATTCTGTAACATTCAGGGACGTAAGCATTGTGCCAAAACAGTGGCAAGGAAAGGAATTGCACTTTTCACTGCCCCTAGGGAGCAGAGAACAAAAAGTTGCATCTAATTCACATAAATAACGGCCTTGCGGATGACGCAGTCGAGCACATCGCCCGGAGGCTAAAGAACTGCTCATGCAAATGAGCAGTGAAAATTTGGCTTGTTTAACCTTTGCTTTCCAGCCGAGTTATGAGCATTTTTTTGTGGAAATCTTGAAAGAAATTAGTAAAGCTCTCAACATCATTACTTATCAGACGAGTGGTTTCTTTGTGCTTAGATCGTGATATCTGGCGTCATTCATAGGAAGGTGTTCTCTTGAACTGATTACTCATCCAGCCATGTCATAGAAATCAAATGCCCAGCAAGTTTCCAATCACCCAGCAATACTGAATTGACTATTGAGACAAGTTATGTAATATTTTTATATTTGCATAATGGTTTGGCCTGGTAGCTTCACATCCTTTTTTTGTAAATCTTACTAAAATATTTTACATGTGATCAGGCTCTGGAAATGTCAGAATGTTGAATCATTGGTATGCCATCTGGTTATTCATTATGCAAAATTTGCATGGGTGTCCTTGTCAATGTATATTGAATATGATTATAACCATGGAGGAGAAAAGCAGATGTGAACTATCGTTAGATACTGGGTTTCAGCTGGACTTTCATTTACTCTTTCAATATTATTATTTAAATAAATCATGTACCCCAAAAAAATCCTGGAACAAGTAGCTATCACAGCTATTATCAGACAACCTCTGGAGTCTCTGGCGGTATTAATGCCATTAATAAGAACATGTATTTAATAAAATCATAATACCAGTAAAGTAGTTCACAGATATATGCAAATATTTGCATTATAGATACTTCTGTCAAACAGCAAGTTTTAGCCATAGACAATGTTTTTATTAGACCATCTCATTACTGGCTTGTGGGATACATTGAGTCTGTTTTGTGTAGGTGTAACAGAATTGTAATGTGCCTAAAGTGATTGTAAAAATATCACTTCTGGTAGAATTTCAAGTAGAAAGTACAGCTGCAATTAATGAAAGCAAACATTAGACATAGAGTTTTATTGTTTTTTTAATTTACAGTAATAGCGCACAATCTTTGTCATTGTCATCATCATTATCATAGCCTGTATTTTTCTGACTTAGCTGACTGAATGTAAAGAACGTGTCGTGTTTTTAAACCTACAGCTCTATGACCTAATGACTGCAACTTGTCTCAAGAGAGGCAGCATTGTTGGGAGCTTGAGTCCCACCTCTGCTGTGTGTGTGTGTGTGTGGATCTCCGATGTTCCCCCAGCAGTTAAACAGAACGGAGTCTCCAGATCAGGGATTCTCAAATTTTTTGATCAAGGATCTACATCAGATTTTTGTTTAAAGTCAGAGGTCCAGAACAATTTTCAACAACAAAACAAGATTTTGTGAACTAAAATGAATTAATAATGATTTTCGATATATGTGTATAACCATAATGGGGGGTGGGATTATGATGCGTTATGTGTGTGCAAAATATAGTGTTTCTGCATTTCACACCACATTAAGCCTTTTTTATGTTAACCGTATAGATTCATAAGGTGCATTATCGGCTGGGTCTGGATTAACATCCAGTTCAGTCCACAACTAGACCTTGGTCCAGACATTGAGAACCCCTGCTCTAAACTGAGCATTGTATATCCTCCTGAGACCCAAGGACAAAAGTGTCTTTCAATTGTAGGTTATTTGTCTTTGGAAGGAATATGACATCTTACAATTTAGATTTTTTCAAATTTATTTTTATTTTTAGTTTCATAGCATGTCCTCTTTAGTGCACAACAGGAATAAATACATTTCCTAACATCAGTGAAAAGATAAATGCAAAAATAAAATGTCCACTGCGATGGACATAAATGAATGGGTGGACTCTCAGGGGGTTACGACTATGAGTGTGTGTGTTTGTGCAGGTGCCCTGTGGTGGATTGGCATCCCCTGCAGGGTGAACCCCAGTCTTCTGCCCTTAGCTGTCTGGGATATATTGTACTGAGCTGAACACGAGAAATTTTTGTTAATCAACCCCTTTAGTTGTTCAAACACTCACACTTGTTCTGCAGAAATTGACAATAGCTGTCAGACATTCCCAAAAAAGGTTCTGTTCTAATCATTCCTGCTACCCTCTCTCATACTGTACACCCGCTTTCCCCCATCGCAGCTAAATGAGCTGACATGAAGCCCTTGACTTGAAGAAACCCAATTTACAGAGCTGACTTACCCGTTAGGTAGCTGACAGACTGCTTGTGTTTGACAGGGCACTTTTGGGTGTGACTTTAAAGGGATTCACTTCACTGCGGCTTTCTCAGAAGCAACTAATTGGCCCCTGAGTCAAAGCATGTTGATGGAAATGCTCTATTATTTTCGTTAATTATACTACAGGAGCGAGGTTGTGTTTTCGTATTTTCGCACCCAAGTATAAATGTAGCTAATGGTCGCTGCTTTTAGAAGTGATGCATTGCAGACAGTTAGTCTAAAAAGCAACACAAATGTCTCCTGAAAATTCAAAGTGAAACAAAAGCACAGAATGTATTTGTTATTCAGATTAGATATAGAGTACAAATTTCTTTTTGTGATTTTAGCCAAGTATAATGGAGACGTATAAAAGTAAGGTTCATTTGCAGTGTATTTGGGGTTGTATGTTTTATAACTTTTTATCAACTGTTGTACAAAAAGTGCCATATATTTGTTGTTCATTGATGTTTACTTATAACTACATTACATTCATTCTCTTCTGTACCATATGCTTTTACTCATCAACCATTGTGGATTTCACTATCTTTTTTTCCCTTAAACAAAAACTACATATAAAGAATTTGCCTTTTCAGTTGCTCAGCTGTCAAACTGTGGGGTTATCCAGAAAACCCCTGTGACCTCACTGTTTATGCCTCAAAGGAGAAATATGAGAAAAGAATGTAGCCATGGGAACAGCATTATCTATGTAGCTGGAAAGAGCGTAAGCATAAAATGGCCCTTTATAACAGGTCTGGATGCCATGGGAATATCGGAGCAGTTTGAAAGCTTGACTTGTCTATGTGTTGCATTTTAAAATGCAATGACTATATTCTGAATCAGGATGATACAGCAGTTGAATGGAGTGCATCTGTTTAACACTCTTAGTAATGCATCTTGAGAAGCACAGACCAGCAAACCATTGTACAATCCATGTAAAATGCAACAGACTTGGTAAAGCACTTTCTCTCTGTCAAGTAAATCCTAAAGCCAACTGCTCGATCATTGGCTGCATTGCCATTCTATCATTATAAAATAAACGTAAGAGAATGCAACATGTTACATAACAAAGCATCATTAGAATGAGTATGTGGAGGTGTATGTAATAAATGGATTTCTATGGCAGCAAAAAAAGGTATCACTCCCAAAATGTTATTGAAGAGACACTCCACGTAAATTGTACCTAAGAAATGTTCTACAGTGATATCACTCTTTTCTGTTGGTCCCACTCTTCCTCTAGCTTTCCATTTCTGACTTTCACTGCATCTTTCAGGAACATGTTTTTAATATTTGTTACAGAATGTATTATATCTACAAACTGTAATGTGAAATAGCTTGTTCCTGGAGGACAGCTTGAGAACAAAGGGACTGTAATTAGACAGCCAGCAGGAATGCATCTTCCCTTTAGTTTAGAATCATATGAAGTTCCTCCTATCAAGAAGAAAGGAAATATACCATGGTTGGAAATGTTTTGTGTATACATCACCTCTTTCATCTTTTCATTAAAAAACTGTTTTGCCACCTATTATATAATTTAATGTAGTCTAGGGATCATACTGGGTTTAAACTCTGCTCATTATATATTGTAACGGTCTGACATATTTTTTTCCACCAAAAGTGACCTGGGTCATTCACTCTGTTAGAAAGTCTTATTTTCATATCGCTTACTTCTCAGAAAATGCTGTTTTTGTTTTGACTTAAACTGTGTGTTCAAAATGCAGTATCGACAAGGACAAAACAGAAATGGCACAGGAAGCTAGCCAGCAGAAAATATCATTTACATTGCCTATAATGGAGATGCTTAGTGTGTCTTCCCGAGTTTTGGCAGATCACAAAGTGACGAGAGTAATGGAAATTTCAAGTCCAAATATCATGAGCTCATAAAGTGCAGCCCTACAAACAATGTTGGTTCTTAATCTTTCTATCAATCAATCCTCCCCACTGTACTGTACGTGTTTGATTTAACTGTATATATAAGTCTGCTTGTACATTCCCTTGGCTGTTTTTCAATAATAATATTTCCTTGCATTTTTATAGGTAATCACCAACATAACTATAACCATCTGCCACTTACTAGTCCAACCTGTACACCTAAGAATGGTAAGAAAATAAGTTGACTGAATGATATTTTGTGAATTTGGATATAAGGTTAAAATAGCAGTGTGTTTATATTAAAATATTTGAATAGAAATACCTCGGTACCATGGTTGTTCTGTTTTGCTTTATACTTTGCATGATGCCAGTTTCACATCTCCCTGTATCTAAATCTGTACACGTAACTTCACACGTACTGTGTAGATTATTACATTGCTTTTTTTTTACTGTTATTTTCTAATTATATTGTACCTTTGTTTTAAAACTGATTCTTAAACAGAGTCTTATTTTGGTATTTCATTATTTGCATAGTCTCTGGAGTGTTTCAAAGCATATATATTCGCTACATGGTATACCTATTTAACTGTGCACGGTATTTGACCAATACACCAAAAAATGGAGAAAGGGTGTATCATTAAGAGCTTGCTTTTTGATATTTCGTAAAACATGATTGAAAAAGAAATAAAGGATCCTTTATTATAAGAAATGCAAAACAGAACTGCCATTGTACTGAGGTATTTATATTCAATTATTTTAATAGAAATTAACCAGAACATGCAAAAATATACACATTTGTCCTGTCCAGCAGGCAGATCAAAATCATTACAAAATTGTTACTTTTTTTAAGTGAATGCATAACTTGCCATATACATTAATGTAGAGTTAATTTCCTAAAAGCATCCATATATTTGGATTTTCTTTTCTAAAGGCATTGCATTTATAGAATTTAGAAGGAGGCATAATTACATTTTATATTAGAACGAGATAACATCTAAAATTAGATTTGTAGCTTTTCAACAGTACCAATACAATGAGTGTGCAGTGTAAATGAGAGCATGATTGCTGTATGGTTTTTGAGTGTTGTAGAACCCAGTGTAACATCTCTTGTATATTTGAAAGCCTTTCACCACATACTGCATATAGGTCTGATCCAGACTGTGATACACCTTCACTTGCCCCCCACAAAAAAAAAATCTATAACTTAAATGCAGGATGACATGAATCGTAAAATACTGGATCTGAAATTCTTTACTGAAATCTTTCAAAACCCCACCTACTCCACTGGATTAATTACATAGAATGGTTTGCAATGGAAGTACTTGAAATTGCCACTGGCAATGTGTTGTGATGGGTATCAAGTACAACTTAGCTGTAGAATCTTTTTGTTGTACATTCTGGCACCTTCATAATTTACAATATATACATTATATTGTTGTTTGACTTCTTGATATAGTCTTTTTGGTAAGAACATGCATCCTTATGCATTTATTTTGTATTGTGCTTTCCCTGATTAAATCAGCTTCATATGCTTAATTCAAGATTTCTTATTATGTAAATAACACCCTGTTTTATGATGAAAAAGAAAGGATTTTTTTTTTTATCACCAAATGTGATTAAGACAAGTTTCTTACAAAACGTCTATTACCTTACAGACAAAAAAAGACAATACGTCTGTAGTTTTACTAATTTACTTCAAGGTAAGAATTTAAACTGAGGAACAGTATCCTAAAAAATAGTCCCCAAATCCCTCTCCAATTGTATTTTTTATTAGTTTTCCATACTTTTACAATATACACATGCACATGCTATATAGTAGCAGTATCCTAAGGAACATAAACGACACTGTTGTTTATGTTCAACAGTGGGCAGCACAAAATATGCGCAGGCATTTTTCTGGTTGTTCTGATTTTCAATGACTGTGGCAAATTACCTGAAGAACATTTTTCACCATAGAATAATCATAATTAGTGCCAGTAGTAATTTATCTTTAATACGCATATAATGTTTCATAATTTTTTTATGTTCAACTTGAATGCTTCTTCTAGCATTTGGCTGTGAAAAATAATATTGTTAATTTAAACGAATGCTTAATTAAAACACACGATTTCATTAAGCCAGAAGAAACTGTAATATAAGAAATTTTTGATGAATTTCACATTTTCAACTTGGAGTTTTATTTAATTTAATAATACATGCAGTTAGCTAGTTGGTGGCACTGCCAGATCATAGCTGTAGGCTGGGGTTCCGATCCCAGCCCTGCTTTGTATGTGGCCTTGGCATGCTCTCCCTTGGCTCGGCATTCTCTGGGACGATCTGGCGACCTCCCGCAGCTCAAAGACATAACTGAACTACTGCCTGTAAATTGTCCATGATGTGTGTGTGTTATTGTGCTCTGTGAAAGACTTGAGTTCCCATTCAGGCTTGTGATACTTCCCGGCTGGTCCACCCACGACCTGTACTAGATAAGTGGCTGATAAAGTTAACAACTTAATGCCTGTAGCAGTGTACTCGTTTTTTGTCTTTTTCCTCCCTCTTGTTGTGTGTGTGTGTGTGTGTGTGTGGATTAGATTTTACATTAGTAAAATAATTATTTAGACAAAATGATTGCCTTGCATACCTGTTTGGTTTTAGATTATAATGTAAAATAGTAAAATACAAGTAAATGCAAATAAAATACAAATACAATATGATTGTTGGGTAAGCATTTGAGCTGATGGAATCTAACTATTCTAAATTATCTGCTAATCTCATTGTGGCGATTTCATCCATGAAAATCCATGAAAGTCCATGATACCTACATTTGGGGTCCCAGCATCCTAAGGATGTAAATAAGCTTAATGAAACTATTGGCCTAATACCCTCTAAAGGTCATGGCATTTCCAATCCACTCTGCGCATTTTCAGCTTGGATAAATAACTGAAGTGCTGTACAGTAAAATGTCCACTGTCATTTTTAGATGAAATTTTACCCTTAGCCTTGAGCGTCAAATGAGCTACTCCTAAGTAATTTTTAAGAGTATATGACAATATGCTTAGCCGCATCTACATTTCGTCACACAAATCGAATACAACTGAAGTAAATTTTCAAAAGCGCATTCATATTTCTATAAAGAAAATATCACATTGCGAGCATCTCACCAAAAGAATTCCAGGTATGAATAAATTAATCTGTTTTTTGAATCCACAAATGAAGGATTTTAATCTGGCCAATTATCGCCACAAAACCAAAAAGACACGTGTCAATAATATGATACTACTGATGAATCTTGGCAGTCACTCTCTGATACCAGGAACGTGAGGAAGGAGACAGTGCTTTTCTACAACTTTTTTTAGGTCTTGACGTAATAAGGATAGTGGTGGGTCCTCACAGTCCCATTTTTGTTCATAACCTTGACAGTTATTTATCTGCTAGGGGGTAAAGACTTTAATATGACATACTTTCAGCATGAAAATCAATTTGTAAAACATTTTAAGTGAATCACAGAGAGAAATTTCATTAAAATATTAATGGAATCCATGAAAAGTTATGGAAAATCGATTTAAGGAGGTTTTTTCCATTAAAAAACTGACAAAAAAAACGTTAGTTCAAAACTGCGGATAAAGCTTGATGTAACTGGTGTCTTTCCACTGAGAAACTACAAAGTATTTTTTGTGAAACCATGACAACAAAGTAATTCTGCAGACTGCAGTTAACACAGAACCGGCCCCGTAGGTACCAAAATCGTAAGCAAATAACATTGAGGCAAACACTGAAGAAATCTGGAATAACTTCCATGTATATATACTAAACATTTTTATAATAAACATGAAATTAATTAGAAAAAAATATTCTTGAGCTTGTTTGATTGTAAAATTGTAGAAGCAGGTAAGGAAAACATAGAGGCATTACATGTAGAATTAATGTTTGCCGGTGAATTTAGAAGATATCCTGGGTGATGTGGTATTTGAGTGTAATCGGTCCAGGGCGCCAGGGTAAGGCAAGGGATGACTTTATTTTTAGATGTGCCATGAATCCACACCTGTCCCCTTTGTTAATGCGCCTGCATGTCATATTCCCGTTTCTGCTGTACTCTGCCTGCTTTTAAACCCGCTTTACCTGAGCCCCGTCATCCACACCCCCTAATCTGCCCTATGTCTGAATGACGGTCATTTGTCCTGCGGGGGTGGTGCCTCTCACCAGTGTCACAATATGTCCTGATGCTCCCCTGCTGAGCATAATGCATGAGGAAGACAGATGCAGGAAATAATCACATGTAAACCCAAGTGTTCTGCATGTGGATGCCTTTTCTACCTGCCTCCCCCCCCTCCCCCCCTCCAGTACCAAATGGCAGTGAATCCCCTGCCCTGTCCAGTCTTTCTAGGCATTGATTGTGATCTGATTGTGATCTTCTGTTCTCTTCTGTTTCCCTGCAGAGAGCACTCGGATGAACAGCATCCTTACCTCGCAGACAGAACCCTATGATCTGTCCTTCTCGCGCTCGTTCCAGAGCCTCTCCCACCTGCCCCCCTCCTATGAGTCAGCAGTGAAATCAGACCTAAATAAATACTCCTCTCTCAAAAGATTAAGTAAGTGTACCCTACCTTCAATTTACAAACTTTAATATATTATTTGATAATTATTCTTCAAATTTAAAAAATACACGGAAAAACAAATCAATATGCAATACTTAAGATTATAATAATGAAACTATTAATATCTATGTCATATGTTCCACTATGCCTGTTACAAAAATGAACTGTACTACCATATGATACAGTTTAATTTAGACATTGTTAATCATGAGGATATAACACAAAGTTATCCTTCACTCCAAACTGCTAAACATGCATTAAATTCAAAGTCACTGGCAAAGTTTTGTGTGATTTTTGATGATAAGTTCACATTAAATAAGCAGAACCAACCTTAGCTTCTACTAGGCAAACAAGCAATATATTAAAAGGTATTCGCCGCAGCTTTTCTGCCGTTGTACAAATGTAAGGGTGCTTATATAATTTCGGTACTTTAAGATTGTGCAGCGTTTGTTGGTTTTGCTCAATATTATATATTCTGATTAGACATTTTTTCTCTTACTGCAGTGCTTTATGGGAATCAATTTTGAAGTAACCTCTAGGTGGCTTTTATATCAAAAGGAAGGAGTTACAGTATATTTTAACAAAGTAATAATAATAACAATATTTCCTCTGTCTAGAATTGTTAAATGAATAGTCATTGGCAAAAAAACTGCATATGAATTCATATAAAATCCATCCATCCATCCATTAACTACCGCTTGTCCGGGGTTTGGATCGCGGGGGTAGCAGCTTCAGGTGAGATACCCAGAACTCCCTCTCCCCAGCTACTTCTACCAGCTCCTTGGCGAGGATGCCGGCTGAGGCGTTCCCAGGCCAGCCGAGAGATATAATCCCTCCAGCGTGTCCTGAGTATGCCCTGGGGCCTCCTCCCTGTAGGAAATGCACGGAAAACCTCTCCGGGTAGCTGTCCAGGAGGCATTCACACCAGATGTCTAAACCACCTCAACTGGCTCCTTTCAACGTGGAGAAGCAGCAGTTCTACTCTGAGACCCTCCCAGGTATCCAAACTTCTCACCCTATCCCTAAGGGAGAGCCTGGACACCCTGCAAAGAAACCTCATTTCGGCTGCCTGTATTCGCAATCTCATTCTTTCGGTCATTACCCATAGCTTATGATCATAGGTGAGAGTAGGGACGAAGAAGGACTAATAGATCCAGAGCTTTCCTTTCCGATTCAGTTCTTTCTTAGCCACGACGAACTGCTTGAGCGCCTGCAAATCTATAGACACCGCTCCGATTCATCTGTCTAACTCGCTTACCCTCACTCGTGAACAAGAACCCAAGATACTTCAACTCCTCCACATGAGGCAGTACCTCTTCCCTGATCTGAAGAGGGCAATCCACCCGTTTCCGGCTGAGAACCATGGTCTCGGACTTGGAGGTGCTAATCCTCTTCCCCGCCGGTTCGTACTCGACTGTGAACCACCGCAGAGCACACTGGAGACCCCCAGCAGATGAAGCTAACAGGACAACATCGTCCACAAAAAGCTGCGAGGCAATCCTGAGGCCTTACTAGACACCCTCAACACCCTGGCTGCACCTAGAGATCCTGCCCATAAATATTATAAAGAGGACTGATGACAAAGGGCAGCCCTGGCAGAGCCCAACCCATACTGGGAACACGTCCGACTTATTACCAGCAATGCGGACCAAGCTTCTGTCCGTTCATACAGGGACCGAATCTCTCACACCATTTGCTGACCTCCATTCGCTGTTGAGAAGGCGTGTCAGCCACGACATCCCCACAACATTCAGAGCCTTTAGGTATTCAGGGTGGATCTCATCCACCCCTGGGGCCCGGCCACCACGCAGCTCTTTAACCACCCTGGACACCTCAGTCCCAGTGCAGTTGGAACTCTGCCAGAGGTGCGAGTTAAAGCTCTGGCAAACAGGAGCCTCTGCCAGATGTTCCAAGCAGACCCTCACTATGCGCTTATGGGCAGCCCCTCTCCAGGAGATTGGTTCCAGAACCCACGCTATGCATTGAGGTGAGCCCGACTATATCTAGTCAATACCTCTCAACCTCACGCACAAGCTCAAGCTCCTTCCCCACCAGAGACGTGACATTCCATGTCCCGAAAGCCAGTTTTGTCATCCGGGGATCGGACCATCAGGGCCTCCGTTGGCCGCCACCTGATCCACAATGCACCGAACCCCTGTCCTTTCTCTCGCGGGAGGTGGGCCCACCTGGGGACAGTCCCGCGTGCCTCTTTCGGACTATGCCTGGCACGAGCCAAGGCCCAGCTACCAGGCACTCACCAATATGCTCCTCCCCCGGGCCTGGCTCCAGGGTGGGCCCTGGTCACCCAAGTCCGGGCGAGGGAAACAAGACTTTGATAAAATGCCTTATCATAGGGTTCTTTTGGATTGCTCTTTGTCTGGCCCCTCCCCTGGGTCCTTTTTGCTTTGGGAGACCCTACCAGGGGCTATTGCCCCCGACAACATAGCCCCCAGGGTCACTGAGGCATGCAAACCTCTCCACTATGATAAAGTGGCAATCCAAGGAGGAGGTTCATATACTGTAAAATATACATTGTCAATCTTACCTTTATGTTTAGTTGTGTTACACACTGAAAGGATGTGATCTTTTGCATGTATTCTTTCCAAATATCTCATGTCATTAGGAGGAGAAGCAGCATTTCAATGCAAGCAGATTCATTTTTGTTGTACAGCCACATTCTACAACAAA
>JABFEA020000098.1:18614753-18633964 GCA_019775915.2 Cyphomyrus plagiostoma | reverse complement strand
AAATCAGAGGAAGAGTATTTCCTCACTCTCAAGCAAGAATCCAATTTCCCCCACAATGTAGGCCTTGTGGGAAGGATTCCACCCCCCCAGTGCTGGGATGCACACATGGCCTGCCTCCACATTGCCCACCCTACACTCACCTTCCTTTGCTTTCCCTGCATTAATACTGCGTTACTTCAAAAAGTACCTTATTTTTTTTAGTTGATAACTATAAATATATGTTGAATATGTTCATTTTTTAACTTTCCTTAGTACTTTTTCCTAAGTGTTAAATAAATTTGATCTCAGTCATCTTTTCATAATCTTTTCAGTGGTCCCCTACGAAAATATAATCTAAGGCATATATCTTCATTACAAAGGTGGCAACTCATGTTTGCACGTTATTGATATTTCACGCCCACTATCCCGCAATCCTGTGGCAGTATACAAAAACGGGTGATTCAAGTGATCAGTTTCTGGAAAAATACCTGAAATAATGTTATTTGCCTTTTCATTGGCTTTCCTCTTTGAAACTGCTGAAAATAGGAGTTGACTCAACATTCAGCAAAACCCACAGGCTAGATAACCCAGAATTCACAGCACAATACAAACATGTTCTGTTAAAAGGAACTAAGATTAAGTTAAAACCAGGATTTTACATACAAGAAGATGACATAAATAGTTGCATTTGATTTCTGCAAACCTTTGCGGTGCATTGAATACATTGCTCTGGTCAACAATTGCTATTGGAAATTGGATATTTTTAGGTTTTTGTTAATAATATTCAAAATTATTAGCGATAGATGAGGTCAGAATTTAGTAGGACTACTTAATGTTTATTCTCCTCTGGGTTGCTGCTACCTTTTTGTACTGAAAAGATCTTTTTAAAAGTTTTTTTTAAAATGTTGTTTTAAAAAGAAAAATCATTACATATGTTTAATTCCAGCTAAACATTAGCAGCTAAGTGTCTCATTAGCACTCATTCTAAAGACGTAAATAATGTGGTCAAGGAAGGTAATTTGGATGCACAACTAACTTTATGTAAAGTATAGATACATATAACCAGAAATAAAAATATTTTGGCTTTCTTAAGTGAAGGACTTTCATTTCCGCTGAAGACTAATTGGTATTCACTTTAAAGACTGTAATGTAGGGCCACACAGAATTCAAATGCAAGTTTTAACCATAGCTGAGTTTTAAAGTGCCTTCCATCAGTAGCCACCTGAAACTTCCATAATGCTGTTTTACTGTTATCCATCCATCCATTTAGCCAGTACAAGGGCACAGTCACCATGACGTCCATCACAGGAATCACAGGAGTTAAGCCAGGGGACATTCTGGATAGGACGCCCATGCTAACTGCTATACATATCTATCGTTAAAATATATCTACTACAAAATGAATGAACTGAAAAGATACTTACCATTATTTAAGGAACCGTGGTATTTTTCAGATTTTTATTCTCAGGATTATTTGTGGTGTGACTCATATTAAAAGGGGTGGGAAGCAAGTCCTGTTATCCTCATAACCCGTCAATTATCTTTCACCATTTAATTGCAAGGTAACCGTGATTTTTGAGCCTTTAACGTGTCGATAATTCAACACATACACACAGGGTGCTATAGAGACATCATTCCACCACAAGTGTGCCTGTACACTGTGGGAGGAAACTGGAGAACCCAGAGTGACCTCCCCCCCACCAAAAAATAAATAAAAAGTAAGAACATGTAAACTCCACAGGCACATAGACCTGGGTGGGAACGAAACATCACAGCCATCACTGTGGTCTGCAGTCCGATTATTCTGTCTCAAGTAACAATTATTAAAAGGATTTAGCAGCCATACAATATACTGTAAGGATCGGCGGCAGTATTTACATTCACAATTTCCTGTTGTTCCATGAATCATTTGTTCCTGGGTAAAATATGTGATAGTGTGTTTTAGAGAATTATCACTGAAGAGGCAACAAACTGAAATGCAGACAATGCATCAACAAGATAGGGGATTTTTTTTTAACCAGTTCTGAATCCTACAAAGTGAATCCTTTCATTACTTGTCTGACAGTCTGACAAAGATGCACAGTGTCCGTAAGGCCTTTTTTCTCTATTTGCGTTGCTTTTTCTATAAATGCATAATACCTGATGCCCTTATAGTTCTTGTTCACACTAAAAGCTGAAGCCTTTAGCTCCGATCATGTTTTGAATCGGGGCTGTGCCATTTTGACCATAAGTTCTGGAGAAGGAGAAATAATTGGCGTGGTAGAGACACGGGAGGGCGGGGATAAATCAGCGAGGGTGTCTTATCTGACCGCTATACAAGCAGTCTTCACTGATATGTCAGGCATCTGCAATTTGATGGCGGCGCTGGGGGGTTGCATCGCTGCTCAAATCTACTCTTTGGTCTTCTGTGTTCCGCCATGTGTTTCAAAGTGTGAAAAGTGTCATTGGCAAGAGTGTTAATCAGAGGAGCAGCAGTCAGTTGCCTTTGGCTTTGTAACAGGCACAGGAAGAGTGCAGACAGCCTAGTCTAATCTGGAAATGACTCAATCACTATAGGACTGACACAGGAAAATGGAAAAAAAAATCTAAATGAAATGCATAAAAATGTGAAATGTGACAATGAAATGTAAAAAATTCCCCTCATTGGAACTCTTCTCATTTTGCTTAGTTACAATCATAAACTCCCGTATTTGTTCACATATGTAAAAAGGGGTGATTCATTGGTAGTAATATTGAAAAAAGATTCAGCTAGGGTTCTTATTTTTTTAATAGTGACTTTCCAATTTGCATATATGGGATGCCATATATAGATCATTTTGTATGTTTAAATGGGGGGGATGGTAGAAGGTTGAGGGGTACCTAAGGTGCTTTTACAATGCACAGGAGAAAGAAGATACAAAATTCATCCACAAATAGGTGTACAGCAGAAACCATACTTTATTAGGCTGTGTAAGGTGTATGAATGATGTTGGGAAACAAACTGCCGTCTGGAATTGAGAATACATCTTAATTAAATGATTTATTATATTATTCAGGAATGTAGTTTTAAGAAATAAATCAAATTCATGTTGCAGAAACAGATGATGCACTGATTACATGTAGAAAAGGTCACAGATTAGATTAAGCAAATTTGACTGAGGTGAGATTTGTAAATTAATGAAAAAAATATATAATTATATAAGCTCCGTTCAAACCTCTAGATCTGAAGAAGCAGAGCAACTCCAGCAAGGGTCCATTTGGATGGGTTCTCTTTGGTCTTCAGGCTGAACGTCCACACAAACGTAGGACCTCTCTGCCTGGTTTTGTATACTGGGCACTGGTACACATTGCGAGTCTCCTGCTTGTCTACGGGAATGGCTTTTATGAAGATGACAGGCATTGATGGAGTCAGCTCCTTCAGTCGGGCTTCGCTTATTATTCCCGCCTGCAGTACAAGACATCACAACACTGCTTGTTACAGAAGTGACACATTTTCAGTTTAATGCAATCCACAGTTAAGTTACACTGCAGCATTGGGGTTATACATGAAAATTACTACTAACTGCATTTTACATAGAAATTTTAATTCTTATTCCAATTGTTTAGTTTAAATTTAGTTTTAAATGAGATACAGGTGTTTTATAGTTTTTTATAGTATAAATTACATGATTTTGAATGTGTAGCTGAGCGAGCTAAGCTTCTGTGCCTGTGATCAGAAGGCCATCGGTTTGAGCTCAGCATCAGCAGAATAGTCGCGTCTGTGGACCTTTAACCCCTAATTCCATGGGCACTGCTGCAGGTGGCAGCCCGTTGCTGCCAAGCTCGCTGTCACCTATGTATGTGTCATGGAGACCAAAATGAGGTGAGTGAAAAGAGAATTTCCCCGTGGGGATCAATGAAGTATCATAATTTCATTTCAAATGCATTGACAGTTAACATATTTTTCCTAATGCACCCTATAAAATGTGTAGAACAAGCACGCTCTTTGGAAAGGGAAAAAAAACAGACACCTATTCCTTCAAGATCATTTTGGAAGTAGAGATGGCAATATTAATTCAATAATTTACTATGAGGTCTACTGTTTGATACTGGCAACTGAATCAATAGCTCAGCAATTTGCCTTAAGGATTTATTTTACACTATAGTGATAACTGCTCAGGGGGTTCTTGCTATAAACACATAAACGGCAATTTTGGTAGCTACTGTACGACAAAATGTACACAGTACACAACCTTAGATTTATAAAATTAAGTGCTATAATTTATTGAAAAACATATTGACCTCAAATTCCCTAAGAAGCCTAATTGTTTTAGCCAAAGGCAGCCACTCAAAGAAAACTGTACCCGTAAATGCATGTTGTTAGAATCATTCAGTATTTCTCTCTAAAACCTTCAGCATATGTTTAAGAATCCAGAAGAGTATGTTCTGTGTCACTGCTATGCCATTCTATAAACGTATAATCCATTTGTCCTGTAATGGCAGTTTAGACCCTCCATCCGGCTGTCTGAATTTGAATTTATGGATACATCCTTTCAAAGTTCTTCCAGGGTAGTTGAAACCAGACTGACACTAAGAACCCTTGGCATTACAGGCTTTCACTAAACACACATGGGATTGTTTTATATGACATATGGTCTATAATTCAACTTCCTTATGAAAATCTGTGCACTGTTAAGACTTGGAATTTACTTTCTGAGATTGTACGAATACAAAGGTAAAGGCATATGTGCCACTCAGAAGTCTGATGTATCTTTCAACCTTACCATATGAACACTCAGCATACATTCCAAGTGCCCATAATTCAAAAAGAAAATATGCATCATGTACTAAGACCTAGTACTGTACATTATAGTAAGTAGGGTGACTACTGAATGGAACTGATTAATCACAAAAAAATGTGTAATTTCACTATGCATCTGGATTTGCTGCAATTTAATGATTATTCGCTCTTTTTAAATGTTTCAATTAATACTTTAAGCAAATATCAAAACAGCCCATAACAAAATTAAGTATTAGTTCAGTATATATGCAGTACATTTTCACCAAAATGAGACTGTACACGTCTTTGATCTATCTGACACTCTCACTGTTCATTGATATGGAATCATGGCGGACCTCAAACCCCAGCTGATCAATGCACGCTCCTTTCTCCATTCAGCTTCACAGGATTGTGATAAATATGCAAAAAGGGTGCTTGAGTAGCAACACATGTGCATCCTTCCCTTTCCCATCGCAAAACACTTTCTGACTTCGCATCTATTCAAAATTCATACAGTACATGAATAATACATGACGCCACTATGGTATATTATAGGACAAGCACAGAGAGACTTTTTAGGCAGCAAGCGGAATGCCGTTTCTCTCCCCTGGAAACATTTGCCTCTGCATTACAGATCTTTTGTGTCACACTTTCTGCTGCCATGCTTGTCATGAGTCACAATTTTAAACAGATCAAGACGTCCACTGAACTTTATCTGCAAAATAGCACTTTGGGCCTGACAGTTCTCATCTTCTTCCTCACATATAGCACGCTAAGCTCTGAGGAATTGCCAGCACCATTTTGCTTATTATATGCAAGATGGTTTGGATAGCTTTTGCCTGCAGTGTACTGGGAGCCCATCCCTGTGCTGGCCAACTTAGCAGAGAAAGTAAGACTTCTTTGTTTTCTCAGATCTATTGATTCCTTAGTATAGCACAAAGCTCCCTCTCAAACTCTTCAGCGGCTCGTGTCCAGCACCACTCAGTCATGACGCAGTATGAGGTTGTACATTTTTTTTCCCAGATTCAGACACATCGACAAGCTCTGTTAGGCAAGCTATTCAGTTATTCCGCACAAGCTTTCAAAGTGACTTGTCAAGGGGAGATCTCTCAATATTGTTAAAATATAGTGTCACTCGTGGCACCTTACCTTTCTCCTTACTGCTTATCTGAAGAGAAAATCCACTACACTGAGGCTACACTCAATTTCCCTGCATGCAAAAGAGAGCGCCCTTGTCCAGGTATTGAAACTTAAAATCTTCCCAGACACACCTTTGTCTCTTACGCAGTACGCTTATCATTTCAATAATTTCAATAAATATGTCAGTTTCATGAGATAAAGTATATTGACTGCTTGATTGCTTTGTGAGAATATAGTTCAGGCTCATATTATATCACTTAAACTTTATAAGTATATCCTGCATAAATAGGATAATGCACAACATTTCATTTCTCCCAGAGAAACGGCTATGCAGATGACCTCTAGTAAATGGTCATCTGTAAGGTTGACTCTTCCTATGGTTTGCATTTTCACATGGCAGCTAACTCACACACTCAGATTTTTGACTGGCATACAAAACAAGGAGCCTGATCTTGATCAGCATCTACCTTTGCTATTTTCTCTGCAATGCTGACAAAATGATGCCAGCTTCTAATAATCTTTCCAGATTGATTTCCTTTTCTATTCCCTCATCAACCCCCCTCTTTTGTGCTTAAGGAAGATGATATCCCCCATTATCATAAAAGAAACAATCAATACATTTCTCTGTCAATCCTTTCTACTCCTTGGTTTCTTAGCACCCTGACCAAACCCTAAATATACCAAAAGAGTCAATAATCTCCTTTCCCTTGCTGTGTTTTCCCTTATGTGACACCAACCACACTCATCAAATCTTGTAAACCCACAACATAGCAACAGAATCCTATTTTCTCTCCCCTCCTCCAGGATGTAACCTATTATATAATTCCCTTTATCTTCTTCTAACTCAACTTCCCGCACACAGCTGGCTGCCTCCCCTCAGGTTTCAGACTCTGCTTGCAAGCTTGTAATGCCCCCGTCTTTAGAAAATCACTCAACAAATCATCCTCACAGAATTGCCAGTTTCTTCACTTGCTTTCCTCATAGCGAGTTACTTTCAACTTCCTTCTTCAAATGGTAAATTACAGGCCTGGGAAACTAGAGTAATCAAAGACAGTCCTTCAATCTCTGACCAATATTTTCCACTAAAGATATGCAGCCTAGACTCACATGTGATCTTCCTAGCACTCTATACACCAACCTATCAAATCTCCATTAGCGAACACTGGGAAAAAGCCTTTAAGTTGATATTTTTCTGTAACTGTTCAATGAAACTGACAAAATCTCATTTTACATAAATATCCAAGAGGATCTCATGTCCAGCCTATCTTACTGGTCATTCCAAAAGGCTGAAGGTTCCAGGTGCATCAACAATAATTTTAAAACTTCTCCTAAACTCCTAACAACACCTATCAAATGGCTTACACATCAGATGTTAAACAAAGAACTCAACCATTTCAAAAAAAAAAACACAGGCTACATTTCTCCATGCAAGTCACTATCACTACCGATGTCTGCCAGGACAATGTTATGCTGGTAGTATTAGAAGTATTAGTTAGTAGAGTATTAAAAATCATAATATGCAACCATAATCTACAGAACAATACAAACAGCTTGTTAGATTAAAAAGAGTAAATGGGGATATTTCTATAAGTAACATATAGTTTGGATACTTTGGTCCTTCAAAATTCTGTCACATTTGCCCATACTAAGATTTTGGAATTTAAATGTGTATATGTATATTTCACATCATTAACAACATGGCAAAAAATTACAAACTACATTTGTATATAATTTTGATCTTTGAATTCAGAAAAGTCATTCATATGAATGAGATGGTTATCAGAACCCAACCCCCCCACCCCAAGCCCAAGCCCAGAAGCAAATTCACATTAGCATCTCGGTCCTTTCTCTAATATACGAAAAGCAGCCGTGCTGATAATTAAATCTTGCATGTACCCACTGTTTTTATTTGGTAATTAATAGCAATACTAATGCAATTCACAGATGCCTTTAAGGAGAGCAGAATGTATACATGTTCTTTCAAAATTATAAGCACTCACAGGAATGAATGTCAAAGGTACTCAACACCGATTATATGCACCGACTGGAGTGTTTGACCCCCTAACCTCAAATGATGATATTCTGACCAGGAGGCCGCCTGTTGTTGGGGACGTACCTGTATATCCCAGCGTGCTCCCTCCATGAAGAGGCCATGTATGTAGGCTCCCTCTCGCGGCGTGCTGCTGAACTCCTCTCTGCTCTTCTTGGTCACGTCGCACTGTAGACACATCTTGTCCAGTGGCCATTCAGTTTTTCTCGCCATGGACTGCATAATGGCGGTGAGGAAGGACTGAGGATTGAAGAAGCCAGCCAGCCACACCGCAGACGGCAAGGTGAAGTCCGACGTCCATGTTTCTAGCTCTCTGATGCGGTTCAGTAGGTCCATGAACCAGACGGCCAGCCCCGACATTGACGCATAAGCACGCTTTGTCCATGTATCCGGAACTTGGTCAAGAAAAAGGGAATTCTGCAGATTCTCCATGTCACTGGTCATTGTGAGCTCCCCCTAATATAGGTAACAAAAACAAAAACCTTCAAACAAAATCATTTCAAAGTACGTGAATTTTTAATAATTCAAGAAGACAGTTTGGAATCATAATGTCAAGCATACAAAAACGGGTTGCCTTTTCTCAAAAGGGGAACGAGAGGCAAACAAGAATCCAAAGTAGAGTAAAACCATATTAATGATCAAGTCTTCAGGGATACCGTATCAATACCATCTCAACAATATTTACTTTAGTTGTGGGGAGGAAACAAAGACACAGTCCTTAGGGCAAATGTAGAACTAAAATAAGCAGGATTGCAGTCATTGTTCATTGTGATGCCTTTAATTTAGTTTACAGCCAAACAATGAACTCAGTCACTTCCTTGCATATTCCTCTAACTCCCTGATCCTCATGAATCACAGTGACCTCATTAACCGTTTACCGATGTCAGCAGTAACTGCCCCCAACATACATGCCAATAAGAAGCATACATGTATTTTTGCTAAGTAAATGGTGCATGACTCACATGAAAGCTGAGCTGTCTGCCCTCAGTGAAAAATAACCCACCTAGCCATGCTTGTTTCTTTAACATTCTTCAGTCCATAAACACAATATGAAGATATATACTGTGATATAGAATAAAATGTTCAAATCAAAAAATATTGACAAATAAGTGGAAGTAAAAAGAGACACAAAATGTTATTCTTAAATTTAGAGGTCCCACAATGAAAGCTTATACAATAATCATCTTATATGCCATTTGTCCATCCATCTTCCACATCTACTTATCCAGCAGAAGGCTTCAATGTGCCTGAAGACTATCCCAGGATGCAAAAGCATGTAGGACAGTTGGCAGAAGAGACTCTGTATATGATTCCAGGCCATTGCAGGACACACACTCATACAATCACATCCTAAGGGCAAATCAGAGATGACAATTCACCTGACCGCATGCTTTCTGACAGAAGTAACTCAGCATACCTGGAGAAAACCCATACAAATGAAGGTAGAACAGATAAATGTCAGACACAGAGCTAAATGTCGAAGTGTGAAACTACAGTGCTAACCACTGAGGCACCTTACGCAACCTTATATAACAAAGAAATTACAGCCTATTAGCTCGGAGGGTTGAAAATGTTACTCTAACAACTTAACAAGCCCTATTGCAAATACCTTGAAAGAAACTTTCTGAACATTTTCAAAGCCTTGATGTAGTTTTTGCTCATTTTTTACGGTACAAAATTGTTTTAATAGACAAAGGGTTCTGAAAACAAAAAAATACCATAATAAAAACAAAATTGCCCTATCGATGACATTGACTGTGGCACGTGGCATTTTTTATAATTAATTTTAACTAAAAATCCATTACTAATTATTTGAATTAAGTTTTTTTTTTTATCTGTAAGTGGGAAATTAATTATACAGTCTATACAGCAGCATACTGCATTTCACTAATATTATTTTTCAGAAATGACCACTTCCACTACTCTGCAAGATCTGGGCATCTGTTTACTGTGTTTTTTGGGCTGGTCAGATAATGTTTATTGAGGACTTTTCCTGTAGCATAAAGGACAACTTCTTTGAAACAGTATGTCCAAAGGCCTCCACAATAACAATTTCAACATAAAAGCCCAGGGTTCTTAACACGCAATAAAGCAGACTTGCCGTAAAGATTATAAGGGCAGATTATAATAAATATTAATACAAGAACTGTCAGCAAAAGACTATGATATGATTCATTGATCCAGTAATAAAAACAACTTGGACAGTCAGCAAATTCTTTGAGTATTTTGTATTGAATATAAATTCTTTATAAACACTCATTTTTTACAAGCTTCTATCCTTCACCTCCACTGATTTTGTTAAAAGACTTGCACAAGGAATAAATGTGTTTATACAATTAGAAAAATATTGATCTAGTTTGATTACAATGATACTAAAAATGGCACGTCACGGTTCAATACTATGAATTATCTGTGAAATTAACATCCACACTAAAGAAAAAAAAAATGATGACACTGCACTGGTTTTTCTCCCTGTGAGAATGCCAGTGTCTGACTAAAATAAATAAATCATTTGAGGCCTATCCATCCATCCACCAATCCATCCATCTATGTATTAATGATTAGTCACTTGCCTTCAATCCCAGACCAAGTTCTTTCAGGGAGCGCTTGATTTCCTGTGTTAGGATATTCATGCGCTCACACTCCTGGAAGGCGACCACAATGTAAGGTGTCCGATCCTCCACCTTCCCCATAAGCTCTGGGATATTAAACTCATCAGGCAGTCTCTCCAAAATTTCATCCAGAACAGACTTCACCTGTTGGGCAGCATGTGCATTATTATAAAAAAATCAGCAATAATTGTACTATTATTACTATTATTCAGGATACAGATCAATTACATTGCCATAAGACAGAAAGAGTCTATGCCATAGAATACTGTATAAATACTGTAATTACAGATTTAAATATCCATTATCAGTTCAACCAACAGCATACTGTAAACCACTGTTGACTACAGTAAAAACCATATAACCATATTGACAACGTGTTATTAGGATTAAATGAAAATATGAAACCGAAGGAGGTTCTAGTCAAATGATTATGGGAGGGAGTGGGGAAGTTTTGGTTTAGTAATAAATGTGTTCTTTATCTAGGAAGTTATGGGAGTAAGCACTAGAATCTGTCTCATTTTAGTATGATCTATTCTTTGGAATAGGCTGGAGTATTAGAATATAGCTATATTTCTTTCATGCTCTGTAGATAACACTTTGCGAAATCCTGTATGATTCATGAGTTCCAGGAAGTAGCTGGCCACAGGCAGCATGGCATAATAGAAAGATTATGTCATAATGCAATGAAAAAATTCATTGCCTAGCCACCATCACTAAGAACCAATTTATTATGTATTAATGGCTATAAAGACAAAAACCTGAACCACAATTATATGCTATATCCCTGGCTTTATTTAGTTGAAAATTTGTCCCTGTGGGTTACTTCTTGAGACACCATTCCCATCCATAGTACACACACACACACACACAACCTACATAGAGACAACTGATAAAAATATGTAAGAGAAGGCATCTAAATTCCTTCAAAGCACAAAAACAATTGTGGTGGTGGATGTGGCTCTCCACTGGCTCTGCAAAGCGCTTTGGGAGTCTTCAGAATGACTGTATAAATGCAACACTCACTCATTCATTCAGGAAAGAAAGAAAAAAAAAACTAAGCAAGCATTATTTTACTGGGAACAAAAAAGTAATTGAGGAAAGCCATTTTTAGCTATTCTGGAAGAGATTGTTAATTTGAAATCTCTCTCAACAGCTCAAACCTTTATCTTCCTTTCTTTGTAACCGACAACTTAAAATGAATTTGAATTAGCCTATTATGTCTAACTTCCGAACTCCCAAATGTCTCTGGATCAACACCAGGTCTCGTGTGCTGTTATTCATCGCATCATTTTATATGCACTGTGCCTCTCTAGAGCTGAGAGGCAAGTTAGATTAGAACAACTTCAGCTCTTTCTATTGCAATCTCTACATGGATGAACTAAGCAAATTAAGCTTAGTATAAAGTTTTTTGAAAAATAAAACCTTATTCAGTATACAGGCTAATTTGGAATTGTGTTGCACTCAATAGGCTACATAGTTAGAACAGAACAAAACAAGCTAGGTAATGTTACCCAGATATTATGCAGGGTTATTATAAACCTGTGTTCTTGAATAATTATACAAACAATTTCTTGGGCTAATAGCTTTAAAAACCTATTAAAAAACTATTTAATTATTTCAAGTCTATGTACATATAGATAAAGGAATTAAACTGACCTTTTATTTTGTTCACACCAGTTCAGTAATGCTATGTTGGCATTTGAAATAGAAGAACACATATATTGTTTCTACTTTGTTAAAAATTCTGTTTTGGAGGCCAGTTCTGCAGATCTAAGGCAGGATCTGGGCCCCTGACAGCCTTATGAAGCTCATACAGTTCAGCCTGCCATGTCATGTTGAAAGACTGGAGAAAAAAAGTGAATGCACAGTACACAATAACTATATAGTCAATTGTCGTATACATTTTATAGTGGGCAAGCAATCTTTTCTGTTCATCTTACCGGTCCAACGGAAAGACTAATGATTTTAACCACAGCTGTAGCTAACAGCATATTTACACTTGGCAAAATCAGTCTGGATGGCACCTTTTTGGCACTAAACATACATTTACTTATGCCCGCAATTTCATAATCATGCTCCGCTAACCAAATTTAATAAACATAAGGGTATGCCAAATTTACAGTGGTACCTCGGTTCTCGAACTTAATCCATTCCAGACTCTGGATCGAATTCTAAAAAGTTCGAGTAATGATCAAAATTCTCCCATAAGAAATAATGGAAAATCGATTAATTAGTTCCGGGCCCCTCAAAATTACACCTAAATATGTTTTTTTAGCATTTAAACACAAAATGAACAGGATAAAACAAGAAGAGCATATTTTTCTTAATGACTTCCAAAACGATAAATATCTTATCCCAACATTACACCTGTCCTGCCCAGATCGTCTGCTCCTTCCGTGTGCCACGCCCCCTCATTAACCTCGTGTGGGATCCCCATGTGATCTGCTGTTTCTGGTTGTTGTCATTAGCCCTCTGTATTAAGTCCGCGTTTCAGTTTGTTTTCCCAGTCCAGTCTTTGGGTGCGTTCGACCTACTTATAGCCCTGGTTTAAAGCAACGCATCCTGATTCTGACGCAATGCATTACAATTAGATGCATTACGACCTCTCACCTGGCTGCACAAACTGAAACCGCCTCCGTGACACACCTTTGCCCTTATTAGCTGAAGAGTTTAGTTACATGCTTGACGTTTGTATCCAGGCAGTTCGGATGAGTAATGTGCTATTTCTCCCAAATATCATGTAAAGCAGTGAGAATTGGTTTTCAGTTAATTTACCTGCTAAAATAAAGTTTAAATAAATGACATAAATGCTCTAATAGTACACGTAAGTTAATGGTTTATTTATTGTTAGTTACTGTAATGTTGCGCTGCTTTATTTGGTTAATCGTCCAGTCTGTGAAGAAGGCATTCAAGTAAGAATTGCATTGTAGTATGACTCATTTCCTGGCGCATAGAATTTATATTAGGTCAGCATTCAATGGTTCAACTTTTGATTCAGATTGAGTTAGATAGGTCAAACTGGTTTGTTCGATTTTCAAGAAATTCAAGTTCTAGTGAGTTTGAGAACCGATGTACCACTGTATATGGATTATTGACTTTTGGGCATCACAATATGCCTCTCATTAATATTTTAGGCATACTATTAATCTGCTTATCAAATTTTGGGCATGAGTAAACATCAATAAAGTAATGAAAAGCCGGCATTCGGTCTACTATCTGGGCATACATATGCTGGTACACCCATTATTTAAAGTCCTATATGACACAGGATGTAAAACGCTGGAAGGCAAGGCCTATATGAAGCACATTTTCCTCATTCAGCAACAAGAACATGAAGATGCTAAACACATCTATTGATAAGTCTATGCTTTTGGCAGTTGTAAAGACATGAATGACCCTATTCTTAAACTCAAAAGGTCATCTCTCATAATACATTCTGGTGCACTGACATTGTTCTGATCTCTCATATTCTAAATGTCAGAATACAGCAAGGGGGTCTGGAGAAGATAGACACAGTTTGATCTGCTGGGACAAATGTGTCCAAATGTGTGCCCGGCCTAAGTCATAAACATATAGCTCAGACGATTTTTAAAAATTATTTTACTGTGTTTCATACAAAAGGCCAAGAATGGCAGGCTAAATCTTTGTGTAACAGAAGCCCAAATAAGGGGTTGATGCAAAAAAAAATATTTGGTAGATGATAAAAAGTGTTGGATGGGGTCGTAATTCATTTTTCATTTTGAAAGACACTACTTTCTCAGCTACAGATGGAAAATTCAACTGAGTTTTCACAGGACAAAAGTCATTAAATTCAATGGGGAAGAAGACTACAAAGAAGCTCAAACACTATACATCAAATGTGCTTAGCAGTCAATAAGGCTCCTACAAGAGACTAGCAGATTGAGGGCGTGGGAGAGATCAAAACAAAAGCTTTGCTGCATATTCCTATAGATATTTCTGAGGAACTACCTGAAAACATCTGTCACAGCATTCTTCAGATATCTTTAGTCACAGAGAAAATTACTGAAGACAGGTTTCATTATCCTCAGCATGATCACTTTATAAAATGGGTTCCCTAGTCAGATATTTCACTTTTGCGCCTCTGAAGCTCATCGAAAACAAATCCAACCATCTAAATGTCCTCTGGCTTTACAGTTTAAATGTAATATGGGCTCAGCCCCGTTGGCCGCAAACTCTGCAGACTGCCAGATTAACACTGTGACAAAAGAAAGAGTATCAGGGAAATACTGTCACAATGGAGGAATATGCTACAGAATATGCTACATCCATCCATCTTCAATCAGTACAAGATTTTTTTTTTTGCGGTGGGGGGGGGGGGGGGTTTCTGGAGCCTATCCTAGGAAGCGCAGGGCACAAGCACATGGACATGAAGCCAGTCTGTGACATTAGTGCACACACACACACGTTTTCATACCTTTTTGGGGACCACCCATTCATTTCTATGGGTTATTTATAAAACGCATCTTCAGACTGTGGTATGAGACCCGCAAAACACTTGTAGAACATAAAAAAACTCGATACACGGATGCACAGAGGGTGCTGGGATTCAGATCACTGACCTTGAGCCCCATAACAAGGTAAATACAAAGTGAAACTAGCTACTGTCTGGAGGTAGCAGCTATCTTAGAAGCAAATGTGACATTGTTTCACATCTATTGGTATGTTAGGAACATTAAAAAAAAATTCAACAGAAATAATAAGCAGAAAAAAACAAGCACTAACAGAGCCAAAGGGTGACTCAGAGGGTGATGTCCTTGTCTATCACAAACTTCAAGTAATATCTAATTCCCAAAACAATTAACTTCAAATCTGTGATTATAGTCAGGTAGATAGGCACTCCAGAAAAGTGCTGCTTGAAATCAGCTTAAGAGTCACAATCTTATCTTTTACGGATGGTATTAGAAGACCTCTATAGCACTGTGAAAGAATTTATATGAAGCCTGTTTATGAAGCACTGACATTGTAAATCTTCATATATTTTACACTTCATAGCAATTTCAGAACACAGATCTATGTTTGCCTTAAAGTCCAGAAGACATAATATATATGTATCAGAACTCAACCAATTCATGTTATCTATTAGATTTATAATGTATTTCTATTAAGTATGTTACATATTTCCATTTTTTTACGACACTTCACGGCTGTATCATGTATTTGCCTCTGAAAAAGATGGAAACGGTTAAACTTATAAAATCGCCAATTGACCTTGAAATTTTTGTCCAACGCAAATTGGTCCACTGCCTTCAAAAAGGTTGGGAACACCAAAGTCAGTAGATAGTCTCCTGACTTATAAAGTCCCGGTGTGTTAAATTACTCTTGAAATGTGAGATTTCCACAACACATGGCAACGGTGTAGTCTGAAAATAAGCCATATGTAATAGTATCAATTAACAGAGAAGTCAGAGTACAAGGCTGATATGCGTGATCCTGGTCTCAAACCTTTGAAACTGAGGGAATAGCCAAAGGGGCACATAAAGCTTCAGAAGATCGCCGCATATATACAACAGTACTATAGTGTCTGTAATTACTTTTTCATCTCTTGTGCTCCCACTGCCCTCTCCTGCACTGCTGTCTCGGGGCTGCATCTCCAGCAGAGTCCGGAAGAGCTTCTCTGAGGTCTGGGTTAGGAATCCAATCTCGGCGTTAGGATGTAACCCATAAAGATACGGGGATTCAGCAGGGAGAGTATCATCGATGTACTGATGGAAAAGCAGCAGAAACAGCACACTAAATAATATCTTTTTCGCCATGCAGGTAAAATTCATGTACAAATTAGTTAGTTAACTATTATAAAAAAATATGGCTTTGTGAAGAAAAAAAAAAAAATAATAATAATGTTAATGGTGATTATGCCATAAACAAGCATGCGAAGCTTTCTTAATTAAAACTGCAGCTCCACTGCCATTTTTCTTGTGGACTGCTGTGCCTGACAAAATGCCCTTCATCCACATCCCTGCCAATCAAGTGGCTGCCACTCACACTGTATAACCTGTTATTCGGAGAAACAATCAGCCGAGCACACTGGGCACAGCCTGACATGGCCGCCCCGCTGCCCGAAATTACATCCCTCTGTATTTACATCTTCACACATAGGTAGAGATGAAAAGAGAGAGAAACCCGTTTCATTGTTACCCAGATGCTTCTGCTGGACATTAACAGCAAAGGCAATAAGGAAACCAGGTAAGGCGCAATAGTCAAAATGTCTTAATTTATCCCCTTGAAGGCTGCTGTATTGCAGTTGTAATTCACTTACTGCCCCAACCCCCAAATCTCCCCGTTATGGCTGAAGTGGACCCAACCCTGCAGGTGGCTCAGGGCTCAGTTTTACTCTTGAAGGCCTCTTTTAGACTGAATGAATTCTCATTCTCCTCACACTTACAGAGACTAAAAAAGAACACTATACCCACAGTGGTGTCTGCGTCTGCAATGCAAAGATGCCAAATGAGTACCATCTGGATCTGAAGCAGTGAAATATGTCTCGTTCCCTGATGTAATGGAGGGAGAGGCACAAGTGGTCTGCATGCTTCACCGCTGTCACATCAGGCTACCAATTCCTATCTTGGCTCTAATACAGTATACTTAACTAGCACAGGGGAGGTACTGCAGGCTTTCCTACTACCATTTCATACTAAACACTACATTACTTGCAGTGACATGTTAAACCACTGTTTCCATTAATGAGGGGGGGGGGGGATATGTAAAACCTGGTGGTAACTGTTGTAGTCCATGTTCCCAGGCAAAGGGAAACCAGGAGCTAGGCAGAGCTCTCCGTCCATCATCTCAGGCTTGACGAACTCCTCCAGGTACGTCCGGCACAGTCTGCGGTCCCAGTCATCTGTGATGTGTCCCCCATACATGATCTCACCAAAAAGGTAGCGGAGGTCGTCGTAGGGCACCTGGAAACAATAAGCAATTCTGCAGCTCAACTAAATATTTAACCAAAATACAAATTATTTCATATGTTCTTAAAATAGAAGCATAAGGATAGCTGTCACCATTCATTACTGCCATGGCTGAGTATTGCCAGACAGTGATGGATGGGAGGACCACACTTTCTGCTGAATTACCAGTTGCAGTATTCAGCAGAGTTTACAGTACACAGCACCAGTCTGTTGTACGTCAGGCTTTAAGTAGAAAGCACCACTACACCACTGATGTTGTTTTATCTTTTTATATACAGTTTCTCCTTTTTAAGTGACCTTGCGATGGTGAAAGTCACTTTATAAACGTACTATTTGTGGCTGCTGACCAGTGTCTTTCTTCACCAACATTTGAAGCTTCTGCTTCTATGTTTGATGATATTGCCAAAAGCAGTGGCATGTAACATGCTCAGCCAACTCAATCACCCTGGCCATCCATTTGCTGGGTTCAGGTTGTCCGCTCATAAAAATCAATGATTGGTTGAAACTGTGCTTCTTTCAGTAATGTGTCCTATAAAGCAATGTTCCTTGGTGACAGTTCACTCTGACGTTGTCTCAATGGTGCTCAAACAAAATAATTTAATTGCCAGTTTTTATGATACACGTCATAATTTTTCATTTGAAAAGATACTGGTACCATGGTGCTATCATCCCCATGGTAGCAAAATGAAGAAAAACTTTAAGTTCTCCTTAATTCAAAGCGACACGTGTGCAATAAAGCGGCCACATAAGTGCATGTACTTATAGATAACAATCTAAAATGGACTTACTGGAAATGATCACTCATCAATCAGTGGAACGAATAAGATAAATATATATCCATAAACCTGTACACTATTAATATATGTGAAATTCTATGGCAAATATAATAAACAATGTACTTTCATCAGAAGTCTATTAAGGGTACTTTACTTCTGTATTCTAATTTAAACATGATGTATTTAGGACACAAACTCCAAAAACACTTTTGATGAAAAATGTTTCAGATTGACCAAATCGCCAAGCTACTGTTATTTTGGAAAAATAAAATATTGATGAATTATATGCAATATTTAATATTTAAAACATGTTGTTAAATTCTAAGTAGATAGGTTATTAATAGATTTGTCTAAAGAAGAAAATACACTAAATTATTAAAAAGAAATTTATATATATAAATACACACACACACACACAGTGGTACCTCGGTTCTCGAACTCACTATAACTCGAATTTTTTGAAAGTCGAACAAACCAGTTTGACCTAGAACTGGATCTGAATATCAGAAGTCAAACCGTGAACGCTGACCTAATATAAATTGTACGCGACAGGAAATGAGTCATGCTACAATACAATTCTTACTTGAATGCCTTCTTCACAGACTGGACGATTAACCAAATAAAGCAGCACAACGTTACAGTAACTAACAATAAATAAACCACTAACTTACGTGCACTATTAGAGCATTTATGTCATTTATTTAAACTTTATTTTAGCAGGTAAATTAACTGAAAACCAGTTCTCACTGCTTTACATAATATTTGGGAGAAATAGCAGATTATGCATCGGAACTGCCTGGGATACAAACGTCATGCATGTAACTAAACTCTTTAGCCAATAAGGACAAAGGTGTGTCGTCACGGAGGCAGTTCTAGTTTGTGCAGCTGGGTGAGAGGCCGCAATGCATCTAAACGTAATGCATTGCGTCAGGATCAGAATGCGTTGCTTTAAGCCAGCGCTGTAAGCAAGTCGAACGCACCCAATGACTG
>JABFEA020000098.1:18589989-18614653 GCA_019775915.2 Cyphomyrus plagiostoma | reverse complement strand
TTTCATGTGTGTGGAGTTTGCATGTTCTCCCCGTGTCGTCGTGGGGTTTCCTCTGGGTACTCCGGTTTCCCCCCACGATCCAAAAACATGCTGAGGCCGATTGGGGTTGCCAAATTGCCTGTAGGTGTGCCTGTGTGGGTGACTGGTGTGTGAGTGTGCCCTGCGATGGACTGGCCCCCCGTCCAGGGTTGTTCCCTGCTCGTTGCTTCCGAGATAGGCTCTGGACCCCCCGCGACCCGGTAGGATAAGCGGTTTGGAAAATGGATCGATGGATGGATCAAAACTGTAGGTTTCCATATTTAGCCATTATATAAGGTTTTTATTCATGTCCCCCTTTGTAATTGAAGGTTTGTCATTTTAAAATTTTGATAAGAGGTTTTTTAACATAAAATACTAGAATTAGGTTACATACAAAGCTCAACATGAACCACAAAGCTTGATAGCATTGTTTTGTGGTTCAGCAGGTTGGGACACTGTGCTTGTGACTGCAAGGTCGGACGATCAAATCCAGTGACTGGCAGGGTGATGTCCCTGGAGGGCCCTTGAACAAGGCCCCTAATCTCATTGGCTCCAGGGACAGACTAACCCTGATTTGTCAAGTGTTTGTTGCTCTAGCAATACATTATATATATATATATATATATCGTATCATATACCAGACAAATGTTGGAACATCCCAAGCCACCTTGAAAGGAGAGTGGTAGAGGTGCTCGGTTCACCTGACCTAAATGCAGTACAAATGGTTTGGGATGTACAGCGAATGAAAGAAATGTGGCCACTGAGTGCTTGGCATATATGTAGGATCTCAGCTGGAAAAGCATTCCAGGAGGCCACCTCATGAAATGGGCAAAGAGGAAAAAGTAGGGTCAGCCAGTCCTTGGAGCAACTGGGGTTACGGGCCCATAGATATGTTCACCCTGCTGATCCAGTGGTTTGACTGGCACCTTTCTAAGTCCCAACTCACAGAGTACCCCCCCCACCCCCAACAAACAAAATCAATGTTTTTTTTAGTCAGTGCATAATTCCATATATGTTACATATTTATAGTTGTGATGTCTTTGATGATATAATTATTCTAAAACACAGATAATAGTACAAAGAAACTTTTTTATGGGCAGGTGTGCGCAAACTATTTAGTGGTACCGTGTGTGTGTGTGCATGTATGTATGTGTGTATATATAAACTTAATGTGCTTAAAGGCTAAAAGCGATGAGGTCAAATTTTAAAATAATTTAGAAATACTGTGTGGTTTCTGTACCCCCTCCTGTATCTGACAGTCTTTCACCTTGAGGTAGCCTATTAAAGGTGACAACACAGTGGTAGTACAGAGATGATAGATCCAGTCAAGTATAACTTTAATGATAGCACTTAGATCCAACTTCTGGAAATTCTTCCAAATTTTATCAGAATGCATAATTCAATATAGACGCTGTGTGCTGAAGTAGGAAGTTTAGTTGAACCTACAGTCAACCACACATTTATCAATTTCTGTGGTCAAAAAAAGCAGTTGAATATTTATTATAATAAAGCTTCAGTCATACTGATGTGAAACACGTCACCTTAGCCCAGAGGTTTCTACAACATTTTAGATTATGGAAGAAAAAAAATTGCCTGGCGGGACCAAGTTGTTGATGACAAGGCATTACAGATATTGAATTTCCTAATTATTGAAGTTCGGTTCAGTTATAAAGTTATGAGCTGAAACAGAGCTGAAAATGCTTCCGGCTGAAATTTGGCTATATTTTGCATTTAATTTGATATATCTCTGTAGCTAGTGTGTACCTCTTACCTTTGCATTGGCTTCCAGATAGTTGTAAAGCACATTCACAGAAATTGTCAAGTCTCCAGTGTTGAAGGGATAACTTCTGTTCCAGCCCTGTGGTCCAAATTTCCTCCTCTCTGCCACGACCGCGTGAAAGTAGCACAACGCGAAGAGGATGCTTTTAAACTCATTCTCCTTGGCACACATTTCCAGCGTGTCCTGAAAAGTAAAACCAATGTGAATAAAATGATTTTTAAAAATTAAAATCTATTCAAAATCTCAAGGTATTGCTAATGGCTTTAAAGTAGAAAGCTGTTCTTTGTCATTTGTTTCCAGTTACAATACCATCAGCGATACAGTAAATGTCTATGGACAGATGAATAATTACAAGCCAATAGAGCCAAGGATTAAAATCGCTTTTAACTGTTAATATCAGTACTTCAAGCTTTCAGATGCCTGAAGGCTAGTTGTTTTATGACTTAAATGGAAACCAATCACAAAATCCACATTTATTTTTTCCAGTAAAATAATGAGTTAAACCTCTAATGGCAGCTTAATGGCAGTTTTGATAAAGGGTTATTCATCATTGGCACTTGTAAATGTAAGAACTTCATTATCAAATATTTAATAAAAAGTTGTGTTTTAAGGGCTTATCTTTGTTGTGCCAGGCATAGAAATAATATAAAATGCAATCTGAAGAGTTTAAAATAAAGTATGAAGGCTAAAGATTGAGAAGCATTTAAAGTGACCAGTAAAGGTTTAAAACATATACCCAATGACGAATAAGCTTTTGGATATATTAACGTAAATAAATTCATAATAATACAATTAAATAACACTCATTGTTAGTGTTCCAGTCAATTGAATTTTCATTTGGCATAGAGTATGTAGCGTCATTGTAAAACATTTTACGTTATGCTTTCCTTGATATAAACTACTGATACTACTAGTATGATACACGTAACTCATTTAAACAGTCTTTTTATAATGCAAAAGGGACCAGTGGAATTAAACTAAATACCCAATACAATCCGATTTTCGTTTGCCATATAGTTGTGAAATTGCATAAGCAGATACTTATAGCATTTGATTATCATGCCATCGATTAGCTATCAAACAACTGGGAAGAGAGGAATGTCGTCTTGTTATCTCAGGATGCTGTGCCATCAGATAAGATAACAGCTTAAACTGCAGCCTCAAATTGCTCATGAGCATATACTGAGAAAAGGGTTCTGTGATTGGTTGATAACATACAATATCAAGAGGAAGAGTAAACTATAATTGAAATAGCTGGCAGCTCTTGGAATTTCACTGTATTTTTAATATGTTATTTATAATTACTAATTTACAGTCATTTTCTAAATTCCAGTCATCACTGACAACCATATCTGGCAATACACATGGGCTGAACTTCCAACTGCATGATCATTTCTGCAAAAGAAAAAAAATGCTGTAATGAATTTACATTTTAAGTCGCATGAATGCGAGGGCTGAAGGCTACCTGGCTGAAATTGTCGAGCGCCTTGTGTAAGTTGGCGTGCATCCCAGTAGGAGGCTCATTGGTGATCTTGATGGAGTTCTCCAGGATACCCTGAGGGATGACGTGTCCCTCAGGTGAGGCGGAAGGCTCGGCGCTGATGAAAACGCGGAAGCCTGCGTGGCCTCCCTCGCTGTGCTGCTCTACCTTCTTCTCCAGAGTGCTCAGCCATTTAGCCACCAGATGGATGTTCTGGCAGTGGAGGGATCAGAACAGAAGACAGTCAATCAGTAAGCCAGTGACCAGCACAGCATACACTCATAAATACTCCGCTAGTGTTAGAGGTTTAATTCACAATTTTAAAAGCAATGTTTTTCAACTGACTGAGAAAACTGTGGTAGTAGGACTATATATGCAGTGTTGCTGCCCTTAATGTGCAATTACAGCTGCGTATACCACAAGGTATTTGGTTTATGCTTATGAGCCACTACAATCTCAATGAAAATGCTACTTATATATACACACACACACACTTTCTTATTGTAGGTCATCCTGAGAGGTGCAAGGGGCTGCTTCACCACACATAGTCATTTCTGTAATTTAATAATAATTGAATTGAATTGTAATAACTGTAATTTCATGCCGTTACAGGGGAATTTCAACAACTAGAGGAATAATACGTACAAATGTTTTTAAGCAATATATTGGGATCTGCTCCATTGTGCAGGGTGAAAGCTGAGGAGTGCACATAGCAACGCACAATTAAATGTATGCAAAATAAAGAACTATAAGTGCAGTTTATTTTAGACCATGGCAATGTTCAAATAATACATATATCTATAAGTATCTGTGCCCACAGTACTAGATACAGCTAGCTAGTACTGGATACACTCCAGTTTCGTCCTCAGAGTTTATTCAATGAGTTATTTGTTCAATTAAGTCTTTCTGCACACTTCTGTTGTAATCAGTAATATTTTTTCACTTAGTGGTTTCTTGTTAACTTTATGGTGTCTGGCCATTCCTCTCTGACCTTACTAATTAACAAGGCATTTCTGCCCACTATAATACCTCTGACTGGATGTTTTTTTCCCCCAGTCACTTTCTTTCTTTTGTAAACTCTAGACCAGGAGTCACCAACATGGTGCCCGCAGGCACCAGGATGCCCCCGAGGACCACATGAGTCGCCTGCGGACCTGTTCTAAAAATAGCACAACTCACCAGTGAACAGCATCTAAAACTTAATTTAACCCTGTTGCTATTCTTCTTTAATCACATTTGCATTCATATAGATTTGAAAACGACAATATCAAAAAAAAAACACTTTTTTAAGCCATACTGCAGGGGAAAGGGTGTAAACTGAAATAACTGCATATAAATATCTAGATTCGTGCATTCCATAAAATTTGAACTAAGTAGTTACATTTGCAGCTCTTTATTAATAAGAAAATCAGTGATGCCCACTTTAAATAACGGCAAAACTGCAAATTATCTGAGGATCACAAAAACATGAAAACACATTCAGGATTACCAAAAGAGAAACCTATTGCTACTTTAGGAAATTACAGAAATGATGGATGCCATGATGAAAAAAGATGGGCCGCAGCCCTAAATGTAGCGATTTCTAATTTTAAAAGGCCATCTGCTATTCTTCTCAGCCAAAGGAACACGATTCCAGCTCTCTGTGCCCTAAAGGCATTTTATTCATTTTCAACACCTCTGATACCCCTCAGCTTTGTGGGCCTAGCAGTAAAATCCCTAATAAAAATCCCTATAAGTTTCAAGGTCTACAATAATACAATTTAAACACTCATTTATTGGGATGTCTTTCTGAATACCATTAAGCCATATTGATAAAATAATATAGGCACACAAATAACAGTACAATATAGCAAAACATAAAATCAAACTATTTCTTCCCAAAACAGTCTTTCTAATCTTTCAAAAGACACTTGTGGCAACTAATCATTATTATGTTTTTAAGAAAGTGTTTGGATGTTTAAAATAGATAAAGAATTTTATCAAACTAAATGGCCTTTCATGGTGAAAACAATAAACAGTAACTGTGATGATCCATAGAAACTATAACACTATAGTAGATGATACCACTTGTGTGAAACAATAAAACTAACACAAAATCTGTTTCCCCAAAAGCAAAGAAAAAAACAACTTACGTGTACCTCAGCACAGATGTAACAACAAGGTCTGGCATAATTTCAAATAGCCCTTTTCTTTAGCAATGGTCATGTGAGCTGGAGACTATTCTGCAAAATATAAGTCCTGTTTACTTATCGCATGCTTGCCCTACAGGACACTGAGCAGCTGTGCTGCGCCATGACAAATGTGGCACAACTGAAGATTGACAAAGTGAATAAGACAGCGAGGAGGATTGGAGCGACAGTAGTAAACTCAGCTGAGGGCACTGTCTGGTGCAGTTCACCGAAAAAAGTCCATAACTCGGCCTATCACAACACAAAAAATAAACAAAGAAATATTCTTTGGTTCTATGAAAGAGATTCTACTAACCAGTATTTAACCTTTACTGTGCATATATGTATTTCTGTGTATGTACATGTGACTGCATTACCTGAGAACTGGATGCAGTATTTGCTGCATTGACTTTGAGAAACAATTCATAAATTTTACGGTCAGACTTGAATAGCTAAAATGCGTAACGTTGATAAATTTAATAAATAAATAGGCAGTTATACAAACAAACAAATAAACAGAAGGTTATTACGCATTTAATGAATACAAGTTTAATAGTTATAATCCTAATTTGTATAATCCTAGCTATAATCCTGTTTTTTAAATTGTAATGCTGGATTTAAAGTATATACACGCAAAAGTTCTTTAAATTGTTTACTGAAAAATCCACGTTTATTATCAGCCAATTACAACAATACAACTTATATTTTAAACAGGCAAAAGCAGCTGAAAATGTGCTAGCATATAAACAGTCAGTTAATTACAGCAGAAAAGCTAGTTATTCCTGTGATACTCAAACATGGCTTAAAGGCACATAGCTTTAGATCTGGCAACAGCAGGCTTTCTCTAATTAGCAGCTGCTGTTTAACTATTCAGCTGCCTACATATAGTTTTATTCTTGTAATAAATTAAATAACTCTTTGGATTTTTGTTATCATTGTTTGGTTGGTATTTGAAGAAGCATACACATCAATCAGACATAACATTAAAACCACCTGGCCAATATTACGTCGGTCCCCTTGGTGCTACAAGAACAGCATTGAATCATCAAGGTGTCCAGTGGTATTTGCCACCATGATGTTAGCAACTTTAAGTCCTTTAAGTTGTGAGGTGGGGCCTCCCTGGATTGGACTCATTTGTCCAACACACCCCGGAGATGTTTGATCGGATTGATCATGAGGTCAGGGGAATTTGGAGGCCAAATCAACACCTTGAACTTTTTCATGTTCCTCAAACCAGCCTTGATAAAACTTTGCAGTATGGTAGGATGCATAATCCCACTGAAAGCTGCCACTGCCATTAGGGAATATCGTTGCCATGAAGGGGTATATTCTACTTGGTCTGCAGCAATGTTTAGGTAAGGTTGCGTGTGTCAAAGTATCATCTACGTCACTACAAGGACCTACGGTTTCCCAGTAGAACATCGCCCAGAGCATCACACTGCCTCTGCCAGCTTGCTGCTTGTGGCGGTCAACAGGGGTCAGCATGGGCACTCTGACTAGTCCGTGGCTTTGCAGCCCCATACGCTGAAAGCCACAATGCACCATGTGTTCTGACACATTTTTACCATAACCAGGAGACTTTTTCTGTAATATAGTAACTCTCCTGTGAGATCGGACCAGATGGGCTAGCCTTTGCTCTGCACGCGCATAACCACTGTATACCAGAAGCACCCCACAATACTCACCCTTTTGGAGATGCCCTGAATCAGTCCTTAGCCATCACAATATGGTCCATTCAACTCCGATCCTTGTTCATTTTTCTTGCTTCCAACACATCAACTTCAAGAACTGAATGAGCACTTGCCTAATATATTCTGGCAGCCTTGACGGGTGCCATTGTAACCTCTGCCATAATGTTGCCCTGTGACGTCCCCCCTTCCCCATAGTGTTGCCCTGTGAGGCCCCCCTCCCCCATAATGTTGTCCTCTGATGCTTCCCTCTTCCCCATACTGTTGCCCAATGACGCCCCCCTCCCCCATAATATTGCCCTGTGACGCCCCTTTCCCCTACAGCGTTATCCTCTGATGCTTCCCCCCTCCGTAATGTTGCCCTGTGATGTCCCCCTCCCCCATAATGTTGCCCTGTCAGGACCCCCTTCCCCATAATGTTGTACTCTGATGCTTCCCCCTCCCCCATAATGTTGCCCTGTGATGACCCCCTTCCTCCATAATGTTGTGTTGTGTCCCACCTCCCCCATGACCCTGAACTACATTGAGGGTTTAAAAGATAGATGGTTGGATTTTAACAACTCTGTTTTTTTTTTTTTTTTTTTAAATCAGTACCATGCATCAAAATTGCAAGTAACTACAAAAATTGTATCTCATAAGTCAACAGGGAGTTGGAGCACTATAATGTAAACTGACAGAACAGCTTTAACATGCCTTGACGAAAATTCTGTCTAGAATGCTACCAAACTTCCAGGAGAAATTTGCCAAACTGTCTGAGATACACCTATATAATTTCCTATGAGTGCTGGTATTTAAATCCATCCTGAAGACCAGCTATTTTAGAAGAGCTCACGCTAGCCTATCCTGCTGATGCTGCTACACATTACCATATATTGTCATGGATGTTCATATTTCAGCTGTTCTTATCCAGTGTTTCTCCATGACTAGATGCTGCACTTAGGGCAAATGTCAGGAATGTGAACTGCAAGGCTTTCATCCACTATTTACACCCACGAAACAGCAGTAGTAGCACCTGACCCATCAAGCCTCCGGCAGTCATTGGCTGCTGGAAACGCAGCTGCACCACCATTTCAGTCCTTAGTTCTAATGGCTGAAGATCAGAATGGAGGGGATCTTGGACCATCAGTGGAGTATCCTCCACTATCAGCTTCCGCTACTCCTTTTCGTTTTAATTGCTGCATAACACAAATTAACGTTAATTGCATTTTTTGTGCCATTCTTAATATATACTTTAAGTGCTTCAGAGCAACAGTTTCGGAATCGGAACCATATTACGATGAAGTGTGCCATTATGTAAAATTCAAAATTGACTTTACTGTACCTGGTGAACCCGTCTGCCCATAACTCAGACTGATATTTTCACACAGCTAGTTCAGAGCTGGCCATTTGTTTTCCTTTGCATCTTAAACCACAGCCAAGTGTTTTCAGGCATGCAGTCCATAATTGATGATGTTTCCCTAATATCTTATCCCAATCTCACCCTAGCATGTGGATTACTTAATGTAATGAACCATACCTGTGTGGAAGAACCTTCTTCTAATGTATTTGCTACCCTTTATTCACTCATGTGTTTTGTATTTGGATAATTACTCACACATTTACTTTTAAATTGGAACACTGATTTAAATCCCATTATGTCCATTATGCATTCTAGAATATTTAAAACTTTGTCATACTGCTTATTTGTGAATGAATGTGATGGGAGAACTACTGAATAAAACTGCTTTTACTACTTCTTTAACATATAGCTATCAGCATATTCAGAACTATTAAGTGAATAATGGTGTTATTAAATATGATTAAATTTCATTTATGTGTCCTGATCCAGCACCGAATGGGACACAGGGTTACGCACCTGCCCAGTGGGGAACGGAAGGCACTTAATTAAAATTACAAGCAGGACACAAAGCAAGAAGTAGCCTTAAATAAACTTACATGTATTATAAAAATAAATGAGATATGCACACAATATATTCAGAGGTCTACAAGCACATCATTATAATATATAAATCTATTTGCCCAGTCAGTGTTAAAAGTCCAAAATTAGAGCTCTGCTGAGAATACAAAATTCAACAAATAAAAATGTATATTTCGTTTTATCTGGAGTGTGCTTACAGTGGTATTATACGTTATCATTTGTTGATTGTTGTCACTGTATTTATTACATTCATTGATACTAATATGAAGGATATGTACAAGTAAGAATTTAAATGTACTCTGTAAATATGGAAATATAACCACTAAACCTGCAATTTAGTGCTATTCATCTTAAACTCTACCCACAGACTGATACCTGAGCTTTGGGTATTGGCAGATACCGAGTACCAATCCGATACCAGTGTTTAATTAATAAACTGTAGGCTTTGCCTCACTGTGTAGAGGAGACTGTGATTATTCTTTCATTCCTTTATGTGTAGGGGAACATCAGGCATAACATAAAATATATGGGGGAGAGGGGGCGTCACTGGGCAACATACCATCTAATTGACACTTGTACATTTATTACATAACTATAAGGTAATAAAATGCACAGTATCGCTATTTACTGAATTTTACTGACTCAAAATACAGTACAGCTATATCAAATTACAGTACTGAACAAATAAAATGATTGAAATATGTATAATTCAAATACGCTACAAAACAGTAGCCTACTGTACATAAAATATAGCTTAATGTAGTTTTGCTGCTGCATCTCGTTAGCTTGTTTTTGACAGTTTATCATAAGCTTTGATGAATCTATATTCGTCATTGAGAGAAAATTAGTTTATTTTTCCCATTAGGTTTTCTGTGTATGCGGCATTAGCCTTGAAATAGCTAGCCGGAAGCAGACCGAGTAATTACCGCAAGGCAATGTAGGCTTATCAAGGTCAAGTAAAAAAAAGAAAAACATACCGTAGTTTTAATTTTACCCAAACATTTTCACATATAAAAAGACCCAAAATAAACACTGTAAGCGGACTATTTGATTATTATAGGCAGATTATTAAACAGTATTTGTATAGGAATGATTCTATCCCAAGATTTTTGATCCATATAAACAGTTGATCACTATAACCATGATAAATATAAACAGTTTCCACTGTATGTATTTACTTACCTTATAATAATTTATATCAGTATTCTAAATTCTCAGCTTGAAAGGTTTTTACAGAGGAACAAAACCTTGACTGACTGTATAGGCTGATTTATACTTCTGCGTTGAATGGACACCGTAAGTACGACATAGCCATGGACCCTACACCATGGCCTGTTGCACACCTCCCCTGAAATATATCAAACCATAACAGCGACATAAACCACAAAGACTGTGACTGGTCTGCTTGGTAGCGTTCACTTTTTTATAGGGGGAAGAAAGCATACACCCAGATGCACTTATATTGGTGATTGAACCTGAAGCGTTAGTTACTGTATATCTAAAATTAAATAACTACATTTATTTAATGTTAGATCTAAATAATGCCTCAGTTTCGTTTTCTCTCGCTTCTCCACAATTTGTGCTAAAGTTTGTTGTTGTGGTCTTTCTCTGCTAGCATTAGCAAACTCCATGCACTCTGCACTATGGTGCGACATTTGATCAAATTGCTTGTCAGTGGTGTGCTGTCACTTCCTCTTTTTGACACTTTAGCAAAACGAGTATGAGTATTTGAACGCAGTATGAGCCCAATACCCGTTGCCGGTATCAGTAGGTGCATCCCTACTGTGTAAGTTTTATGATCTTTGTCAAAACATTTCTTTGTAATTTATTTTTAATCCATGCAAATACCACTTCGAATTAACAACATTCATTTTTTTGAAGACCCATTAAAATACACTTATAAGAACATGATTTTTAACCAAAAGTAGCTATCTAAATAAGTTTATGCCATGACCTGATTTTCAGTCCATGAAAAACCATTAGAGCAGAAATCACATCATGGTGGGAAGCCTTAACGACTACTGAACCAGCACCCTTCGGTCAGTAAATTCTGGCCTAGAAAACATATGCTATCATATTTACACTGATTTCAGAAAAGGTCTCCAAGTATTATTTGTGCTAGATGGTCACCTCACAAAAGAAAACAGAGTTCATGATTAAAATTTCATCCAAAAGACAAACCGCAGCGCACCACTGCCTTCAGTGGATCCTTATATTATTAATTTTGATTTCTTAGGTCATCTAACTTATGGCATAAAACGTATGCAATTAAAATTCAAGAAAATTAAGCATCATATTTGCATTTTTACTGCAAAGGATGACTGCATCTCTCTCAGCCTGGCCAGAGCCAAGTCCAGCATGGTGCAATATAATTAACCATCACTGAAGGAGAGCTTTTAAAGACTGTTACATCTTCTGAGCAAAACCAGAATTCATAAGTGGCGTGCTAAATCAGGGGGAGTGCCTCACCAATTTTTCAGAATAGCATGTGTAGATGATAAAGCAGATAGAAGTCAGTTGCCAAGGGATAAAGGTAATAAAGGTATTGATTGCTGCTCTTATACAAAGATAATTAAACGACTGCTTATGTTTGCAGTCTTGGCCCTGCACTGCGGATTACACTTTTACTAATTGCATGCCCTAACATGGGGTGGGTCTCTGCGCTTTGTGTCATTCATATCCATCAATAAAGTCCATTGAGATTCAGCAACATGCCTTAGCAAAGAGCACCCGCCTGAAATAAAAACCATGGGCTGCGGCTCCAGGACTGACCGTACCTTCCTTTTCTAAGTGCAACATATATAAGAATAACCTGCAAAATATCATGCTGGACAAAAATGAAAATTACAGTCTGCAATAAATAGTAAATGTGTTTACAAAGCATGGTTAATTTTATTATGTTTAATGTTTAATTTTATTTTCTCTTTAAATAGCCCATATCTTACGGTTTTCAAATGCATTACTGCTTTAAAAGTCTGTGTTCTGACATTTCAAGCACACCTTTCCAATCTAATCGACTGGGTAGTGACATGTGGCTCTCTCTCCAGAACGGCTGATTGGATAGCGTGGAAATCTGGATGTGTTCCTCCCCCTTTTTTACAGCCAGGCCCATTAGGTCATTAATCACCTTGGGGATGGAGCCAGCCACTCTCAAGCTACCCTTGGTAGAGGAGAGATGCTGTGCGCTCCATTCATATATCACAGTTAAAGTGTTTACGGTTGTTTTCTAGAGAGTTTTATTAATAACGACCGGTTGTGGTTTGTTTGTGCATATAGCTGAAAGCATTAGCTTTAAATGGGTTTCCAAACTTCCACTGAATTTCAGTTTGCAGGCAATAAAACCCACACTTCCGGTACCAATGGAAGCAATAGGTGAGCATCAAAGCTAGCACATACCTGTAAGATTACCCAGTGCCCCTCTTTGGCTGCCAGGTCCAGCACCAGTTCTGCCACCACCTCCTGTCCCTGGCCCAGGGACACATTGTGGAAGTTTCTGTTGTCAAATGTGTAACCCAGTTTTCTCCCTAAAAGGAAAAAAATCATTATGAGTTTATTAGCCTATGGCCAGGCAGGCCACTTCCAAACGGAAGGAACACTTGTAAAAATACCTTAATGAAAACACGAGTTAAGCAGCCAAATTCATGATGAAGTTCCTCTTTTATTGAAACAAATACTAAAGATAAAAATGCTCCAGATTGATTATTCTCATGCCTGTCTTACAGTTCCAAAGAACTGTATTTACTGGCTCCCCATCCAGGGTACGGCCTTCTCTGTGCCCAGGGCTTCTGGGATAGGCTCCAGGCTCACCATGAGCCATCAAAGGACAAGAAGTTATGAAGAAATGGATAGACGCATAATTGTGGATGGGGGGAAGAGAGTAAAACATGCAAAACACAGGCATTGAGAACAGATGGCGTGTGAGTGATTCATGCTTACACACATGCAAAAAAAAATTAAAAAATCAAGATCATGAAATAAAAAATGAGGAGAACGTTAGCGCTCGTGTCGAAGCTGCAGTTGCTGATGTAATGGCTTTGCGCAAAGGCCATTAGAGATTAATGAAAGTCAAAACATGAATAAGCTGGCCTGCGTCTGCTGGGGAGTCTTTAGGGACATTATGGCACACGCAGAATGTAAGAGAGCTGATTACATGCAGTCCATGTGGATATGGCATGTTTGGCACGCCAAGCGAGGATACGTCCTACTGCACGGCTTGCAATTCAAATCACTGCAGATAAATGAGGCAAAGCTGTAAACCTGAATTACACTTCGCTACATAATCAGTATTTATAAACATACTGGAGGAAAAATAATTAAATTAAATTGTAGCATGGTTAATTGATTTTATTTATCTTTGCAGACATTGTTTAATGCTAATAAAACCCTACAGACTGCCACAATATAGGTTCAAGTTTGTAGAGGTGGGTGTTTTTGGCCTATAACAGGTACACTGGCCGCCTTTACTATTCAATCTGCAGCCAAGTAATTCCCAAATAGCCACTGCTCTGTGCAGTGATAGGAGAGGGTTAGCATGATGGGGCACTGGTTAGTACTGTTGCCTCACGTCTCTGCTAGGGTTCCGTGTGTGGAGTTTGCGTGTTCTCTTTGTGTCGTCGTGGGGATTCCTTTGGGTACTCCAGTTACCCCCACAGTCCAAAACATGCTAAAGTTAAGTAGAGTTACCAAATTCGGTGTGTAGGTGTGTACCCATAAGTGTGCACATATGAGTGAATATCGTGTGAGTGTGTCCCATGATTGCCTGGCACCCCATCCTGGGTTGTTCCCCGCCTTGTGCCCATGTCCAACGAGATACAGTAGACTGCGACTCCCCCATGATCCTGAATAGGACAAGTGGTTACAGAACATAAATGGATGGATATATACTGTAGACTGACAGAGGAAATGTTGCGATGCAACTGGAATGGAAGGGAACCATACTCATCATAGAATAAGCATCCTTAGCTCTGACAAGGAAAAAAGAAGAATGAGAAAAACTCTGTGTGGAGAAGCCTTTGGGACAGACTTTGACATTACCATGTTTCTCCACATCCTTAAGTGGGTCAACACCAGGAGACAGGATAAAGAACATGGGAGCTGCTGCCCCAGATTCTTCAAAGGAGATAGAGAAGTCCAGAGATCTGCCCACCACATACTTGCTGCCCAGTTTCTCTTCCACAAAATCCCTATAAGGTAATTAAAAAGTCTCATTAATGTAGCATTCACAAATACACAGTGTGTGCATGTGCACGCGCACGCACACACACACACACATACACAGAGGCTTGTAATTATATCTTTGTGGGGACTCTCCATTCATTTCTACAGGGAAAACTCTAATCCCAACATGATGACCCTAATCCCTACCCAGCCCTAACTTTACCCATAAGTAACCAAACAAAATACGAGACTGCTTTACTTTTTTGATTGCATTCACAGATCTTTGTGGAGACCTGAAAAATATATTATATTTAATGACGAAGAAATTTCACTGAGAATAAGGATTCATGATTTATGGTTTTGTTCTGACCATTACTTTCCCGCAGGTATTATAGTACCTATTAAAGTAATTCCTCTTAAAATATTCTAGTAGTTACATTCAAGATAATTGCTGAAGCCCTTTGTGACAAAATTAAAGGAAGCAGTGAGCCTGGATCTACATTGTAAACTGGCCAAATCCTCCAAGGCTGTATATCATAGTTCTAGTCTTAATAACCAACATTAGTTATCTACCCATAAAAGAAGGTCAAAAGGGCTCAAACGTGGTATTTCTCACCTCACGGCATAGGTCATGCGATCGGGCCGAATAGCTCTCATCATGCACAACCTCTGGAGGGCCGTCTTGTTCTTCCACTCCTGAGGGAACTTTTCCTTCTCCGGACACTCAGACTCCACGAATTTCTTCCAGCGCTTGGCAGATCCCTCAATATCACGGTCCAAATTCCGGAATTCATCCATGACACACAAAGCCTTGAGCGAGAAGATCATTAATAATAACAACACTGAAACACAAAAAATACATCAGAGGAAAAGCAGACCAGATTCAGTCCATATATTAGTATGGCCAATTGTAATATAGCCAAACTGTTCAAGAGTTCAAGAAACTGATTAATCATGAAACTATTTACAACTTGTGATGTCCAGATAAAAAAAAAGGAAATATACTTTTTCCCCTCTTAAAATGCTGAATAAAAGTTCTTTATAACTGAAAGAATCTAAATCTGCCTATTCAACTGCACAACATTTTGCTGTTCTTATGATGCTTATTTTTACTATATGTGATGGCTTCTATCATCTCTGAGGAAAATTTCTGTTGTGCATTTCATCAGTATTACACTTCTTAAAGCAATCGATTCTTTATGATTGTGGTAACACTTTACTTGATAGGGCACAAGAACTTAGTAATGACTAAGGTACTCAGGTCAGATCAGGTTGGACAGCATGTGCTGATGCAGCATGATCCACCACATGGTGAAACTCCTTCACATCAGTTGCACAACCACAGTCTGAAAATGGCCATCCATCTGCTGCAGCAGGTCTTACATGGGTGTATCCTTGGCCTGGTCCAGCTGCTCAGGTACTCAGCAATGAGGATACTGCGAGCCGGATCACCCTCAGGGAAACATGCCAAATGGCCGTGGTAGCATAACTCACAATGCAGGTAATGTGCCTCATTCGGGACTCCTCTAGCAACTGTTCAATAGACAGTAAGTCAAACCAACGGTACTCAAGGATTCTCCAAAGAGATACAGTACTGAAGAAGTCTGGTCTTCATCTCAGTTCACTGGATAGCGTTTATGTCTCACAGCCATACAGCAAGACAGGGAGCACCAGGACGCTAAAGACTTGGACCTTCATCCTCTTGCAAAGATATGGGGAGCGCCACACACCCCTCATGACCCCCACATGCTCTCTCAATCCGTCCGCTGACTTCATTGTAAGATTCACCAGAGACTTGAATGTCACTGCCAAAGTAAATCTCTCAATGAGGTCGACATTTTCCCCACAGACAGACACACTAGTGATGACTGTGCCTAAGAAGTCATTACAGGTCGGGTCCCTGGCCTTTATCCAGGACACCCGCAATTCCAAGCACTCAGACTCCTTGCTCAGTCTCTTGAGAGTCCTGATTATAGCCTCCATTGACTCCGCTAAGATCACAGCATCGTCGGCAAGGTCAAGATCAGTACATCTTTATCAACAGATACTCCACAGCTGCTGGACCCCACAACCCTGCCCAACACCAAGTCCATGCAAGCACTGAACACAGTACACACCCTGGGCCAACCACAGAATCAACTGGGAAGATTCCCTCCCTCCACTTTGCACAGCACTCACAGTACAAGTGTACAGGTCAGCCATGACGTCCAGAAACGTCAGGCGGACCTCACAGGATGTCCCACATGGCAACTCAATCAAATGAGTGAAATGCTTTATGAAAATCAACAAAGGCTGTAAAGAACCAATATTCATGCTTGCGCTCAATGAGAACCCTCAGTTCCAGGATGCAGTCAATGGTAGACTTCTTAGGTATAAAACCAGACTGCTCCGGTCACTGACAGGCAAGCAAGTGGACCTTACCTGGAACTGAAAGCAATGTTATCTCCCTGTAGTTGCTGCAATCTAGGCGATCACCCTTCCCTTTCCAGATAGGGACTACAAGTCCTGTTTTCTATCAAGTTGGGATGATGCCTGACTGCCAAATGGAAGCAAAGATTGCCTGCAATGGCAGGAGGACAGCCTTATGACCAGCCTGGAGAAGTTCATCCTGGATACCACAGATCCCAGTGGCCTTCTCTACCCCCATCTGATTGACCACTTTTCCAATCTGAGAGAGATTGGGTGGTTCACAGATGATTGACAGATGATTGGAGGATCAGCCTCTAGAATTGTGAACCCAGAGATGTCCAAGATCCTAGCCAGAGGATCAGCTTTAAACAAATGCTCAAAGTGGACAGCCCATCAGGTCACCGCTGCAGTGTCATCTCTAAGGATCGTTCCATCCATTTGTTTGAATAAATAGTGTAGTTGCAACATTCGGTTCGATAAATAAATAAGAAAAAGCTAACTCATGGCACTATTCCTAGCTCCTTTCACTGATTATGTAGCAACTTTCATGTGTATGACATGTCACCTGGCCATGTCCCCCGCCCCCTTTTATGGAGCTGACTGGCATGTATCGGGATCGCGTTTCACCGTTGCGTTGTTCACCAACGCAATTTGAATACGCGCTAATGTGGCTGTTTAGAATGTGAATAGCAATCTTCAGGTGACAGCAGCACTACACGCCCTCATTGCAGGTAAAACAAAGATGACATGGTTTACTTTTTTCAGCGAGATATAAACAGAAATAGACACGAAAAGTACACTGCATCGCCGATGATGCACTCAACCCCAGAGGGTTAATGAGATATCACTCACTGTGGCCGGAGCATACACTGAGACAAAAGATAAGACGCCCAAGGAGAGAAGAGGTTCCACATGCCTACCCAGATGGCCCCCCTCAAACTGGGACCCAAGCGCTGTCATGCAGCAGGCAATGCCTCAGCACCACACCAACCCTGATCCCCAACAGGCCTGACCCTATTAGCTATTTGATGGTTTTGAAGGCTTTCCCCCATCCCCTTCATGATGCATGCAGCCTTCATGTGGGTGGCTGCAGGAGAGCTACTCCCGCGGACAGCAGAAGAGTATTGTGCTTGTTTTGACTGAGCTGTTGCGAGTTGTTTTATGGTGGCTGCAAGTTGGAGGACTGCTTGCAGGGCCAGAAGCAGTTTGACGCCATACCCAGATAAAGTCATTCATTAAGCATTAAGTTCATGATTTGCCTAGTGGGCAAAAGTTCCAATTTGACCCAGGTACTACTGAGGTACAAATCATTTCATACAGGTTAGTCATACAAATCATACCATATACCAACAAATCCTGAACAAAGATAGTTGCTACTTGAGATAAAAGATCCATCACAATTTATTAATGATGAACAAAGATGAGATCAGTATTTCACTTGTGTTATTCAGTACTTGTTCCTTTAGTAGTTCCTTCGGTAGTTAAACATTTACAGAATCAACTGATATAGTAACAAATATACAGTAATAACTGCTTGGACTACAAAAACATGCATCACTATTCATTAATGATGAATTATCATGAGATAAGTATGTAACTAAGACTTAGTTTGTGGTTAATTAATACAAAAATAATTGTGTAAAACTATTTTATTTGTGCCCTGTTAAGTAAAGTGCTACCATTATTATTTTTACACAATTATAATATTACACATGTGTACAATAATAAACAAAACAAACCTTTATTCCTCCCCAGGAGTGATTTGACAAGAAGTCAACTGGAGAAGACACCCCAGGCTGAGCAGGATACCTCAGAAGGAAGTCCAATTCTGCTACGTTGATTTCTTTATTCATCAGCAAAATCTAAGTTTTAGTGAATAAAAAGATTACATCTGTCTCAGAAAGTACCTCAGGAAAAATGACCATATGAGACGATGTTAAGTAAGAAAAGACAGTGTTACCTGGAAGGCAAGCTGAGCAGTGTAGGTCAGTTTATCACACTCAAAGAGGCCACGTGTAGTGTATTGGTGGACTGAGGAAGTAATATTGTCAATGATGTTAGAAACTCTTTGCTTTAGCATTTCATCTGGGGGGGCCTTCCCCACTGCCTTCCGGAACACCACACTGAAGGCCTGTAAGACAACGAAGCGGAAAACACACAAACAAAAAAGTAAAACATGACTGTGTGTTTTTGTGTAGCCTTACCATCAACCTTTCATTTCGCATTCATGAGGTCTAAAACTGGAGATAATGATCAGTCACTAAACAGATGCATTTAATAGCAAATATAGATTGCTGTTCAGATACTAAACATACATCCATAATCATTTGGCTGAAAGGATTAAACAGCAGATATTAATGAACCTTTATATTTATGAGAATACCAAGTAAATATATCTATGTATATAATGAATACATAATTTATTCCCAGGGGAGATTGTTTTGCATTCAGTGAGGTACATAAAATACACACATACAAACATATAGTGCAAAACAATAACAAATGGAACTACTGCATTTGTGTATTATTAATGCAAACTTGAAATCCTAATATTATATTATAGTATTACCGGAGCGAAACGTAGCTATGTGTAGTGACGGTTAAAACATAAATTGCTATATGGACATCCTGCATCCTATGTAAATTTTATAAACATCTGTGTTTTCCATTAATAATGAATGCAATTTTAAAGGAAAAAATGCTGAGTCAGCACATCCCTCCTCTTTTCATTGTGCGTTTCCAGGGGAATTCCCATTAAGCTAGAACATTGTCAAGACCCTACTTGCTTTTGCCTCGTCTTCTTGATTTGTTTGTTTTTCAGGGTAAAGCAAGTGCAGGTAGTTTACTTGATTGGCCTGCTGACACCATTAAAACTATTGGGCTGAGTTGAAGAAGTTACTTCTCTCTGCACTCAGGCATACTTGTGGGTTTTCTTCTTTATGAAATAGGCTATGCAAGTACAATTTGTATTTCTATTATTGTTTATGTTCCTGTGTTTATTTTTCATAGTATTACATCCTGTTGGGTACCCTGATTAGCTTTAATAAATTACTTTCTTAATAGAATCTCCATGCATTCTCTCCCATTTATGTTGCCTCACCAAACAAGCCTAGTGGGCGTAACAAACACCAGCGGTGCCTCTGCAAAGCCCAGAGAAACATTCTACGTAACAAAGCATAACATTCTGCCACCATGCCTCATATGATGTGATTCCCAGGGTTTTCCCTCCTGAGAGTCAATTGTGAAATTAAAGGAGATCAACAACAGCATAACTATATTAGGGGGCGGCAAACACACTAACTGCCGAGAAGATGAGTAGGATCTGCCGAACACAGAATATAAGGACAGAGAGAAAAGAAATACATTCACAGTGAAACAGAAAGTTCCACCAGGGCTTTCAGCTAACAGAGGGCCATTAGAAAGCATACCTTCAGAGAAAACTGATACATTGGATGGATCTTATTGAGGTCGTTCATTATGAAGTACAATAAGGAGGCTCTGGCTGCAGCGGGGCGGTACTGTTCCCTTGCTTCATTGATTTTGGCTTCTGTCACCTTGGCCTCTTTTACCTGCGAACACAAACAGCACAAGAGAGGTCGTTTGTTGAGCATATTAACCACGATTATCATAATTAGAAGGACGACAACGAAACCATTAAGCTTAGGGGTATGACACTGCAGTACCGCACTGGGCTGAGCATTTATTAGTTCATCAGTTTGAAAATAGAACAGAAAATTACATGCAAACAAGCCTGCTCGCACATCTGCAGAAGCTGTACATGCTAGCTTAGCCCGAACAATTTAGACCGTAGTGCACAGTACACTGACATAAAAGTACGTTTCTGGATGGCATATCTTACAATGCACATTTCTTAAAATGCTTGTGTGTTTGTAAAAAGGTTATTTTTAAAGATCTATATCTAGACAATGACTGTTGAATTGAAACTTTAAATCATTTATACACTATTGAAAGCTGTTGTATTATTGTGAATTTAATGCATTTTACCGTTTTACCTTATTTTCATTTCAATCAATATGGTCAAAAGTTAGGTAGATGATGACAACCTTTATTTCCACCTCTGCAGCTGTTTGTTTGGTGGTCTCAAGGTTCTCCACCAGCTCTGTGTCACCCAGGAAGTTTCCAGAAGCAGAAGATAAGCGGGAGAGAAGGTTATCCTCAAGAGTTTTTAGAGTAATCTTGAAGCCATTTTGCTGTTTCGTGAGATTTGACTGGAGAGAAGAAGTACATAAGGTACAAGAGGATGAGTCTGTGACATTGCACAACCTACATGTGTATATATAATACTTTGCCCCCTGTTAGAGAAAGAAGAACAGAAGAAAAGTACTGAGGAACTGACTACAGGGAAAGAAGAGGACAAGTCAAAGACGACAGCAATCAATATCTTTGCATAGCTGAAAAAAGAAAAGTATGCTCAGTCTGAGCAAACTAACTCGCTTCCTCTTGGCAGAAATCACCAAATATTGAAGCACCAATTGCTTCAGTTGATATTGGCGTCCAATAGCAAAATGGAGCAAACATAGATGACTATTTTGATGATGATGGATTTGTGAAATCCTTCAAAACAATTTGCCCAGTGTAGCTTGGATACCCTTTGAAAAGTATTATATCCAGATGACAAGGGTCCCTTAAGCAATCTAAATGTTCCCTGTAAAGTAAACTAAAAACCAATGTCTGATTTTAAATTTCAGTTAACCAAAATGCATAAATCACTGAAAAAACATTCCAGATCATTACTGTTGAATTAAAACACCTGCTGTTTCTTGCAGAGCTGCATTACAGAATCTTTGTACCTTCTTAAGTCACTGAAGAGTTCATAATGATGCAGCACACATATCCTATGATGTTCATATGCACTCAATCCAAAAGAGATTGAGAATTTAGTTCATTGCTGCCAGCTAAGAAATCATACAAACAATCTGGAAGTGAGATTTATTGTAGGATGATATATGACTCAATGTGCTTGGCCTTCAAATGAGGTGTGATTCAATAAAGACACTGTAGTTATTGTTTGGAATAACAAATATTATTTTTTAAATTCACCCATCCTGTCTAAATCTGTACATATATTCAGTAAAATGTTTAATGAGCTGACTCAGGTTAGTAAAGCAAAACTAAGTTGTCATTTACAGTATTATTAGTAAGCATTTAGAACAGGGCCACTTGACCAAAAAAATTAAGTTAAAGCAACAAAATTCACAAAAACAAATATTAAAGTATATCTAAGCTGATGTATTTGCTGCAATGACAGTACTAGTCTTTACAAATATCATGTGTTGCCTTTTGATTTTTGAAATGCAGATATTTAATGAAGGACGAAGAGTTTATGTGTGTACTTACAGCTATAAGATATGTAATCATGGGTGGTCTAGACATTTAGTAGTTAACTAGTGACCTCAAGTAATAATTGGGTTTTAAATAATATTGTAGAAGTTTATTGTTGGTCTAAGTAGAGCATTAATAGTAAGTAAGAAATTATTAAAATTATGAAAAAGTAAAATTATTGAAAAGACAACAGATAAATACTGCCTAGACATGTCTATATACTGTATGTGTTTGTATGAGTATATGTGACATGTGTATATGTGGTATATGTATGCGCGTGCGTGCATGTGTGTGTATTATATATTATATATATTATATATACACACACATACATATATACACATACTTGTATACTTGTACTTACAGACTTTTTTAGCTTCATTTTTGCCCAGGACATTTGAGAAAATGGATAAATAACCATATTCTCATAAGTAACAGAAAGTCATATTCATTACATTACATTCACTACAACAGTTTTCTCTTTACAACATGTGTCTTAATTGTTTTATTTATTTTTATATAAAGTTATTCCGCATCACTGTACACAGTGTACTAAATATGATTGCTGTCCAAAATGCAGTACCTGACTTGACTGGTTCGCCTTCACATGCTCAGAGTACTATTATTACCATAACTAATAATGCACCAATATGGCGGTGCGATGTGATTGCGCAATACTATTGCAACCCTCCTATAGGTAAATGAAAAAGCAGTGGCACCTATACGATAAAAGCAACAGGGAAAAGGCATAAATTAATTAGATCAATCCTGGGATTTTGTGAGTAGATTTCGAATCGTTAAAACCAGGATTATGATTAATCATAATTTTAATTATATTTTCCCACCACTTATTACAAACGCATTTTAAAGGTGCACTGAATGTTCTATGAATGCATAACAAATGCATTATGAAGCTGCAGGTAATGTAAAGCATTACCACATGTTTTCTGTACAATGGCATTAAAGTAATATGGTACATCCATCCACCCATGCATTTTCCAACCCGCTTATCCTACTGGGTCATGGGGGGTCCAGAGCCTATCCGGGAAGCAACGGACACGAGGCAAGGAACAACCCTGGATGGGAGGCCAGCCCATCACAGGGCACAGTCACACACCAACCACTCACACATGCACACCTACGGGCAATTTAGGAACTCCAATCAGCCTCACCATGTCTTTAGACTGTGGGGGGAAACCAGAGTACCCAGAGGAAACCCCACGACGACACGGGGAGAACATGCAAACTCCACACACATATAATCCAGGCGGAGACTCAAACATGGGTCCCAGAGGTGTGAGTTAACACTGCTAACCACTGCACCACCTTGTAATATGGTACAATGCTGCGAAGTTATTTTACATGATCCACACAATGAATATGCAAAAAATCCAAAGTAAAACGTTTCATAATACAATTCAGATACAGTAATTAGGCAGTTAGGCAGTATTGCATAAACACAGTGTAAATTTAACGGTTTATTATTGAAGTCATTGATGTAGAACTGAGAAAAATTTTTTTTCCCTATACAGGTACATTACTTTGGTTAAGAATAATAGAGCTAACGACATAAAAATCTAGAATGCAGTATAAAAATGTGATATGAAATTCTGGATTTATGCGATTATAATCACTTTTCCAATATACCATTTGCAATATCACTTCAAAACTTTTTAATAAAATTAATCATAATGCAAAATAAAGGCAAATGAATGTGACACAAGCTTTATGATGAATTTCTGCAGCAATTTAAGTAAAGTAAATCTTTTTTTTGCTAGGCATCGGACAAGATTTTTTTTGCAGCACTGAGAAATCAAGAAAATGAATAACCAAGCAAACAGATGTAGGGGAATTGATGTTCCCACTGAGCTAGCAAGACCTTGACCTTGTATGCTGTCTTGAAGCAGAGGCGGAGAGGCAAACTTCATCAAAATCCGTAATTTTAATGAGTCAGTTATTAACGATTAGGTCTCTGCTGGCATACTGTGCATCTAATTACCCAGCCCAGAAAACAAACAATTAACCAGTCAGCACAAATCCTAATTGGGTTTTAAATGAGATAATATATGTCCATCATTGCAGGCAAATGATTATTAAACATTACTGCCCAGACAGTTCGTTTTGAAGTGGAATATTCTCACTGATTAACCAAAACCAAAGTCGCCATTACTTTCCTTACACCTATCAAGGCTAATTGGAGTGAAACAATTCAATATCGCTACAACGACTGGTCCCAGGAAGAAGCTAAGTCATTAGATCAGATAAATATAACCAAGCTGAATATGACTTGGGGGTGGCATAGCTGTTAGCAGTATAGTCTCGAAACTCTTGCCTGGCTCTGCGTGTGGCGTCTCCCTCCTGTAATTCCAAAACCATGCTGCTTGGCTATTTGCCGATAGCACATACAAACAGACTAGCAGGTTAGGACACTATGGTGGTGGCTGGAAGGTTGCCAGTTCAAACCACATAGTTAGCACCCTAACTTCACTATTGGGCCTTGGAGTAGGGCTACAAATTTTTGGGGAAAAAAAATAATCATATTGCGATCTTAGAAAATTTTGTAATAAATATTGCAGTATGTGGGGGCGGCATGGTGGTGCAGTGGTTAGCACTGTTGCCTCACACGTCTGGGACCCGGGTTCTGGTCTCCGCCTGGGTCACATGTGTGTGGAGTTTGCATGTTCTCCCTGTGTCGTCGTGGGG
>JABFEA020000098.1:18551874-18563581 GCA_019775915.2 Cyphomyrus plagiostoma | reverse complement strand
TCCCCCCCCCCGACCCCACTACACCCCTCCGCCCGGTGCCCCCCCCCATCCCACTCCTACCATCTCCACCCCGCGCCCCCCCCACCAACGCCCCCGCCCCCCCCCCCCCCCCCCCTCTCACACAGACAATACTTTCCCTCCGCAGTAATGCATTCGTTTCCCAAAGAGAAGATTTCTAAAATGGTAATTGAATCATTAGAAGTGGAAAATGGCTTTTGACAAAGTAAATTGAAAATTCCAATTTGCAAGTATATAAAAATTTGATTTCGGAGAACTGCTCATAATATTATATGTGAATATCTCACCTATGGCCTCAGTCATTACTAATGGAATAATGTCACGGAACTTTGCATTAATCAGAACCAGGCAAGGTTATACTTCTCTTAAATGTTTTACTATTGCTACATAAAAAGTATATGTGAAATAAATTATAAATAAAGTAAATAAATCTATACTTCAGCACAATACATAAACAGGCTATAAACCGAATAAAACCCACACTTGTCATTATTTTATACCTCCCTTATTAAGAAAACACATTGAAAAAATTACTGTATTAACTGCCATGATTTGGAAAAAAAAATCTACAGTGTCAAATCTTTACACACGTCACACAATATCTTTACTGGATGAAAACATTAACAGGGTTTTATTGCTCCCACTACTAACATCTGGATACAATTATATACAAAGCCAGTGGATTCAGTGCAAAGGGATTCACAGAATACAAATCAAGCTGTATAATATGCATGCTCAGGTAACTGTTCACACTATGTGTTGAATACCCCACATAGCTATTTACACACCACCTGGCTCTGCCCACTCACTGAATATTTTTGGCAGCCAGTCATTGACATCACAGTCAAGTTCCTTCTTTCCATCTTTCCACCTCCTTCATTCTGTCTAGTTGGAGTCCATTCAGGAATGAACCTTTCAACCCCAAGCACCAGAATTATGCTTAACAGCATTCTTAGAAAATATCATGCTGAATTTGAAACCTCATAACTCCACAGTCTTTAGGTCTGCTGATGTAAGACCCATTTGTGACTTAAAATCCATTATTTGTTGAATCAATGCCATTATATGAATAAGAATTTTTATAGAATAACCTAATAATTCCAATATTTGGTACACTATTGTTAATATTATTCCATCCATCCAACATGCAACCACTTATCCTGGACAGGGCTGTGAGTATTAATATTACTGACAGCATTTATTATTTATAAATTAGGGCAGCACAGTATGTCATACCTGCAGGTTTGAAATGAAGCCTCCACCTTTTGTGTACGGAGTTTGCATGCTTCTGTTGTGCTTCGCGGGCCCTCCAAAGGCAGGAGGTTAGGCTGACTTGTGTTTCTTCATTGCCCATAGAGAATACTTGCGTGTGCGAATGAGTATGTGTATTTGTGCTCTGCGACAGACAGGCATCCCAGCCAGGGTGTAGCCTAACTCCAGTGACCCTGACTAGGAAAACCAGTTAGGAGGTGGATAAATCAATTCATAAATGTTTTGTTTATTGTCGGATTCTATCTGTGTTTTCAGTATCTGTCATAAATGTTTGTGACAGTTCAATATGTGATTCACGGAAACTGGTGATTGAATTGTGCTTGACTATGTGGGTAAATCTATGTGTGTATAACTGCTCTACAGTATACTGGCATTTCTCCTAAGGGGTACTCTGATTTTTTCCCACCTGCATATATTATATACGTATATAGTAAACATCAATATGGCACTACCTAACAAGCATGGTGCTACTATTTCTGACTTTTGAACCCAAGCTCAAAAATCATCCACAAATATCATACAAACACCTTGTAGCTGTGCCTCAAAAATACATCTCTGGCTGGGCGTAATTCTGTATAGCCTTATGAATTATCTAGCAGATGGTTCAATCCACCATGAAAGAACACACTCCCCCACCCTGACTCATCTATACTCAAGAAGTCTTTGTATGCCTACAGCTAACTAACTACAGCTACAACTGCATGACTTCTGCAAATTTATAGGTTTATATTGCTTAACGGTTGTTAAGAGTTTTCATGGGTAGCCGGTTTGCTCCTTACTCCAAAAACATGTGGTTAGGTGTATCGGTGTCTTTGAATTGGCCATAGTGAGCAACTACCCTATACAGTGTTCTGGAATCCCATTGAGAGTTTCCCCTGCCTTTTGCTTCTCATTTCCCTGGAATAGTTTCCCGACTTACCAAGACTCTGCATTGGTAAAGAATGGGTTGCCTTTATAGAGTCAAGGTAACAAGTTCTACTTTTCCTAATATTAATTTCAAATTGTTCTATTCAAATTCAGTTGTAAGAAAATCAAATATAAAATATTCTTATAATCTAATATACATATATTATAATAATATCTTAATTATCCAATGGTGAATTATCAGCATTATATTTGATTTAAATGTCACAAGGGATATTTAACTGCACCATATCAGATACAAGGTTCTAGAAATTAATTTCATTATGCTTCGATTAAATATGTCATTAGACAAAAATCAATAGACAAAACTTGAAGGGAATTAAGAACAATATTAATTCACTGCAGTATTAAAACAGTAAAATGACTGGAGTCGTAAGTCATGTCCCCCCCCAAAAACCCCCAGTTTTGCATAGTAATAAGCTCATCATAGTACACACAGTCCTATTTGATGCCTTAGCAGAGAGACAAATATTTAAAGCTGTCTTTGTGATAGTGCTCTGGCAATGACTCCTCCCCAAAAAAAGCAATCAGGTGTACTAACGCAGAGATTCAGCTGTGGTGCTTCCACATTCAGAACTTATTACTGAGATGTAAGTGTAGATAATAAACCTTAATGACACTCTGAGGCACAAAAGGCCGCTGACGTCAGCGTGGGGCCTTACGGGACCACTCTGTTAAGGCCGTGCTCTGCCGCTAAAAAATAAATCCCAGGCAGGATGGATTCCTCATAACCACAGGATGTCGCCGTTAAATGAGGTCGCAGTGATAATAAGAGGGTACATAAAAGCACAGAAATAACCGCTAAAATGAATACACAGCACCAATTTGGGCCAGATATAGAAATAAATATGCAACAATGACAGATGAAATCTGAAAATTTAGCATATCGTCACAGTACGATGAAAACTGCGTCCATCTTCTTTTTGACAATTGTGACTTTACTACAGTTGGAATGCATCATACTCCTCTGTCTACTGCATTTGACATCTAATTTACCAATGAAAAGATGTTTTTGAAGTAATCTATTTAGCTAGTATTTATGGTGGTACTAGTTTGGTGTCCAAACACCAGCAATGCTGGATCCCTGTTATTTGTATTCATCATATTCGTTTGTATGGATGACTGTATTGATAATTTTAACTACTAGATAGCAGGTCAACTAACGTCATTGTTAATTGTGAAAACGTATCAAGATTATCGAGGTTTGTATCTTGTTAGCACTGACATTTTTACCTCTCTGTCAACAATCCACATAAGTCCATTGAAAATATCAAGCCGTTCACTGAAGGCTGTGGAAAGATTTTTATTTGTGGTGCAAGGGTGTCTCATTAGCTTGTTTTAGGTTTATTTTTTAAAGCAGATTCTGTGAAAATGCATTATTTCATGTTCCTGAATTGATGTAATCTTGGAGATTCGTGTTTTTCATTGGACAGTGATGATATAAGTAAACACAACTTGTGCTCCTAATGCGACACAAAAACAAGCAAAAGGGATGATTTCTGTACTGCAGAGACAAACATAAATGGCCTACCTGTGAGGAAGTGCTGTTCAGCTTTTGTAGACCATTCTCAAGTCTCTCCATCTTCGTGGCCAGGTCTTTGCTCTTCAGTGACAAAAGGTTCTGGTAGAGCTTGATCTGCTCTAAGAAGGACTTTGGCGTGGTATAATTATAGCGCCGTTCATTAGCGAGGTAGCTCCGAGAGGACTTGTTCACGCTAGTGTGAACATACGCCATGAACATACTGACAGACTCCTTTAATTCTGGCTAAATGTGGAGAAATGCATTAACACCATTAGCTACACATTATGCTTTATTGATTGCTATATTTGTATTAAGATTATAGCACATTCCTTCAATCACATCTTTTAAATAGCAAGTTATACTTTATAATTCACAAATTTGCTGAAATGTAACAGCTTCCCGACAAACCTGTATGTGCTCAATATCCTGGAGGAAGCGCAAGCTGACCGACTCCAAGGCTTCTTGCGGCCACTCATGGAACCAGTCGATGGCTGTGCAGTTGACCACAGCTGGGAACTTTCGGCTGCGAACACGAAGCTTGCTGCCCACTGGAGAAAAGCAGAGCGCCACCTACAGGGAGTTTGAGCAGGCAGTTTTCATACATACGAAATCAACCACAAAGCAAGGCTTTTGAGAAATTATCATTCAAGTCTTACATACGAACATATCAAGTGTTAAAACAATTACTTACAAGCGTCAATGGCTTATGATTCAACCACTAATGAACAATCTGTACCAGTTTTTCTTTTTAACCATTTAATAATTAAACTGAACCTTACAATTTGTATTCCAAAAGCTATATATTTTTATATAATTTATAAGCTTTATAAGCTGCTTTAAACTAGGAATCTGAAAAACAGTTTTTCAAAACAATTACAGCATCATTAAAATTAACATAATGCCACATTTTAGGCTTGAGAGGAGATATATGTATTCTCCTTTGTGATACAGCCATACACATACAATAAATCAACTTTTTATAATTATATCTCAATATGCATTCAAGTAGAAATAATTAAATTATGTTTTTGTGAAAGAGAGGAATTGGAGCCAAGAGCATTCTGATTAATTGAAGCTATGACCTTTCAAACTTCATGCTCCTTTTATTCGCTATTCAGTAATTGAGTTGGATCTATAAGCACTCAACTGTTTTTTTCAACAGCACAAGCACAGATGGAGATTATAGGAGAAAGCAGTCTAGATGAGAAAGAAAACACTTCCTCAAACAGAAGGTCACGAGAGTTAGGAGCAAACTTCCTTTTAGCAATGCGGACACAGTCGTCAGATTGATTCAAGTAAGAATCACTTAAATAACTATCAGCTCTAGTCATTAAATATCAAAATGAGCAAGACTGGCTGAAAAACCTCTCTTGATTTGAACATAATTTCAGGTCATAAACTAAAACTGAATGAACGATTGAATAAACGAATGAATGAATCAATGAATGAATCAATGAATAAGAATCATATCCATTTTACTTACAAATGGAAGATTCAGTTTTGTTTAGCTCACTAGACTGAATTACAGACATATGTATACATACATGTACACAGACATACCTCCCATTCACCTGTATGGGAAAAACCCTAACCCCAATCATGATACCCTTAACCAATACCAAGCCCTACCGAGCCCAAACCTTAACCATAGGTAACGAAACAAAATACAAGACTTTTCACATTTACACTTCTTTTGAGTGCAATCACAGATTATTATGGAATTGAGGTTATCGAAATGGCCACCTGAAGAATGTTCCCAAAAGTAAGAAAGTTTAAGGTGTCACTACACTTTGGGTACAGTTTGTTCTTCAAATGTGATCTATGCAACCCCCCCCCCCCCCACACACACACACACACACACACGCTCACTTCACCTTCAGCTGTCTGCGCACACGATCAATGAAGAACTTCCAGCAGTTCTCCCTGCTGTCGATCAGTCCCAGGCCTTTGACTTCATTCCTCAGACTTCCTATGATATTTTCTACTTCATCATCGGGGAACAGGTCAGGAATCTCACCTGTGGTGTATCATTGGTGTAAACACACATAGATACAAACACAGAAACACACAAAAATAACAGGTTTTTGTCATATTGTGGGGAACATCTTGTGGGAAAGAGGGGTTGCATAGATCACATTTGGGGAACAAACTGTACAGATAGTGTGTGTATAAACAAATATGTGTGTGCGTGTGTGTTTGTTTATTAATTTTCATGGATGTCAGTATCTTATATCAATACCCAAGTAATGGACCTTTTCATCTGATGATTCATTGAGTAATCATTTAAAACAATATCTATATTATCTAAAAAATAATATAATACTTTATATAATATGATGTTATATCATATTATATAAATACTGAATTTGGCGCAAGGCAGTAACCAGTCATTGCAGGGTGCATATTCAATCGCACATACAGTCGGTTTAGACACTACAGTTCATGTGTTTCAGGACAGGGGATGGAAACTGGAGTGAACATGCAAATTCCGCACACAATGCGGCAGCGTGCTGCAACAGTGCTACCCCCTGCGACAATGTTCTGCACTCACTGCAAGGCCTGCACATGCAGTTGTCACATTGCACACTACATGCAGCAGCCTGATGGGCTCAAACGGTGAATAAGTTGCGCTAAAACATTTTTGGTCAGTCATAGGAAAGAAAATTCAGTAAGCTTTCCAATTTTAATCATGGTTCACTTCTCAACATTGCCTGGTACAGTAGAACTCTGTTGAATTGTTTCAACTTGTACTTCGACCGAAATCTGGGAACCTGACCGTTCCTGCTAAAATTTGTGTGGGGCAAGAGCGTTCAATGAACCTCGAATGGGTCAATCGAGAAAAATCTAGCCGCAACTCACCGAAAACTAGGAACATTACAACAAACCTTCTAAAACTTGTTTGGATCAAGACGCGCCTCCCCTTCCAAACAATAACTCCTCCATGCCACGTCCAGTATGCCATCAGCTCACCTCAGCACAGGTAAAGGACTCATAAATTGTCATTTATTACATGTGTTAGTTTTATATTGATCGTTCATGTTTTTTTTATCAATAGTTAGGTAGGTAGATAGGCTTAATTAGGCAATCGTTTGGGGGTCTGGAATGGATTTACATTATTTCTTATGCGGAAATTCAACTTAGAGCTTGATTAAATTGCAACTTGACCAGCCCCCTGGAACAAATTAAGTTCATGTTCGAAGGTAGTACTGTATATGTGAAAAACACATAATCATCATTGTCCTTGCTATTTGACTAAGGGCTTGTTTCTACACATACACACACACACACACACACACGCACACACTCTGACCTGTACTCATATTTTTGTCATTTCTATGGGCAAAATCCTAATCCCAACATGACAACCTTAAACCCTACCCAGGCCTAACCTTAACCAAAAATAACCAATCAAGTCTCTTGGCATTATTACTTTTTTGAATTCATTGTTAGATCTTTGTAGGGATCTGAATAATGATCCCCAGAACTTCAGTTCAATTCAAGTCTATGCTGACAACTGCATTACATTTCATTTTTAAGAGCAGGTAAGCAAGGCAAAATTCAGGCACAACATATTTCCAGGACATGCTGGCACCTTACAGCGTTCTGCACAGTGCTCATGCCAATTTACAGCTCAGATACTTCTCAAGGTTTGAAAAGCAGCAACCTCATTTACAGCTTGGCAGTCTCTGTGCAATATATATAATTTATATCTAGCACAAAACAGGTCTACATACAAATTAACACTATGTTCTATAACTAAATAAAGATCTCTGAGTAAGAGAGAATACCCAAGGCCCCAAACTCCATCACCTTTAAATAGTTTACTTATAAGTACATAACAGATCTTTAAGACATATTGCAAAATTGTGGTTCAGTCATATATATGTTTCAGGGGGACATTACAGAAAGCAGGGTTCAGAATTTAATATGAACTCCAAACTGAACGAGCCTGAAAGGACGTTAAACATGATAATCGGTTTCCAGAACCACTGTTTACAATATCAGGGATTACGTTTATTCCAGTATTTCATACTCAATGAAACGCAGGCTTGCAGAACAAGGAAAGGCCATTAATAGCTGACTGCTGAAAAAAAGAGTATTTGCCAGGGAAATGGATGCCAAAAAGAGTACTGCTCCCTCCTTTCCACAGCTAGAAATGGAAATATTAACGTTTGTGTATCCCGAGTATGAATTTATTGTAAAGCAAAAGTAACACTGAAGCTGCAGCAGAGAGAGAAAGATGCAGTGGCAAAAACGAACGACTAGTTTACGCATAAGTAGATCACTGTAACTTTATCCAAAATTCATCAAACCAATGTTTTCAAAAACAATGTCTAATACATCCATCCATCCATTTTCCAAACCGCTCATCCTACAGGGTTGCGGGGGGTCGAGAGCCTATCCCGGAAGCAATGGGCACGACGCAGGGAACAACCATCGCAGGGCACATTCACACACCAACCACTCACACATGCACACCTACGGGAAATTTTAGGAACTCCAATCAGCCTCAGCATGTCTTTGGACTGTGGGGGGAAACCGGAGTACCCGGAGGAAACCCCACGATGACACGGGGAGAACATGCAAACTCCATACACAGGAAACCCAGGTCCCAGCGGTGTGAGGCAACAGTGCTAACCACTGCACTACTATGCCACCCCCTATGTCTAATACAATGGATGGAATATTTTACATTAATTGTTTACATTAATGTATATATGAGAATGTATTTAATGTAGCTGCAATCCAGTTGGAACCAAAAGAACTTAGCAGCAAGTTAGAATGATATAGGCCTATAAAACACAGCTCAATATGGTAGGAATATTAGCCCATATTTGTAATCAATCCCAACATTTGTCTAACTTGACTTTAGCGAAAGGTTAAAACTCATTATGGATGAATGGATGGATGGATGGATGGATGGATGGAATCAGGTGTGTGTGTGGGGGGTGGGGGGTTGGAGATGTTTGTCCCCTGGTACTTTTCACATAATCAATACTGACTTTTACATGTAATGATTGGCCTCTTCCCAGTGAGCAATGACAGGATTTGCCTACTGGATCTTCCTGCCACCATATAGTGTCATGCTATTATATGTGATTGACTGCTCATTAGATTTTGCCTGATAGTGCTGAATGCATTACATAAATTAAAGCACTTATTGAAGGAAGAAAGTGAAGAGCCATATCAGACTATTCAGTGACAGGACATGCAAGGAGGACTCCAGAGATATAAGTTCATGCATGAATATCTCACATGTCAGTAGGCCTATCTGATTATATGCACTTGCTGATTGTCCTCTAACAGATGACCCATCTGAAGATGATGAGGATCCAATTACCTCAGCAACACAGCTGAGCTCAGTATGAACTTACTCCTAATGTCCTGCGTATAAGTGAAAGTAGGATATTTACAGACCCGGCGATCTCTTCCGAGTTGCCTTTTTAGGAAATATACTTGCTCCGTGTGGAGAAGCAAAGAGTATTATCTCCAGATGAAGCATATTCATCTTAAACAAAAATAGCTAAAAAGTTGTTTAGGAAATGAAGTGCTGTAATACCAATTAAAAGTGAATTTTGTGGATGCGAAAAGTGGGATGATTCTTAATTCATTTAAAACGACCATCAAATTTGCGTGTCATTTTTTATGTGCAGCAAAAACTTACCTGATGCCAAAAGATCATTGATCAAAACAAGGAATTTCTCATCTGCTACTTGTGCATCTGTCATCAAAAACACTGTGCCGACATTCTTTACTCCAGCTTTAATGTACAGTGCAGCCAAGTCATTCTGGAAATAAGCATTTCAATAAACATAAAATTCAGTATTATGGGCTGATTAATGTACTTAATATCATGCAACAATGGTGTGGTGTAGTGCTTCCCAACCCAGTCCTCGAGGAACCCTAGACAGTCCATGTTTTTGCTCCCTCCCAGCTCCCAGCCAATCAGGAACACCGAATACCTGGTACAGGTGCGCTGGGAGCTGAGAGGAAGCAAAAACGTGTACTGTTCGGGGTTCCCCCGAGGACTGTGTTAGGAAACACTGGTGTAGTGTACTGCCATATCTGTTACTATGGATGCCTAATTATTATTATTATTATTATTATTATAATTATATAATGTTGTATGGTGCTTCTGTAATTAACAACAACAATAAATTGTTAAATATTAAAAATAACTATAAGTTTGGAACATTCTAACATTCTTTTAAGGATTAATGGAATAATCTGAAATTTTAAAAGTTAAAGACCTACCTTGAGATCAGAGATGCTATAGCCTTTCTTGAGAGAAATTTGAAATACTTCCAAGGAACTTATGAAGGCCGCAAGCCTTGTAAGACTCTGCTTACCGCTGCCCCCAACTCCTACCAGGAGTGCATTTCCTCTTGGAGACTCTAAGATTCGATTGATGCGGCAGCTTCATGAGTAAGTAAGACAATGACAGAGAACAAGAAAACATGATCAGTTAGATTGTGCCAATAAAAGGAGTGGATTCCTAGGGTTAATCATCATGTGACGGCTTAAGCACAATTCTGGATATTGGTCTTACATGTGTGACATGGCATCCTCAAAGAGGACCAGATTCATTGTGGCATTGACTTCATTGTAGCTGTCTAAGGCCTCAAGAAGGGTCTTGTTGAGGATTCCCCATGACTGAACAGGCATATATTTGGGGTCCCCGGTACCAGAGGCAAAGTGGCAGAAAACATTCATGGCCTTGATTTCTTCGAGTGTCTCCTCCGTGTCCTAAAGGAGAATGACTTCAGAATGAACATGCAGTGAAAACCAATTTCAAGTTTACTGGGAAATGCTACAATATGCTCATTCAAAGAACCATCTTCAACAAAAAACAAACAGCAACACCACCCGCAACAACAAGCTTCAGTACAAACTTCATTTAAGCTTCTGAACGTCATTTATGCCAGTGTGGATATAGTTGTGACTGACCCATTACAGTACAAGGCTGCACAGACGGGATGGCAGCATCAGTCTTTTCGCAAAAACTCTGAGAGAGGAATGATATTTATAAAGCCATTAAAATATCTTCCAATTTGCAGGGCTAATATCATGGTCCTGACAGGTGTACTCTGATTACCACTCTTTCCTTCAGCCATATTGGTAGGTAAAGTCCCCCGCAAGGAATAATTCCTTTAGTTTAATGAGTTATACAACTATAAAGGACAGAGAGTACTGTACGTGTGTTCTCTTTGTCTGATGTTGTAGAAGTCTCACCTCATAAAACTTTTTCACAGAGTCAAACAGCAACTTATCAAAGGTTCCAAAATCCTTCTCTTCCACCATTTTATCTCTGTAGACTCTGTTACATTCATGCATATAAATCTTCACTAAGTCCTGAGGAGTCTTCAGATACTCACTTGATGAGAAGAGAATGCCCTAGAAAAGAACATACACTTACTAACATGTTTTAGTCAATTAAAACATCCGTCAATCCATGCATCATGCTTCCCAACACTTATCCTTGCCTGAGTTGCAGGGGGCCTAGAGCCTATGACAGGCACCATAGGGCACAAAGTCCATTGCAGGGAAGTTAATTAACACAGTCCTTCTTAAATCTAGTATATGTTGTAATTGTGATTGTGACAGCTATATATTTTGCCACTGTATGAACTGCTAATAGAGATGCTCCGATCAGCATTTTTGGGGCCGATCACCGATCACCAAGATCATGATCTGCCGATTGCCGATCACAGAATGGCAGGGGAATGGGAATCTTTTATCTATAATCTAGCAGAGTTTGCACCATTTGTAGAAATGAAACTAACTCTAAATTAACTATATTGAAAAAAAAACTGTAGAAATAGGCTACAGTCAAGATATTGAAGAACCACCAAGTGTTTATTTTAGAAAATGAGAACTTAAGGCTACTGTAGGTCATCTTTCCCAAATAAGGCAGAGTAACTTAAAATTATTCCAAACAAAGAGGGGTCAGGCAGACCAACACACATCAGA
>JABFEA020000098.1:18517208-18539244 GCA_019775915.2 Cyphomyrus plagiostoma | reverse complement strand
GGGGGGGGGGGGGGGGGGGGGGGGGGGGGGGTGGGGGGGGGGGGGGGGGGGGGGGGGGGGGGGGGGGTGGGTGTTGGTGGGGGGAAGGCGGAGGGGGGGGGGGGGGGGGGGTGTGTGGGGTTTGTGTGGGGTTTGTGTTGTTTTTTGGGGTTTTGTGTGGGTGGGGGGTGTGGGGTGGGTTTGTGTTGGGGGTGGGGTGGGGGGGGGGGGGGCCCGCCCTGCAAAGTATACATTATACTGTGGTGTGATAAAAACCTGTCATTTTGATTTTTCGGTCCCGACAAAGGAAAACTCCATTTTATACAAATCATACAAATAAATAAATGAATAAATAAGTAAATGAAAATGCCAAAAGTTCTTTATTTCTTTGGTTACTTGTGGTTAAGGTTAAGGTTGCCATATTGAGATTAGGGTTTTTCTTATAGAGAGGAATGGAGAGTCCTCACAAAGTGTGTGTGTGTGTGTGTGTGTGTGTGTGTGTGTGTGCGTGTGCACGCATGAATATTTTTCTGTGGCAGCTCAGAAATTCTAGGATGGATTATTTTTTTTCAGCACCATTTCATATTCATTTTATTATACAGTGTACTGGTTCATGGCTCAAATTTGTGCTACATTCTACACACTACTTAATATTTTGCAGCAGAATTGTATTTAAAATACTTCATTAAGAGGTTTGACTTCCAGAATAAAATGGTTTTTGTTCCGCCTACATTAGCTTAATCTCAGTATAGCCAAGGCAATTAAAAAAGGGCTTAACAATGATTGAATTGCAAACAGAATGCTCAGCTGCTAGAAACATAACAATGAAACCCTTCCAGTAAACCATTCTTATACTGTGACACTATTAGAAAGGGACCAGGACGGTTTAGCTATGCAAAAAAATGCAAAATAAATAATAAGAAATATTTATTCCAAACGTACCCTGAAGCATGGCTGATGTTGTATAGTAGTTAAAGGGAACATTCTTGATCATGTACTTCTCTGAATCTAGGGAACCCAGTTTATCACCAACCAAAACCGATTTTCCAGTGCCTGCATTCCCCACAAGCATGACTGGCCTCCTCCTCTCAAGCAGCCGGTCCATGAAGTATCGAATGCGAATGGTCTCCGTCGTGTGCACCAAGCACGCCTACGACAAGGAAACAATGCTGCATGCTACATGTTGGGGAATGACTTTTCACATTTCACAAATAACCTCCAAAAAAGGTACTCAAAATGTAAAACTCTGGATAAACTTCACTGCACAACTCTTCATTCCTGCGCTATTCCACCAGATGCCACTTAATAACAGGGCAATTCCACATCAAATCAACATATTTTACAAAATATTCCTGACTGACCACCAAGGATTTGCTTCAATACTTTATGCAAATAATGTCATTGTACCCAACAACTATTGTATAACATTTTTGGTGTGTATCTTTAGTTTCTGAGATATAGAGGTTTTAAAGGGGTTTTATGGCCCATAATAAAGAAATGGTCCAATAAACTTGTTTCCTGAATGTCGACTTGTAGGAAAACATTGTGTGCTTGATACCTTAATAAATATAATTTGGTTCAAGGTACCAACTTCATATCTTGTGTATTTACTAAGTAAAACGTGCTTATTCCAGTGGCATGATTATTTTTATGGCAGACTATGTCATACACGGGCAATGTGAACTTTTTTGTTGCTTTTAATGGCTTATAATTTAGAAATTAAGACTTCTTCCAGAAATGAACTTACTGCTAAGAAAGTACTACAACATGAGTATTATATAAAAAATTTAAAAGATCTGATGTGGTTGAATGTGAAGTTATAGTGGGCAAAATTTGTTCCAAATAATTTCATTTATGCTAAAAAACAGCATGCAGTACAACTTTGAAAACATGCAACTGTGAGTGAACTGTTTCAGAAGTAAAAGGCATATAATAGTGTAGAACAATCTCTGAACATTTCAAACATCTAGCATACATAGTTCAAAAGTAATCCATCCATCCATTTTCCAACCCGCTTATCCTACTGGGTCGCGGGGGGTCCAGAGCCTATCCCAGAAGCAACGGGCACGAGGCAGGGAACAACCCTGGATGGGGGGCCAGCCCATCGCAGGGCACACTCACACACCAACCACTCACACATGCACACCTACGGGCAATTTAGTAATCCAATCAGCCTCAGCATGTCTTTGGACTGTGGGGGGAAATCGGAGTACCTGGAGGAAACCCCACGACGACATGGGGAGAACATGCAAACTCCGCACACATGTAACCCAGGTGGAGACATGAACCCAAGACCTAGGTAATGACTTAGAGAACTTTGAAAGTTTTAGCAACACACATTTACAGTACTATGGGCCAGGATCTCAGAAACTAAACAAGTCACAAATTTTGCACACTAGTTGCTGGGTACAATGACATTATTTACATAAAGTATGAAGCAAATTCATGATGGACAGTCAGGAGGCCTATGTTGATTTCACATGAAATGACCCAACAACAATGAACAAAATTATTTTAAAGAAAAGGAAATTCTCAAGTGTGATTCCATTAAATGGTCAACACATCCATATATTAGAAATTTATGTTTTATGCCTCCAAATTTGTATGTATTCAAATAAAAATTGCCATGCTAATAGATTAAAGTTGAAATATGACAAACCTGGAGAGGAACGCCAGCATCAAATTCAAATATAGGAATCATTTTTGACCATGGTTCAAATTTCTTTGTCTCAGGGTCAATATAGTAGTCAAAGACAGTGCCTTGGGAAGGGAATTTGACGGTCTTGAATTCAGTAACCCACCATTTACTGAATTCCACTCTATAATCAAGCAGCTGTCAAGAAAATAAAACAACATATTAGAAAATGCAATTTATGAATACAGATTAATAATGTTAATGTAAAGCTGAGGAGTCAAGCACAGATGAATTATTGTTTATCTGAGAAAGACCTACATGTAGGGGAAACTGTGTCCAATCCATGTTTAATACAAGATGTAGACATTCTAAACAAGCATGACAGGAATCTCGGTTTATTTACTTGATAAAGTAATGGCAATAGCGGGGCAACTGACAGACTGTGCCATATTTAATCCAAGAGGTTTTTTAATGGCGAAGAATTCCGTAACATTGCTGGCAATGCTGAGTGGTGTAGCTATGCAGTACAATGTCGTGCACACATTCTCGTTAACAGAGAGCAAAACAAATCAAGCTCAGTCACCTTCATAATTCAGAACAGCATTCCACAGCATGGCTAAGCGATACAGCCTACAGAGTGCAGATGTGCCACAAAAACTAACAAATGCTTTTATAGCAGCATCACTTTGCCTGAGTGACTAATGTATATTAGTCAAGATTGCCGTCTGGCGGCGTCACTATCTGGCTTCCTCTCCTTGTCATACTGTAGATGGCATACAATAAGATGAAGCTTTATTGTGCTAGGGATGCCTCATTTGAATATTCTTCTACATACAGTAGCTGCTGGGCTGCTGTAACCACTTTACGCACACCTACTGCAATCAAGACGTATGGGGATAATTTAACAGCAGCTACGTAGAAAGAATTCAGGTACTTCAGTTACCAGATTTCAGAATGTTGCACTTGCTCTAGTGAGAAAGCTCCAGTCAATTATAGTGGTTGCCGTGGTATCTACTGAGCGATATCTCCAGAGCTCAGGTTTTAATGGAAAAACCACTCTTGCTAGTGAAATATCAATGCGGCATTAGCAGTCAAGTGTACCTTTACAATGATCTGTGAAATTCGGAAAATCCTGCCTTCACACAAACGGATAAGCATTTATAATATTTTTTGTGTTACAGCTCATGTAATCTAAGACACAAGGACAAATTCATTCCAAACACAGACAACCATCTCACTCCAAACGTGAAGCATAAATGACTGCTTTCCTACTGCTCATCAAGAGATGCCTACCTGATCCTGGAACATAGCCCCTCCAAATGCCCAAATGGCAGCAAACACAAAGTATAATTCATACAATTCCTTGGGGCAATCAGGAGGAGTGTGCTCTGATGTTAAAAGACATTCCAATAGGTAACAAAGCATCTGCACCATGCTTTGCTCAGGAACTGGGATGATCTTCTTAAATCTGCACAAATTAAGTCACCCATGTAAACAAACAAAGGTCACTATGCTCAGTGGCTGACAATCATAGTAACCCCAAGCCTGTCCTGATCAGTGTTTACCCAGTACAGTCAACGCTAATCTCAGACGATGGAAGAATCCGAGAGTCACCAGTTTCATCAAAGAAGTGGAGCACTCACAGGAGAAATACTGACCAATGATGAAGACATACAATCTCTGCGAGTGTTTTCAGTTAGGTTAAAGTAAATTACCTAGAAGGAAATACTTATATATCTAGCAACAGATATTTTTGTTAATGTGCAACTGTTATCCATTGCATCTTTCTTACAACAGCATGCCATATTTTAATTAGCATGTTCTGCAGTATCAATAATCACTTAGCAAGTATTATTTATATGTTCATTTCAATCTTTCTCATTCAGCAACATTGGAGCAGCAAGATACCTTGATCTAAGGGTGTCAAGGCAAACAGGAAGGTATTTATCAAATAAAATGGTCAAGTTGGCTTTCTCTGACTGGATTTCCCGCCTGTCAATCCAGCTGCTGATTGGAGGATTCCAGCCCAGATCTGCAGGGTTTATGTATAGGATGCCTTAAAAGATAAAAAAAAAAAACAGGATTAAAAATAAAGCCGTTAAAATGTTACACATGGCATGCAATAGTATATAATTATGCACTGTATAACTATCACCATTAAACATGGGAAAAAACAATACTGACCAGCTCGAGATACAGTGGCCGGTGTGGCAGTATGCAGGTGGCTAATCTCAAATACCAGCCTCATAGTTGGATTCAGTGGTATTCTTTCATTACTGGCCAGAGTCAGCACCTGTTACAGAAGATTACGTATGAGCGGCTCTACCAGAACATGGCCAGAGCTTTTGTTGAACTCTTCCATGGGAATAAAAAGGGATGAATTGCACCATTGTGATTCAAATCAATAATATGGCCATTCTAAAAGCATATGAGTGAACCACCAGGGTATACAATCAGTGGTTGAGTTTTACCTTGTTATCATCCATAACTGTATTCAAAGACTCAATCCACATTGGGTCAATATCTCCATCCAACACAATCCACTTTGGTCCATTATGACTAACGTTAGCCAGCTCACGCATGATACTGGAAAAAAGTCCTAAAAACAAAACATTTATTAGATGTCTTGTACTTTGAATCCTATACTAAAGTCATCCCACCCAAAATAACATCACATTTCACAAACAGCACCAAATGAATCCTATACTCTCTGTACACTCATAAACATTCATTATGCTATCTACACTATCAGGGAACTAAAAGGCTTAACACCTCACCGTCTTTCCACTCCCGGGTGGAGGGGTTGATAATGCCAAAGAGCTCATCATTGGTGACGGCTTTGGGGTTGAGGTCAGCCCACACAGCTCGGCGCTTCATGTTCTGGTAGGTCTTACTTAGGGATTTCATCACCTGAGACTTTCCCGTGCCGGCACTGCCCACCACAAACACGGAGTGTCTAACAGCGAGAAGCTCCTCCAGCTGTACCACCTGAAAGAACAGTACAGCTCACTGTATCTCACACGCATTGCTCCATCACTGGATAAGGAAGGTTGTGGAAAACCTGAGATTAAAGGGGAGCGCCACTCATATATTTGATCCCTTTGTACTTTCTTCTGTCATTGACTAGTTGCATTTACAAGAATAACATCAAAAAATGCCAGTGTGAAATCAGACGGATTTATTGGCTCCTTATCCCAAGAATCTACACAACTGCTGGTCCAAACAATAGTATATTTCCTCTGTGACCACTAAGCTCAATATACTGCCCCCTGCCTCTTTAATCAATTCTCTTTAGATCCTCAAAATCAGCAATATACTAGTAGTTGTCTCCTCACGTGTTCTGACTTCCAGTCACAGGTTACATCCACTTCAAAACTTTGGCATTGACTAAATAAACGAACAGTGTTTCTGCTCCTTCACATCTCCAAACAATAGGCAGGGCATACAGTTAACATGCCTATTCTCTTTTGTGTTTTGGCTACTCTACCTTCTATGTCATGACTAGAGTCAACACCTCCCTCTTGTACTGTCAACACACACACACACACACACACACACACACACACACACGAGTTGGTCTTCCTATCTAAATGGGGACTGTCCATTCATTTCTATGGGAAAAACCCTAATCCCAATAACGACACCCTTAACCACTACCCATCCATAACCTTAACCACAAGTAACCAACCAAAATACAAGACTTTTGATATTTTTACTTTTTAAACTGCATTCATACATTTTTATAAAACTGAGGTTACCCATATGGGAACCTCAAATGATGACCCCAAAAGTAGGGAAATGTCAAGTTTTACTACACTTTGGGGACAATTTGGTCCTCAAATTTGATCTATGTAAACCGACAGACACACACCCACCCACACACACACACACACACACACATATACTTTATGCATGTATGTATCTTTCCTCTGTATACATGCACTCCCCTTTAGTCTGATACTCTACAGCGAAAATTCCATATGAAACCCTACAGCTCTCAAAAACATAATCGTAAATAGTTTTGATTGCATTTCCTGAGGAACACTGGCATCTGAAAATCAGGGAACAACTGCATTCCTTCATTTTTCAGCACGACTTCAATTTTTTGGGTTAAAATTAGTGCTGGGATTTTTCTAAGACTTTCTTTTATGTAGAGGACAATTATTTTTCAGACCATTCTAGCCATTCCTGCACCTGCCATTATCAAATCCTCTGTATAAAATGTGCTTTGCTTTTATACCCACCCAGTGTTCCTAATTTGAATCATGAATGACAATTCATTCATGTACAACAATAAATATGACATTTATAATGCTTTGGAGATTACAAAATGCAAGCCGAAAAATGTTTTAAACATGGTGACACCTTTATCTCTTATAATAAAAAATGTAAAAGGAAAAAAGCACAGTATTCAGGCTTTCTGTTTAGGCAGCGCCGTGTCAAACACCTTTGATGTGGTGCTACACAAATAGACTTCTACATCTATTGAAGTCCTTGGAAAAGTAGGGGATAAAAAACAAAATGAATCATTTCCCTCTCGCACTGAGGGATCTACCCCACAATGCTGATGGCATGCTCAATCAATGCCATCGACTCGCCTCACCATCCCGTGGTTCAGAGTGGGCTTAACATTTAAAAAGCCCAGTGGCTGTGGCTTCAAAATGATGCCTATGAATGGCTGCCATTACTGGACAGACATGCATTTTTCAAAACGGCTTCCCGTTCCCAAATCAGAGAAAACTGGTCGCATGCAGCTGGAGTAATCACAGCAGATGAAGCTATTGACCTCCAGTTCCACATGCAGATTGTGGTATGTACATTTCCATTTTTATTCTCCTTCAGACAACACCAGGGTTAACAGCCTTCAGGAAGGAAGAATATGTTTGTTTGAATACTATTCTGAGTACTTCTTTGACCTTTCCACCTCACTGAAAATTGTACCCATTTCCCATGACTCTAGATTCACATCTCTGATGTCTGTAACAACACACTAATGTTTAGAATTAGAACTCAAGATCTGGAAACTGAAGTGCAATCATAACTCACAGTGTATTACTTTGACCATTTCTTCCGAATCTCTTGGAGTTTCATCCCCATTTGATGGTGTTACAATAAGTGCTTTATTGCTTTTGGGGGGAAATGTGTAGAAAAAAAAAATGTTGGACTAAATGGCAATAAAATATTAATCATCGAAAGTTCTACAGAGTAATTCAGTTATGTGGATGGTTTCTGTCTTTTATATGAAAAGATGGGTGTAGGAGTGATTGATTCCATGTACGGGAGTATCTGATTAAAAACTCACCTTTAGAACAAAGTTGTCTTCGGCCTGTAGCTTCAGATCAAGGACAGACTGCCTGACAAACTTCTCAAACTCCAAGTCCCTCTTACGGGGGACATCCAGCGCAGGGAAAAGGTCCCCAATGAGGCCCATGAAGACAGGCATGTCATCTGTCACGATCTTGGGAATGTTGAAGTCTCGCAGGGCTCGCATTAGTACCTGATCCTCTGGACGGTCTGGGTCACCCCTTTTCAGCGACCCTGCTACTACCAAGACTGATTTAATGGCTCGCAAACCCCAATCGTAGTGGTCCTGCAGTAAAGTAAGGCATACATAGCGTGAAGTGGAAAATGACAGGACGCATAAATATGGTACATTCACCGCTGTGCTATGCCCCTCCAGTCCTTCCACTGATACACTACATCCTGTCAAACCCAGATGTGAGACCTCATCGGGAACAGCAGTCAAAGGCAATGATTCCTTTTCTAGAATGATGAAGAGAAGTAATACCACTGTTGTGGAGTATGCCTGTACAGGCAAATTAATTAGGCGTTGTTTGCCATCATTTGCAAAATAATGAATTAGAGCGTTAAATTCATACATTTGTAATAACTGGAAACATACTGTAGTTGTATAACTCATGCCACTTTTTAAGGTGTTTACCAGTGTTTCCTCAATAGACAAATGCACCTTCTTTAATAAAAAATACATTAACATACAAAATTCCCAAATACCAAGTGATATTTCATTTCAGATCTAAATCTCATTCAAATGTTACATCACCTTCTGTGAAAATTATAAAAAAATTATATTGTACCGATTGCTGCACAATGTACGTATCGATCATTAAGGTGTGCTATACCTGTTTTGAAAGAAGTTCTTTGCAGAGCTGATACAGAGTAATGAACTTCCTGGCCAGAAGCCTGGCTTCAATGAAACCTTCAGCCACCAACATAATCTCACAAATCAGCTCAAAGTCTGGAACCACCATAGCACACGGTCTAGGGTGAAATAGAATGCGACTCACACAGAGCTATATTATAAAAGCAAGGCTTATTCATGCAAATAAAAATATGCACAACAAATTAATTAGTACAACAATTTATAGTTCACTATAATAAAAGGACAGTATTATTAGTATAACTTGCCCATTTGTCAGGGAGATCAAACTTCAGTTCTGCTTGAGTATTATGTTGTAAGTATAATGATTGAGGGTTAAGAGGGGAATGATTTAATTCAGTTAAAGTTTCTATGATTGCGTTAATAATATATTCTCCATTTCTGCATCACCCTTCCACTTTCTAATGAGAACTGCTCCATAAAGTAATTAATTCACTTGTCAATCAGAATTCTAATCCAAAATGGAAAGCAGAAGAGCAGCCAATTTCAGGACAATATACAGTATAGTCAAGAAATATGGGGGCAGTGTGTGGCTCAGTGGGCTAAGCCTGTGTGCCTGTAATCATGAGATGGCCAGTTAAAGCCCAACCTCAGCACGTCTGCGGGTCCTTGAGCAAGGCCCTTAACCCCCAGCTCCCTGGGCGCCGCTACACGTGGCTGCCCTTCGCGGACAACTTACTCCACAAAGAGCAAGTTGAGGGAGGCGTAAAGACAATTTCCCCACAGGGATCAATAAAGTATCAATTATTATTATTATGAAGTATGTGATGCATCCGGAATATTTTATTGTACTGTAATGAGTCATGCATGTGGCACGCATGTGTGTATTTTATGCTGCAATGGGTAAAAAATATCCCTGTAGGCAACATTTGAATCGATTCCTCTACTAAAATGAATGTTCACCGCAGACCGGTTTTCCTAGGCTTGTGTGCTGAGCCCATCTTATTTAAAAGTTATTACAGTACAACATAAGTCAGCCCAGGGTTTTCACAGATTTGTTCTCATAATGTTTTATGCTTACCGAAAGAGTGCCTTGAGATTCTCTGGCAATTCGGTCCTCCCGGCGTACCCAGGATTCATGGTAATAAAGATACCAACAGAGGGAGTCAGGTTCACCTCTTCTCCCATAAAGCTGAACCGTTTCTTCTTATCTCTGACAGCATCTTGAATGCTCTTAACCTGAATAATGTGAATTCAGTCTCAGCTAAAACAATGCTGTCGTCAGCTGTAGCACTGTTATATCACCATAGACATAAAATCGCATTTAAAAATATCTGGAACCCTTACAGGCTGTAATGCCAGCTTCAACACACTTTCTAAATATAGGACAGTAATAAGGACTACCGCCGAAGCTGGCTTCAAACTGTATAGCAGTGTTTTATGACAAATTTGACATTCATAATATTAAGCAAAATGCCACAGAATCTGCAACCACATATGTACTTTTCTGATTATTTAAGATTGTTTTACTGATGCAAAATACGTAGATTACATAGCCATATGCTGTTTATTTTTTTTTTATGTTTTCCAGGTAGAAAAAAACATTACAAAAATGTTGTTAGCCTAATCATAATTTGTATAATACTAATACTACTACTACTAACACTACTACTACTAATAATAATAATAATAATAATAATAACAATAACAACAACAACAACAACAAATTTATATAGAGCTTTTCAAAAACCAAACACTCAAAAAATATTGAAGAACAAAGAACACGGCAAAGGAGTAATTCACACAGAAACCAAGAGTCCCAACAAGCAGAGGATGGTGAGCAATATAGCAGCGCGGAATAAAAGTAGCAGACGGATGAAGCTAGATGAGCGAGAGGGGCACAGAGGGATCAAAGTAAAGACAGCAGAGTGAAAGGAGCCAGAGAGCTTGGGAGAGCAGGGCGGTTTTAAGGCGAGATGTGAAGCCTGCAGACAGGGGGAGTTACGGATATCAGAGGGAATGGAGTCCCAAAGACGAGGGCCACCCCAGAGAAAGCTCCATCAGCAGAGCTGCAGATTCCAGAAAGAGGAGCAAATACTATACGCAACACCTTATTCTGTCTGATGGAGGCATTTCTATAACTCTATACCAAAAGAATCGTGCATGTAGTAACATTTGCTTAACATGGGTGGGTATGTAAGAAAAACTAAGGACAATTCAATAATTTTTATGATACATACAGTTAATATGAATTATCAGTGCCATTAGAGGTGCCATATTCAAACGAAAAGCTGCTCTCTCCACTATCATTTGTTTATAAATCATTTACTGACATTTAAATTTGGTGCCCCTTTCAGTTTTTGATTTTTGTTATACATGCTGCCACTCATTCTCGATTTTCTCATAATTTCTGATGTGCCGACAGCAGGAAACAATACTTTTACCTTCATTAGTCATAAACCTAAAGTTCAATAAGAACTTTTTTCTATGAGTTTCCCACTCAATTACCAATGAAGCCCAGTAATTTAAGGATGAAGATGTTTGTCATGGAAGTGTGACAGGGTGGCAAATCCACTGCTTCTAAATGTAAACTGCACAAATATAAATGAAATAATTCTACTTAGCTACACATTGATTATACAGCAAACTCGTGTTAAGCATTATTACAGACAAGATTCAACAGAAAAACTTGTACAGCACAAGTCCTTCATTACCTATTCTCATACCTTTTCTTTGGGAGTGTTTTAGGTGAATTTATGTTTATATGCTCTAACAAGGGAGATAGAAGTACACTGAATGTGCCTAAAGGACGAATTCAAGGAGCAAAATATTTTTTGATAACTTTTAATAATTCTTTCAATCATAATCTTAATTACATCAGCAGCTTTAGGCTCACCTGTACAGCAACAACGGAGAGCACCTCCACAGAGATTCGGTTGAATTCGTCAAAACACCCCCAGGCTCCTGTTTGTGCTAGGCCTTTGTAAATATTCCCACAGGACTGAAAGAATGTTGGGGAAACATGACAATAATAAGCCAATAATAAGTCTTACTCTGCAGCACAGTAAACAACACTGAGTTGAGATTTATCCGTCAATTTTCCATGACTAGGAATCCAGAGCAGGCCGACGGTGAGCACAGGGCCCGTTCCAGGAATGACGATCCCAGGGGTCAGTGCTTGCCAGGGCACACACTTGTACACATTATGGACAATTTAAAGAATCTAACTCGCCTAACCGCACGTTTTTGGGCCAAAGGATAAAAAAAAAATAGATTAACCAGTAGAGACCCATGTGGCCAGAGAGGAGTTACAAAATCCACATAAAAAAATACATCTGCGTCTGCAGTAACACACATTATACATCTTTCTCTGCGTGCATAAGGCATTGTTAACTTAACTGGAAGATATCCTCTGGAAAAAAAGAAGCCTTGTACAAAAATTGCAAAGGCACCTTTTATATCAGGCAGAAAAGATGTATTTAAATCATGATGGCACAAAACTGCTTAAATTCAAACATTGCATCATAGTTTATATTCAATAATTATGACTGACAAATATAAATTGGACTTGGAATAAATCAGCATATTTAATGTAACCGACAATCAGGGCCAGCCCTAGCTATACCTAGTGCGGCAGTCACATAGGGTCCGAATGACCTGCATTGCAAAGGAAGTGAAATGATCATCAATTTTCTTGATGGGGGAGGGGGTGCACCAAAGTAAACAAAGCTTTGCCATGAGAGCCAGCCCTGCCTGCAGCCCAATTGAAGCTATATCAAAAGACTGTAGTTATGGTTATATTCACCATAACATATTTTGGGGGGAATGGGCAAATAAGCAGGTCTTAAACATGATGTATAGGAAAATGAAAGTCAGTTCAGCCAAGACCAGAGAGATAAATATATATTTATAAACTAACTAATCTTTCTCATTTATGCATAAAGATATCAGAGCTTTACACAGCTTCATAAACAGCTGGAGCTATGGCTTACACTCTTGAGAAAATTCAGAAGAACTAACAGATGATTTTAGACAGAAAATACTGAATTGTCAAAGCTTTCTCTCATAGTCATTGACAAGAATGTTATGGCTAACAGCAATGAGCAAGACGTACCAAATTGTATTTTTGAAGAAACCATTGAATACTGTCATCAGCAAGAAAAAACTGTTTCATCAAATTTACTTGTGTCCTAAAATTGTTTTCCAAATGTATGTCTCTTGTACTAAATGTGTTAATCGCAGGTACCAACAAATCGTCAGACTTGCTTTCAATATGCATGAAAATGAGCGAATCTGGCCATTTTTCCATCAAAGAATGTTGCTTCTCTCAAGGTTTACATTCAACTGAAAGCAATTTATTTAAGCAGTGTTGCTTAATTTGCATAATGGTTTAGTATGCAAATTAAGAGATGTCAGAGCATCCTAGCTTCACGCAGTATAGCCAGTTACATTTTTTTCATCGAAATAGGATTCTTAAATATCTGCAATATAAATGTAGATTGGTGGTTTTGTGAAAGCTTTTGCTTTCCATATAGACAGAGAAACTTGATTAATCCCATAGAGAAGCAAATGGCAGTTATGTACAAAGTGGGGCAATTAAAAGAAATAAACATAAAATATTTAAACAGACATTAAATAACAGAGAACATTTGAGAGAAATCAGCAATCCTCTCCACATTTCTGCTGCCTTCATACACACAGCGATGCAACAGTATACCTTGTAGTCCATCTGTTCAGAGCAGTTAAAGACATAGACCATAATTCCCAAGGCTCGGCCTAAATCCTTGGTGGTCTCAGTCTTGCCTGTGCCTGCTGGCCCAGCTGGAGCGCCACTCATGGTGAGGTGCAGGGACTGGGTCAGGGTGATATAGCACCTATCAAAACATCCACACGCGAACACAGAAATACACCATGTCAAGCAGAAGGGTTGGAAAAATGGTCACATGCGAACGTTGGGTTTCTACTAAATATTCATTTTTACATGACCACGCTGTCCTAATTATCCTCTGAAAAAGATGTAAACAAAGTAATCTTCAAAAAATTAACTTAATTGGCTTGAAAAGACATAAATATCATCCTAATAGCAAGCAATAAAAGCAAATCATCTGATCATATTCAGAGACAGAAGCCAAAACTGCAATGCCCCCAATCTAACTACAGAGATAATGACAACAAATGAACTGTTTATTATATGGGAACTGATTTCTGAAGCATTGAAACACACGGGTTGCTTGGCAGTATATGAACTTATGGCTGTCAAATCAACGGTTACTTTCTGAATCATAATCTATTTTTGGGTAAAATAAATTTACTTCGTGATTTGCACTTCTATGATTTATAGAACTAATTCTACATCTTAATCTACATCTTCAAGTAGGTTTAAATGGAAAATAAAATGTCTTATCGCTTCAGGACCGGTCCACTCCACCTCCAATACGGGTCATAAATCTATGCTCAGTAATTAAAAAACACTTCTACCTGTCTGTCAGTGGGGTGATAACCAGACGTGGTGTGTTGCCAAGGTATTCATAAGAGTACAAGAACTGCGCATCACAGATATTGGCAAAGCAATGCTTTTTGTCATCATCCCAGCGATGTCGCAGCTGAGACAACCACAGAAATGCCTGGGAATTCTCCACCTGCAAGCAGGAAGAACGCAAGGCAAGCATTTATACTGTCTCAAGCAAAAGCATTTACGGGCTGCAAAGGAAACGGACGGCATGCCGAAAATACATATAGAGAGCCCAGTGCTCCCTGGTGTCTGCTAAATGTGATTTGGAAAAAATACCTTGTTATTCACATAAGATCCCAACTGTGATGATGTTTGGTGCAGAAAATAACAAACGAAATGCCTCAGGATTAAATTGTGACATTAACCACAAGGCAAAAACGCACAAATTAAAAGCGTTGATTTTGTAATCAATCAGCAAAAACTTCAAAATCCAGTTCTGGCACGCTCTCACAACTCTCACTATTTAGGATTATACTGTATGCTTGAATGCCCCGAATTCTCAGCTGAGTCATATTTTCATGTATATGCAAAAAAATCTAGCATATAGCAATGCAGTGTGATGCTTTCCTATACCTTCTGAGAGATGATTTTCGCAACCACATCTCTGGCATGTACATCTACGGTACAGATGGTCATCACTTTCTGACGTTCTCCGGGTGAGAGCTGGCCAACAAGCATGGTGATGAGAGTATTCAGCTGGCTGACTTGTTTCTTGTAGTACTCCTTCATGGCATTCTCGTAACCTTCTTCGAGACGGGAGAAGGCGATGCCAACTTCTGCTGTCCACCATATCTGGGTGCATGTTAAAGCCACCTGCGCATTCAAGAAAAGCACATAGGTCAAATGAATACACTGAGAAATGGAAACAAATCTGAGCTCTATTACTTTCTACACAGTCCTTTCCTTATTATTCATAATCATACCTAAGAAAATAAATCACACCACTTTCATTTTATTTCATTCCTGGATGTAATTAAAATGACAAAATGGCCATTATGATCTTGATTAAAATGTCAACATTTGAGCCATTTAGGTAACTGATATAGAATCCCACAGTCCAATTTCAGTCTGCTATCCACAATAAAATCATGTCAGATAATTTATGGCATTTCATTCAGACCCCTGCCAAATTTAAAAGTGTTCCCGCTATAAAACACTGCAGTTTTGTACATCTAATTTGTGAGAGGGGAACTCCATACAGTCAATTATAAACTGAATCTACAGAACAAATCGGAGAAGTAATATCCATGTATATTCAAAAAAACATTACGTCTCCAATTTTCTGCTGAACGCAGGAAGACTGAGTGTTTAATACAATCTGAATACATGTGATACTACAGCAACACTTTCGATCACTAGTAACACCAGTAATGTCAGGCAGCACCTGGGCAGGATAATCGAACAACCATTGCTCCCTGGGCTTGTCCTCATAGGCCCCCACAGCCTCCATCATTTCATGACGCACCGTTGACCTCATGGTGTCCAGCAGTCGATTTAGCCAGGTCTCAACCTTAAACCGAAACATGTTCTATCTCAGTCATATATCCTACAATATACAAATACTGCATTATTCATGTATTTATATGCGAGAACATGATGCACATTATCCAGACAGTACTGGCACAACCTGTGTATAAACATGAACAAAAAATAGGAAATAAATACTATAATCTTCAGCATCTCAGTCATCTGCTATTATCTGTTATAATCAGTTACAATCACCACCTCAGCAGCAATACCATAGTGAAAATATATTAAAAACAGATTAAACTTCCTAAAGGAGACAAAAAATGTCTACCATTTTAACCTGCCCCCAGCAGTCAGACACCTGTCATGCCCTACCTGGCCAGTGCAGTCACATGGCTTATTGAAGGCAACATATTCTTCCTCTTTACTGTACATTCCCAGGCCAGTCTTAGTGGGATTGCCATCCTGGTCCAGCTGAAACTTCATCTTTGCTGTGTTATCAAACAACTTGGAGAGATGCCGCTGAACCTGGAAATCACATCCATATGCACATACATTTTTGAAGACACATGGCAACACAATAGTACATTACATGATGACTGTGTTGTGCACCGTAAATAAATATGTATGTATGTCAACGCCATGCTGTGCTTACCGAAGTAGATATATTCAGTCTTGCTGAATATACAATGACCTCATGATTGTTGCCCTCATTCAGAACAATAACAGTTTTTACATTTCATACCTGATAAGGACTGGTGCCATTGGAGAGAATATCCAAGAGATCAGCTGAGGATATAAAGTAGAATCTGGGGAAGGCCAGCCTTTTGGTGTCCAAGTACTCTGCTAAGGCCTTCTCACACAAAGACAGTCTGAAGACAAATGCATTATTACACTGTTACATTGCACTGGGGTATTTGAAACTCTCATATTTACTTTATCTTTTAAGATAAGTTTTTGCTGTTTGTTTATTGCTATTTCTTTCTCTCAGATAGCGGGACAAAAATAATTCACAGAAACGATTCCACATTATACAGAAATGATATGACAAATTGCTTCTAAAATGTACTTGAGAAATAAACACTGAAAAATATATTCCACTGAAAAATAATTAAAACCACAATGGAAAACGAATTATACCACCTACCTGCTTTGAAGATCCTCCAATTTAGTGTAAAGGCCAGGTTTGTTGCTGGCTTCCACCACATTAGGGGTGTTGTTAGTATCATAGGCGAGCTCTTTGAAATCCACATCTATCCCTTCAAAGCGTTTGGAATCCTTGGGAGAATTTCATGTGGGAATACACCGCAATTAACTATGACACAGCCATGCTGACATATTAAAATCTCACTTCATTAATAAAAACTGTTGTACAAGCAATTTCATTCAAAGATTCAAACGAAGTAAATGAAGTAAAACACTGAAATATAGTGCATGACTAGAAAATGTATGAAAAGTAGTAGGTGTAATTAAGTAGGTTTTGAAAATTAAGAAGTTTACATAAATTTCCAGCACAGAAACAATGGATATCGCTCTTATGCTGAAGGATTCAACATCTCCATTTCTTGAACCAACCTCTGGGAGCTGAGCACGTATATCTTCTGAGCCAATGAAAATACTCTCCAGATGAGACCAGGTTCTCTGCACTTCGAACCAGATTGTGATGACAGAGTCCGCAATGGACAGCTTCTTCTGCCAGCCAGAAACTTCCTCCAGGAAGAAGGCGATGTACTTAGAAGACATGAGATTTTGTAGCTGCACTTGGTTATCCTCAAGAATCTCAATCAGTTCTTCATCAGATTTGATTAACGGCACATTGGTACGGTGGTGGGGCTCATACTGGAACTTCATGCCACTCCAGGTGGTATTCAGCTCTGTTAGGACCTTCTCCATGCCCATCTCCTTCACTGCCTTGTCCACGATGCCTCGAACCTCCTCCTCAAATAGGTGCAAGTTGAGCTGCAGCAGATCTGCTAGGGTGGTGTCCTGGTCCATAGTAAAGCGTACCCCTGTGGCCTGCATCAGCTGGTGCCAATGTCGTTCCCGGATTGCGGGGTTCTGCAGTTCCGCCACTGCCCTCAGCGAAGTTAGGATATTCTTCACTGCGCTGTCCAGTCCAGAAAAGGCATCCCACGCTCGAACTTCCTTGTCCAGTGCCCGAATGTCCTTAGAGAGGCGCTTGCACTCCAGTTCCATGTCTTCCACGTTTATTTCGCGCCACTTTGTGGTCTTCCAGTCGCTCATACTAGAATTCACAACGGCGATCATATCCCAGAGTTCCTTCAGCAGTAGCACCTCTTTGCGGCACTGCTTCAATTGCCGGTAATCTGGGACATTCACCTCAAATAGGACAGCAGATTCTGTAATTGAGGCCATGGTGAATTCTTTCTCCTGAATTTGCTGATGAGCTAAGTCTAGCATATGATATGGTTTTTCACTGTCAAATCTAAGAAAGAAAATAAATGGATGGCCAGTTTATAAGTGAGAGCATGACTTGAGGTGACTGGGAGTACCCAGCAGACTTATATTCCTTGATTCTAGCAGTGACAAATGTACACCTCCAAAAATTAACACCAGTATTCATTCGTATATCATTCGAACGTAATTTGCACAGAATGTTACAGCAAGTAGAATATCATTACAGGGGTCCATCTGCTTGTCAAGTATGATAAATTACTACATTCTAGTGTAACCTTGTTCTTTTCAAGGAAATTACATGCTATTGATGATCTATCTATACAAAATGTTTTTATTTTTTACATCAAACACTCATAGAACTACAACTTTCTGACGAACACAAAAACAGACCCTTTACCCAGTGACTAAAGTCTGAAATGTCAGTCTCGTTAGATACGTCTCCAGCATCTTACCTAAAAGGCCCTTCCTTGCGGAAGCTCTCTCGGAAACAGTGCTGCTCCACATCAAAGGACGCACATCTCCTACGCAGTTTGGCCACCTCATTAGCCTGTAGTGGTGCAACATGCTGCTTCATCGTGACAGTCTGCTTCTTCACATTGTTCCACTTTTCTGGCAGCTCCTGCAGAGGAGTGGACCACCACATTCAAGGGGCACTCAGCGTTTCACACTTCTGACGCGGCAATAATTACATGGTAAGTGACTGGTAAGTGACAAAACAAACACGTAACACAATATACTGTCACTGACTAATTGCTTTTATTCAGTTCAGCCGAAAAATGTCAGACATTTACATTCCATTTGTTAATGCTTCCACTTTTGACTTTTGTAATTTATTTTGTAAATAATACCACGTCATTCAGGGAGAGATCTCGGGTTCTCTAACATAATTCACACACAAAACCCTATGCAAAATACTGACATTTACTTACTACGAACAATGCTAATTTGCTACTATAGAATATACTAATATAATGCAATATAACGTAAATGTAATATAATATAATGGGAATGTATTTTTTACTAATGTTCTGTCATATCAGCTACTTGAATCGTAACAGCTCCTGCCCCTTAATAAATTATTTATGCATAAATGAATATATACATGCATTAAAATTTGAGATTCTTAAAAAGACGGTACCTCTAATTGTTTGTACACCTCCTCTGGCAGTTCTTGCTCATACGTCTTCAAAAGCTCTATGGTGTGTTGTAGAGGCTCAAACATCTCATCTGTGCTGTTCTGTCTCTCTCTCACTGCCATCAAATGCCCCATCACTTCCACCAAACCACTATAGTCCCCTTCCTCCACTTTTCTGCTGAGCTGTTTTTCAGCAACTTTGACGAACTCCTCCAAGTCAGAAAGGCTACAAGTGAAGTGCAACAGTGATCAAGCTATCCATTTTCGGTAACTATTAGTTGATTCTGGACATCCCCAAAATCTATTGGAGCATGAAAACAGTAGAATACACTCCAGTATATTCTGCCATTTTAGGACACCAACATACCACCAGTCACACACCAAGGGAGGTTCAGATCTAACACTTTCCCTGAACACCATGGCCTAGGATTTCAATTCATAGAGAAGTCACCAGACCTTCATCCATCTCTTTATTTATACCCACATGTCCTATGCAGGGTCACTGGAAAAACAGAGAAGAACACTAAATGTAATCTAATATTATCTAAACATTGAAGCTCTCCTGATTCTTTACCTGTTTGTCACATGGTCAATGAGGTGCTGCTTAAACATTAAACTCCACTTCTTGATAATGTTCAGCAAGGCACTTTTAAAGGGGCGGGCGTCAACTCTCATCCAGCTATCAAACACAACGACGGGCTCTAGATGCTGCACTTCGTCGTAGATCTTCTCGTAAGAATCCACTTGCTCCTTGAACTGTTTCAGCGTGGGGGGGCTCTCAGGAACCCCGTCTTCTGCATGAGCTTCAATTTCCTCGCTAGTGAGCACATGGCCATACAGCAGGAACTGTCGCATAAACTCCTTTCTGTCGTCAACGTATAGGTAAGCGTACTGGTCAAAGGCGTTGCAGTATTCGCAGCACTTGGACATCGCATGACGCACATTGTCCATCAGAAGGTGCCTCATATCAGCCAGATCAGCCATATCCTCCATATCAGCCTGTGAAAAAGTAAAAAATGTCAAAAACTTTTCTACAAAATATTATTCAATAACTACTTATAAGTATTGAGCCTAAACCAATCAATTTTTAAGTGCATAATTACTTAAATAAGCATTAACACATAATTACTATACATAGATATATGGCACTTCTGTGGATTAGGCTATTGACAATGAGAGTTCTGCATAAGGTGTCATATGGCCTGGTTAACTGTCACTCAGAGACAGTGAAGAGATGCAAACACATTTCTTAAAAAATGTTGCCAGTAATTTGATTATTTTTCTTTGCAAATTGCCCACTACCTGGTAATGGGGAACATTGTTGTGCTCAGACAGTCGTAGGATCAGTGAGGATATCCTGTAGATATCATTAGTGACGCCTTCAACCAAGTCAAAAAAGCTATTACTGGCACCAAACTCCAGGGAGGGAAAGAAGACCATGTCTGGAACACGTAGGTCTAGCTGGACTTCAAAAAGAGGTGCCAAACCAGCCCGGGAATCTGAACAGGAGGTAAAAATGATCAAAATCACATCATCAAAATCAAAAAGACAAAAGGTTTAGAACATTCTTACCTGTATTATCTAGAAGGAACTTCAGAGAGCACTCGATGCTGTTATAGAAGCCATCAATAACCATTTCATCAATGTAATCAACATAAGCCCTCCATGTCTCAGAAGCAGGATCAGCTTTAAAAAGGGATAGATTTTCCTGTAATGGCAAATTCAACACAGTTAAACAAATTAAACAATACTTGGATGTATGCAATCCTTCTTTAAGAAAAAAAACACAAGTTTCCTTGCTACACAAGTATCTCTTATTGAAGTGCCAATACTGCCAGTACCTTTAACAAGGAATGGATCCTGTCTCCTGAGTCTCGGAATTGGGTGTAACGTTTTTCAAGCCTGTCCGATATGTCATCAAGGTTGATGAGGGTGTCCTTCTTTCCCTCCTTTCTCTCAAAGATGGGAGACACCCAGGTCTTCATAACATTCCGGATCTCCTCGACATTGTCTTTCACCTTCTGTAGGCATTTCTCAAGGTCATGGACAGCTTCCCGAACTTCCTGAATGTATTCCCAGATCCCTGTTCACGTTAACATAATGAAGCGCCTTAGTAAACACAGGTAATTAGCTTGGGATGAAACAAAAATAATGAATACATTGCAGTAAGGTTTTTCCTTCAGCATTCAGCAAATTTCAGCATACAGACTGTCAAAGTATTTACAGTAAATATTTAATGAGTAGAAAATGATCAGTATTTCCATTTAAGACATAGGTGTATGATAATAAGGGTGAATTAAAACAAACATGAGCTATACAAGTTACACAGCATTAATTATATGAAAAATACGAAAATATGAAAAATAACAATTTAAAGCTCCAGTACAATAAATAGGGTGAATGAATGGAAAGTTTTTTTGCCTCCTAGTTCGAATTGCTTGTCAGTTTTGAACTAATTTTGATAAATGTATTTTCTTTCTCTCCAAAAATGACTACAAAAAAGCACAAGAGTTAAACCCATAAGGAGAATTACATTGACAGGAAGGATGTTCAAGTGTGTTCCAACCATCTGTTCTGCTCAATAATTTCACCATTTACATTTCTGAATTACCTAAACAAAGAGCAGAAATGTTTCTCTTTTGGATGCATTGTTATATTGGTCTGAAGGGTTTAAAATTAAGAAGAAAACTTGAACATAATCCCCTCCTGGAGCCGACACCTTATCGTGGTGGAGGGGTTTGCGTGTTCCAATGATCCCAGGAGCTAAGTTGC
>JABFEA020000098.1:18498188-18511570 GCA_019775915.2 Cyphomyrus plagiostoma | reverse complement strand
GGGGGGGGGGGGGGGGGTGGGGGTGGGAAGTTGGGGGCGAGAAGAGAAAAAAAAAAAAAAAGAATTAAAAAAAAGAAAAATAAAAAAAGGTTATAATTGATGTTAAAAATTAAAAAAATACTTGAAAAACTTCATTAACAAGTATAAAATTCATTTAGGAAAGAAACGATACGGAGATAAATTGTGCAAATATCTGTGCTGACCAATTAAACATCAATAAACACCCATTATGATACCCATTACAGATTATTAGGCTTGCCTCGATAGTCTGCAACCTCCCAATGAACCAATCCATTTTAGTGAAGACCACGGTGGGGGAGAAGTCCCATGACCTCTGCTGCTGGCTGCTCTCCTGGCATTGTCTTAGACTGGCCCGTCTCTCATCATAGCTTTGCCGGAAGTGATATAGGACATCAAGGGTCTCCCGGACCTTGGTCAGGCTCTCATCTGTCTCCCCTTTTAGCAAATCCTCGGGATTCAAATAGGCCTGAGCCTATCAAATTTTATTTACACTGATTGGTCCAAGAATGCATTCAACATAAACATAATGTAATGTTACAGTAAATATTAAACAGCGATATTTGACTTACAGCCCACCTAAAAGTAAAACAGTACATTACTTGATGAAAACAAGCCCTCGGTGTCAGGCACTGAAATAAGCTTTCTTTTAATGTTAAAAAAAGCACATTCTTTGTGGGTGGCAAAACATGCATAAATTAAAAACCAAGTAAATAAAAATACTGTGAATGAGGAAGCTCTTGAATTAATAACTATAAATTAAGGGCATGGTCTGCTCTAATTGGCCAAACCAAAACCCTTCTTACCTCTTAATTATAAAGAATGACCAATTTAGAAAGGTTAGGGCCATGGCGGCGATATTAATCATGCAGCTCTACAGCAGAGGTATGAAAATATGATTTGAAAATACAAAAGACTTTACCTATCCTTGGACAGCCAAGGGTCTGACATACTGTATGATGCGTGTATACTTCACCTGCTGTATGAGGAGATTGCAGATCTCCTGCAGCAGAACGATGATTCTGACAGGGACGTTGTAGTATTTGGAATGCGCCCACAGTAAGCAGACCGTATGCATCAGAGGTGCAATCTGACACTTCATCTCATTGAACTCTCTGCTCTCCATATCCTGGAAGATCTGCTGAAGCGGTTTCAGGTGAATGTTGATGTCCCTGGCTTCTTCCAAAGCTTAAAACACAAAGAAACTAGATTAGACTTTTACTGCTTATCTCTGAGTGATGCCGTTTTGATAAAAAAAAAGTGGAACGAAAAATTCTCATTAAATACTTATTAAAAGCTAAATTATTATATAGATAGCAGAGCAGTAAGTTCAGCAGTTTGGGTCAAAGAACAACAGGGTGGCAGCTTAAACCACTGAAGGGGTCTAACTCCTTAGCACCTTGAGAAGAAAAATGATCTGATCTATTTCAGTAATAATCTGAACATTCATAACCTAGATTGACAGCCTAACCTGAAAACAGCCTTGCGCTGAAAGCAGTTCACCTGATATAACATCCTGCAGCATATTTTGAAAAGCAGGGAAGTAGCTGCTCTCCATCCTCTCAAGCAATTCTGCCATTTTGGTAACTTTCGTTGACTTCAGTTGGCTGTAAATGCATTCTAGGTCAGCAAATCTAAAAGGAAAAAAAATACAACAGCAAATCAATAAAACTAGTCAGAATCCATTATCAATAAAAACACAAGATGTTTGTTGTTGTTTTTTTCTAATATGACCAGAATACCATAGAAGTCTCCAAGTTTAAAAAGAGCGCTAACCTTTTGAACTGAGGGTACGACGTTATGCTAATCTTTGCAGCAAAGTAATCTAATTAAAGTGACAGACAGTTCTGATGATGAGAGCACTGGGACACATATCGTTCCCACATTCTAACCATATGCTTTTTTTAATAATAAAAAAGGAGATTACACACAGGGGCATAATAGGCCCGTTCGACCTGAGTGTCGTTAAATGGAAATTTGTTCACACTGTGACTTGTTACATTACAATTGGTAATATATTACTCATATTACTTAATAGCAACTTGGGATCTTAAAGTAAGAATATTCACAATTTTTGAGAGAATAAATCCTTACTTATTAGTAAAGTGACGTACCAATGGATTTAGAGGGCAGCAAAAACAAAAGAAAGGGCCATTTGATGGAATATTCCAGATATCAAGGACTTTTATTACACTGACCGATTCCTCCAGAAGAGCAGTTCCACGTAAGGGGTTGGATCCTTGCCTTCGAGGAGTGACTCTGAGGAGACCTTCTTCAGGACACCACGAATTTGATGAATCCATTCAATCACCACAGACTCAATTGAATGGATGATGCTTTTGTCCACAAGGTCCCCACTGTGCAATTAAGCATAAAAAACTCTGATATTTCAGAGTGTGATGCCCTACTCTATCCATCTTCTATCAGTTTATGCAGGTCAGGGTCAAAGGTGGGCTTGGAGCCTATCCCAGGCAGCTTAGGGGACAAGCTCTGGCATACCCTTAACAGGATGTCAGTCCATCACATACAAAACAATATACCACAGGCAATTTAAACATTCCATGGCATCTTTGGACTGTGGAAGGAAGCCCACACAACATAGAGAGAACACGTGAATGCCATGTACACCCCAGAGGCAGGATCCAGACCACTAATCCTGGAGGCTGCCCACTGAGCGACCATCCAACCTCATGGTGCTCTGCTCAAGTGACCTCACAGATCTAAAGGGTAGAAAATTGCACCTCAGAAGCTCAGTATAATGGCATGCTTTTTACCTCTCTTCCCACTCCAGTGCTGCTTGTTCCACTCTTCCTGAACCTGCAGGTAGTGAGAGAAGTGTCTTGCCCCTGACTTGTCCCGCCACCACAAACACGTTGGTCTTGAGAGTGTGAACATGCCTCATCACATCCTGAGTCACAACATGAGGCCACTCAAAATGGTTCCGGTTATTGGACAGGACTGGCACCACTACCTAAGTAGCATAACAAATAAAGTGGGTCCTTAACACATTTTCAATAAATAAAGCAGTTTATTAATAATGCACCACAATACTTAGAATGAAGTGAACAGATGTAATTATATGCTGTTTACTGGTAATACATTATTAAGGCTGCTCATTTATTACCACATATCCTCTTAAAGGGCTATAATAATTAATGTTAAGCAGGGTTATCTGGACAAATAAACCAGCCACTCATTCATTAACAGCTATTCTCACAGAATCAATTTATGTTGGACAAAAGAAGCCTGGTTGCTTTTGTTGAAAATTAACATTTATACACCTTGGTAGTATTGAATGACACTCCACACTGAAATCACTGAAATTCACAGACATTTTGCACACTCATCAATTTAACTGCTAGTTACACAGGGTCTTACAATGCATACTACAAATTGATTTAGTCTTACCTCTTCTACAAGTGCGGAAAACTGGTCCAAAGGGGAATGAGATAAATCTCCATATGATAAATTACTTTTAATAGAATCGGCGTTAAGGACATCTTTGCCCCGCTTCACAAAGTATACAGATTTGTTCCTAGAGGTCGCAGGAAATTCAGATGACGGCAGCAAGTGCCCCGCCGCATTCAGAGACAGCACAAGAGTGATCTGATCAGGCCTGTCCAAAAAGTCTTGTATGACTTTTTTATGCTCCTCTGCCGCGATGCATTTCTGCCATCGCTCTGCTTTTAGCTTCATGGTCTTTATCACATATTCCTCCAAGAACTCTAATCTTTTATCAGTCGCTGGCGTGTCCCCCATTTTACTTTCCCCGTTGTCCCACGCGCAAGTGTCGTAGCGTCGCGCGCTGACCTGGGTTTAAGTTCCCCGTTTAACGCTTCCATAGTAACTGAATGTTTGCATTAATGAGCATGATGTTGCTATAGGGAAAGAAAACTCTCGGCGCCGCACTCTTCTTATTTCCGCATGTGTTTGCGTGGAGACATCGCTTGGTAACTCATTACTTACACGTTGTAGAACTTCCTCGAAACAAATCATACCCGCACGTCTTGCAAACGAATTATATTGGCCGTCCCTAGTGATTATAATAATTGTTTTCGCGAGTGTTATTGCACCATAAAGTAATTATTCGCCTTTATTATCTTATTATCTGTCCACAGAATATATAGTATTCAGTGTAAAACTGCAATGCCTTTGTGATTACATACCAAAACTATTTATTGATGTTTTGCACTTGTAGTGCAGTTATACTTTAGAGTTATGTTAAATTAAAAAATAGATGGTAAGCAAGATCGGATTTAATAATCGTCAAACACTAAATGAGTCGGGTATTACCCATAATGCAGCTGAATACCAGAAGATACATAAAGGCAAATTAAGAAAAACAATGTCTAAATATAGGCCGTATATTTAAATTTGTATTTGCATCAGTGTGCATTTTCCTACTTATACCACGGTTACTACACATTTGGCTTACAAACGTCTGAGCATAAAGTCTGGCCTTTCTGCTTAGCAGTAGGCTATTTCTCCAGAACAACTGGCTTGTTTTCTTAGCAGATTTAGACTTTTCAGTGTATTGACAGTTGCTTGGGTCATATATAAGAGTAGGTGTGGTAACCCAGTGTCCTGACTAAAATTGCCCACTGTAACCCTATCAGATCTGGCCTCCTAATCAGCGCCTATATCTAATTAGTGAATTCTCTCTTGCCCCTTCACCCCCTTAGCTACCATGTGGAGAGCATGTTTTTAAAGAATGGCTGCTGTCGCATGATCCAGGTGGGGGCTACACAGTGGTGGTGGTTGAAGTGGCTCCCCGTTGGTTCTATAAAGTGCTTTGGTTGTCTTGGAGAGCGCTATATAAATGCAACTTTCATTCATTCATTCATTCATTCATTCATTCATAGCCAAAACATCAATAATAGTTAGGGTTGCCAACTTTGGTCAGTTGTCTGAACAAAACAGCATGAGATTTTCAATTCGAGACATGTCTGCAAGCATTTTTACATGCATGTACAGTAACAGTTTTATTACCTTGTAAATAGTCTGTAAGGTTCACAAACTTCACCAATACTTTTGATGTAGCTAGCTTTAGGCTTATTATGAAATAATATTGATTTGCTTTATGATTCATTAAATGAGCATGAAAGTCTGAAAACGTCAGTGTCGTGCCAGATCCGTGAGAGTTGGCAACCATGGGCAGTAAGCTTGGATGATATTTCATTTTTCATACTAAGAGATTACATCGTGCTGTACGATATTTCAACTGTATTTTTGAAAGCAAGGTTATTACATTAGTTTGAAATCCACAAACCCCGATAACAAGTTTTAGCAACATTCTAGGAATGTTTACAGAACGTTACAATTAAGATATGGAAATGGCTCTGTTTCCAGTTTTCCTGATGTTCCCAGAATGTTATCCTACTACTACAACTAAGATTAATAATAGGTCTACATAAGTCAAAGAAAGGCACAGTAGAGCAGTAGGTAATGCAGACTTTTTGCATGGCAAAGTCGATGCTGTGTTTGTAGTACACACTTAAAGCAATTTTATAAAGTAGTATTTTATTGTAAAATATTGTTTTTCAACAATAACATTTGAGTTAAACAGTATGTTCTGGTAATAATTTTATCATGCTGACATTAACAGAACGTTTGTTAAAGTATAAAACTTTTAAAAATTCCATTAATGTTACTATAAGAACATTATCTGCTAACCTTGAGAAGACCTTCACATAACTTTTGGTAAAGTTCTGGAAACGTTCCCTGGTAGCTGGGAAGATACAGTTTCACTGAAAGGAAATACAGCAGCATGCTGTGATACCATTACCCAAGCCCAAGTATTAGTTCTATTAATAAATGCATTTTCGGTTTGCAAACATAAGATTGTCTTCAAATACACGTAAGCCAAATGTGCGTAAAGGTGGTACCGTATGAGCAGGTTAATGCATGACAAGCTGGGCAATATAGGCTGTTAAACCCGCCCGCTTTGCATCGGGTTGTTCTTCACTTCCACAGTGATACATGTCTTTAAAAACGTATACAGTAAGCCGTGCCATAATCCTTGCATATTGTGTAATAACTTATCTGGAAAACATACGTTTCAAACTTTAGGCCTACTGAAAACAGTAAAATATTTAGAAATGAAATCCAAAGCAGATGCAAGGACAGATTGATTCTACAAGATATTTTGCTATTCTGAAAATTAGAAACGACGCAGTTCCTATGAGTGGGCAATGCAACAAAAGCAAAAAGGCAAGCACTCCTTCTTATAAACTGTAATGTTTCAGCCTAAAAGCTCTTTTCCTCATTCTCATTTGTGATTGTTCACCAGCCACCGAAGGTGTACCACTGCCACCTAATGTTATGCTTCTAAATGTGTAGAAATTACAAGCAGACTAGAGTGCACCTTTCTCAATTTGAGAATGTCAGAAAAAACATTCTTCTTTTCAACATCATAAAACAAAATCAAATTGGCATACAAAAAACTGTAAAAACTGGGTTTTCTACCAATAAAAGCACCTCCAGCCTTTCAGTGATGGGCAACATTGGAGTCAATGCATGCATTGTTACATGGCAGTGGAATTGAAAGCAAGCATTATAAAGGGCAAGATGCATAGAAACAACATGTAATAAGTAATCTTTAATATTGCATAGGAGATGACCTGGAATAATGCAGTCAATTTTTTCACCTTTCACATTCACTGTAGCATGGAAAAAGGTTGTCTTAGAATAAAATCCTTCAATCACGAACCATTTTATTTTTCTAGAAATAACCAGAATACTACTGGATTCCTCTTCTCAATGGCAGCTGTGATATTAGAATTCAAATCCCACTCGTCATTAAATATGCTTAAATTATAACTACCACTCACAGAAAGAATTACCTTCCCAGAATATACCAGTTGCCAACCAATGGAACATCAAACAAATGAAAAGTAACGTGCCTTTAGAAATACTGCCGTTACTCAGCCAAGTAATCAATGAAAAAAAATCTACTTTACTGCAGAAATGAAACTTTAATTTATTAGTAAGAGCGATCAGTACCAAAATTCTTTTCTAGTATTTCATCATAAGTGAAGCAAATAATATCATAAAATCATATGGAATTGTATGAAAATGCGGTGAAATGACTTCTGTTGTTTTTCCTAGCAGCTGTGAAGAACATGCATGAGCTTAAGAGGGGAATAAAATTGTGAATATACTAGAGCTGGTAGGTATTTTCACATGCATATGCTTGAGACACTTACACATATGCAATTTAAGTTAATTTGATCATCAGTCCAAACTGTTGCATCAACACGCACCCAAATAAAGCACAAAAAAATGCAGTTAAATGATCCTGGGAGAAGAAGAGGCTCCTGTGTTGATTTAAATGGTTTTCAAATCAGAAATCACAAAACAGATTTTTCAAACATATTTTGTGCATAATATTAGGAAATTCTCTCATTATCACTGCTGAGACAGTTAAAATATTGACTGCTGGTGTGGAAGAACTTTGCAAAAAAATAAAAACCTGGCAAACACATTCTCTATATAATGACTAGTGTAGGGTAATCGGAGCATAACATCAGGTTCTTCAGTATTGCATTCTTTCCATTTTATTTTTGCCTCATCTTTGAAATCGATTGACTGGGCCAGTCCACTGAAAGTTTTTTTTTGCTTTTACTGTTCCATTCTTCACTGGAACTTCGCTGAGATTGACATTTTTGTGGTCTTGCTTTAAACAGCACCTTTTTAAACCATCCACAGGTCTAAAGTAACTCATTGTTAGCAATCTCTTGCTTCATCATTAAAAATTAATGGTTAGTCTTAGTGATTGTTGCTAGATGTTGTATCATATCATTGTTATATTTTTATATTCCTAATTTTATAAAGTGTTTGTTTTGTTTGGCAGTGTACTGCTGCCACCATGACAATATACTATTATCCCAGTTTCTCCTTATAACAAGAAACATATCTTATTATAACATTAAAGTATGATGTTAAAATGATCACGAGGTACATATCTCATCAAAAGAAGCTACAAAATGGTCTCCTTATACCGAGATATGAGATTATCTCATTATAATGAGATACGAAATCCTATTTGAATTTCAGAAAGCTCTTCTATATCTGACAAGTAGCCGCACAAAGTTTCACACAATACTATGACATTCTATAAAACTTTATGGGTTATAAAAATAAAACAGCCTCTTCCACGCAGCTGTCTGTGAGCTCAGTCGTAGCACTAACTTCTCAGTTGCACAGTGTATATCTCCAGTTTGAACTTGTATTATTGCAACTTGCCATATTTCCTAGCAAATTCATTCTACCAGAACTTCTTGTATGCACCTTATAATACCTCAGGCATCTTTTGCACTTAACCATAATTCAGACTTATAATTATAGTTTATCGTACCATAATTTATTATAATTTATTGAATTTGTATATATTTTATTTACACTTGGTTAAAAGCTAACTGCATTTCATTGGTTCTGTAAAGTTAAATCTAATCTAATTATTATCGTCATTCAGACTTTAATATTGTAATAACAAATATGTATGTATACTGAGCCTCCATGATTTTTATTTTTCATTATAATGATACCTGGGTAAATTTTATTTTATCATGGTGGAAGCAATGTGCTGCTGTGGTACTGAAAACTGAGACTTTGCCTAGTTAATTCTTAGGCCTACTATGCTCCACAGGCAATCAGGATAACCGCAGGTACTGAAATGGCTAAACAAAATATTATAGAAAGTCACACAGATAACAGCTATTGCAATGTGTGCACATTAATATCTAAACAGTGTTATCAACTGTAGCCTTTAACCATTTGTACTATTGTCTGTTTTACTGTTATGTTACATCATAAACAAGCTCACACCTATGCTGAATATTAAGGAAAAAAGCCAGGTATAAAAAATAAGCCTGATAGACCTGGAGGAGAGAAATATCTGAAGTCATTCTGGGATTTTCAGAATATGATAGTGTTTCGCAAAGACGAGTGCAAGTGGTTGATGTGTAAATCATTGGAATAGGGATCTGTGCCCACGCCTGGAAAGTCTTGAGGTGCTTTCCTACTGAAGTTCAGGAACCTAGCTGACCTAGTGACTTGGTCAATGAAAAAGGTTAAAAAATGAAATGAAAAGTGATTCCCGCAATGGGAAAGCACCTATAGGTTCACATCCTGTGGCCCTCAGGGTAATCATATTGATCAAGCCCCTTAACCCCTTATCACTCCAAGAATGATGCCTTACTCTGCTCACCAGTCCTGACTTGTCTGGTGCTTTGGACAAAAGCATTGCTAAATAAATTTAATGACAATAATTCTGTTTGCACACACAGGAGTAGAAATTGCCATGCTTGGCCCAGAGCAGCTAAATGATAGTAGGAAAGCAGTGAAATCGTTGATGTAGTATTGGCTGCATCGAGGTTCTAAAGGGTAACAGTCTTAATTATAGTTTTGCTACCGGAGTTATATGGTAATGAAGTTAAACAATGTCACACTGTATTGTTTGAAGGTGAAGAGAAACTGATGAGTAAAAACAAACATTTTTGCAGAGTTTCATGAGTAGAAGAAAAGAAGTGACTAAAACACCACTGGAAGATCCTGAAGGTGAGTTTTATGATGCCCCCAATGGATGAGCACATTCAAGTCAACGGATGAGCACATTCATTTATTTAATTGTTATGAGATGTAGTTTTGTTTCATCCAAGTCCCAGGAGACACTCAGAAGTTCTGATTGCTGAGTTTTCCCTTGTGTAAAAATGTTAGTCCTTTGTTCTCCTTCCTCCTCTCTTTTTTTAATCCCATCTCCATCACCAAAACCTAAATAAAATCCCTATGGCTTTCTCCCATATCCACATAATATGGTTCACTTCTCTGTCTCACCAAAACAAGTTTTAAATAGATATAATTGCTTGTCATGTGGTCAGGCAGTTCAGACTGGTCTGTTCTATCCAGAGAAAAACATAACGTAGAAATAGTTGCTGTTGGTTAACATAATGGAAAGATAGAAAAACTAAATTGTTATTCAACTGGTGACTTCTGGATTTATTTGAGTCAGGCAGATATCCACACTGAAGATACAAACCTCTGTGTCTTCATAGGAAAGCTTTTGGTCATCTTCTCATTGAAAATATGGCTGGTAATGATTAATTGCTTACTGCAATCAAGGACAGAAGTTACCAGTGGGCCATATTTCCTTGGAAGTGATTACATTAAGTTTGTTTATATAGTTATTTAGTTATGAAGTACATGTGCACGACCAATGGTAGATTTTATGTAGATAAAGGGACACTCCCCCCCCCCCCACTGTACAACTGTAAATAATTTAATAGTCTTTATTTAGCCTCCTGTAATTATGCTGGTTTAAGGTATTCTGTTTTGTTACCACACTCCTGTTGTTGGTGTATTCACTCAGGTATCTAGGCATCTAGGGCCGCTACAGGGTCCTAAACAGATTTGGTTAAGTGATTATGCAGACGAGTTGCGTATGCGCAGACTGTTTGGAGATTGCCGAAAGTACTGAGAGAAATATGCACTCAATGAGAACTTTAATAGGAATGCCTGTACACCTGCTTATTCATGCAAGTTTCTAATCAGAAAATTGTGGAAGCAGCACGATGCATAAAATCACACAGCTACAGGTCAGGAGGTTCAGCTAATGTTCCCATTAAACACCAGAATGGAGGAAAATGTAATCGTAGTGATTTTGATCATGGCATGATTGTTGGTGCCAGACAGGCTGGTTTGAGTTTTTTGTGTAATTGCTGATTTCCTGGGATTTTCATGCACAACAGTCTCTAGAGTTTACTTAGAATGGTGCGACAAACATCCAGTGAGTGGCAGTTCTGTGGACAGAAACGCCTTGTTGATGAGAGAGATCAGAGGGGAAGGACCAGACTTGAGCTGACAGAAAGGCTATGGCAAGTCATATAACTGTGATGAGCAAAAAAACATCTCAGAATGCACAACGTTGAACTTTGAGTTGGATGGGCTAAAGCAGCAGAAGACCGTGTCAGGTTCCACTCCTGTCAACCAAAAACAGAAAGCTGAGTACACAGTGGGCACAGGCTTCACCAAAACTGGAAACTTGAAAACTAGAAACCTGTAGCTTGGTCTGATGAATCTTGATTTCTGCGGAGGCACGCAGATGGTGAACTGAGGGTTTGGCATCAGCAGCCCAAATCTGCCTTGTGTCCACAGTCCAGGCTGGTGGTGGTGCAATGGAATTGGGAATGTTTTCCTGGCACACTTTGGGCCCAGAATTGATCATTGCTTGAATGCCACGGCCTATTTGAGCATTGTTGCTGACCATGTACATCCCTTCATGTCCACAATTTACCCATCTTCTAATGGCTACTTTCAGTAAGTCATCTACAACTGGTCTCATGAACATGACAATGAGGTTAGTGTTCTTCAGTGGCCATCCAAGTCATTGGCTCTGAATTTAATAGAACACACTTGGGGTTTGTGTAGAATGTAAGATTGGCAGTATGAATATGCAGCTGAAAAATGTGTAAAAGTTGTCACTATGTACCAGCAACTCAGGATTAGTAACAGGAAAATGTTATAAATTATGGAATGTTCATTTAAATTTGAATACTTTGACTGACAGAAGACAAGAAGGAAGACATGCTGAGGACAATGATACTGTAATCAGAAAAGTACTCATGCTTTGCAGTGTAAGAGTATTCAATTCTTCTAATGACATGAGAGTCTACTTAAAATAGAACAGCTCATTGTTCAAAGCATGATGTGATGTAATCATTGGGGTGGAAGTATGAAATCATCTTTGAGAAACACCAGATATATTTAATGGGTGAAACTTCTTTTGTTGATCAAACCAAAACTTCCCATGCACCTATCACCAAGCTATACAGATGTTGTGTAGCAAATTACCATTGCCATTCTGTCATGTTACTGAAAGATTAATAATTAAATGAAATCCGTCCATCCATTTTCCATAACCACTTGTAAAAAATGGGGTGCGAGTGATTCATTAAAATGAAAAAGAACCTGATGAGATTGGATGTACTTGCTATCATTCTTAGACGGGAACTAAAGCAAGAATGGGGGTTGTGTATCTGTTCCTGACAAAATTATTCATGACGGCTGATAAAGCTGACAAATCACCGGCAGTGACAATCGAGCCAGTTAAAAGCTCTAACACCCACAAAGATTTTTGTGCCAACCTGAAAATTGTTCATTTGTAGTACATTGAGAAAGGCAATAGGCTAAAGCTCACCTTGACAATTTGTAACATTTTCCACCAGAGGATCGCGCCAGTCATCCTGATGGCAATCCTTGATGTTTTCACTCTTTCTTGTTTTCTTCATTGATTCCGTGCTTCTCTTTTTTTAGAAACCATTCTTTGAATGCATTTCTTTTTTAAAATCAAATGCACCATCTGTTCAAAGCAGCTGGACAGTTCTGACCTGGGTTAATGTAACCAAAGTTATTAAACACACGCTGTAGTTGTACTATACTGAAGCTCATGGTGTGTAATTTGGTGACCTTGGAATTGTCCTTGAAATTGTTCTTTAAATGCTGCTCCTAGAGGTAATACCACCCCACAATATATGTTATTACCAATATATATTTCCCAATGTATTGTTAGCATATGTTAGCAAGGTTGTTTAGTGCTCTAATCATTGAATTGTGCTCAAAAGTATAAGAGCAGGATTGTAGTGGCTCTTTCATTTCAATGGTCAGACACTTTTAATCATTTACTTTTTTTTCCTTTTTCACTTGCATTTGCATTATTTTGTATTATGATTGTATTTCAAATTATACATGAAATTATCTAAATCAGTCGTGGTATCATATGTAAGTTATAAACATCTTTCATCTTTCCGACAGTTGCAATAGAAATGTGTCACCAGTTGATGGCAGCAGTAGATGCAAAACCTTGCTGAGAAAGGAAAGTGGCCCATACTGTCTGTTGGTATGTAATATCAGGATTTCAGGCCTCCTGGTATCAGGTTCTGGGTAAATGGCTGAAAAATGGATGGATGCATGGATATGAAATAGAAATGTCAATAGAAAAACATCAATTTCTTACCATGGTAAATGTTCATTTGAGGTGATTAAATTAAGATCCGAATTCTCCTTAAAAAAAACAGAAAGAAAGTGTTAGATTGATCATTATGTGACAAAGCAGATTGTACAGAGAATCCAGACTATCATGACTACTATATATACTTTGTATGTTACCTGAACCTTTGGAATATTTCTGGCATCGAGATTTATAAGGACACTATTATTAGAAATTATAGAATTAGGAAATCAGTGGTCATTATTCACACACCAGAGCACACAACAACAAAATGTGTCCTCTGCATTTCAATTCAATTCAATTCAGTTTATTTTTATATAGCGCCCTTCACAACAGAGTTGTCCCAGGGCGCTTTACATGG
>JABFEA020000098.1:18475734-18488558 GCA_019775915.2 Cyphomyrus plagiostoma | reverse complement strand
GGGTTGTTCCCTGCCTTGTGCCTGTTGCTTCCGGGATAGGCTCCGGACCCCCCGCGACCCAGTAGGATAAGCGGTTTAGAAAATGGATGGATGGGTGTATATATATATGAAGCCAAAGTCTTTTCTCTTTTTTTAAAAAATACCCATGTGACTGAGAAGGGCAAAATCTGTGAGTGTCCTTTGCCCCAAAGATTTCTGTAATCTGGATAAAGTAAATTTTGGATTTGTATATGCCTGCACAAGTATACTGTTTATTTTAAATACACTGGCCCTGAATTATGGCTCTTAATGATTACTTAAATGCCATTTCTTTGCACTATTATAACAATGATGCTTCCAAAGAGGCACACTTTTGTTTATTTAAATTTTCCATTTTATATTGCTGTGTGTCATTTGCGTGTTTACAGTTTATGCAAAGTGATTGATTTTTTCCTTCACCCTCTCCTTCTGCAACTTAGTTGGGTAGTGTCATGCTTACTGTCACTGCCACTGTAAAAACAGTAACCAAAAAACACCGTGACCCTGCTTTTACAAAGTCTCCTATCTGTGGCTGAAATGGAAAATCCAGTGCTTAAAATGTGTTACAACTGAATGTTACCTTCACGCCTTAATTTTAAGCGTTGTTTTTCCTCATGACTTTGTTTTCTTTAAAACTTAGCTGCATTAATTACTTCTAAGATGTGCTGCTAGGGTCGTTGGAAATGCTGCTGGATGCATATAGCTACACATTCCATACTTATCATAATATAATGCTTTCCAGCAGTATGGTCATTCTTAAATGAAGCACAGTAGATAATGTTGCTGCTCAGTGTGACACTGTGGCAGTCTGGTTTTCTAAGCGAGCTTTACTCTGTCCTCACTTATACAACCCCTAGTTGCTGTTAGACGTCCAATTGGATTTAAAACAACACCATACTGTTTACATTGGCTTGGGAGCCATGTACTTCATATTGCTTCATCATATTAAAGTCACCGGTTGATACTGTTTGGACACCCCGCAAAAAGAAAAATAGTTGCCTTACTTCCCTGTTGATCATGTGTTTTTAAATAAATACTATTTGTATAAAGCTTGTACCTACAGTTTACTTTTAGTTCAATTGTCAAAATTCTGTGTCACATCTAGTACTGAAAATAGCACAAAAAAATAGTACATCAATGGTAGTGGAAGTGTTTTTAAAAGATACTGAAAGATCAAATACCAGCTTTTCCTCCACATTTTACTTGTTGGTAACACTTTACTAAAAGCAGTCATTATAATGCATTACATATACATTGATGATGCATTACAATGCATTACCAATGTATCTATAATGCATTATAATGACTGCTTTTAGTAAAGTGTTACCAAAATGTTTAATGAAAATCTGAATATTTTACACAATTTCCTGTTGTCTGACCACATGTATGTGAAAATTTCAACATAATAAGTATACACAAACCATAAACATTCAATCTGAAAACAATTCATCCCTGAAAAAGGTTTACTTTTACTAAATGACAATAGTGAATCATGATCTGTTTTAAAGCAGTGTTGGGGCATTGAGTATTGCAGTTATCCTGCATTAGCAGCAATTAAATGCTGATTTTTTTTTTTGCCTCAGTGAAATATGATACTGGACCGGACAACATGATGAAGGTGATGATTACCTCATTTGTAATCCATTGATTTCCAGTAAAGGTTTAATAATAATTATTTTTAACAGGTCTCTCTGATACATTCCTCATACAGATATAACAGCCAGGACAGCCAGAAGACGTAGCTGAATTGTTCCCAAACTGTTGTTTGCATACTTATAACTTTCTTGTAGAGATGGACTATAAAACAGAGAGCTTTATTATGACATCTGTGTGTGGTTAACAGGTTTCTGGGCTCCAGTAGAATGCCTGGCTTTAGCATCCCACAGAGAAGTCTACCTGCTGGATTCCTTATGCATTGAGTCTGGTAGGTTTTTTCTGGCAACTCCAGCAGCATATCTTGCAATAACTCTTTTGTTGTGGATCCTGCAAAGAGTGCAGTTTTTCACTAAACTGTCCCATCCACCTGGACTCGATTGGACTGTGGTAACCTTCTTGCCACAAGAACTTTTTTGGTTTCCATGTTAAAAGGCGGAATCATGCTAAGATACTGAAATTGGTACTTTGCATTAATTTAGACCTAGCATTTCCTGACTTTATGACTGAGCCACTCCTCAAAAAGGCTGAAAAAGTTGCCATTTGGAATCTGTCTTTCCGATACTTGTAGCTGCAGTCTGCTGTTTATTGTATGACTTTCCAGTGTAGCCTGATCATCCTGTGGATGCAGTCTGTGGGAATTTCGCTTATGACATATAGTCTTTGATGTGTATTTACTAGATTGCTTGTCATAACTATATCAATTCAGACATGTATTTAGATGTAATGGCAATGGAGTCCCCTTCTGTTCCACACGTCAGTTTTGCCTCTTACGAAAGGATTCATTAAGTGTTGAACATTGTACTTAGCTCCTGCAACATGTGAAACCCTTAAAAAGGACAGAAGAGGACTCCTCTAATTGGTCGATATACTAAATATTATGAATTGTACAAGATGTGTTCTGGTGCCTGATGCTATAAGTGGCCGTTGAAGTTCCCACCAAATTTAATTACCTGTTGTGGATTTCTAGAGGTCACTCACATCCCCTGACTTAACATTGCTTATAAATATAACACAGGGAGATAAAGTCAGGAAATTATTTCTCAGTCTGCAAACACAGAGATGTGAATGTAAACAGTGTTTGCTACCTTGTCAGCTAGGAGTGAAAAGCACTTTCCCTACTCATTTCACTTTATATCAGAATTTCTTAATATATTATTTGCACCACTGTAGACGATACAATGGCACAACTTAGTTTTATACAATGACACAAGCTAGTTATATAAAGGTTATCTTGATAAACTCTATTCTTTTCATCTTAAATGGTAAGGTTTTGTATTTCATACTTTGACAGAGGAAGAAGTAGATGTCTGCAGTCTTGTGTCCTGTGTTGCCTCTGATAGGCTTAAGTCCCCTCCCCCCCAACCCTGACAAAGATAAGTGGTGAGAAAATGCATCGATTTATGGAAGATGGCGAGAGAGCTAGGATCCTATGCACATGATCAGAAGTTCACTGGTTCAAATCCCTGCCTCAGCCCCAATTTTCTCTGGGGGCTGCTTACCTTTGTTTTCTCTCAAAAATGTACGTTGCATTGCTGTGGATAAAAGCAGCTGCTAAATATGCAAATGCAAATTAAATTACAAGCATCAGATGTGAAGTCGGTACGGGTACCGTACCACTCAATGCAAAGCGAGCTTTTCCACTTCAGCACTTCTTGGTACTGTAGTGTTCTTGTCACATGTCAGCATGTACACAATAACTCTATATTCTGAGCCTAAATAGCTTCAATTCACTATTATGATCAGTATGAGTGCATTGATGAGAATGAGTGACACTAACCTGGGATGGGGGTTAATCTTAAAGCCTAGGTGTGGATACGCATTTCAGTGCTTCCCCATGCTCTCCTAAAGGTACATAATGGCCCAAAAGCATGATGTCATGAGGGAAGTACCTGGATATAGTGTTGTAATTTAGTTTGGATTACGTCTATGTATTCATTAATGTTGTTAATTTCACTATGTAATTCAGCATAGTACCACTGGTTTAGTTTAACGTTGCTTTGTGCAGTTAAATTTGGTATTTCCTTAGGTTGCTTTGGTCTCCTTTGTTTGCTGAACAAGCGTAAGTCTTCCAGCAGCCAAAACTGTGGGGCAGACGTCAGGATGGGTCGCGCTCTGATGCGCTGTGGCGGAGCCAAACCCCCCGCAAGAAGGGGCCGTATGTTCTGGCTTTGCTTTTGTTGCATGCTTAGTTATGTATCTTTTCAATATCTTATGTTGGGAAAATTGTCTTTTGTTTCTGTAATTGTTGGTAGCTCTGCCATGATCTGACCTAAAAGAGGGTGAGATTATAAAAGAGGGTCTCAGTTGTTCTGTTTTTTTTGCCTAGTTAATGGGCAGGAGCCTGATTTTTGTACCTAAGTGTAGGTATGTTTTTTCTCTATTCTGGTCCCATTTCTGGAATTTCTCTGATTCTTCTATATTTTGTTAAATGTTCTTATGTTAATTTAGTTTGCTATGTCGTGTGGAATCCCAATGTCTTCAGCTGTTTCTAGTCTTGTTAATCGCTGTTGTGTATTTAAATCTGCATTAAAGTATGTTTCTGGAGTCCGGTCATTAATGTTGTAACATTGTGAAAGTCGTTGTTTTTTCCTGCCTGTCTATACCCTGAGTAAACCCCACATTCACCTGATTCCTCGAGTCTTGCTCCTATTTCCCCGGTCTATGCCTGTATGTCATGACACTGAGAAGCAGCTACCTTTAACTCTTTTTGCAGCACCCCCACAGCATGCCGCTTATTTGTCTTGGAGGGTCAGGTTGGCCCTTACACTGGGCGAAACAATCTTTGCACTTTGACAATAGTGTATGTAAATATATTCCCCAATGAATTAATGTGGATGGTAAAAAGAAACAACAGCTCTGGTTTTTGTATTAAAAACTAACCATGTGCATAAAGTACCAGCAAAATTGTTGCATAACATTATCCAGTGACTTTACTCATGAGACCGACAATATATGTAATCCCAGGCATATTGGGGAACAGTATCTGATTAGTAGTTTTCAAGCATGTTCTTGATTAATGGGTCTGTCCATATGTGGCAACAGTCCAAGAAACTCTACTCACGACTGACCAAACAAAAAAGGATCCCGCTATTCCAGTAATGACATAAAGGTGCTTTTTTTCTGGAACCACCTGACTCCATTCTTTTTGTTTGAAGACCAAATTAAAGCAACATGTTATCACAGGATATCATACTATGTAATCCATAACATTTAATGGAGCATTCTCTGTTTTCTCTGAAAAGTATAGTCCAGGATTACAGTTGAACACTTGTCGGACATTTATGAACTTGTTACCAATTGGTATTACTCAAGTTGCTTGTCCTTCTAGTTCTTAGATTTTTTATCCAAAAGCAAATGTTCAAGACACTTGTGGGAGGTGTTTATGACGGCAGCCTTCAGCCAAGATTTTAGATTCCCTTAAGCAAAAAAAAAAGTAGCTGAAGAACAGATTTGGTGACTTTCTTCTAGCTAGCCAATGATATTCAAACAGCCCATAGAGTGACAATTTGTCACTGTTTCTCCCCCCTACCTGTATTATATTTGAAATAGATTTGTGGAGCATTTTACCGATACTGAATTTGGATTATTAAAAGCATATCACAATGGAAACGTTTCTGTACTATTCTAAAATTACTATTAACTGAAATAACAAGCATGGAGCAGCCTTTTAAGATATCAGAATGACTCGCTGTATTTTGATTTTTTTTGGCATGGGGGTTTACTTCAGCATTTTTGTTGTGTGATGTAAATGAATATTCAAAATAAGATTATTAGTCAAAAGGGTAACACTAAAACCATGTAGACTTTTTGGCAGGGTTGCAGAGTCCTGTGCCTGAAACCCGTCAGCTTAGTAACAAAATGATTGGTTGTTTATAGAAGTTGAAATGTTCAGAAGGAACGTATCTTCTGGGCTGATCCCAGGAGCCAGAGCTAATTAGAAACAAATGTTTGAAATTCAATTCAATAATTCCAGAAATCTTTCTTTTATGTAGCTTGGCAAATGGCTAGCTTTTGTCAGCTATGTACAGTGGCTCATCCTTTCATTTTTAGGATCTCTGAGCTGTATTTATATTTTTCTCATGAGTGCTCAGCAAAGAGAAAAGCTTACCTCTGTTGTGAACCAGTTGATGAAAAGATGCCCCGGTGTTCTGGGGTAAACATGAGAGAAATCTGTTTTTAATAGTGCACTTATTTCTGTATTTGGTTCTTGCACTCTATTTTTTGAGTAAACATTACATCATAGGGGGCCAATGCAAGCAAGAAGCACAGAGTCTTCCAATAATTTTCCCTCTTATGTGATTTGATTCAAAAATCATTCATGCTTAACATTTGTAGTCCTGTATAATAGTGTTTTATTACTGGTTATTACTGCTATAAAATCACACTATTCAGGTACACTTTCTTCAACCTATTTGTACAAAGCAAGGGATCTTGAGTGATTCTTGAATGATTAAAAGGTACATACCTTTGTGAGGTAAGCCTTTTGAGTCAAATTCAATCTTCTCTAAGCACAATCATGCCATTCAAGCATTTCTGTGTAGGTAGTGCACTAATAACTAGGAAAAGGGTAACAACACACAAAAAGAGATGTGAGAAGTTAGATTTGAGTGGGATCATTTGCTTTCAATCATCTGCTGATGTCCACTGGTTATTTTGTTGGTTTTCATTTGGATTTGTGAGGTCATGGATTCTGAGACATTGATCCCTTGACCACGTTAGGGAAAAGTGATTAGTTGTCAGTGAAATGTGTCCACTGCATTAAACCTATATGTCACATCGCAGATGGCCACTAATTCAATGCCCGGAGCGCAGTGCTTTCGTTTAGATTTTGATGTAGTACAGCAGTATCTCGGTTCTCGAAGTTAATCCGTTCTGGACTCCGGATCGAATTCTAAAAAGTTCAAGTTCTGATTGAATTTTTCCCATAAGAAATAATGGAAAACCAATTAATTGGTCCTCGGCCCCCCAAAATTACACCTAAATATGTTTTTTTTAGCATTTAAAGACAAAATAAAAAGAATAAAACAAGAAGAGCATTTTTTCCTTAATGGCTTCCAAAACGATAAAGATCTTATCCCAACATTACCCCTGTCCTGCCCCGATTGTCTGCTCCTTCCGTGTGCCACGCCCCCTCATTAACCTTGTGTGGGATCCCCATGTGATCAGCCTTTTCTGGTTGTTGTCATTAGTCCTCTGTTTTAAGTCTGCGTTTCAGTTTGTTTCCCCAGTCCAGTCATTGGGTGCGTTCAACTTGCTTACAGAGCTGGCTTAAAGCAACACATTCTGATCCTGACGCAATGCATTACAGTTAGATGCATTATGACCTCTCACCCGGCTACACAAACTGGAACCACCTCTGTGACGACACCTTTACCCTTATTGGTTGAAGAGCTTATTTACACGTATGACGTTTGTATTCCAGGCTTTCTGTATCTTTTAGTCTTCAAATAACACTGTGTTAAGGTTTGCTTTAGATATGTGTGTCATTTGAATGTTGGTTGGCAGGGAATATTAGTATGTTACTATGTTGTACATGAGGGATGAGAGGTCATATAATAATTATAATAAAATATAATAAAATATTAGAAGGATTATTATTGTATCATTGAGGTGGAATCACTATTCAAAATATTTGTAGGGAAGCATTTAAAAGAAAAGTCAAATAATATATGTATTTAATGGCTGAACACTGTAAAGACAGTCAAATCTCTTTTTCTAAAAGCATATTACCAAGATAATGAATATTGTGAGAAAACAATTATGATACTCCAGAAACAAACAACAATTTATGGGAACCCCCACCCCCAATTTTCTACAATTAAACATTAAGTTTTGCTGAATATTCACAGTTAGCTCATAGAGTATGTCTTAAATTTAATCACTTGAACTAAGGTGGATCCAGTATGGAGGTAATGCAGATATGCATGATGTTTTGTGTCACGTCCTGCTCCGAACGACCCTCGTATGTGCCACACCCACCTCATTACCCTGTGTTTTACCTGATTGTTCTCACCTGTTGCCTGTTTCTGCCAGTGTGTCCTGTGTATTTAGTCCTTGTCTGAGTCAGTCTACCCCAGATCCTGCATTAATGTCCGTGGATGTTCCGTGTTGTAGCAGAATTTCTTGTCTCGGTCTGCCCTGAAACCCTGAATAAACACCCCTTTTCTCGCACTGCCGGCTGGACTTGCCTGATTCCCCACACACCCGCCGCCGGAGCATGACGGAATGCAGGATCTCCAAAGAAACATGGAGCAGCAGACCGAGCACCAGCGGCTCGGTCTGCTGCAAGACTTCATGTATTGGCAGATCCCAACCCGAAGTCATGGAGGATCCGACGTCCCTGGAGATGGCCGACGGGGGCGCGGACCTCCTCGGAAGGGATTGCCCAGCCGGCCAGCAATACCCGCTCCAGCGAGCCTGGAAGCTCCTCGGCCGTCTCCACCACCGGTTCACTGAGCGCGTCACTCTGAGCCAGGAAGGCATAGCGGGGCCGGTTCCATCTTCCGCCGCCCGCGGTCCAGAAAAAAAAGCGGCGGACGACACAAGAGGAGCAGGAGGAAGTTACCCTCTTCCTGGGTGCCTGCACGCTGGTCCCCGCCTCCGAGATAGGCAGTGGACGAGGGAGCTCCTCGCTGGCCTAGGGAGACACCGCTGCTGCCCGCAAGGTGCATCCCGCTGAGGACGAGCCACTTCCGCTTGAGGCATACCACTTCCGGCCTGAGTGCATCGCAGGTAAGTGGATCAGTCCGGTGAGAGACGCAATTCCTCAGATCCCCAGAGCTTTTAAAGGGGCAGTGCCCGTCCGCCTATGGGGCGCCTGCTCCGGACCCGCCTCCGCCCGCTGCTGCAACCCTGCTTAAGGCGCCTGTTCCGGACCCGCATCCGCTCCAACTGAGGCCGCCACGCCCGCGCCTCCGCCCGCAGCTGCTCCAACTGAGGCCGCCACGCCCGCGCCTCCGCCCGCAGCTGCTCCGCCTGAGGCCTCCACACCCCACCTCTCCTGGGGCGCACCCGGAGTGAATCCCTTTGGGGGGATTATGGCCTGTTCCTGCTCTGCCCGCGGCCCTGCCTGTTCCTGCTCCGCCCGTGGCTCCGCCCGCGGCCCTGCCTGTTCCTGCTCTACCTGCCCCACGAGAACCTGTAACTCCTGTCCCCGAGGAGGTCCTGGACAGTGCCATCCTCGCTTCTCCTCTAGTGAAAGACTTGGAGGAGGAGCTCGAGTGGGACCCCTCGGGGATCCAGTTACTGGGTCCCCCTGACCCAGCTGGACAACCAGCTCGACCGCCAGTGCCCCAGAGAGGTGGAGCCCAACGGGGTCCCCGCCTCTCCATGTCCCGGAAGGGGAGGGGGCACAAACGGAGGGTCAGGGTCCCTCCCGTCCCACCCCCTGGCGCGCCCGTGCGGCCCTTGGCTGTTGTCTGGTGGCTGCAACCATGTCCCCCGGCTCCGGGTCGGCAGTCGCCGCCGGGTTCCCTTCCAGTTCCTCGGGGCCGATCCTCCGTCCTGCCTCCGGCTCCTTGTCGGCCGCCTCCGGGCCCCCCTGCTCCGGCTGGGCGTCGGACAGCGCCTTCGCGGGCTCCGGTTTTGCCGTCGCCAGCGGCGGTTTCCCCCTCTTGCCTGCCTGTGCCGGTGGTCTCTCCGGCTCCCTCCGTGTCTCCTCCAGCGGTCCCTCGGGCCGTCTCCTTGGGCCCTGCAGGGTCCCCTCCTGCTCCTGCCTCCCCCTTGCCTGCGGCCCCTCCGGCCTCTGCCCGTCGCCTGCCTGGGTGCCTTCGGGCGCCCTGGTGTCCTCCTCCTGTGTCTGTCTGCCTCCTGGCCCTTTTGTTCCGCCTGTTGGTGTTCCCTCTATCTCTCTCATTCTTGTCTGCCTGTCTGCGTTCCCTGTCCTGTGTCGTGTCCTGTCCTGGTTTCTGTCCTTGTGCCTGTTTTGTGTCTCGGTCTTGTTCCCTGGTCCCTGTTAATGATTTGGTCTTCCAGGTTCGTCTCGTCTCGTCCGTTGCCTCTCCTGAGGCGCGCTCGGTGTGCACACCTTTGGGGGGTGGGGGTTCTGTCACGTCCCACTCCGAACGATCCTAGTGTTTGGTCACGCCCACCTCATTACCCTGTGTTTTCCCTTTTTGTTCTCACCTGTTGCCTGTTTCTGCCAGCATGTCCTGTGTATTTAGTCCTTGTCTGAGTCAGTCTGCCCCAGATCCTGCATTAATGTCCGTGGATGTTCCGTGTTGTAGAGGTGTTTCTTGTCTCAGTCTGCCCTGAAACCCCAAATAAACACCCCTTTTCTCGCACTGCCGGCTGGACTCGCCTGATTCCCTGCACGCCCGCCACCAGAGCGTGACATTTTGATCTTTCAACAAACTTTTAGCCGGAGTTGAACCACTGACAGAACCTCTGAATTCATTTAAATTGTCTGCAGAGCCACACTACCCCTGTAGCACATTTATTCAGTCCCAAAATATTAAGTTACTGTCAGACATTGTTATAGGATAATATTCTGCTGGCAAATTTAATAATTGGCTCTAAGCCATGCATTCCAAAGTCTGCGTCAGAATCAAAAATAAACAGTTTAAAATAGTTAGAGATTTTTTTACTGCAAAAAAGCAGGACGGATACTGGAAAACATCTTGTATCCAGAAAATAAGAAAAGGGGTGAATCAATTACTTGTGCTGAGTTATGCGGTCACCTTTTTCTCATCTTCATTTTTTTTCCTTTTTTCACTTTGAAATCTGAACTTTTTTGTTCATCTCAAAATGTGGTTTAGTTAAGCTGATAATTAACACTGATGCATAGAACTGAGACAGTTTTTGATTATGTAATATGATATTCTTGGCCAACTGAGATGTTGTTCTTGTGATTGTACTCAAAAACCAAACAATAAAAATAAGAAGTAGGATTAGGCTAATCATGAACTTATTTTGGAAATATAAGAAAATCTGAGAGAATAGCCCTTACAAGTTTTTTCAACCTTTCACGTTACACGAGAATATATCTGCCAAGTCATTGAACATTAATCACATCCAGGGAAGTTAATGCCTTATAATAGTAGTATTTGAAAGAAAGCTGAAATATACTTTGAATAAGACAATGGAACCTATGGATAACACATTTGACAATCATCCCCATTATGTTTATCCTGCATACTATGTTTAGATTTGGGAATAATAGAATAATGACAAATGTTACATTAGATAAAGGTTATTTTAAGGTTGAATAATTGTATAAAGACACATATCGCTATAGAATAGGTAAGACAGTAGTGATGCAAGCCATAGTAGTATGTTTATAATTAATTAAGCAAATATTAGCTAGGTATATAAATATATACCTATAAAAATACTTCATTATAGATCAAAACTGATGCCTAGAAAGAGAGGATTTAAATATTTTGAAAATGATGTGTAGTCTACTATATGACTGTAAACTAGTCTAGCATTTTCATGGAAAGAATTTAAATCATAACACGTTCTCTTGTAGAAAATGCAGATGACATTTCCAACACAAACACCAAACAGAAATAGGTTTTCTATTTTTGCCCACTTCTCTTGTTTTTTTACATAGAACATGACGTGCAGAATGTTCAATTACAACATGATAAGGTTACTCATTCCATTGTTTTGTTTTTCCAGTTCTGTTTCCAGGGTAGGTTATTCCATGTTCATAACAATTTATAAATATGGCTGTCACAATATTTATTTGCATTGCTATAAACAACAACCAAACAGCAGAAAAAAATGACACAATTAATTGTGGAACCAATTTCTGTTACAGGTGTATGTTTTTAGATGATTTTTAGAATTCGGCACTGCCAGTCTGACTTTTGTGACATTTATCAACAATTCATATTTATCGAAATGTAAGTGAGAAGCCTTTTCTTTATGACAGATGTGCACAACTGCTAAAACAGAGAAAACACATTTAGTAAGAGTTCCAGACCTATGATTCAGTCAAAGCGTTCCACTTCTATATGCACTTAAATCTCATCTTACTTTTAAACACTCACCGATACTGTTGTTCATTGGCCATTCTTTAACAGTGGCTGGAATTAGTACAAGGCCTTATTTGTATAACATCTTATTTTCGTGTGTAAGCTTCCTAGCAAAAAAAGCATTCCAGACAAAAAATAAATAAATCCCGAATAATGCCGTCCGATGAAATAAGAAATGGAAATGTATAACTAGAACATGTACAGCATACATGCAGATGGTAGAAGTGACACACTTGGTGCGTAACTTAGTGCAGGTGGAACAGAACAGTGATGAGTGAAACACAGCAGAGTTAGTGTCATCGGAGTTGGGTGGCGTTAGTGCCACGGTGACTGGAAGCAGTGAACAAATCCCTGATGACAGACACAGAGCACTCAGCGGTGTATCTCGGATAAGCCAGTGGCTGAAAGCACACCTCATTAGCTCATTATAAAGTTACGCTTTTGCAATCTCATAATAATACGATGAATCAAAGCTGGATCTTTCTTAGGTCCGGCCTCCTTTGAGGTCATTGATTTGAAAGTATGTGTGTGTGTGTGGTGTGTATGTTGGGGGCTAGTGCACTGTCAGTGCTTCCATCTGTTCTGTTTTGTCTGAGAACCACCTCATCATCCAGCTATTGGGTAATCATTCCGGATAATTCGCGGTGAGTAATGCCTGTAAATCTTCTGGTGAAATGAATCACGTTAAACATGCCCAAGACCTCGTTCACTGTTTAAAGGAAGCCCCATTGCCCACAGAATGATATGACAATTAAGTACACGTTATACAATCAGTTGTAATCATATTTCATAGAAAAATTACCTTGTGTGTCCTTAAATTCACAAATTATTTGAATCTAAACATTTCATTTCCACATATAAACAGTATTACATGAGCAGTTATGGAAGCTGAGTAGATGTTTGTTATATTAAAATACATTTAGAATTTTCTCAAATGTTTTTCTGAAAATGTTTGCCACATAAACAAAATAAAAGAACAACAACAATAATAATAATAACAACAATGATAAAAATAATAAAATTCCTTACTATAATACATTTGTTTATAAACGTGTAGTGAAATTCAATACAAACCGGATTCGGAATAAGAGCATGAAACAGATGTTGTGTGATTTCAAAACCACAGGTACTATCATTATCATGTAACCTGATAAATACAGGTAGGCTTCG
>JABFEA020000098.1:18464513-18475634 GCA_019775915.2 Cyphomyrus plagiostoma | reverse complement strand
CCCCCCCCCCCCCCCCCCCCCCCCCCCCCCCCCCCCCCCCCCCCCCCCCCCCCCCCCCCCCCCCCCCCCCAAGAATCGACTATTTCCGTGAGCCGAAAGCAACGCGGCACTTAAAACTCGGCAGTTGCTGCTGCACCGTAACTTCACAGACTCGGTGAATAGTACAGTACAGTATGTGAGGAGGTCCGTCATATCCATAGCCAAGTGCGCCTCGACCCGCAGCATCCGTAACATTCATCTGCGAGAAATAGCACCTTGCGCCACAGCTAAAGGTATTTTGTTATATTCTGTTCGTGGCTTTCTTTTATTGACAGTTGCCCATAATACAAGTTCAGTAGCGCGATCAAATGATGAAACGTGCCGGCACCGGCTGTAACTGTAACAGGTGGCCAATTTGTAGGTTTCTGTCGTTTCGTTTATCTATTACTTGTGTTCTGCGTTAATGTACAACCCTGCTGACAAAAGTACAGACTAAAAATCGTATTAATATGTGATTTTATGTGTCTTTAATATTCAGCATTACGATTATTCTAATGGGCTTTAATTGCTTTGCAAATGTTGATATTGTATATTAGTTGCATTTATAGTTATGTAGCAATTCAGTCAATTCTAAAACAAGCAATTCAGTCAATTCTAAAACAAGCAAAGAACAATTATTTTAGTGTAAATGGGTGGCTTTTCATAGGGTTTCATGGTGAAGACTAATGTGGGTGACAGTTTGCTCCAGAACATGGAAACGACAACTGACCGTACACTTTATCTGAGGGCAATGTGCCATGCCGTGTGTAACCTGAACCAGGTTTGTTTCGAATCACACATTTGGGTCACTGCAGTTTTTGTGGACCATACCCCTCGATCCTGTCATTCCATCTGACACTACACACCACTCAGTATGGTGGAATGAGTGATTTAAACATGAAAGGAAAAAAATAAACTATTTTCCTACTGCTGCTGTATATGTACTTCACCTGTAATTATCTGTACACGATGAATATTAATCCTTTAACAGTCAAGGACCTGACAACATTTGCATAATAAAATTATGTGAAATACTTCCAAATACTGCGGAAATGGTTTTATATATCACAATACTAGAATATTAGGCATGATACATTATCCTATATGACATACATTACATACATACTGTACATTAATAAAACATGAGAAATGGAGTCATGCAGTGCGAAGAGGATGAGTATAGATTAATCTGAAACATGCACCATTTTTATGGCAGAAAATTCATAAAGTACTGATTAATAATGAGATTCTAAAACAATACTACAGTGGAAATGATGGTGCTTTAACTGATTGCCAAGGATCAAGTGGTAATTGACAAATTGACAGAAGAGATTCTAATAGCATTCAATAAAAGATAGAGGTTAGATTTTAAGGTACACTTTAGTGATGCATCAGACTGTAGCCTGTGCAGCCAGCCAGTGTCTTACTGTTTAGATATAGAAACACATTTTCAATTTCCATTGTTTTCTAAGTCATGAACTAGGAATGTGAAGTAAATACATAACTGAAGCTTAGCATACTACAGAAGATTTATGCAGTTCAAGCTGTCAGTATATATGCGGTGATTAGGAATTAAAAATGATATTCCAAATAATTTAACGTCTAATGAAGTGAGCATTAGTTTACTCTTGATAAGACATTACATCAGTACTTTGGGATCCATAAATATATAATTAGAACAATCCACATCTTTAGGCTTTTAAACAACATGAGGAAGCATGTCTTCTATTGCTATTTTGAAATGCCAGAAAAACTGAACAAGGCCATATGATAACTGTACAGTGACGCGAGGAAATGTGGTACTTGAGATAAAGCTACCCTGACCTAAATATAAACATGAACAAACTGACTCTTACATTCAACAGTGCGGAATACTAGGCATAAGTATTTTGGTAGTTATCAATAAAGTTTCTGTAGCAACTGTCTCTGCAGAATGCTGTGATCTGCAAGATGCAAGGTCTTTGTTTATAAATGGTCTATTTTCTAGAGACACCAGTGGTCTCTGGTCCTCAAGGGGCTTGTCTTTTGATTCTCTGCCCACAAATTCCTGTGAATTGAGGTAAAAATACTGTTTAGCGCTCAGTGTTTCCCTTAAAACCGTTACATGTTTAAAGATGGCTTGATTTGGTTTTAAAGCTTGTACTTTGGGGAGGGAAAATGTTTTAGGATCATGCCATAGGAATTATTTTAGTGGGGTGGGGGTTACACACTTTACAAGTGTGTATTTGTTAATCTGCATTTCATTATCTGCTTCTGTATCTATACTGCAGCAGATCAAAACCACTCACAAACCCAGAAACTATTCACACCATTTACTAACACCCATTCAAAGTGCAATGGCTATGGTTATTTCATATGGGAGATCAGATATCCTTATTTTTTAGGTAAAATATGTACAGTTGCAGTAAGACTCGATTTTCCTGTGAATATCTTATTAATTGGAGGGCAGTGCATGCCTCAGTGGGTTAAAACACTGTTCCAGTGATCAGAAAGTCATTGGTGCAGATCCCTGGTTTGGCAATATGATATCACTGTTGGACCCTTGAACATGGCCCTTAATTCCCAGTTGCTCTAGGGACTGTATAACCCTGCTTTCTCTCAATAATATAAATTACATTGGATAAAAGAGTGTGATAAGATATTAAATGTAAATTAATTACAAACCAATATTTCTAATATGCTTAAAAACACTGGATTTATAGTTTTAGTCATAACAAATAGGTAACAAAATGACAATTTGTTTGAAGATACTGTCTTAACTGTTAAATGACACTTTGGCAGCCATTTTTTGTACATGTATCTGTCAAAACAGCAAGGTTCAATCTGGACGACAGAGACACTTAGGCGTTGAAGCCAAGTGTACTTTTATCACCTACAGATATCCCAGTAAACTTGGCTTCTGTCATGGGACACGTTGAATCAACTTGTAATGCTGACACATTCCTCAACTTGCCAATGGATTCCTTAGAACACAAGCATTTTAGAATGATATTTGTGTGGGAAATGGAAGACTTTTTATATTCTGCTCCATTAACCACCATTAACCAAACAAAATACTAGACTTTTTGGATTTATACTTTTTTGATTGCATTCACAGTTCTTTGTGGGGACCTGTAAAATGGTCCCCACAACTTAAAAAAAACAGGTTTTTATTACACACACATGTATTTCAATTGGATCCAGTGCTGGAAAACAAAGTTTAACCAGTATGTTATCTGTTTCCCTGTATTCTGATACAGCTACATAACTAAGAACACGGCTACTTCACACTAATGGTAAAATAAGGCATGATAATAATACTTTGATTGGCTTGCTGCACACTTATGATTTACAGTATTGCAAAAAAAACATCTATGATTACGTTAAGTATGTGATATGATAAGTTTGATTTATTGCACATCAAAAAAAGAGTTCCTGAGAGTCTACTTAGCTCTCTTTCCTGGGGGTCACAGTTAATGTGTGCTTTTGTGCTGGCCCCTACACTCTGTAGTGCAGGGAATCCTTTATCTAAATCGCTAAACATGAAAACTGCATTCATATTTACTCTTTGTGAAAATCAACATGCAAGCATGGAAAAACCCACGTGTTTTATCAAAGACAACATTTTTTTTTTGTGTTCACAAACTTTTGTGATTTTTAGCAATTTCTCAGCACCTCTGAACAGAGGTTTTTGAAAAGTGTACATTTAAAGTTGATTTAAACAAAAAATAGAACAGTAACATTCTAAATGGTCAGATGGTCTCAGATTATTGGTGCTGAATTTGTGCTGGATAAAACCATTCGTAGCACTTTTGGTATAGATGCTTTTTATATGTGTCAAATATTTAAAAATGTCAAGGCATGTCAGATTACCTCAAAAGTAGCTGAGAGACCTGCAACTCCAGAGGGTTAAAAAAAAACTTCTATTGTTGGTATTGAGAAAATGAAAAGCAAAAGTAATTAAAAGCCCACAAATCCCTTTGACATCCCATACTCGCTGATTTTCTTGTTTATGGTGTCCAGATGGGAGGATAAACAACCTGTCTCTGTGATTTGGTGTGATTTTTATCAATGGACCCCACGTCTATGTAAAGTCATTTGATGAACACCACAAGTACGTCTAAGTCCAGAAAAGGGAATTTGGCCAACTAATATCTAAGAAGGACATTGCTGGAATGAACGCCTGCATGCAGCCCAGCCCTCAGGAATGAGCCCTAATGTTCCAATTGCCTATTGATAACAATCACTGTTTTTACATGAGCATTATTTCAGAGCAGAGGTTCAACATTTAGAATACATTGGTTACATTTTAAGAACCAAAAAATAAACATGTAATGCTGCTTTTCTAGAAGCAGGTCAATATCATTCTTAAATATGACATGAAAAGTATTGTACCCCTAAAATAACAATATGTATGAGGATGGATGATGAGCTGTATTGTTAAAAATTGCTGTAATACATTTACATTAATCCAGTGCAAAATCCAGAAACTAAATACTTTTATAAATGTTCATGGACATAAATGCAGTGGTACCTCAGAACCTCCACTCCGAATCCTAAGAAGTTCGAGTTCTGATAGAATTTTCCCCACAAGAAATAATGGAAAACTAATTAATTGGTTCCCGGCCACAAAAAATTACACCGAAAAATGTTTTTTTTAGCATTTAAACACAAAATGAACTGAGCAAAACAAGAAAACCATATATTGTACTAAACACATCTAAGCACATTTATCAAAACAGTAATTTTTAAAGTAAGAAAATAAATGTATCCAAACAATTTGTAAAGTTAAAAAAAAACAATGTGTCATGCCCCGATTGTCCGCTCCTTCCGTGTGCCATGCCCCCTCTTTAACCTCGTGTTGTAACCTCGTACAATTAGGTCAGCATTCACAGTTCGACTTCTGATATTCAGATTGAGTTCTGGGTCAAACTGGTTTGTTCGACTTTCAAGAAATTCGAGTTCTAGTGAGTTCGAGAACTGAGGTACCACTGTATATTACATTATTTATATCTTCTTCAAGGTATATGTTGTGTTTTAGGCCTACATATACTCTCTCACTCTCATACACATATATATGTGAAATCAGGGACTGTTATTCATTGTGCTTTAAACATGTTATATTAAAACTGTTAGTGGAAAAGGATCAACTGAACATTTTCTTACTAGTCTCAGAATCTACTCAGCTCAGAAAGAAATATGGAAATGGATACATTTCGTAAAGGGCTGATAGAGGGTAGTTTCTATGCAAATGAGCAGGACCTAGTTCTAGTAATCTTATATTACATTGATATCTTGACAATATGTTTGTTTAATTAGTAAAAATTAAACAGTCCAGTATATGTTTGTTTATGCTGTGCTCGGAACCATACAATTCTGTGGATCATTTCAATTAATTAAAATGATTTAGTGATAACTGAAAAACCTTCCACATTGCTGGGGAATACTGGAGAACCTAAATAGAAAAGTCCTTTGCCAAGGACTGTGGCCAGCAATGTAGGAATAGTCAAGTATCTGGAATGTGGAGTGGCAACTATTTTCTCTTGATTTACCCAATAGTTTTTTGTTATTTCTAAGTGCAGGAGAGTATATGGGAAATACATGAGATAGCTATTTGCATGAGGTAATAATTTTGATGTTATTTTGCAAAAAAGAGGACCTGGTATACTTTATAAAGGTAAAGTTTTATCCATGTTCTATTAGCGGTGAGTGGCTCAGTGGCTGTTGCCGATTGCCTTGGCCTTGCCAGATGTTCAGGGGCCCTTGAGCAAAGCCCTTAGCCCCCGTAACTCTTACCTTAGCTCTAGGGGGTGCTGCATGTTGGCTGATCCTATGCTGTTACCTCCAAGCTATGGAGAGCCAGATGGGGCTGGTGAAAAGAAGCATTCCAATGTACTTGTGCAAATGGTAACATACAAAATTGGCTAAATAGGCTTGGATGGCATTTTAGTAATATAGTACTCCACAGTATGTTGGGTATACTGTGGAATTTTGCCTGTGGCTACATCAGGTGGATGTATGACTTTCTTCTGGTAAAAATGTGTGGGATAGCATAAAATTTATATTAACGGTAACATGGGATAGATGAAGAAAGTCAATGGGCTCATCACATGACATTGCCGTGCCTAGGGACCTCCATGTCACCCCCATCTCACAGTGAGGTAACAGCTAAGAATCTAAAGTTGTGCTCCTAAAACATTGTTACTCGATTGCAGTGGAAAATGATAGAGTAGACATCAATACAGTTTAGCTAGATTTATCATATGGCATAAAATGTAAGTTATGGATATAAGAAGATAAATATTTGATCTGAAATTGTTTATCATGCTATACTGAAACATACAATATAAAGATATTAACCAAAGAAAACAAATAGGCCATCTGTCCAGTCTTATGAAAGAGGGCTGTAAGGTTGCCCCTAATGAATACTTGATCTGCTCAACTGTATGAATCCAGAATATTAACTTGTTCTGAAATCAGTGCATCACTGGAGATAGGACTCATTATTTTGGTGCTCAGATATTGATCCTTTATTCTAGTAGACTTGGTATTTCTGTACCAGCAGCTTATGCTTCCTGAAGTAGAGGATGCCTGTCTATACTCTCCAGTGTCTTGGGTTTGCTGTCCATGCAGATTGGGTCTTTTGGTTACATTGTTATGTACCTCCACAGAAACAATGTAGAAGATGCTGGAAAGAGGGACTAGAGCAAGTTTATATATAACAGAAGAGATTCACAATTTATACAGTAATAAAGTAAATCAATAAATCATTTTTAAAAAGTCCAAAAAAGTACAGTCTGTTGTGGAGACAAATTTAGCATGACTTAACTTTTTCCACAATGCAGCTGAGCACAACCTTCCTAATGTGCTTGTGAGTGGAATAAACTAACCCAGAGCAATTTCATAGATTAAAATATAAAACAAGTCTTTGAACTGAGCTATTTAAACAGTTGTATTTGCACCGCTTTTTGATCCATTTTGAGGCCACTTGATGACGCAACATGTCTTCTTAACCAAGGCTTATCTGAAGATTGTGTGGAAAGAAGTCTGCAAAGGTGATAACAACTTTCTGTCTGAATAATCTGCAATACCCAAAAGTCATCTGCTGTCTTCTTACAGTATATGTGTGTCTAGAGATAACTTGCCTTTTATTTTAACTTTTATAATGTATTTGTAGAAAAAATAGGCTAACATCAAGGAAAGTATGCTTGGTGGTGTGGGTCTGTCTCTTGCTTGCTACCTGTACCAATATCAGCAGTGACATTTGGTTTGTGTCATAGGGTGCAAATGAAAAGAGAAAGTCCAATGATAAAATGCTTCCTTGACATTGGAAATTGCCCAACTCTGGAGGCTGTCACTGCGTCTTTCTGTCCGCAGGATTTGTCCTGGGATCGTATATCCCATTTCACAGGTAATGCAAGCCAGATGCTGAGAGGGCACCGGGCATACATCATGTGTAATTTTTAATGTATAAGCATCACTGACAACTCCAAAGTGAAGTGACTGTGAACTGTAAAAGGTTACCTCACAGCGATCACAGAGATCAATGTACTGATACTCCCACATTAGAAAAAGCCTGGAAAAGTGGATAAAGAACCCCCACAAAGGAAGAGCAGATAATGTACTGTTCAGTTTAAACAGCTGCTCATTTGGTTCTGTATGAATAGGACCTCTCGTCGTGTGATAGGAAAGACAGAATTAATGAACATCTGTCTTAATCATAATCTCCACAGATTGTTTTACTACCTGTACAGCAATAACAAAAAAATGCTTCTGGGAATTATTCTCATTTGTCTTGCTTGTGAGGGATCCATAAATATCTCTTTGTTGGGAAATTTCGAAACACACACGCACAGAGGTTTGTACAGTAATTATATCTTTTTGGGGACTTTCCATTCATTTCAATGGGGAAAACTCTAATCACATAATGACCTTAACCGCTACCCAGCCCTAATCTTAAGTAAACAAACATAATATTAGACTTTTGTGATTTGTAATTTTTGATTGCAGTCACAGATCTTTGTGGGGACCTGAAAATGGTCACCATAGCATCAAAAAACAGATTTTTATTACATTGTAGGGAACATTTGGTCCCCTATATGTAATATAAACCTAATCCACACACACACATAAACACACGCACACAGATTCTAAAAACGTCTAAGCAACAGGCTTGAAATGTATTTATTTATGTATATACTTATTTATTTACTTATTTAATGATAATTAATTGGTTCCGTAGCCCTTATCGATAAAAGCAGGATCAAGATAGGTGGATGGACAAATATGTAAATTAGGGTGAGTGTATTGTTTTTTCTTAATTGCCTGTGAAAATTGCTAATTTAAGTTATCACCGGGGAAATAAAAACATGTATTTTATCATGTATATGGAATAGTAAATTTCAACGTTAACTCTGATAACTATCCCATTTTTGTTTCTTGCACCACTATGCATCCTGTGTACCCGAAGTTTCATAATTATGCATTATTTAATGTGTACATAGGTGAGCAGCTGCCACTTATAAATGAAATAAGTATGTGGTTACAGATAAGATACTCTTTAAGAAACAGTTTGATGTAGGCCTTTAGATGCAACAGTAAAAAAGCTAACATAAGCTAGCTAATTTTAGCTGTGTGGTCTGGAATGACTGTAATGTGCTATATGATGAATGAATAGAAGGACACTGTGCTCTATTTTTAATATAACATCAGTCTAATAATTTTGTGCAGGAAAAAAATCCTAGTGTATAGCTATAGCATGTAATATGTCTACTAATGTATACATTTATGAAAATATAGGTATTAATGTATACATTAAAGTTATATGTTAAAAGAATAGACATGCTTGGTTTTTATGGGCATATATTTGGGTATTTAACAATAAAGCACATTTAAGGTTTGGGTGGATTTTTTGTCTCTTATAAATTACATTTAATTAAACAAACAAAAGAACACTTGTGGAAGTGCCTAAAAGCAAATTTGGCACTGTGATTTAAAAACCCTCTGCTCCTTCCAGGTTTAAGCACCTTAAGCAGAGTACCCATGCAGAGCTTTACATGTGACACCTCCTTCATAACTCTTACAAACAAAACTTTTAATTAGATTGGGTCTGAGTTGACATCTGAGCTGATCCCACACATTGATTGGGGAAATATCAGGGGTCCTGGCTGGCCATGGGAGGACCTCAATAGGAAACAGGTGGTCCATAGACACACGTGCCGTGTGGACGGGCATTCTCTTGGTGAAAGACTGTACCAGGGTGCTGTCTCAGGAGGGGTCAGACATGCAGAGGTCTCTGACATAGCACTGTGTCATCAGGGTCCCCCAAATCACTACCAGAGATGATCTGAAGTCATACCCTATGATTCCCAAACCATGATACTGGAGTAATGCAGGTGTGTCACTCCACAACATTGGCAGAACTGAGATTCATCACTTAACATGGTACAATGCCACCATTCATCAGTCCATGCCTCCCGGTTACAGCACCACTCCAAATGCAGCCATCTCTCCGCTGGTGTTAACGGCAGCCTACGCATAGGATGGTGAACACGTAGTCTAGCTGATGGCAGTCGGTGCAGGATGACACGGGGTGTTGTAGAGAGTCATATACCTGTGTCCAGATGACAGGCACAGATGTCATGGGGTTCTGAAATGCTTTGCACACGATGCAAGGTTCCTCTTCTTGGTGTGGTCTGTCTTGGGTGACCGGAACCTTCACAGCATGTGTGGGTGCCCTAACATAACCACTGTTTCCAACTTCGGGCAACTGTGACATCTGCATGTTCCACATGCCAGGAAACTGTATGATACGTCCACCCAGCCTCATGCAAACCCACAGTGCAACCCCTATCAAACTCCGTCAAGTGCTGGTAATGCTGTCTAATGCATCTATGAGGCATCCTCTGTGTCCAGTGACTAGATGTGCGAACTCCTTGCAAATCAAATCATTTACATACCCCTCACTTGTCTGCACGTGTACCAAATTACAGTACATCCAAATTGGACCATTATTTCTGGGTGTTTAACTTTTTTTTGTCACTGAGTGTATTATTTGCCTTATAATACAGTGCATCCGCTCACCCATTAAGGGATAGTCCCACTAATATGGCATATTCTGCCCCATGACGTTGTCTTCAGTTCTATCCCTTTCAATAAGCACTCAGTGCATCCTTGTAATTTATATTTTTTATTATACCTTGTTACTGTCCTGTAATATATTTTAATGAGAGAATATCCATCCATCCATCCACTTATCTGAGGTCGGGTCACGGGGGCAGCAGTCTCAGCAGGGAAACCCAGACTTCCCTCTCCCTGGCCACTTCAGCTTCTCTGGGGGAATCCCGGGGCGTTCCCAGGCCAGCCGAGAGACATAGTCTCTCCAGCGTGTCCTGGGTCTTCCCTGGTGCCTCCTCCCAGTGAGACTTGCCTGGAACACCTCACCAGGGAGGCGTCCAGGAGGCATTCTAGTCAGATACCCGAGCCACTTCATCTGGCTCCTCTCGATGCGGAGGAGCAGTGGCTCTACTCTGAGTCCCTCCCAAATGACCAAGCACCTCACCCTATCTCTAAGGGAGAGCCCAGCCACCCTACGGAGGAAACTCATTTCGGCCGCTTGTACTTGTGATCTTGTTCTTTCGGTCACTACCCACAGCTCGTGACCATAGGTGAGGGGAGGAACATAGATCGACTGGTAAATCGAGAGCTTTGCTTTTTGGCTCAGCTCCTTCTTCACCATGACAGACCGATGCAGCACCTGCATCACTGAGGACGCCAGACCGATCCGCCTGTCGATCTCCCGTTCCATTGTCCCCCCACTCGTAAACAAGACCGCGAGGTACTTAAACTGCTCCACTTGGCGGAGAACCCCATCCCTGCACCCGGAGAGAGCATTCTACCCTTTTCCGGCTGAGGACTATGGTCTTGGATTTGGAGGTGCTGATTCTCATCCCAGCTGCTTCACACTCGGCTGCGAACTGTCCCAGCGAGAGCTGATGGTCAGGGTCCAATGAAGCCAACAGAACCACATCATCTGCAAATAGCAGACACCTAATCCTGAGGTCACCAAACTGGACACCCTCAACGCCCTGGCTGCGCCTAGAAATTCTGTCCATAAAAACTATG
>JABFEA020000098.1:18426047-18464413 GCA_019775915.2 Cyphomyrus plagiostoma | reverse complement strand
CCCTCCAGGGACTCCAAAAAGGGTGGGTATTCTGAACTGCTGTTTGGCGCATAAGCACAAACAACAGTCAGGACCCGAGGCCCACCCCCAGTGAGAGAATATGAGGTATACAATTATACATACACACACACATATATATATATATATATGTGTGTGTGTGTGTGTGTGTGTGTGTACCTGAGTGCGTGTGTATAAAAACAAGATATTCTTTGATGAATCCGCCTTCCAAACAATAGAACAAACGCCCCCCACCCCCTAAAAAAGGCCATGCTACAACTGTCCATGTATCCCTCTACTACCTTTTATCTGTTACTTCTAAGGTTGTATATCCTGATTGCTGTCCTGCTATGGCCTTAAGCTGGCTGGTTTGTGTCTTTTGCCTAGTGTCTGCTCTACTGTTAGCTCCAGATTCTATTATAATAATAAACTAAAATATAATAAAACATGTAAATGTGTGCAGACAAATTGAAATTTTCTCTCTAGCCAGCTCACCAAAGTTGGCAACCCTGCTTACTTATTCCATCCAGAAGGGAAATTGGGTGTTTTTCTGCAGGGAAATCTTCTTGAAACAGTGAGCCATGAGATGCTCATTTTAGGAATGGCACACGTAGAATTTACCAGTACCAACGTAAAATAATAATTTAGCTACTGTTGGTGTGCCCTGTAATTAATTGCCCTTAAAAACTACAACACTGGTGGACCATAGTCAAACAAACCCCTTTGAAACTACAGCACTGGTGCACCAACCACGTGCTTATGCGAGGTCTGGACTTCACTGTTCGCTCTCAAAACCAAAGCAGCTTCAACACTAGAGCAGTTCTGTGCATAAGGCAGACAGATAGCATAGAGTGCCACAGAGGAACTGTTGTTAGGCAAGGCAGATGATTTGGTACCTAAAATTAAGCAATTTCGATTGTCTGGTCATGTTTTGACTTTAGCCAACCAGATACTGAGCAAATTAACGACAAATACAAACTGCCGGAGAATGATAGAAAGATTAACACAAGCAGCATTTTTCATTACCACACAATTTAGGAAACAAAACTGCTTGTAAAAGTAATGTTTGCATTCTGGTTGTATTTCAATTTAAACATAACAGTTTTAAGTTCTAGTTTTCTTAAAGTGTTTAATATTTAAATGTCCCCCCATAAAGATATGAAGTGGTATGAGGAGATTCCAGCTTTAATCGTTAAAATAATTTAATAATTTAATCCAATTTAATGTATAATATTATGTGTGCTCACTGTAATGCCGACTATTTGTTTTCAGGGCATTGTAATGATATTCTAAATTTTGCAAGGTTAAAAATTATTGTGAATGCATTGTTTTCAAAATAAATGTTTAAAAATATTGTGATATTGATTTTAGATAATAGCGCCCAGCCATACCCAGGAGTTACAAAGTTCCTCTGAAAGCTACTCCTCAGTCCCTAGGGGCCTAATTCTGGGTATAGAAGTAGAGGTGCCCTGTTATTTGACCCCCCTCTACTGTGAGTACTTCCTCTGCAGGTAACTGTGTACAGTAGTTACCACCAAGAGAACCACAAAGGTGGCTCAGAAAAGACAACATTGGCAGCAAAAGTGTGGACAGGTGGACAAAGTCGAGAAGCTGAGAAAGCAGGATCGGGCATGGAGAAGGAACTAAGACACAAACATGGTGAGCAGATCAAAGCCAAATCTAACAAAGGACAGAAACTGAAGCAGAGATAGCAAGACTTATTATAAGAGTGAAGAATGAGATTTGGTTGCCTTTTGATTTTATTGTTTGTTTCTTCTTGCCAAAATGAACATGCTTTTAATTGGTGCATTTCCCCACAAAGACTTTGAGAATGTGATAGTGGCTCACGGGCTTGTAGTAAGCTGGGAGTATCTTGACTGTTCCCATTCCTCATCAGACACTGTAGTAGGTGGAACACCAAGCACTTAGGGACTTCGCTTCTGGAGACTTCCAGTCACAGAGAAGGTCCTCCAGCATATTTCTTGGTTCCATGTCCTCAGGTTCTCATGAGTACTAAAATAGTACAGTGTAAAAATATGGCAGGAAAAAAAAGCATTTGTGCAAATAATGGGATGCTTTTTTGATGTTTAAACATTTAAAATTGCCTTCCCAGTCAGTTACCCAGAACATAACATATACATATACTGTAACATATACAGACCAGTAGATTTTATTGTTGTTTTGCCAACCATCAAACAAAGTAAACTTTTTTTCATAAAAGACTGGACAATTTAAGGGGTGTCAAGGAGGACAAATAAAATCGTTTGAGAGAGGTGAAGCAGCCTTTGTTCTGTGATTATATGCATTAATTAACATATTATTAGCAATGTTATGTTATGTACTACAGTGTGGTCTGTGTATTAGTCAAGCACGGTGGTCTGTGAAGTTTTTGAGGTGGTTCTTGGTTTTCTGTAGCTATTTCAGAAGCAGCAGAACTTGCTGTCTGGGAGACTTTGCCAAATATTCAGTTAAATTTGCGTTTTGCACAGCTGACTGGAATGCTTTTAAGTCCACTCTTGAATATTGTAGTCCTCAAATTTCACATTCTACTGTTTAATAAGAGATATTTTCCATAGCTGCGATTAAAAAAAAAAAATCACAAAATATCAAGGCCAACAGATAAATTATGTAAATTGCTCCTACAAACACATTCAGATATTTGGGTGGGTAAACTGAATTTTCTGGCATCACAGTAAGAAGGCAGATATTTTTGTTGTTTTTCACATAGAATTATTAAGGTTATGAATTGTATTTAAAAGATATGGTTCTTCTGTGATAATAATTCAGAATTTCTTGCCAGTGTTATATCGTGGTAAAACACAATATTACACGGTAGACTTAGTTTTAGATTGTTATATAATTTGTATATCTGCATTTTGTTGGATCAAATGTGCTTGAGTAAAAGAAAAGAAAGATACACTCTTCAAATGTAAACACGAATACATTGCAAATATTGACAAACCAGAGTAAACCGGAACTTTAGCTTTACATCATTTATCTTTATTTGCGTGAGTATAATTAATTGCCCCGAATTTGGCTGTGACCTAATAGCCCATTCAGGATGTGCTGGTATTTGATTTTATCAGGATCTCGATAGCAGTCTCGCTCTTTAAAGGCCTGGATAATGCCCATTTAACACAATCACCTATAACAACAAGTCATTAGTGTCCTTGTTTTTTGGCTTATCCAAAGTTTTTTCATCAGAAATTAGTTTAGAAAATGGCATTGCCCCATTTCACAAACATTTCCCACTAAACTGATCACTTATCACGTGGAAACAAACATTTTTGCTTGATGATATGTGCTTACCAAGGCCTTATACATCCCTTAAGATATGCAATGTTTTGTGACGTATTAAAGGGGAGTTTTCTTCTGTTACAGGTCTGTCTTTTTCTTCAAAGGAAAAATGTGATTCGTAAAACAGGCTAGGATGCTGAATAATAAGTTTATAAAATACAGAAAAAAACATTTCAAAATATGAATTCAGTCACTGTTAAGGAATATTGATAATACCAAATTTTTTAAATATATTTAAATCATCCCATAGGGGGTGTTTTTGCAATGGTATTTAGCCTAAATTTATATATTTATATGCAAGGCTCAGGATGGACATCTGCAGGGTAGACACCAAAGTTAAATCAGAGTTAAATATCCCTTTTTTATAGTAATTGTGAGAAAATTCTTCACATATGAGCTAACAATGTTTACAGACTCAATAATTGTCCATATATTTACTTTGCAGTTTGTTTTTATTCCACCAGAATGTTAAATGTTCTCTGGGTGGAGGTCACTGAGTAGTTTACATAGTTTAAGCTATCAGATATAAAATTGACTATTAATTCTGTTAACAAATAGCTGGGAAATTAGATGACAAATATATTTTGATCAGCATGAAAAGGATTTGATAAAAAAAGAGGGATTAACAACGAAGATGATAGCTTTGCTCAGTTTTCACACAGCATGGAACAGACTGTGTATTTTTAGTTTGGATTATTTTGATTTATTTCTTTATATAAAGCACTGAAGGGATAAATTAATTTCTAAGATAAACCCATTGCTAATGTGTTTAGGGAATTGAATCGACTTACCTATAAATTAAATTAGTGTTTGCAGTGGGAAATAATGGAAATTAAATCATGAGAATGATTACCATGTTTCGTTTTCCCCCCAAATCTTTCTTTCCTGTTTTCGTAGTTATAATCATGCAATTAAAGTTATCACTTATATGTACCATTGTCTGTATTGAATCAGTAGTCGTGAACATTAATGACTGGTTTCACCTGTCCTGCTAATCGGAAAAGAGCATATTTACCGCTCCCAAGCACTACCTTGAATTGTGGTGACAACAGGGAGAGAGAGAAGTGGAGTACTCTTGTAGGATAAGCAGCCACCTTGTTGAAATTAATTTAGTAGGAGGCTTAGTTTATATAAAATTAAGCTGACCTTTATAAGGGATATGTATAAAAGGGAGCCTGGCTAGTAGGCCTGATTATAAAAATGGGAATGGATGTGAAGGTCAAACAGGTTGACAATGCAGGAGTTTACGACTGTATAAAATATTGGGGCAGTATGTGACTGCTGCCACTATTGGCCTCTTGAGCAAGGCCCTTAACCCCCAAGTGCTTCATGGGTCCCAGATGCTGGCTGGACCTGCACTGTCACCCGCAAACATGCTCCCAATTGAATATGTGTTTGTGCGTGTCATGAAGAGCAAGATGGGATCGACGGAAAGACAGTTTTCCCACGGGGGTGAATAACTTGCAGTATTCTGCTATTCTGTTCTATTTAACTTGCCGTGAATGGATGTTTGTGTAAGTATGATTAAGTGCATTACATCTTCTGTCACCTTGCGTGACATCTTAGCACATGGTATTCATGCAAATGTGGAAAAACAACTTCTCATATTAAAACCTGTACATATCATGATTTATGTAATGAGTAATAGCTATTCATTACTCAAATGGGGGTTTAAAAAGACAGATGTTTTGGTTGTGGATGGGAATAATACTTGCCTATTGAATAAAAAAATAGGCTAAATTCACATTGTGCAAATTATTTGCTGACCGTTTGGAATATCAGAACACAAATGGCTGAACAAAATTAAATTATTAGGTATATAATCTAAATTTATGGTCTTTGTGGGGCGGCACTGTGATTCATTAAATAGTATTTTTGCCTTTCACGTCCAGGATTTGTGCTTCAAATCTCACCTTTGCTCAATGTGTATGGGGATTTACCTGTCTCCATGTGTGTGTGGTCCAGGTATACCTTACGTTGTGGGGACCAAATGTCCCCACAACGTGATAAATATCCATGTTCTTCACCTTCTTTAGACCAGTTTCCTGGTACCCATAAGAGGGAAACACAATTAAATACTAAACTCTAGTATTTTGTTTGGTTACTTATGGTTAGGGCTGGCTAGGTGTTAAGGTTGCCATAATTAGCATTAGCATTTTTCCCATAGAAATGTGTGTGTGTAGTTTCTGGAATATAGTTGGATGGAAGATGTTTGTGCAATCAAATCTGACAAACTTTTATGCTTTCTTACAACTGGTAAACAAGACATACACTGTATTTTTCAGTTAATAATAAAACTGTTTTTTTTTTTTTTTTCAGAAGGAACAAAAATTGCTAGACCGGGTAAGATTTTGACTGCATGTGGTCAGAGTCATACTTCCTTTTTTACCAGATATTTTAGTGTCAAATATTCATTGCTTAAATTCCATTGAAACAGAAACCCACTATTTCTCTCTGTCATACTAGACAAAAATAGTCAGTTTTTCCTGAAGTTAACAACATGGCATAGTTCTCGTCCTCTTTTTTTTTTATCTCACAGTCCTTTGCCTATCCATTACTATTCAGATTTATTTTGAAATACCTGTGAAGAGCCATACTTTGGATGGATATATGTATTTGGAAAATGGGAAAGTGAGGATTTGCCGCAAAAACAATAGGCCTAGGTGAAACACAGTACTTTAGGCTTCAAATGTGTGATCCTTCAGCTGTAATACGTTTTAAACAGTTATGGGCCTTGTGGTTTGAAAACCAAAAGCAAAGCTAGATAAAATCGCCGTATTGCATTGAAATTCAATAAAAAACTTAATGCATCCTTTAGCCCCGTTGTATTCTTGACCAATACTGGGTTTGAGTGCAAGAGTCTTGTTTTCAAACTTCATGGCGTCAGGAGACCTATAACATCCTTTTTCATTAAAACATCCCTCTGGTTTTTGTATGTGCATGTTTTTGTTTGCATTTCTGAAATTCCCCTCAATGGAATAGTGACTCCTTGGCAATTGATGTTAGACTACACACAGATAAAAATGCATGCTAAGCTGTTAGTGTCTGCAAGCAAACATCAGTACTTGAAGAACACAACATAGGTGATTATATGTGGTTGCACAGAACTTGTTTGCTATAAGAACTGAGAGGAGAGGCCATTATCTGTCTTTGTAGAATTTAAATTACAGGAGATTTGTACATGCCATATAAGTGTTCTTGTGAATTTGGGTCCAGGCTGACTGCTAGCCATGAGGCAGTGACAGTGTTTATTCCCTTCAGTAAGTTGACACTGCATGCATTTCATATTTCACATCTGGTTGTTCAGAATAATAACAAAACATCCGTTCCATCCATCCATCTCTGCTTGACAACTGAAATGCTTGCAGTTGGTATTACAAATTGGTTCCTTTTACAGAGTAATTAAAAGGATTTTTTAAAAAATGCACACCTAGCGCTTCAGTTTAACTTTGTCCAGGCTAACCAAAATTAATAGTTAACAGAATAAGACTGTTAATTGGGAAGATACAGTGAACATAAAAATGTTACTTAATTTGTCAAGCAACTTATCATATTGCTTTTTAAAAGATGTAGGCCTGTACATTTTAGCTGACACAGATTGTTAGGCTCTTAGTTATGGGTGTACAGTTATTTGTGAAATTGTAAAATTAAACACACCTGGATAGAAAGCTGAAACAAGCCACACTATAAATGAGGTTAACATACAGTTCCCGTGGCTGCTACTTCAGATTTTTGGCTAAAATGTAATGCGTTCCCATATATTTATCCAATTAAGTACAGACCAGCTGCTAAAACTGCATATAGTACCTTAATAGTAGTAGTAGGTTATAACAGCATATTGCAGCATGCTGCAGCTTCTTGCAAATCAAAGCAGCCCCAAATATCTAAACAATCAGCACAACATTTCCCTTTTTTTCTGTTGTGTTTTTTTCCAGCAAAAAGATGGGTACTTAACTCCTGACTGTGTAGTTTAAAAGGGGATTAATCATTAAAGCAATGCAGACGATTCGATTGGCAAAGGAATTGGCCTGTCCCCTATTTCATCCTGTTCCTTTCTGGGGGATCTCCATGAAGCCAAGCTCAGCTCGCCCACCCAGGATGTCTCTAACTACATGCGTAGTCTGGGTCTCTCATTTATTTTTTTTTGTGTAATATCACTGCACCCACAAACAAATAGATCCCCTCAGGAAAGGAACATGGAAAATGTTGTTAGCAATCCAGATGACAAGGCTATTTACTTCCCATATCACATATATAAATCCTGAATGCTGTGAACAAATATATAACATTAGACGATTTTCAGTCATCTTTTTTTTCCTGTAGTAGAACTCAATATGAAGGCCAAGATAGTTTTGTGCTTATATGGATAACAAGCGATGGATTCAACCAAAAAGGTGTCCAGATCAGTTTCACTGCAGCTGCAGGGTCTTGTCTTTTGAAAAATGCTGATGACCCTCAAACTTCTGGGAGGTTCTCCACATCACCATGCCCTCAAGGTTAAATGTGTCCTACAGTTGCAAGATATGAAAAGTATCTGTATTCATTTTTATTTGTTAGAATATCTGATAGTGACATAAATTTAAAAAAAATGTTCCCATGACAAAATAATCCCAGATATTTGGGTATGCTTGGCAGCAGTCTTTTTTTAAACTCTAAACTCATGAGAAACTTATTTTTGGATTTGTGCTTTTCCATCTTAAAAACTGGTGCCCATGATGCATTAGCAGGTGTAATGCATTAAAATAACTCATCAGCTAAACATACCTCAGAAATAAATGTTGGGGAAATAAACACTTAGGCATGGATTAATAATAGTGTAGGGAGACAAAATTATTTCTTAACAACTCTGCTAAATCTCTCCAACGCTCAAAGGATTATACCATTGTGTGTCTGCCTTGTGTCATTAAACATTTCAATATAGAATTGCTTGCATTACCAGAAAGTAGCATTTTAAAAAGTCACTGTTCATAGAGTGTAAACCAAAGCTGTAAGGAGGCTGGAAGAAGCCTGGGGGTCTGATGTCGAATATGCTGGAATTATAAATACAGATGACTCTGGCTTGGGGAAAAAAATAATGCAACATCCTACTGGCTCATTTTTCTGTGTGTGTGATGTGTTCCATGGATTTCTGCGTGTTTACAGTGCGTCTGCCATAGGAATAGCCGTTGCTCAAACACAAATATTGCTTGACATGAGGACTACTGTAAGTAGCATTGCCCAGGTTTCTACATTGCGCACGTCTGTGTCTACAACGTAAGTTAAATATTATGGCGTGACACTTAACGCTATACAGCCCACTTACAGAACCCACACACCAGTTACAAATAGGTAGTCTGTGTAAGGAATTTTGGATGAATTTAGCATTTTAGTGCGTATTCTTCATGCCAGATTTATTTATGTTGTATGTTGTTGTGGCTACTTATACATTAGATAAACATTTAAACATGACATAAACATGTAAACTTGTTAATGTCAGTGATGTAAAAAACAGATTTCGTTATGAAATTTCTGCGTTTCATCTGATTATGCTTGTTCTCACTATGCTGTTGTGCGCACACCGAAATGGTGTAGCACTGTGAACACAGTCTTGAAAGAATCTGTATATTTAAATGTGTTTAGTCCATTCCTGGGTTGGCATGACGGTGCAGTGGATTGAGTCTTCACCCAGGTGCCGTGTGCGGAGTTTGCATGTTTTCCTCGTGTCATCATAGGCTTTTCCCCCCATGGTCCAAAAACACTAAGGTGAACTGGAGTTATTAAATTGCCCATATGTGTGAATGTGCTGTGAATGGTGTATGTTTGCCCCGTGATGGGGTTGGTGCCCCATCCTAGGTTATTCCCTGCCTTGCGCCTGTTGCCTCCTGGATACACTTAATGTTAACTGCTGTGAGATATGTGGTTTGTGTAATGACTAATAGCTCATTTGTAGAATCCCACATCACTCACTACTAGCTGGCCTGAGAGTAAACTGGAGCCATTAAAACATAGCATTGTGTTTCTTGTGCATGATTGGCATTCGCTCTCAGCCTGCCTTTAATTTCTAAAAACATATGGTGAACACCCACATTGAAATCAAACGCCTACGTAACTGAGGAATCCTCTTTCAGGCAGGCTGTAATAAATGATTAGTAAAAATATGGAGCGAGTGACAGAGAGAGAAGGAAGCTATGGGAGCTGAGCGACCCATGTGACACAGGCGGCCCTTTTTGTCTTTCCCACACCAAGTGATATGACATCGTCTCAATCGCTGCTATATATAAGAGGACACACCCTCCGCCTGGGCAGTATTAAGCCAACACTGGACATTCGTCCCTGGCTTTAGAAGGGGGCTCATGTTCTCAAATTTACGATTGTTATAAGTTATGACTAATATTTCAGTGAAGGGTGGCTATTTGACTTTAATGTCACCAGCTGTAAGTAGTTAAAATATATGACATTGTGAAACAAACATTCTGCTTGCTTACAAACACAAAGGCAATTCCCAAGACACATTATCTTAAAATTTCAGTGGCGGGCTCATCTATTAGGATTTCTATTGATCTACAATTTTTTTAACTGCTTTTAAGCAGATGTATAAGTGGTGTTCTACTTTGCAGAACTGTCTGTTCTTTCAACTTTGTATTATGTTTTATGTCTTTTTAAAAAGTGTGACGCCAGATCAGACTCAAAAAACTGCACCTTGAAGCTGAAATAGGCACTGTATTTTATAAGAATACTGAAATGTGTTTATTCTAGTAATTTAGTAGTGACATAAGCAATGAACAGAAAAAATACAGCAAATAATGTTAGCAAAGTCTGACGACTTATCTGCTCTGCCTAAACAATGTGGATTCTGCTCTGCCCAAAACGTCCTCCATAAAACCCATTGTGAACTTCTTGGAGAACTTGGAATAATTAAGTTGGCTATAAACTGTGGAGGTAGCTGGAGAATCCATTGAGTGTGCCTCTGGGAGTAAGAGCAATTGCCACAGTACATTTCAGTGCAAGTAAATGGCGGTAAAAACAGAAATTCAGGCAGTCTCTGGGTGCAGCTTTCATTCATTACTTAGCGGTTACTTTTATTAAATTACAAGATCTTTTAATGGATAAGAGGGAGTACTGCTGCCTCGTGACCTCTGCTCCCCAGGGTCAGGCTGCTGGCTTACTCACAAACCTGCTCAGGATAAGCAGTTGGATGGATAAAAGCATTATCTGTAGATTTTACTGAAGAGTAAACCTTTTCAGTGGAGATGTAATGTTTAGGACAGGAGTGTGTGTATTTATTCATATCTTATACACTCCTGGACAAAAAATGGGCCGAAGCTTAATGTTGTGCAATTTGGGTTTGGCCCCCTTTTTTGCCCAGGAATGTACATGTTTGCATGCAGTATCAAAATTTATGTCATATATATATGAATAAGAGGAAATACATGTAATGATCATTATCTATTTTTTTCTGGTAGTCAATATTACTGAATTAACAGATAAACTTCTGTGGAAGCCTGTGATTTTACAGCAAACAACAGGCTGTTCCCAGAACCAGTCTGATATTCGGAAATGTATCCAAGAAGAAAAACAAAATTCCTGGATGCAAGATCTCCTTAATATGGTGCTGTGGTCTGCATTCTCTCTGCCCAGTCAAAGAGATGCCATCTGAATTAAATGTACTAATGAGGCAGGCAGAATGAACCTTTCATCTAATAGCCACCCTAAAACTAGCCGAAAACATTCTACCATGCTAGAAAAGGGGAAGGTAGATACTTTAAGACAGTATGTGTAAATCTGTTATTACCTGGAGTTAATTGTTGTATTATTAATGCCTGTAATGTGGCCTTGATCCTTATATATGATGGGGCATTTTCCTCTTGAATACTCTTTTTTTCATCACTTGCTACCAGGAAACTAATACATGCCAATACTAGATAATAAACTATTAAAAGACTCATTTTATTTTGTATTTATGTTTGTTCTTTAGTTTTTGTTATTTTGGAGTGCACTATGATTGCAATTGTAAGGATAGCGCAAAGCTACAGCAAAAAGCAAGTTATCATTAATTAATCAATGCACTGCTGTAAATTCTAAAATTAGTGCTGGTGAACTATGTTTACATTTATAAGGCAGGTGCTGCCCGTAGCCATCATGTGGGCTAAAGCTCAGTGCCCTTCTCAGCTGAGCTGTTTAACGGCATGTTTGCTTTTTTTTTGACCAGTCGCTTCCCGTGACTGTGCCAGACTGGGCACTCTGGCAGGAGCCTCATGGGAAGAGGCAGTCTGAGCTGGTTTCCCACAGGATGATGAGAGAATAGCAGTCCGCACTCTTTCCCAGCCCCTGACTGCAAGCAGATGCTGGTCGAGCGCCACAGCCTCTTCCCGACTGCTCACTTTGTCGGCGGGCCACTTACTTTTGCTTTATGAAACAGTCTAGGCTCTGATGGGATATCCCTTCCAGCTCCAATCTCCTCATCTCTTGCCCTGGACTTGTCCCAGAGCCTAATTGTTTTGCTGTTTTTGGCCATCGCTTAGCTTGACACATTACAATTTAAAAAAGAAAGTGTGAGAGTTCGTAAGCATACAATTTGAGGGCTGGTCATTCAGCACTGACTTGTGGCTCCCATGTTCCCTGACCCCCCATATTATAGATATCCACCCTTTACATCAGATAAGAGTCGAGGTTGTGCTTACATTACTCATCAGCTATTTTAAAGTTGCTTTTCCTGTAATCCATAGCCTCCCACTTGTGGCATGTTGTAGACATGTGGAGCCTTTGAGAAAGTTGTTTCACTCACATTGATCATATTTATTGCCTGATATCCATGAATTTCTTCACTTGAGCCATAGAGAGCTCTGCTGAGGCCCAGGTTTGAAACCCAAATTAAAACTTGGAGATGAGACTGCTGTTTTTTCAGTGGCATATTTCTTTTAAAGGTGATTTTGCATTCGTTTTACATTAAGCTGCAGTATTATACTTGGTGATTTTATGACGTTTCACTATGACATTTTTATTCAGGCAAGAGGAATTGTGCTCGATGTCATCTGAAATCATAAAAACATGAATATTATGAAAATGATAAAGAAACTGTTTTAAACAGGTAAGGGAATTTTATCAAGGGGACAAGACTGTCAAACCATGTGAGGATATGGAACATGTTCATCTGGGTTTCCAAACAGGCCAGTACGTGCTTTCCATTTCTTTTATTTAATTTGTTTTGTGAAACCACATGAAATAGCTAAACAGTCCGGCGCGCGTCAAACTACGCAGCATATAAAATTCAGACGATGTCCTTGACGACGTGCCAGACCTCAACCGGCTCCACGGCATCTGACCGCAAAGTCCAGCGTGTGTACCGTCCAGGGCCGCAGAATCTGCCAGGATCCTCACAATGGCAGCAGGACGCGCGGTGAAATGGCTCCAGGCTGATCTATGAGGGTATGGAACAGAGAGTAATTCATCACTGCATGCCGGCTCCCCGGCTTTTGGATGGGAGTAAGATGCATCGTGTGTTCCTGCTCCACTTCGAGGGGCAGGAAACCTCCTCCGCATTTCTTGGCGGTCTCTGTAGCGCCGTGTCTGGCTTCGGCTCCCGTACGACGGCATACATATCTAGTCCTTGTCACTGGGGTCAGGCTTGACTCGTGTTTTCACTCCTCACGACTGGAGCAGGCCAGGACGCACATTCTCCCCCAACCCCCTCTAACAGCTATATAAAAAGTTCGTAGGTAGCTGATTTAGCTTGAAATATATGCACTTTACGATTAACTTTGCCTGCCATCTATTAATTGAGATTGTCTGATTTCAACATTCACACGTAACAGGAAATTGTAGGGTTAGACCTTTATTACAGATATTTTAAAACTGATTAATGTATTCTGTATGGCTATTTTTCTGATAGCTTGTAATGATTATGAGATGATTGTATCCTCCAAAAAACTGATAATAATGATGAGGCATTTTTATATATGAGAAAAAAAAAATTCAGGATGAATTGTGTGAGGCTACATGACATGAACAAGGGAGAGGATGGTAGAGAAGGCTGCAGTCTTGGTGCAAATCCTCCACAGCACTGTGTGGATTAAAGTCGACATAACTGGATGAGGCTTCTGAGTGTGCGCTGCATAATTGAATTTCATGCTTGTTACTTTCCTCTGAAGTTGTGTACCAAAGCAGTCATTTGAAAGTAAGCCTTTTAGTCAAGCTCTTTTGTGAATCTGCGGATCTCGTGTAGGAAGTCAGGGATTATGAAACATCAGTCAACATCATTGCAGGCGTCCCAACACCTCCAGCTGCAATTTATGATTAGGGGACAGAAATGGAAACATGAATGTGCTTTAAAGAGATGACGACGCGTGGCAAAAAAAATTCTAAATGATCCAGTGTCGTAATCCTCGACTGGTAATAATGAGGGCATAGATCCTACAATTTCTTCTTCCCGCTTGACTCGATTTATAAAGATGGTAAATTACTTCATAAAGCAAATGAAGTAAAGAATAATTTTATATTCAGAAATAATCTTTTGAGATGGTGCACTTTTGGCCAAGTAGAACTTTTAGCAAATAATTAATTGGTATAAATAGTTACTACTTTGAGTGCCGGTGCATATTTGTAGGAATCTCATCAGTATACTTAATCTGTGACAAAGCTTTTCAGTTTTTGTTCTATTTTGCTAGTTGTCAAGTTTTTCATCATTTTTCACAGTGTATCATTATGTTGAACTCATGCAGGTATATCCTGCTCAAGTAAAGTGGTCCATCTAGCATTGCAAACCTTGTAGATGGTGGTTGATCTGCAGGCACTAAAAATTGTTGTTTCCCTCATTCCCTCCATCGGCTACAGCCAGTAAGACAGCTAAATCCTGATCCTCAGTTTCTGACCTGAGCCAGCATTGTGGATGAGTGCCCATTATCTGACAGTGAGGATCCCTCATACTTGTTTGTTTAAAGTGAGCCCCACTGATTAATACTGAGCATTGATGAACAGTCAGCAGTAAAAGTTCCCCTGTAGAAGCATGTTGTATGTATGATGAAGCGGCTGGCGTCTAGGTCCCTGGACCCTCCGCTTCTATGAATTTGGTTTTAGTGCAGCCTATAGTGTTGGCTTGGCACGGGGTGTCATGGAGTCCCAGCTTCAGGGGGGCCAGGGGAGGGACAGGTCTACCACATCTGCAGCTCTGTTGTTATTACCTGACTATGTATACATTAAATAAGCACTGCACAGGCCTTCTATGCTTAACCGAATTTCATAAATCCTACATCAATCCCCCTCTATGTGCGCAAGTCAAATAACAGTGGAATATATAAATATATGAAGCTTGATTAAATATATTGCAAAAGTGGTTTATAAACATTTATTTTTGAAAGGTCTGTCACTTAAGATGCCCCGTATGAAAATAGGTATGCACTGTTACTGTGCTTGTGTGTTAAACGAACGAGGTAAAAATAGGCAAGTTATTGTTGGAGCCCAGGAGATATTACATGTTGCCATGGAATGCTGCGTTAGGAACCATTTCACCTCTCCAGAGAAAACATGCTTTGTTTTTCTGATCTTTTATGAACATGAAACCCGTCAATATTTCCACACTATTATTATTATTGTGGCCGTGATTGTTATTATTGTAAACTTATAGTTTAAGAATCAATCAAATTGATTGACACACAGAAGGATAATTCTATGAGCTCCTAAAATACAGTGACGCACCAAAGTTTTGCAGTGGTGAAGTCCTTATTTTATGACTTGTGTCATCTGATTTGCAAACAGTGTGAAAGATTCAAACATATTGTCAGTTCTTAAGCATAAAAATGTTTTTTTCATCATTTTGATGTTTCTGGATCACTATCCATTTCATTAACCAAAATAAATGCTGACTAATAGTGGACATGGTTACTGAGTTATGCAAGATCAGAATAATAATCAGTACATTTTAAATTAAGTTATCTTTATTCCATGGTCATTGTACCACAGACCATGGAATCATAAAATATTTAGCATAGTTTCACAAGTATGTGATCCCTTCTGTTTTTAAGGACATTACATCGAACCAGGGCTGGACTGGGATTAAAAATTTTGCCAACCAGCGGGGGCCACCGTAATAAGTGTTACAATAGAGTTTGCCGACTTGGGGGGATACTAGGAAAATGCCTGATATGCCAGATGGCCAATCCGACCCTGTATCCAAACACTGCACCCCATGTACTGTAGACATGAGACAATACCATTCCCTCCATTCTCAAGTGAGGTGGTTTCCTTTGATGTTTGTGGAGCCAATTTCCTAAACTCAGTCAATTATTTGTTGTTTTTGAGATAGAACCGCCAATGACTAATGAATGAAGTCAGGCTTCTCTCGTCATATGTCACGGTACTGGGATTTGTAATCCAACAAAGAATCATTAAACTTCCAAAACTCACTATGCCCACAGACATTTTCTCAAACATATGCTGTGGACTGAGTTTTGGAAGTTTGCTCTTCATATGTAAAACTTGTAGCAGGGGCATATAGTGAAAATAACCAGAAATAAAATGTAGCTGCAGAATGCTGTGTTCGGCTTTACAAATGTAAATTGAGCATGAATACTGAGGTTTAACATTGACTTGAAATTCAGAGATATAAAGACGGCTATCTTGGGTCGTGGCCTTACACTGCAGAATGTCACTGCCATGTTCTAGTAACACTGGATAATGCAACAACAAAATTATACACTGAAAACCAAAATGTGGACAACATCTACCTTGACTGTGCCCAAGAGAAGTTGTTTAGTTAGCATAAATGCGAGATATGGGTCATATTATGATAAATTAAAAACAAATTTAAGAATAATGTTTCGATACAACCAGTTTGATAACACAATACATATTTCAGAGTTTAGCTTTTGAAGCTAATCTGAAGATCTGCCTGGTATTCCACTTTAAAACAACGGTGGGTTTCCTGACGGAAAGCCAAAAAAGATCTTAAGTAAATAGTTTACACAGTGTAGTGTAACTCTTAAAATTGTAATGTAAAATGGTGTTTAAAAATGATTGCTACTTTTAATAAAAATAAACTTTTATTTTAACTGTCAGTGAGACCTTAAAGGTCATCTGTCACCTCCTCTGTTTGTTGAAGGAGGAATTGTAGAATAAATCAGCTTGCGGCAAAGACGCACGCTTCTCTTTCAGCAAAGACAAAAGAAATTCTGTAAAACTTTTACAAGCACACTGAAGGAAAATCAAACCAAATTACAATCCCAATGGGTCATTTGTAAAATAAGTGGGCCCAGTAAACCAGATCTCCAGCAGACACAATGTAACCATTTCTTTGTATTGTTTTTTTTTTTGTCTATGTCCTAGCTCTGCTGCCTTTTGTTTGGTAATACCTGTGTAAGTGCCCCCCCCCCCCCCCTTTCACCTAAAAGTACCTACAGCACACAGTCTGGTGCAAGTTCTTTAAGGACATGGCCAACCTATTTTTGCTAGTTTAACAGTGGAAAAAGAGTCACACCAACCTTATGGTCCAAAAGGGTTGTACTAAGTCTTGTAATTAGTCATGGGGGTGTTTGGGGTGAAGCTCACTAAGCCAATCAGAGTGCTATCTCCCAGGTGCACTTGCACCTTGGCAGATTGTTATCATAATAGCAGAATTGCCAGGTAGTCGAAAAGAGCTGTTCTCTGCAGAGAAAAGGGATCTACTCATGCACAAAGTAAAAGTACAAAAGCAGCCCATCTAGGCAACAGCAGGATTCCACCAAAGTAGAGGTCTGCATTCCGCGGGACCTGCAGCAATAGGGTTCGGCGCAGGACAAATTTTCATTTTTTAATGCGGGAACAGGCGGGAAGTGACTGATATTTTTGTGGGAGCAGGAAAAAGAACTAAAATAAGTATCGCCTAGTGTGTTTTTTTTTTTTTTTATCAAACTATTATTTATGTTTGTGAGTGAACAGAGAGTTACGTTACGATTTTCACGGAATAAAAGAAAAATGGGCAACTATTCTTCATTTGGTTTTTATACAGCCAGCCTATCCTGGGACTTTCGGAAGGACATTGACATTGTAAATGTCCCTCATCACTTTTGTGAGTGCCCAGCTACCGGTGGCAGAGCTAGCATGAAAATCTTTAATACCCGAGGATGTAAGTGCCTGCTCAAGGAAAGGTGAATATAAAGTTGTACGTCAAACTCAATGTCAAACGAAGTAAGGGAAAGTGAGATATTTGGCAGTCCTTTTCATTGTAAGCGACTACAATGGGAACCACTTGCCTTTGGCCCAATTGGACACATGTGACAAAGTGCTATCATACACTGGGCACTGGCACTTCAAGGCCACGTGTGTTCATCTTTTGAGGGCTAGATTACACTGACATTTACTGTAAATGCAAGAAAATCAAAAGTGTCAACTGCACTAAAAAATGAAACAGTACACAAATGTGTGGATTTTGTTTGTGCAGATCTAGGACCTATTATTATAAACACTGTGGCAGGTGATTTATGCCTATATATGTGTGACTAGCCTGCTATTATGTGGAAAAACAGCCTGTTTTAACTATTAAATGTAGAATGTAGCCTATTTTGTTTGTCTTTCTTTTTTATCTGAAAATGAGCAAAGTCAAATAAAACTTATGTTTCCTTTGCGAGCAGGGGTGGAAAGAGACAAGATTCGCGTTGGAGTGAAACAAAAACTGAATATTTATCTATTTTACATTAAACACCTGCAACAAAGCCATACAATAAACCCACTTTCAGCTCCGCTGGCTGTAGATCCTGAGACTAACCATTGTAACACAGATTTAGTAAAATATTTAGATTTTATAATCATTTTATTTTTAATCTTTTGGTTTTTGTTGGTTAAAAGCACAATTGTTTTCTGCTAGCTCAAAATTGCAGTGCGCCAGCAATGCAGCCGACTCCACCTCATTTGAAGACCATCATGCCTGGGGATGCTCAAATGGGCACAAGCACATTTGTTCTTTAAACCGGATGGGAAAACGATAAATGACAAATGCACTTGGTTGATGCTAAAAAAGCCCTTAGGTCACGGCCGTGTGTTATATAGTGCCCAAGGTGTTTGGTCACAGGTCTCGATCCTTCACCCATACTCATCCTCTCTCTATAAAACTGATGACTCCGATGAAGAGTCAGTCATCTAAGAGCACACGCATGTTCTCTGGGAGCAGATTAGGGAGCAGGTTAGGTGGGAATAGCTTGGTCCTGAACATATTTTCCAGCTTACCTGTGAGGATACTTGAAAGGGTGACCTGTTACTATATTTCTGCAGGTGTAGGCAAGCAATAGTCTATATATTACCTTTATTTGTGTATATATTACCAATATTACCTCTATTGGCCTCTGTCATGATAGAACAAATGTAACTGACACTTTCTAGTGAACAGAATTCTTCTCAATGTGTTTAGTGTTTACGATATTTTACAATTAGACAAACTATAGGTGATCCTAACGTTCCGCCATTAAACAAATTGTGTATATTATTAAAATGCAGTGACAGGTAGGCATTTATGGAGTTTAAGGTGAGGTTAATCTAATGCTTTTCTCTTCATCATTTGCATCATGTTCTTATCCTCCTAACAACAGTAAAGGGATGTAAAAGGGCACAAGGCGGTTTAATGAATAGATCCAGTAACCAGTGGCGTGCTGTCATTTAACATAGGGGTGAACCTATGAAAGACAGGTCGCAGGTTCAAACTCGCCTTCTTCCTGTTGATTTAAGACTTTGTCTTATTAAGAAGCTCCTTCATGCTTCTGTATATTTGTGCGAGATGGAGAACATCGTCCATTGACCCAGAAAATGCATCAGGGCTTCACATGACATGTTGACCTGATAGCTAACTCCCTAAAGCTCTGACACATGGCTGGTCATGCATCCTTCACTATCATCTCTGGGCAGAAATATCTGGAAGAAGAAGAGCTTAAAATTTAAATGAACCGTAACTGATGCAAATCTTGCTTCACTGTTGCAGTGGCAGGATAAGAGATAATTTCTTCTTTATGGTGAAGATCTTGTACTATGACTGCATGTATATATAATACATTGGCAAACAGTTAAATCTTAATTATGAGTATGTTAACCTGTTATTATAATCGCTGTCACTGCTTTCTCACTTCATGTGTTAATCACTTTTTTCTCTCAATATAAACAAATGTCAATGCAGTGAATGGCTGCCCTCATTAATGAGCTTCTTTGCTTTTGGCATCAAATATAGTGTCCTCCCCAGCACTGAATATTCTTGTATTTTGCCTAATTTCTATTCCCGTAGTACTGATTTTTCTATGTTTTGCCATGATTTTTGCCTATATTTGGTGATTTTGGTTTTGTTTTTATTTCTTAAATTTTAGTGAAATCAGATAACCTTTCTTATTTGCCCAAATTATTTGAAATTGACGTTTTTATTGGGAGCTCTTCTGATAAGGTCTCCGAAAAGCTTTCTAGCAACATGGTCTGAAACGATGCTGATATAAGACGTTGGGAATTCCCTTCTTCATTTGCAAATATCAGAATAGTGTTTTTTAAACTATTCATCAAACCTTCAATGTTTATCAACATATATAAAAGGGATAACATTAAATTTCAAGATCTCCCCCCTGAAATGGCTGCATTTTTCTCTCTTTACTCATCGCTGCCACTTGCCAATTGAGTTAACAATCACCATATTAGTCCTGGGTCTTTCCCACTTTGATGCAAGCAGTAATGCCTAATTTCTGTTTGGAGGGGAAAAACTATTTATTCTACTACGTACAAGCATTTGCAACCACAAGCACTGATTCTGATGACATAATGCAGTCAGAATTCAGAGAAAACTATGAATTCTCTAAATATAAAGACTGGGTTCCTCAGAAATGGTATGACAACATTCAAAGCTGCACAGAGCTAGAAAAAAATGAAGCACTGAACAACTTTCTCAAAGCCACAGTAGTACAATTAATGGAGTTTTGCATATGGATCTTATATTTTTGAGGTCTTTTTTATAAACATTTTAATTTATTTAAATATAATGAACTGGAGGGTACTGTTAGGCATTTTTGTTTGTCTCATGGCCATGACCGAGCTGAATTGCATCACAGACACTAAACTAAGATGAAGTAGTTTACCTCCATCATGGGCTTCAATGATGTTCACAAACATTTACCCATCTCTTCCATGCATGTGTTCTTTTATACAAACAATGTTGCAAATTTGACATAATCCGCAATGATTCGGTAAGATAAAATGAAATATTCACAATATTTGCACCAATACAGCCCTTTGAATATACTGAGCGAGAAATAACATTTTACTAAAAAGTAGACTGCAGTATAGGCCATCTCGCTCATTTTCCTTACAGTATCACTTAAATCCCAGCTTCTTGTTATAATTCCTGCATAACATTTTCATAAACAGGGTGCGATGGTTTATAACAGCTGTCATAACATGCCTATGACAAGTATCCTAACCTGGTATGAGGGAGGGTTGCAGGCAGCATCCCCAGTGTTCACAAACTGCCAGGCGGCTTGTGTGGAGACTAGAAATGTAGCCTCATTTCTTGGAGAAGGATAACAATGGTTTAGCAGTATTGTTGACCAAACCTTCTTGAAAACCTACACTCAAGTATAACAAGTATAACACTTTCATGGAAATCATGTATGTTTTACTTGAATAATTCAAATTAAGGAAATAATACTATAATTTTCAATAACATCTGTCCTAATACTTTAACAAGAAATGACCATGTCCACTTCCCAAATAGCCATCCTCTCTATGACCTTTAGCTGAATCTGTACATCTTGGTTGTATTCATTGTATTTCTTTGGTAGCCCCAATCAAACCCATTTATAAAATAACAATGGCTCATGCACTTTATGAGTATGTATTTTGAGGAGTTCATTATTTCAGACTTTGAGAATGGTGCATCATTCAACTTGCTTGTTACTGATGTACGGTGTGTCTAATTTGCAACCTGCCTGGTCCCTAGCCAACCTCTGGCAGATGACTAAATCCAGTACTAAGTCAAAACATTATAAAAATGTATAAACAATGTATTGAACCTTAATAATATGTGAATGGTTAACATACACCACATAAATAAAATTAGGTATATCAAGATTTCAAGTAAAAGGTAGCATTCATGATAAGAAAAATAACTATATAAAACAACTCTCTTGAATCTTCTCTGTTATCAACTAAGTATTTCTTACAAATTTAAAACATATTCAAGAATTGTTGATGGCGGTGGTTGTATTATCTGTGCTCAGCCCCAATCATTGTCGTTTTTTTTTTGTTCATGTAGCTGAAAATACATGGCTCCCTATTTCAACCTTAAAATACAGCTTTTCAGTATGACTCTCTTTTTTGTTTTACCTGTCTCATGCTCTGTATGTTTTACAGAAGTTTGCTGTGTCTGTCCTTCAGTCAAAGTATAGTAGATGTTATTTTTCTTTGCTTTGTTTTGCTTTATGGTAAGTAATAAAGAATGTTTTGTATCAACTTGTATTGGAAGTAATGTGATAAAATAGTACAATGGTATGTATTAAAAACAGCCAAAGAAGCTGAGCTGTAGGAACTTCCTCCAAAGAGTTAGCTTTGATCGATAGGAAGACAACACAGCTTTACTAACTTATGTTAGTGGCAGCCAATGTTGCCAGATTGTCTATTACAGGATTAAATGTGGTTTTCCAGAGCCAAGTGAGAGTGACGTTGTGATCCACAGAAAGAAAATCTATCCATCTATGGTATTTCTGGGACTCCAAAGATTTTTTTTGATGATTCATATAAAAACAGTGTCACTGGGAACTGTTAGTAGGACCGTGAAAATAATTTGCATCTATAATGTGTCTAGGGATCAGGAACGCTAAACAATCTTAAATTGGATGATATTGGTAAAAAAAAAAAGTACTTTCTAACGTGTGTGGGTTTTTTTCTTGAGGGATAGATGTATCCTTATTTAAACTAACGTGTCAATATCATTTTTAAACTATTTCAGAAAAATAAAAATTATGTTCACATCTGAACAGTAAAAAAATACCGTAGTGTGATGTCCAAAACAAAAATGTTTTGTTAATATTATCAATGGTGTCCCTTGGATGGCTTATGGTAATCAAATTATTTATGTAGCATTTTGGGCAAACTTGTATATAGATGAATTTGGCAAAAGTAAGATTTGATTTTTTTCGGAAACTAATAATTTTATGTGAATGATTTTAAAATAAATGAACTGAACATGTTCAGAGCAACTACGGGAGGATTTTGTGACTGCACAAAGGGGTGACTGGAGTGCTCTATATAATCAAATGGGAATTTATATTGGCTTGTGGATTGCCATCATCTGGGTAATATTCAAATAGCTCTTTACAGCACAGCTACAAACTAACAAACAGCTAAAGAATTATGCTGCAAATGACAGAAGAGCAAAGCCAGTGAACACAGCAGGGTTCCATCACTGTCTGGCCCCTAAAATGTACATGCAGAGCAGAAAACACCCAATCACAACTCCCTATCCACTTTCACTACAATCACCCTGCCTGGCCAGTCACCATTTAACCTGGTGTTCATCGTAATGGAGTGCGAGTTGGAAACCTTTTTCTACACTCGATGAAACTAGTGCATAGGAAGAGCTTGAAATCTAAAATCACAACCAGCTTTCTCAGATGTAAGAATCTTCAATGTTCCTTCAATCTTAATGTGTGCCAGTGTCATGGAATGCATTTTAGCGAAAGTTGAAAAGGTTAAAATAAAATGTTTAATAGGTAAAAAGGTTACAGAGAGTGCATTTTGCTCCAGTAACTGAAACATACTTTTGCTCCTTAAAAGTTGCAGAAAATGAAATATGGTGGGATTATGTTAAAATCAAGAGCATATCCTGGGACAGGGCCAAATAGGTGGAGGAACATACATAATGCACAAAACTGTGTGTGTGTCTTTTATATGCCTGTGTTACATTATTGTTACTTACAGTGCGCTGTGCCAGAGGACTCTAAATCCATTGCACCATTGTAGATCTGCAAGTTTTCAGCTCCAGCACAGACAGTTTAACACAGGACAAGCAAGTATCAATATCTAGGTTTTTAACCTTTTTGAAGTTGTACTGCAAGTGCAAACAATGTGGGAAGAGAGAGGGCCTTGAATAATGTCCTGTCATTTGAGAAGAAAAAGTGAGTGTGGCCTAACAGATTATATAAAGGGTTTCCAAAGCACGTTAAAGGTATCTGCCATTGCTGCTTCTTGCATAGGAAAGAAGCACATGCTGAGTATTTTTCTGGCCTTGTTTAATATCCTGTTAAATCGCAACCGACATAAACTAATGTTTGTCATATTCGAAGTCCAAAAGTTAAACAAATGTGAAGCAAAAGGCTCAAAGCCACTCAAAGACATTTCATTCAGGAAGTGCAATTCAGTATGTGGTCAGTCTTGAGCTGCACTAATGGTGCCATTCCAGCCATTTATCTTCCTGTTAACTGTTGAGGTCTATCACCTGATATTGATGTTGTAGCGAGCTGAAGTGGGTCAGGTTTTGGGCTAAAGGTAATTTTTGCATCACCCATGAAGTCATCATGACTGCAGGTCAACTGAGGACAGATAAATGTATTTGAGTAGCTTGGTAATTAGCAATGTTGCTTCACGCCTCTAGGGTTGGGTTGTTGAATACCATCATCACTATGTATGTGTAGAGTTTGTCATGCAGGTTCCCTCTCCTTGTCCAAAGACTGACTAGTGTCCTCTGTTGTTCATAGTGTACGAATGTGTACATGCCCTGCGACTGACTTGTGTCCTGTCCTGGATGTACTCTGGATGTGTGGCCTTCTGTTCCATGATCCTGACAAGGATAAGTGGTTTGAGGATGGATGGAGTGATAAATTGAGACAACTATTTCTAACAACATTATAAGGAAGAATCATTTGAGCTATTGAATGTAGGATTTGTCATCATATATACTAAAAATATTGATTTAATACAGTAATGCGCTGCTTGACAATGTTGATACATTCTGAAAAATATGTCATTAGGTGATTTCATCATTGTGTGAACATCATGGAGCAGATGGTATAGTCTACTACACATCTCGACTATATGGTATAGTCTAAATAACAATAAAAAGTACAGTATAGTAAATACATAAACCTGTCACATTGTGATGTACAATACGTAATTGTGTGTACTATATTTTCATATGACTACCAGCACAGTAGGTTTCTTTACACCAGCACCACTGCAAACACGTACGTAATGAGTTGCACTACAATGTTATGACAGCTAAAACGTCACTAGGCAATGGGAATTTTTCTGTTCCTTTATAATCTTATGGGACCACCATCGTATATTCGGCTCGTTGTTAACTAAAACGTCATTATGGGGCGCAGGGCTGTATTACACAGATACCCCTTGAATCTTGAATGAGCAACTGCTTTAAAGTTTATGACCTTAATGATTAGGATACCTGCTTTTCTTCCATCCATCCATTTTCCGTAACCACTTGTCCTATTCGGGTTCACTGGTGGGTCCAGAGTCTATCCTGGAGGCTATAGGTGCAATCTGATTTTCATGCCAGTTATTTTTCCCATCTGCTTTTATTCTATGACTGCAGTACTGAAAAATTAGCTAGCTAACTTTATTCAGCAATTACTCACCATTGCCACGTCTCACCTATGCAATGGCGTCCTTGGAGAGAGATGAACAAAATTTGGCGAAGTGCTACAGCAGTGCAGCTCCCACAGTGAGATATTCTTCTGGTATGTTTGTGTGAAGATGCAGCACAGAGAAGGTGTGGTGAGTAACTCAGTGAGTAGTGTTCTTGCCTCACACCTCCATTGCTGCAGTTCTTAATCTGGCCTCTGTGTGTGTGCTGTTGATGTAATTTTTATGGCTATATGTGTTTGAAACAGGTACTGCAGTATCTGTCTGAAATGTGAGTTGCGGTTCAGGTGAACCTGAGATTCAAAATTCTCCTGTGTAACTACCCTGTGATTAACTAATGTGTTAACAAGCCTCTACTATTTCCCGGGGTAGTGATATAGTTGTGTAAGCCATTATAGAAAGAGGATGTTGGCTTTCCATATACTTGTGCTTTTATTTATCGTTAAAAAAATTATGATTATACCTGCCTTTCAAGCCCATGGTATTGCTATCTGTCAGAAACATTAATTAATAACTTGCTGCACAAAAGAATAACTTATCATATAAAAAAAGTATTTAAAAAATCATCCATCCATCTTCCGTAACCTATCATCTAGTACAGGGTCATATTGAGCCTGCATCTTATCCTGGGAAACACAGGGCACAAGGAAGTGTAACACCCTGATTGGGGTACTAGCAAATATATATATCAGGTGCTTTTAATTATTAGTAATAAAGAATCAAAGTGTTTTTCATTAAGCAACATAAAGTACAATACAGGAATAAATCTGTACTTGCAGTGAAATGTCCTTGGCACAAAGTAAACCAAAACCCGCAACATGGCAAAAAATATTGTATTTATGTTCTACTTTAGTCAGTTTAAATGTTTAAACAAGTCAAGAAGATTTGCTATAGACTGCTGCAGGTGTGCTGTGTCGGATGTGACTCTGCTTCAGCCAAGCTTGATTCAAAAGGCAGAGGTTGATTCAATGTTTGCTGTTGCAGTTCTTCAGGTAAAATCTTTCAATAATCATTAGGTTTCTTCCACAACATCTCATTTTGTTTATCTGGATATTGTTGTTGTCAATGGGAAGTAACTTTCTAACACGAGTGCAATAGGTGTTTGAAGAACTTCATTTGAAGCAGATGCAATGCAGATCAACCCGTCTAATTATCATTTTAGAACTGCAAAGGTGCCACAGTATACATTTAGATTATTTAATTATTTGTACTGTTATTTAATTTACTTCTGCATATGTAAAAAATACATATATAAATCAATCAATATATGCAGTGTGTAGACTGCGGTATTTGTAATCCAACACCGCAATAAACAATGACACTTTCTCTGTAAACACGCTTAAGTCCTAAATTGTGGAAGGTGCCAGAACATAAAACATGTTGCTTGTTTGAATGCGCAACCTCAAACCTGCAGCCTGACAAACCAGCTGGTATTAATTATCAACCGTGAGATTTGACGAAAAAAAAAAAAACAAAAAAACAGTGAGCCTAAAGCGAAACGGCGTGCAAATGCATGAATGGAAATTTTGCGGAGAGGATTCCAGGGAGGTCCCTGCTGTTTTCCTCATGATGGGTACGGTGCGCTAAAGGTTGTCACACAAAAACTGAAGAGAAGTACACCTACTGTAAACTTTCCAGGAGCTTTTTAAACACTGCATGTGCCAGCCCATAGTGTCAGAGCCGAAACGGGGAGACTCACGAGAAATGTCACACACAAAGAGTTTGCAAGCCTTGCAAGAGATTATATTGTTTCTTTGTATTTATATTACCTTATGTATTTAGATTTCATGACTTCTTCGTATTTAGCAAGTTAAACACACGGGGCGTGATTCATCATGCCTTCTGGAGGCCTGTGACGTACCAGGATGATTGGTGGACAGTGAGGAGTCCCGTTGGATGAGCTCTGACTAGATCATTGAAAATTAAGGTTAACACAGGACAAGCCACTAATAGTGGAGTGAGCTTCAAGACCTAGCTGTAAAAACAGAGGAAGCACACTGTTTCACGTATAGAGCAGCAGTATCTAAGTTTTTTTCTGGAGAGCCTCCTAAAAAACATTGGTCAGGTGTTGTGACCCCCCCCCCAGTCAATATGATAAAATTTGCCAACCTGGTGATGCATTTTGTTAACAGATTACTACTGATAAAAGCTGCAGCTGGAAAATCATCCATCGAAAATCATCCTGCATCCTCTCCAAATTATTTGACTGTGCCCCACAGAACCACTGGTATAGAGAAATATACTGCAGTCGTAACAACTATATATGCAGACTACTGGAAAACAGATATAAAAAACAGAATTTTATTTAACAGCATTCAACAATTTAAAAAATCATTGAATTTTTGTCTTTCACAATCAATGTTAAGAGCCATGTTTTAAACTCATATCCTGCTTAGCACTATGGGCAGCCTTAAGGTAAGTGAGCTAATGTCATTTTTCGTTTATCATATATTTTAGTGTTTAATAGTCAATACTGCTCAGGAGAGTTTTATTTTTAAAAAAAAGTTTTATTTTGAAATTTAAATCCTTTCTGTGCCAAGGACCCTTAGCTGGCTAATTTACAATAATATTCAAAAGTTTTTATCTAGCAAAAGTTTTTTTTTCTTCAGGGTTAGCTTGTGAACATGGTCATTTTTGACAATAACTAGCAGAGCTGCTTTTTATTACACAGCTGACGGAGGCCAATAAAAGGTAGTAATATAATGGATTTTGATCTCATATTTTAGAGTTATTGTTGCAATAAAATACTTCAATTAGCATCCAGCACTGAAATAAATCCATGGTGCTCTTCAGGACAGCTGTGATGCATGGTGTGTAGCCCCGGGGTCACCAGGCCTTACATGCTGTTACCTTCAGAGACTGGAAGTGGGCATAACTCAAAGCTGACACCAGACACAACTCAACATTGTATATTACTAGTGCAACCTTTGAAATGAGGTACAAGACAAGGCAAGACGATCATGCACAACGTGCTGCTTCATTTTATCAAGGGATATCATGGCTGGTGTTGTCTTAAATTTTTGATTATTGTTACACTGTTGTTCAGCAATAATCTGGCATTACAGTTTTAATATGAGTATGCTGTCATTTTTCCATAAGATATTGCCATTTTCAGTATGCTCCAGCTGTAATCATGCAATTGATTTACCGCTCAACCATTTTCGTATTGGACAGAGTGGTGGCTCTGGGGATCTGTGCCAGCAATTGGAAGCTTGCTGGTTTGAATGCTTGGAGTGATCCTACTACATCGGGCCCTTGAGCAAGGACTTCAACCTGCAGTTGCTTCGTCCTGGGTATGACGTTAATCTACATCCAGCCCTGTGAGCAGGTCCTCCAATTTACAGAGACATTTAGGGGTTGGTGGCAGGACTGGCACTCCAGCCACTGGAAAAAACTCACACTGGTGCATTCAGACTGGTGTGGTGCTGAGGTATCACCTGCCCCATGGCTGCACTCAGGTTCTCATCCCTGAGGTGGTTCATTGTATGGTGGGTGCGGCGACATGCTGTAATCAGCATACTATATGCTCCTTACCTCCTACGTCTACCTCATATTGGTATCAGTTTAATTCTTATTCTTTTCATGCAAACGGTAATGGTAGATAATGGCCAATGCTGTTCTGCATGAATAGGAATCTGTTCATCTCTCAAATTTAAGGTTAAGATTAACTCAGGGGAAAACTATACTTATCAAGGTGTCAATTAAATGAGGAAGGAAGCATTCAGTGACAATCCATACAGAAGCATTATGTAGATTCCAACAATCTTTGCAGATTACTGCCCGTCATGCAGCTGCAAAGGTATTTGCATGAAGCCATCATTTTTCACTCCTTAAAGTGTGTCTGTGGACCATGAGATGGACCATCTACTACAGTTTGTAATTATCAGTCACACAGTGGCAAATCTGAATATTTAAATATTTAAATACTGTTTTTTGTTTGCCTGCACTTTCAAAACATTCAAGTACAATTTCCTCAAGACTAGGATATGGTTAATGTTGTTGGAACATGATGCTTGAACAAAGAAATCAACAGAAGATAATTTTGTGATTAGCACCAGTTATACTTCAGTTGTTATTTACTGTTAAATGTAAACATACAGAGTTTGGGACATTGTCTTCAGTACTTTCAGTTGATTCATTGTCCAAATTGTGGACATAATTTTGTTAAATGCGAAATGAAAACAAATTTCATTTCAAAGTGATAAACATTGTTCAAAGATGATACATGTATACCAGTTGGCTTTTAAAAATCAAGTAAGTCATCATGCAATCACTTGCTGCATAAAATTCTGAGAACATATTTGTTATACTTGGATCTGTACATTTTTCAAAATATTTCCTATTGATTTATATCTTTGGCAAAACAAGCAACTTTAAAGCCCAGAACTATGACATTCATATTTAATTTTTCTACAGTGTTATGGAATAAAAAAACGTAACAAAAGTATCTGATTTATCCATAGTCAACAGCTGATTACAATAGCACTTATAACTCATGGTATTGTGTAAATGAAACTGCACATAACTGAAGATCAGAAATGCAGATTGATTACAGATGTTCATGTTGTTCACATATGTTGAGTTGTCAAGCCTTTTGGAAAGAAAATATTTAAAACAAACAACTATATGGTAGCATTACCTGCACAGTGGTCAGGATGGGTTTTGTCTGGATCTACATTTATATAAAACATTTAACTGTTCAGCAGTGTCCATAAGTTTACAGAGCTAATCTCAAGTAAGTTACAACATAGGCCTGTATGTATCAGCTGTCGCCCGCTGCTTTTAGAAAGCTTTGTAGACTAAACCAATAGGTCATAAAAAAAGGTAGAAGTAACAAAAAGCTTGGATTGTTTAACGTATTTAAAAAATTAATAACACTGCAGACTACTGCTGAATAAACCTGAATATCTTCCATATCTACAATAAAGAGCAGTGCACTGGGACTTATGTTGCATTGTACAGATTTAATATTTTATTTGTGTTACTGACTGTTATCTTTAAAGAAAAGACAGTATTCCCAACTGCAGTGTCCCACCAATTCCAACAAATAATCTCTGCTCCCTAATGTTTAGTTAGGTTACTTTAAACTGTACATGAAACCTTGAAATGAAAAGTGTAGTTCCTCGTACACAGATCATAAAGATTTATAATTCTGAACAATGGAAAGTTATGTGGCTAGGATTACGCAGATTTCTGTGGAAAAACCTAACATTCATTCACTAGTTTAAAAAGCTGGCTTTCTGATATGGAGCCTTTTTTTTAACAACGAGGTCTTGTCTGTCACTTAACAGTTGACTCCTGTAGTTATCCCAGCTTAGCAAACACTTGTGTTATATTTTCCATTAGAAAAACCTGGGGTCACCCGCATGTCTGACTCTGTTAGCCAAAGCCAGATGGGCTTTTCCTATAAACAAGTGTACAGAGAATATTTATACAGTCTGTGGCACCTGACGCCATAACACTCATGACATTCTATTTAGTAGCCAATGTTGCCATAAGTCAGAGTAGAGAATTAAGTAAATATTTTTAATACAGCCATGCCATTGTTTATTATAGAATGGCAAAAGCTTTAAATCTTGCCAAATACTCTGTTAAAAACTCATTTAATAACAACTTGTCCTTCAAAGCGAAGTGTATGTAAAACCTGCATTATTTTATTATTTACTTGTCTTGTTTATTTTCAAACAGGTCTTTACAGACTGTTTAGTTCAGCTTCTTGTATATTTTACACGGAAGCTATGCTTCACGCTGAAAGCATAAAATTTTAAAAAGATGATTGAATGCATCTTGGATTCTGTCACTCCATTGCTTCTGTTTTTCTTTTTATTTTTTTCTTGACCACACAGTGTACAGCAGGGGTGGCCAATCTTATCCAGAATGGGCTGCTTTGTATGCGGGTTATTGCTGAAACTCCCTAATTAGATTACTAATCAGAGGACTGATTGGCTGAAGAGTCCTCACACCTGGGTTTGAACAGCTGACCTAAAGGTTATCCCAAAAACCTGCATACACTTCGGCCCTTTGTGGATAAGATTGCCAACCCCTGTTCCAGAGTATATCATGCACTGATATAATTACCTATATACCACTGAGATTTTACCACTGATAAGAGTATATGTGGATTGTGACTTTGATTCCTGCCCTGACACTGTGTATGAAGTTTACATGTGTCCACTTGGATGTATTCCTGCAGTGCAAAGATATGGTTATGAATAAGTACTATATATACTGTTTGTATAGATCTAAAGAGCTGGCTTTTTGTGGGTACATGATTTAGATCACGCAGGGGGCATGTTCAGAACAGGTATGAGCTGTGTGCTGCTCATGTTCTTCTCTGTAAGGAAAGACAATATCTTAAACCGTTCTACATTAAAGTCACTCACAAAACAACTTCATCTCTTTGATGTCCTTTTTGTTTAGATCACAATACAAATTACATCTTAAATGAATTCATCAGCTAATGCATTTCCATTAATGTGTCTCACTGCAAAGATAGCAGTATATAAATTGCACTTTTTGCAAATTGTTGTGTTCATTGCTTTTCATTAAACAAAGTATACCATAGTTATGAAAATTGCAGTACTGTTGGCCAAAAGCATCATGTACATTAATGTCATGGTTACCGAACTATCATTTTCAGGAAGTCCTAAGGTCACCCTTATGGTGCTGCGTAAATAAGGAAATAAATTAAAACCTCCTATAATTCTGGCAGTGTTTCAGCACAACTGGTGGTCTATATGAGAGAGAGAGAGAGAGAGAGAGAGAGAGAGAGAGAAATCCAGATCAAACAACTTCAGGAGTGAAATTATTCTGATGAAGGGGAGCTTGGCTTTAGATTGAAATGAATTGTAAGGGCTCCAGGCGGTTCCAATCATACCGTATTTTAGAAATACAGGTCATGGATCAAGCATTTGTAATTCTGGAACTCTGTTGACTTGCAATGGGCATCGACTTGTCAATGTTATTTCCTATTCAAACTTTGTTATTCCTTCAGTTTACAAGAGTAAGATATTATAAACAAGAAAATGCAAATTGTTAGTGACCAGACTGTTTGATGTATTTGAAGTTAACTGAATTGCAGCTATAATGGAATGACTGATTACAATGGTATACCGTCATCTAAAACCGCTGGGACATTTTATACATATTGGAGCTGTACCTATGATGTAATCACAGCTGCCTTTGGTGTAGGCAGGGGAAGTATATTGTGGAGCAAGCATTATAAAGGCCCCCATTTGCTACAATGCTTATCTAATTTTGGTAACTTTTGTAAATTTGGCTACTTAAACAAATGCTTTTTTCAGTGATTCTTGCAACAATTCACAAATCTTCCTTAATCACTTGTCATAGTGAAGCCAGATTATACCCCAGAAAACACAGGGTACAAAGGAAGGGGTGCCCCGGACAGGGAGCCAGGGTTTACATTAACTGACGCACAATCATAAAATAAGATAAGGGTCTTCAATCTTGGGTGGCAGAGTGGTGCAGTGGTTAGCACTTGTGCCTCCCACCTCGAGGACCAGGGTTTGAGTCTGTGCCATGACTCCATGTGTGTGAAGTTTGCATGTTCCTCTCCATGTCATTGCGGGGTTTCCTTTGGGTACTCCAGCTGTCTGTCTTGTATTTCACAAGCTCATCCTGTATTGAAAAGGAAAATAACATATACAATATGAAACGGTGTGATTCACATCAATCCTTGCAATTATTGTATGATGCAAACTGGTCTGTGGGCATCAAAAGGTTGGGAACCTCTGGGCAACCATAAAAACTCTGTTCAAATGGGGGAAGCACAAGTACTCATATCTTTTAGCACACCTAATCTAGCCTGCATTCACAGTGGCCAATAATGACATTTTGTTATGGCAAGGCATGATGGGAGGATGGATGATCCACAGTGCAGCTTATGAAGAGCAGGGATTTTGTTATAAACAGACGAATAAAACAAGAAACAATAAAACCATGATGGGAGAAATCAAGGCAGGTAGAAAGGAAGAATTAACTATACACTAACTTGAGGGAAAACTAACTGGGAAAAATCGGCAAGTAAGACATTCAAGAACCAAGCAAGCAACAAACACAGGAACAAACATAATGAACAACTGAGGAACAGAATAAGGGCAGGCACTTAAGTACACATGAGATGAGGGAAAGACAAGGAACAGGTGTGGACCATACCCAGTTAACCAAACACTGAAGACTAGCATAACAAGAGACAAGTAAGGGTAATAAACAACACTACAGATTCAAACTCTAGGAGAGATTGAAAACAGCTAAAACAGAACATAATAACTAAACTAGACACAGGCAGGGTAAACCAGGGAAAGATGTATAAACAAAGATCACAACTGAAATGCATAAATACAAGGGCATAATTAAATCAGGGAAAGAAGAATCTGAAGAATATCCAAACAGGTAACATTGGCCTCTAGCAACTCAGAAAAACCCCCAAAGGAGGAGTTGCTTGGTACAGAGCCACCTGCTTAGTCCATTTACCCATGCAGTGGGCCAGGCAGGGTGACACACAAGAAACCGAACAGGCCAGGGAAACAGCAGGAGAAGCGACGGCCGGTGACACAAACTGGCTACATGAGGAAATAATGGACTGAATTGGGCAGGATTGGGACCAATCTATTATCCAGACCTCAGGGCTGTGGATTACTGGGGGTTTTACAGAGGAGTTGATAAATTTCCAAAACTAAACTATATATTTCAAATTTTTATCAACCCCTCACATCTGTGCATTCTGTTCTCATCTGAAAAAAATACAAATGCGATACCAAACTCTTTTCAGGAACCAAAACTTTTTTTCAGAACCAGGAACTTTTGTCGTGTTCACAGTGCAGGAACTCGGCCCAGTTGTAGTCCATTGGAGGTAATTCTGGAACACTTTGTTAGTCCCTACTCCAGACTAGGTACTTTTTGTTCGAACACAAAGTACTGGAAAGATGCTTACACCAATAAACTTGCTGTTTGGTTCACCACAATCATCAATGTTAACGTAGAAGTTACACAGGAGTACAGGGAAAAGCGATAGAAGTAGAAGAGCAAAAATTGAGCTGATGGAATTATTTTTGCACCTCATTTAATGCGTTAATTAATGCATTTTTTTTGCTTCCATGTCCATAATTCTGCATCAGAAAATTCATTTTGTCTAATATCGCCATTGCTGTTGGTAAAACTCACCAGTGCTTATTAGCAGAGTAACGTTACATCATTTTTTTTTTTATGAAAGATCGATCTGCTGGCCAAATTTAATAAGAATTATAAACGTGTCGTGGGATATTTAAATAAAATATAAATAAAAGACTGTCTCCTGTTTTTATCATGATCTATTGCCCCAATAACTAACAAAACAACTTGTTTTCTTCCATTGTTTTGGGGTGGCAGTGTATTTCGTATGAAATAATGTGTGAAGTTTAACATACAAACTTTTTGCATCTCCTATGCTTCTTCAGCATTAATGTCCCAGTTCCTATTGTGCGGTATGAAAGAGACACACAAAAATGCCCAGGAACTACAAAAGTCCCAGTTCCAGACAGCCCAGGTAAAAAAGGGACCCGGGTTCTGAAACTTCTGTGTGAAAGCACCTCATATAGATCATTTAGGAACCATGTTGTATGAGCTAGTGACTGTGTCATCCACCATCAAATCATTATTGTATGGTTTTAACACTGGTCTGCCACCACTGTAGGCACTTTGGTATGCGAGCCAGTAACCGTTCTTTTTCAGACTTTGTATAGGTGAGGAACACGTTAATTTTGAGAAAGATCATCCCAAAATTGAAGCAATGCCACACAGTGAATTTTTTTTGACACTTGATCCTGTTAAAACGATAACTGAATAACCACTCAATGGTTCTTTTCTAGACTTTACAGGCGCATTGTGGTTGGGGGTGGAATGAAGCTGATTAAATTTAGAGAGAGACTGCCCAAAACTGAAGCAGCTCTGCATAATGATAAAAGAAATGGGGACATTTGATCCCCGTAAAAAGATAACTCAGAAAGTTTTTGATGGACCTTTTTCAAACTTTGAGAGGCTTTTATAGCTGTGAATACGATAAGTCAAAAAGTATTTGATGTATGTTAATACTGCTTGACAAAACATTATTTAGATGAAGATGTACACCATGTTTCATTTTCAGACAAATTCCACAGAAAATGACGCAATAGTGGTGTAGGGCAAGAAAACTGCAGCTGTAGAACACACTTTGGGCCTGTTTCACAAAGTAGAATTTCTTACTTGGTCAGATAACTTGTTGGATTTAAGGTACACCAGTTTAATTAAATGGACTTTATATTTTTTCATTAATCCCATATATCCAAAGCATATTCCCATGCATGGCAAAGGCTGGACAAGAAAGTGAATCTAATGATGACCTGGCCCCCTTTCATCATCTGACTTTAACCTCATTCAGAACTACTGGGCTTTAATAAAGGGTGAGATTTGCCAAGATGGCAAGCAGTTCCCAGTTCCATAAATCCAGTTACTTTCTAATTGTCTAATACTTCTGCACACTGATCATTGAGTGTTTTTAAAGTGAGAAAGTAAAATTTCAAAAATTGTCCCATTTTACCAATATCCACTATAATGGTATACCATTAGTGTATTTGTTACAGTTCTTATTTTAATGTTGCAGAAAAATTTCATTATAGTCAGAGAAATAAATATAAATATTAAACATGTAAAAATATGAATAACTTACATGAAAATTTCAAACATGGATATTAAAACATACACAAAAAGTAACCACCTAATTAGTTCGCGAAACATGGCGCAAATGGTTATATAAGTGGAATGTGCAGTAAATGAAGAAGTATAATTTCACAAATTGTATTACGACAAAGATTCATGGTGTTCAAGTAAAAACACATTAACCTTCCAGCTGATCCATTCAATAATTCTAGAAATAGTACTTCACTAATACAAGTTGGTGAGTGTGGGATAAGTATGGCTTAGGTAGCCAAAGCAAATGACATGGCTATCTGGGGAATACAATGCTGCTGTTTCTGACAGAAACAAATCTAGTTTGATAATGCTGCACACATTGAATGTTGGCCCCTCTCTGGCCTGGGACAGTGACTGTTGTCCTTTTTTCAATTATATTTCCTCCTCTCCTTTCACATCCATCTTTCTCTAAAAACCTCCCTCACTTGATCCATGTTTTCAAAGGAACTCATTCCGGTCTCCTATTTACTTGAAAATAAAACACCTGTGCTGATATTCATCTGAAATGAACTGTGATTAAGATTAGACTGTAGAACTGAAGAATTAAGATTAGATATGCGGCAAACTGCTGTAATTCTATTTTGAACATATTTCTACCAGTTTGATCAATACATTTTGCTGGTGGTGGACTTTGAGTGAGAAAAGAACCCAAATCATTTGTGAGATGTGGTAATTGAATCCATTTAGTGTCACAGCCATGAAATATGACCCATATTTGATGTGTGACAGGTTTTGAAAAAGTGACTTTAGTACGGAGAAATGCTTCTTACTGAAAGTAAAAAAACTGTACCGCTAGTGTCCTTCAGCCACCCCAGCCAGTCTTGTGTTTTAACTAAAACATAATCAAAAGCGCCAAAGATATTTATCAGAATTATTTAGCCCGATTAGTAAGCATACCTAAGTCACCTCACAAATGTAGAAAAGGTTTATTGTGATCTTTTGTACATTGTTCAGGAAAACATAAAAGGGGGATACTCCTTTTAGCATAGACAACAGACATTGATTCTGATGGCCCTGATAACAAAGAGAATTACAGTATATCGCTCACTTTCATTCACAACCCTATCTGCAGGCACTTAATTGTGTTTTAGTGCTACACAATGGTTGATATGATCAAATAAACACACAAGCCTTTGAAGGCGGGCCTCATGGAATCATACTGAGCAATTCAGACTCCTAGAACAGCGCACTGCATTGGCATTGCTAACCTCGTAGGTCACTGGTTCCTATTCAGTCAGCTCTCCTCAGATCAGCAACAGTACCTGACAATGAAAAAGGCCTACGGTATTTAATATGTCTTCAATAGAGTTTATTCCAATATTTCATACTAACGATAAAGCAAACATCTAAATCTTCACAAAAACTGCAGAAATCCCAAGTTCCCAGAATAAATAATACCAAGATGATATGGCAAGACTGGGTTATAGTTATCTTACAACCATCAACAATAACGTGATCTTAATAAAAAAAAATATGTAGATACTGATAAGGTTAACACTAGTGACCACTTTAATGTTAATGATGATAAGATGACAAACTTCCTTTTTCTGTATTTGTGGGGTATTCTGCTTTCCAAGAAGGCTAAATGACATTATTCCATATATGGAAACTATACCAGAGGAAAGCAGTAAATCTACACTACTATTATTATATATATACTACAATGTACTATGAAGAAGTCATCGCCTCTAACTAAATGAATGAACATGTAAGTTAATCAGCTGGAAGCAGCATGTTTTTTGATGTTTTTAAATATACACCAATCATCCACAACATTAAAACCACAGTCAACCAGTGAACAGGCAGTAGGATAATAGATGCACAAGTAATCTGCCTGGTCTGATCATAGAGGAAAGCTACAGTCGCAGAAATTGCTGAAAGAGCTAATGCTGACTATGATGGAAAGGCGTCCAAACACACAGGGGACCAAGCCCTGGTCCTGTCAGAGTGCCCATGCTAACCTCTGTCCACCGGCGAAAGCCGACATTCCTGTAGATTACATGAATTCATGGGTTACTTTGACATATACCACCTACTTAAACATTGCTGTAGACCAGGTACACCTCTTCATGGCAATGGTATTTCCTGATGGCAGTGGCCTCTTTCAGTAGGATATCTCACCCTGCCACACTGCAAAAATTGTTCAGGAATGGTTTGAGGAACATGAAAAAGAGTTCAAGGTGTTGAGTTGGCCTCAAAATTCCTCAGACCTCAATCTGATTCAGCATTTATGGGATGTGCTGGACAAACAAGTCTGATCCATGGAGGCCCCACCTCACAACTTGCAGGACTTAAAGGATCTACTGCTACCATCTTGGTGCCAAATACCACAGGACAGAGGTCTTGTGGAGTCTGTGCCTTGACGGGTCAGAGCTGTTTTGGTGACAAGAGGAGTACCTGCACACTTTTAAGCAGGTGGTTTTACTGCTATGGATGATTGGTGTATTACAGCACAGTTCACTCTTTTGAAAGCATCTGTAATGGAACTTGAGTATGTTTATGCTGGACTATTCAACCTGCAGGTTTGATGAAGACCAATGCACATGTTATAATGCAAAAATATGTTCATGTGAATTTTTCCAATGAAAAGAATTTATACAACTGCCTATTAAAGGAAAAGCATTACCACTGTTATTTGTGTTTAATTTTTGTTTTCTCCAAGCAGTGATTTAGTAATTTATACACTCACTTAAAGGATTATTAGGAACAACTGTTCAATTTCTCATTAATGCAATTATCTAATCAACCAATCACATGGCAGTTGCTTCAATGCATTTAGGGGTGTG
>JABFEA020000098.1:18379189-18396001 GCA_019775915.2 Cyphomyrus plagiostoma | reverse complement strand
GAGCAGCCACACCATTTGCCATGTAATTAAATGTAAAATAAAGATGTCCTCCGAAGAGGGGGGGGTGGTGGTGGGCAAAAAAAAGAAAGAAAAGAAAACAGAAGAGAAAAAAAAAAAAAGATTACACTGCCCTGGACACCTCATGAAGCTGTCTGCAGTAGGAAGATGATTTCTATAAAAAAAAGAATAATGAAGATGCCGCCTGATTCCGAGCAGCATTTTAATTTGTACTAGCCATCATTATTGGTTAAAAAACAATAATAATTCAATTTGAATTTCAAACTTATTAATGTAAATGCAAAAAAATATAAAATATTTTTTTAATCAATATTACTTGTAAATCTCATACCCAAAATATTACAACTTTATGTAAACCTTCTGATTTACTGTTTTCTAACCATCAGCCTGGGGCCAGACAATAAAAGGCCCTTTTGGACAAAGTGAAAGTACATTCCGGTCTTACGTTTCTTATTACACTAATGTTAAGTGTATTTAATATGGAATATATAAGTACATTTTTAGAGAATGCCATATATGCATGCATATTCAATACTATACAAAGCTGTACTGTTTGATAACCTCCTTATGAGAATGAAAGCATATTGTTTAAGAGAATCAAATAAATAAAACAACATACAGCACAACTAATGTTGAAGGCTTTCCATTTACAATATCTGATTTTGAAAGTTACATATATTGGTACCAGGGTGTAGGTTTCAACACTGGTAGGAACCAAATTGGCCCTGAACCCCCTGCCCCCTAAGCACATGGTACCCTATTGGAAGGACATGTCCCTAATGTCCACACCCAGATCTATGCCCTGGCATTGATACATAGCAAAAGACTTAGATCATCACCTCATGCATGTTAAAATGAAGTGATGCTTTATTTACCATTTGCATAAGTACATTGGAATGCTTCAGTTTTCACATATCCCATATTGCTCTCCTTTGAGACATACAGCTGAGAGCGAAGCTTGGGGTGACAGTGCTGGGTCGGCCATTTATCTGCCACCGCAGTGCAGTTCTCAAGGGCTGCGCTCAAGGCGATGATGTGACTATTATGCTATTACTAACTGTGGGATTGGAACCAGAAACCTTTAACCTACCTATATATATATATATATATATATATATATGCATGTATGTATATAATACAATAATGAATGCATTCAGTACTAGAGTGCAATGCAATTTCTGAGTGTAGTTTTGAGGGGGGGGGGGGTATATTGGTTAGCACTGTCACCTCACACCTCTGGGACCTGGGCTTAAGTCTCCACCAGGGTTCCACGTGTGTGGAGTTTGCATGTTCTCCCTGGGTCATCGTGGGGTTTCCTTCAGATACTTCAGGTCCAAAAACATGCTGAGGCTATTTGGAGTGCATGTGTGAGTGAACAGCGTGTGTGAGTGAGTGTGCCCTGCGATGGGTTGGCCCCCCATACTGGGTTGCTCCCTCCCTTGTACCCATAGCCTCTGGGATAGGGTCTGGGCCCACTGCATCCCTGAGTAGGATAAGTGGTTTCAGAAAATGGATGGATGGATAGTTTAAGGGGATGAGTTTTCAGACTTTCATTGAAAGAGCCTTGTCAAAGTGCATGGACTTGGCCAAAAAGAGAGTTTTGTGTTTGGAATGTAAAATAGAGATCAGTTAGGCACCAGTTAGGACAGGAGGGCAGGAGGCTGCAGAGATTGGGGTGCAAAGATTTTATAATAGTCTTGGAAAGAGTGTGTTGATTAGTACAGTGGTACTAATTAATACTTTCTGGCGATGCAAGTTTATGGGTGTTACTTTCAGCAAATGTTGTCTTTTATTTAACTTTTATTAAAAGCGATCTTGTACATGGATGCCACAGTGATTCTGTAGTTAACTTGGTGAGTGATTTTGCTGCGCCAGGCCATGTGTGAGTGTTCCCTGTGATGGCCTTTCGTCCCAATCAGGGTACAGTACACCCTGCCTTCTGCTACATGCTTTCAGCAGAAGGGTTCAGGCGTAAAGTTGACCCCATGTTGGATAAACAGTCATGGAAAATACATGGATGGAACAATGCTGTACAGAGCCTACAGAGCCACCGTAACATCAGATAATATCTAAGAGTTAACCCTAATTTTTGACACAGAGCTTTGGTACATGTCCTCTATTTAAAATAAAAGCACTGAAATACTTTTAGGCCTCCCACGTGGCATGAAGCCATCATTCTAGGGCATAAGCAAGGGCAGAATCAATTACTGAGATATAAACACATAAAAGCACAGAATAATATTGGGGTGTTTTACTTTCCGCAGTCCAGATTCCATGTGAGCTAACCTACGTGATTGCAGTCATTTTTTTTCTTTTGAATTCCTCGTAGATTACTTTTGCCAGCTCAAAATATGTTTCGTAATTTCACACTAAAGTAAATGTTCCCTACCTTGGATCTGGGAGGATCTGGCCCCAAACTGTTATTGTCATTTTATTTTTTTTTTGGCTTGTTTCTTCCCGAAAGTGCTGTTAATGAAGACCCTGAAGAAATAGTCTTTACTTGGCTGTGACACACCAAAATGCTGAGGCATTTCACTCTCTGGCAAGGCTGCTAGACTACTGCTGGAATGATCGCTGTAACCATATATTGCAATATCTAGTTTTGTAAATCCTAATGGACATTAGATCTGTGGATGGAGAATAATTAAGTTGCTTTAATTTTAGATGCAATACAGTACCTGTTATCGCTGAACGAGTTGAAGGAAAAGTTAGGGATCAGTGGAAAAGATCTCGTATGACATGTATCGCAATTAAAGTAACACAAGCAACCATAAAAGCACAGAAATCTTGCAGAAAAAGCCAGCCATGTTTCAATAGATGTGGAAATTACAAGACACAGAGTAACATAACAGTGATAGGCCTCTTGCCTTGTGCCTCTGATAAATGATTTAAGTGCACCATTTGTGAATGTTTACCTGCGGTTTCAGCCATCCCTCCAAGCTAGTCAGAACAGCGATGGTAAGCAGAGGACTGTAATTAAAGCGACATTGCAACTGAGACCAATGGGCTTCACGCAGATAAGAACCAGCTGCTGCATCTGCCAGGCCCATTCCCACAGTGACAAACCAATAGTTCCCTGTTTGTTGCGTTCATGTTTTCCAGGAGGCAGCTGCTTGTGTTGGCTTCTTGGGCTCTAGGTACAGCACAACAGGCACGACAGCCGATATCTACTCTGGCTGCTCTATCGCTGGCCTACCCGGTCTGCACCGGATATAGTCATGCCAGAGGAAGGCAGGCTCCCTCATATCCACCTCCTCCAAGAGATAAAAATCAGAACTATAATAATATCAGACACGCAAAATAGGAATATAACTATTGAAGATCATCACAGGGTCAAATGAAAGCTATGAGCATAATCTACATGTTACGAGATTAATGAAAGTTAATCACATTCTTCTTTATCTGATGTGCAGCCCATTGATTAACGAATTCCTGTGACTGAAATGTCTAGTATTTTGTAATAAAAGCGAATTTTCATTAAATAATGCTGTTCAGCAGGGGAGGTGAGTATGTGATTGATGATGTATAGCAAATATGACCACCATAAAAATATTTTGTGTGTCCCAAAGTCAAGAAATGTAAGGTAGTGTAGTATTCATTGTTACATTGGTATAAGATTTTAGAGTATGTTAGCCCCCTGCCTTGAGTCAGGCAGAAAAAAGTTTTATTTCTGTATTTAGTGTTTTATTACAAAATAAACCTGTTTCTGCTCACATATAATTGTATGTCTGTGCGTATAATGGCATTACCCATGCATGTTATTTATATGGTTTTATGGTGGGGAATTATTGTAAAACCACACATTTTAGAATGATTGCAAATGCATTACGGTAAATCAAATCGTTGATGGATTAGGCGTGGTTTAAAAGTGAAATATATTCAGTACAGTTCATTTTACAAATAAAGAAACTTAGCCATCAGGGTGGCATGCCTTTAACGTGAGCACTGTTCCAGCGAAGCGTCCCTGCCGAAGTCATGTCCACTATTACAAAGAAGCATACATCATAAATGGAGAGCGATGACTCATGCCTGGATGTATTCCAATGAGAAGCTCCAATCAGTTTATTCAGATGAAACATGTCATCCTCATTGACACCAGGCCCAATTAAGGTGGGGATTAAGATAGGACTCTGTGACCTTCACTGGAATTTCACAAGGATGCAATATGTTCATTGTCAAACTCACTGCTGAAACCCTACTTTAAGCACTTTCACCTGCTAATTAACTGATCCAAAAGCAAATCAGTAAAATTTGTGGGTTTACAGCGATCCAAAGAGGCACAGACAAATTTGTAACACAAGACATTTTTATATAAACAGTTTACTTTGATTAAATAATGGAGTCAGGTCCAGAACACTTCACACTGTGTTGCTTTGTGTGTGATCTAGAACGAATAGCCAACATACCAAAATTAGTACTGCGGGAGTATTTTAAGCCTCAAAATGCAGTACAGGATCCACATTCTCAACAACAGCAATTCTAGTTAGTATGGAGCAATACAGAAGTGAACTTTAAAAAGTAAAGGAAATGGCAAAAAAGAATGAAGAGGGGAATTATGTGATGAGTGGGAATTTTAAAATAAATTTATTGCTTGGTTTCTCTGAATTGACTGACTTAGATCTGCAGGAAGCCGTTATACTAATCATGAGCACTTGGTGGCCACATTTCCAGCAGATCTACCAAACAAATTCAAGTAGTAGGACATTAGAACTATAAAAAACCAATAGAAACAGTTGTTGAAAAGTTGAATAGGAGAGTTATAAAACGGATACACAGAATACTCACATTTTTAAATAAATACACCGAGACATTCCAAGGGATTATTCTGACTTATTTGAATATTTTAGATTTATAACATGTGTCAGATATAGTTTAGATCTTAGTGACACAGCACATAGAGTTGGGGATCAGAGGAACTGTCTGTGTGTAGACTGTAGACAGTGTCTCCACAAAAGTTTTGCAGGCATGTAGCTAACCAAAATCAGAGCAAAACACAGACAAATGTTATGACTGTACTGGAGAGCAAGAGGAGGATCATCTCCACTGTTTTGTCAGGATTATTTCTTACTTAAGACTGGGCAACATACTGACATAAAGAAAAGCTAAACAAAAAACGTGAGGAATTTTAACAAGTTGAAATGCAAATAATACAAATCATTTACTTCACGTTATACATAATCAACATCAGCTGCAACAGCAGAGAAGATATAGTTTTAGGGTGTTTGTTTTATCTGTGGGATGTTACTTCTTTTGATATTTCCTAATGCAAATAGCTATACCGCGGCCCTTATTTCTACTATGACAATGATTCGGCTCGCTGACCACTGTTTACTATTACTCGTGTGCACTACTGATCCCCAGACTCCTTGGAAGACTGGTGTATATGTAACAGAGAGCTTGCTGGGATATCTGTGTGGTGACTGTCCTGGGGCAGACATTTTACAGGGGCGTCTGCAGCCCCCCTGGTAAGGTCCTGGCGGGAGGAGGGTTCTGTTGAGCCTTTGGTTTTTTGGACCCTCCCAGCACAGGGGAAATCATTCACTCTCTTGTGTAGGGTCAGTGGTAGATGGGACCAAAACCAATTTACAAGTTTTGCTAGCTGACTACATTTAAGAAACAACCCCATGGGAAATGCGCAGTCACTAGCGTATAGAAGTTTAAAGGGATAGACTCCCTTTTTCCCACACTCTTAGCCCTCAAATGTTTTCTTTTTTTTAAATTGAAGTACTTTCTTCCTACATTTGAGCTAGACTTGTTTGTTGTCATTTAAGCCAGCATCTGATTTGAAGAGAGAAGAGTGTTATTTATGTGGCTGTCCTTCTGACACTGGACCTTTATTCAGAACACGATGACACTTCTAGGATCTGAACATTCTTTACTCATTCGAAGCAAGTTCAGATCAGGTGAGTTGTTTCACTTGTCTGTTCCACATGTGAGCTTTAACTACTTTTATTCTGTTTTTTTTTTGTATCCCTTTATTGTTCTCTTGTATTAAAGGTTATAGTAAGTCTGTTTTTTGTTGTTTTTCTTGCAACTGTTTTAAATGTTCCTATAATTTGTGAATTATGACTAGATTTTAGTGATTTATGACTGGCTTTTAATGTGTGGAAACTAACAAAATTTTAAAAGTTTTCCTTCTTTTGAGATTCGAGTTCGGACATTGTGGGATTATGTCAACTAAACAGAATGTCTATACAAGTAAAGCACATATTTTTGACACCTGGTACTAATTTTACAAGTAACATCATCATCCTCATAATCTTCACTATCATTATCATTATTAACACCAAAGTATTTCCTGCTGATTTAAAGCTTGTGTCCTGTCGTTTTGTGTTGATAAATTATCTGTAGAATTCAGGCATCATTTTAATTTGTAAATTTCTTAGTATGATATAAAACAGCTCATGCTGGCTCAAGGCTCCCCTTCTAAGTATGTTTTAAAATATGCAGCTGCTTATGTTTCATGGGTCTATATGGAATGGTCTGTACTGCCACCTCTCTGGTGAATATGTTACTAAAACAGACTTGGATACTGCCTGGGTAATATTACTAGAGAGACTGTCAGTGCTAGCAGATGTATTTCATTGTGGTTCTGAACAAGAAACTGCTACAGTAGTATATTACATAACATTTTTTTCAGGGACAGTCATTACAAAGATTGTCCTTGTTCTTTAAATTGTTTTTAAACTGAACTTTCGAAATTAATGTGAATATTTCAATTATCCAGATTTAAAGACTGACAACAATCTCAGACACTTTTTTACTGAAATAAGTTTTGATCAGGTATTATTTAAAGTATTTTAGCAAAGCAGCTGATATGCAGTTTTATAATTGCTATAATCTTATCAGTTTCCACCTGATAATTGTCTGCCGTTAAACATGGCTTAAACAACTAACACTAGAGTAAATTAGTCAGTCCGTCAAGGAAGCAAAAAATTACAAGCTTGCAGTCAGAAATGTGGCATGGCAAGAAACATTTAAAAGGCGGCTTGTTTTTTTCCACAAACATTTGGCCAGTAATATGCAGCAGATGTAGAACTCTGTTTACACATATGCATTCAATCAATGAAGACTTTTCTTTTAGTGGATGGTAGCTTGCTGCTTTTACTTTTCCATACAAAATCTTGTTCCAGTCAGGACAGGTATTGATCTTCCTTCACTCTCAGCTGAAACCTTTCTTGGATTAGTCTCCTATTAGAGCCAGTGTTCATAACGTCATTGTGTTCAAATAAAAGTTAAGAATCAACACTCACCATTTAGGTCCGCCTTTGTAATTTTGTCTAAATGTATGCGTAAGTCTTTAAATGCTAAATATCTTTGCTGATAGCATAATAGGGGTCAAAAGATTCAGAAGGGAAGGGACATATATGCATGTCAGAGCTGTACAACTGCAGTTCACAAATACAGTCACATCCCATATCAAAAAATCTGTATCTGCTTTTTTCCCATGGTGCATGCTATGAATTTTCTAGAGGAGGCATTCCATTGTAATTGAAGCAAGGTGTATACTTCTGCTCCAGTTTGATAATTGGAGGGCTAATGGCTACAAGGATCACAATCAGAGGGACAGGTCAAGATAAATGAGGGAAAGCATGTTTCTGGTGGGTGTCTTTCACTTTTCAGCTCCAGAGTATCGGCAGTCACCAGGCAACAGAAGGAGAGCAGAGAAAAAGGAACAGTATAGAAACACGGACACCAAAGTAGCATGTACAAAATATAAAGATGGCAGATATTATGGAGCATTACGCGGAGGTGGGAATATAGATTGCGGTTTCATTTCATGATGACTCTGTGTCCTTTGGAGAAAAAGCTTATTTGTACTTAACAGCTGATGGTCTGATCTTAGGTCAGGACAGTATTTTGCCCTATAGAAATGTCATAAATGTCAAATGACCATTTCAATAATGTTACCTAAGACTTTTGCATAGTGAATTCCAAATCATCATAGGTTAAAGGGGAAACTGGAGAGGGAAAAGCAGAAAAACATTATAAGTAACACTGAACTGGTAAAAAACACTGTGCCTGTTCTATAACCACCGCGTGTCTTTTGTTATCATATTCTGCCTATGCCTGGAATGTCCACCAGGATTGTGACGTGAAAGGGTTTACATTCTCTTTATCAACACTGACTGAATGGATGTAATTACTGCTTATGCTTACTGCTAATACTGCTTACTGCTTATACTGCTTACTGCTTAGTGAACCTTACGCATTACGTTTGCCTCATTAAATAGTATTGATTGAGTATTGAAAAAATGAATTATGATTATGATTTCCTAATACTTTACTCAGGATTTAATGCACAGCACTATAATTTAATACTACAGCATTCTTTGATTGTTGTGGCTTGTAATGTCTAGTCGACTAGCTACATTTTTTGGTATGATGTTTAGCCAGCACTTTCAACAAAATGAAAAAGAAGTTCCATTACATAATAATCATCTTGTAGATCAATAAGTATTGCACTTTGTCCCAGCATATTTCTGGATGTCTTCTTGTTTCAATTCATTGAATGGTGCAACATGAACGTAGTTCAGAGTTGGAATATGTTTAAATGGCTGGCATTAATCATAGTGTGAACTGCTGATATACATTCATGATGGTTACTGAAGCCGACACTACAAAAATACTCCACAGTTTTCGTCATTTGCTGGAGGAAACATTGATTTTACACCATTGTTCGCTGTGAAGAGTTAGTGTCACCCTCAAATAGCATGACTTGTATTAATACAAGCATTAGACAAAAGTTCAAACGTCTTTGTGGAGTTTAAGTGTTCTCTCCATGTTCTGCAGCTTTCCTCGCTCTGTCCAGAAGCATGCAGTTAGGCTAACTGGTGTTTCTGAATTGGCCATAAAGTATGACTTTGAGCGTGTATGTGCCCTCTGATGGATTGGCATCTCGCCCAGGATGAATGCCAGCCTCGTGCCCATTGTTGCCACTGAAAGGTTCCAGATGACCCTGACCAGGTTAGACAGTTAAAATGAGCACTGATGGATTAATCAATAAGTTGTGTAATTAACCAAATTTAAAGGTGGAGTAAATCAGCTCTCTCAGTCACCACCACCAATGCAGTGCCTCGCCGGTTGCCAGAATCTTCAGTCCATTGGTTCATCATTTTATTATAGCATTTAAAGCTGCTTGTAAATATGCAATACTTTGTTCAACATTATTTTTTGCTTCTGAACTGATTGAGTATGAAGCACTTTTTTACTAAAGTACTACAAATGTGTTTTCTCTGTATCAACCAACAGAAGCAACAATCTAACATAAAAATTATGTGTGTGGCAAAAACATTGCAGAAGGGAAATATAAAAGCCTGGCCACAAGATAATTAAAACTAGTTATTTTACTGTAGCCCCATGTATTGATTGTTCCATGATGCAGAACTAAAACAATGGGCTTCCTATCCACAGAACTGGTACCTTGTTGTGGCAAAAAAAAGTGTTTTTTTTTTCCTGCTCCTTAGATATTCATAAACTCTCTTGAACCCCTGACGACTCATTAAGCTCTGTATCCTGCTGACTGGTATTCCAGTTGTTTCCCACAAGTCACAAAATATGATTCAGTGATGTCCCTGTGATATTTATCTGAAAATCTACATATTGAACAACACTGAAATTATTATTATTTTCATCCCATGCAATGCAGTACATATTAACCAAAATATGAGAAAGTCTCATTAATGCATCAAAATTATGCTGAAATTGCTTTCAAAATTATTTTTCGATTGGCATTCCAACATGGCATGCTTCTATATGTTACTACTGAGAGCAATTAATCAAGTACGCAATTTTATCGTTCGACAGACAATGACTTTAAGGAGAACTTTGTGCTGCCACTATACGTATTCCAGGATGCCCGGTGCATCTGAGAGTCTCTTGTTTGAATGTATACTACCATCAGTTTTGCATGCGCAGAGTCTGCGGTTCACATTGACTGAGTGTGCAGTTCATGGTAGAGGCACAGCTTCAGCCCAAGAGCTCAGGAGAGGTTGCTACATATGTGTTGGGTTCAGCCCTACATTTGAGTGACCTTGCAACACTCCACACCCAAAGACCACACACTGCAGGGAGGTTTGTTTAAAAGGTGGGAGCCATGTTTATCATAGTTGAACATCCTGTTTTAAGAAATATTTGTTAGCTTACAATTTTTTTTTCCATTTTATTTTCCTTTCATGTTTTTCAGAAGAGTATTTCACCATATTACATATAGTGAATATTTCCCAGGCTATCGAATCAAATTTTTAAAATTGTGACATTCTTTACCATCCGACAAGCTCATTTGAGTTGTTTTCCTTTCACTTTTATAACTTAAGAAATCAACAGTTTCTAAACTTTATACTGCTAAACTTCCAAATGACATGTCTGTGATGAGTTGTAGCGATGAGATATTATTGCATAGTGAGATACTTTCATTAAATTACAAATTCACTTGCTTATCCATAAAATGTAGCTGACTTACAAGTTTGTCCTTGTTAGTTGATCCTTCTCATATTTCAGTTTGCTGAAACAATAAGTTGCATCAGTGTCTATAGAATGATTTTGATTGCTTCACATCCGTGTATTTTATGTTTGACTCATTACTAGAGCTGCAGTTTATGATGTGCCAGTTAGACTGGCCTAAGAACGTTCAGCAGAGTGCCCTGCATTACACGACTAATAATCACCTGGCCTTTCCCTAATGGAATCAGCAAAATCACATTATTACACTTTAACCAGGAGTGATCTAACGTAAAACAAAACGGAACTATGTATCTAACATCAAATTTGTTTTCTCGCTCACATTGTAATAATTCAACACTTACCCTGTATCTCCCATACTAATATACTGTGGAATTGAAAAACGAAATCACACAAATTCATGCAAACAAACATTTAACATATTCGCAGGCTTATGGGTAGATTTAGATTAAATCAAACAGTCTGTTTCCCACTTCCCCCTCCCCCGCCCAGTCCTGCAGTTACGACTTCAGCAGAGGAGGACACGAGAGCAGCTTGCAGACCAGGGCATCATGCCTCGTGAGTAATACATATAATATGATTTATACATATTCCATATTTTTGTTTACCCCCTCCTTTGGGCCAACAAGTGGTTTTTAAAGCAACTTAGATCTGAGTCATGTGTGCAGAGTGAACTCTGGGAGCTTTTCATACACGGAGAGGGATGACCAAGCTGCAGAAACATATGGCACTGTTTTTACAAGCTAATGAACATACTTGGAAACCAGAGGCTCATTTCTTTTGTTTCTTTTTAATCCAAGTCTGTTTAATGGTGGTTCAAAATCAGCATAGGCAATAATCTTGTCATATGCCACTGACAGCTAGCAGGCAACAGCAGGGCCAGAAGCTGACCTCGGTGGAATGCTCATGTGCTTGTCGGGCCTGCATTGTTCGGGCTTGCAGGCAGATACATTTACATGACTAGCACCTGTTTAAACCGCAACCGGCTCTGAGCAGCCCTCAGTCGTTGCCATAACAATGGATTTTGTTATCACACCCAACACTCACATTTTGAAATTTTGTCCTGTATTGTGTGATCACAGTAATTCCCATATAAGTAGAAAGGAAATGTAGCCTGTTTACTTGCTGAATCTCTTTCATTAATTGATGAAGGGTGGAAATAGGTGAAGATCAGGGAAAACATGTAGTTTTTTTTAAGAACGGTAAAGCAGTTGGCAAGCAAGAAAGTTTCCCAATGCTAAAAATCAGACCAGGAATTTATAAGACAACAGAATTCATATTCTTCAAAACGGAGTCTTGACTTACAAGAACAAGGGTTGGATACTTTTTATAAATTATTGAATACTGGTGCTTAAAAATGAATTCTCACATTAAAAATGGTTGATGGAATGTTGTCCTGATTTGCTAGCAAAAAGTAAGGGTTTAAAAGAATCACAGAGCAGTACTGTGAGTTACAAACAACATACTGTATTTACTTCATTTGATCAAGTCATTTGTAAAGACACTGCTGGGAAATAGATTATTCAATTAGTTTTAGCTTTTTGAAATGGTAGAAGTAGAACAGAGATAACTGGTTTACAAGTGTGTATGGAAAGGGAATTCCGATGCCAGTCCTATCAATTTCACAGAGTCAGCTGAAGATAAAAAGCCGCAGAGAATGCGATTGGCTAGACCATGGCCCTTTTAAAAGAAATTTGGATTGCCACTTTATCTCTTGATTGTAGGCAAGAGGTTGCAGAGGGAGATAGAACCTTTTTGAAGATTTTAGTGGGTGCTTTTTAACAGCTTTCTTACTTCTTTGAAATGCAGCTTTCACAGGATGTACTGTATTGTGTACCAAGTGATACAGTTGGCACATATAAGTTTTATTTGTGCATGAGAAGTAAGCCCTGAAGGAAATCATCATTTATATCGTGCTTCTGGAAATAAAAAAAATATTATTTTTTTTTCTTTTTAATCAGATGGTCATTAATCATGTTTCACAGACTCCTTTTTATGTGTCATATAATTCTTTCAAATTATTTTGTGTGCGTTATATTGCCATTGACTAAAACGTGGTTCTCGCAATACTGAAATATGAATATGCTTTATTCTTCGATAGAAGAATTTGGTTGCATTATAGTAATAATAACGATAATAATAATCTGCACATTTGGGGATAATCTTATACTTTGTGGTCATAAGTAGCTCTGCAGACTACTTGAAGGATTTTTATTATTGGAAGAGATTTTATGTTAATCTTTTATGGGCTTGATATTTCAATCTTTTTTGTCTATTTTGGAAGATGGTCAGTGTGTATAGTCTGTGTATACATTTCTGCCAGGAACATCTGGTGTTTATTAGGCTCTTTAACATGTAGTCAGGCCTCTCAGGGTTGTTTGGACTGTGGCCTGGGAGGAGTTGGAGGACGCACTGCTCGGCGTGCGTGTGGCTTGTTCCCTGGTCTCTCTGGGTCTATCGCAGTTGGGAGATCTCTCTCAATGGAAGAATATATCAATTCTCTAGGTCTGCAGTTCATTCTTTGCTGATTGTCTGTGTGGTCTGTCGTATAAAGAACAGTCTGTCAGTGAATGTCACTGAATGGTAATGTAAATCAACCCTTACTACTTCCCAGGGCCGTTTGTGTTCACTCGCAGAATCTCTCAAGTTTATCACTGCTTTCACTGTATATAAAAAGAGAAAGCATCGAGAGGTACTGTATTTACTGAGAATCTCCAAAAAATTAAGTTCCAACTGTTTAAGTTTCACTTTAATTTTTTTCTGCTATCAACTAACTTGGTAAGTAAACTTGTGATAATAAAACATTGCCTTGTTTATTAATGTCAGGTAAATATCGGTGATGCCGAAATAAAAAGTCAGTTTGACAGATTACTTCAGACATCCAGCCTATGGGCCCGCTTCCTCATGTCTCATTCCCTGCAAAGGCTGCAGGTCACTACAGAAGGCCTTATTTGCATTATCTTTCAAGCTCCCTATTGGAATGGCTGCCATGTGCTAAGCATTTCATGTGGCCCACTATATGTTTTATGTACGACTTTCTTCATGAATTACAGGTTCTATTCACATAATATTAAATGCATGGATGATATTTTGCTTTTGCATAAGTGGTTTTCCTGTATTCGTGTAGTCACAATCCATGTTGTTAAAGCCTTATTCATCTGTTTGCAATATTTGAAGCTCAGAGCACAATAATAGGAATCAGCATCTGTGATAAAAATTAAGTTGATTATTGACCTTATTTTAAACTGTACAATACAAACACATTAAGCAGACTTAAGTATCTTTTTTTGTAAGCTGTAGTTTTTAAAATACTCATGTTTAATTGTGTGCATATGTATAACCGGTTTTTCAGATGAAAATACAGTTTGTATCCTTACTTTACGAAATGCACTAATGAGTTAAGTTCGTTACTGACAGACTGTTTTAAACATGGGTATATGTTTCATCCAGTAATACATTTTTTCAGTAATACCAAGATTGCAAAGCTTAAGCAACAGATTAAATATGGAAATGAATGTTATGTATTCTGAAATGAATGTTATGTATTCTGATGTCAGGTAGTGCCAGTGTATATTTTTGCAGAGTTAATTAGCTAAACTTTTTCTTAAAGATCTCAGTGTACCTTGTAATCAGATTTCATTGTTTATTTTACAGCACTGAGGAGTCCAGCTGCTCTCCAGGAACAGAGAAGAAGTATTGAACGGTCCAAGGTAACAGAAACGAACGCCGTAAATTCAATATAAATCAACAGAAATGTGCTTTTCAACCCTGAGAAATCTTTGGGGAAGATATGATAAAACAGAAGTGCTGTATTAAATGCTATCCTTCAGATTCGGTCCTTATTGACAACAGTAAGGTAAGACCATAGCTTAGCCAGAATTCCCCTATCCTAATAACCCTTTATTTAATTTCTTTAATCAAGTATCTTTTGTTACCATGAATGTAGCTTTCTGCTATAAATTGTTCATATTTCAGGTTTTGCCTCCTGAGAAATTAATCTGTGCTGCCAGTTACATCTGACCTTCTGGAAAAGTTTAAAATTCAGCAGTACATTTATCACTATATTTGTATGCTGATCATCACAAATACTCCACAAATACTCTACTTCTTTGACAAGAACCAACAATGGAAGAAAATGGCAGAAAATGCATTTTACAGTCCCATTTGGGGATGCTTTAAGGGAAGATTTCTCATTGAATGGATGTAATACATATGATACTGAGGTAATCCCATAGACACAAGACGAGAATGGAGATATGTAACCTTGTATACATAGAATTAGGGATAAACAGAAGCTCATTAAAATACTTGGTGAAAGAGACAGAGAAACTGGCAGATGTTCAGCCCTCCTTGAACATTATGTATCTTAAACATCTTCATCCATCCCAGGTGTACATTCCTGCAAACAAGTTCTTTTAAAGTTCCATTCATTTATATATCTGCGGTTAGCTGCTTTTCTGAAAGGAGATGCATCAAATACCTTCAGCATGTAATCAAAGCTGTTACCAATTTATTATTTATATTCTCTTATTGTATTCTGTGATAAAAGAATAACATCATTTTTTTTAATGGTGTGCATTTGTATGTTAAAACAAAAGTACATAGATGACTGAAATGGATACTGTCATGTTTTGCAGACTGGGGATTTCTTAAGGCATAAAATTAGAGGTAGACAAGAGAAGTCCGATTTGCTCAACATGCATATTTTACGAGGTAAGAACACATTTTCTGTTGTTGTTTCTGTAATTTTCTTATAACAAGTTATATGGTGCTTGGATGTCCAGTTGATGAAGTTACACTCTAATCAAAATAATTACTTTGATTATTCAATAATACAAACAGACCATTTACACACCACAGCTCCACATTTAACACAGGAATTTCATTATCATTACTGATTATTATGGAATTCTGAGGTCTTCTACAAATCCTAAAGGACCCATAAAAAATCTGTGAGTGTATAATAAAGTATAATAAATATATATAGAGTACGATAAAACGAATTGATGAGTGTTATTTCTTCTGACCTGGATAATACAATAAGATATTTTCTGAAGAACAATCAGATATTGTGGAATTTCCAATGGTTATTTTAAAATATATCTAAATAGTATAATAGTATAGATCTGGCCTACAGGAGAAGCCAAACATAAAAATGGAAGCTGCCTGCAGAAAATGGCGCTAAGACAGATAGTAAGACGTGACGTATCGTTGTTTAGAGTGGGTATGATAGAGCGCAAATGAGTCGCAGCTTATTATCTCTATGCCAACAAAGACACATTTCAGGAAGCATTACGCAAACCATTTACTTACTATATCACTTCATTCATGCATCCTATATGTGCTTCTGACAGGCACTATTGCAGTGGATTAATGGTGCTTATCATTATGTTTACTGTACAGACTCAGCCACCGAGGGCTCCGTACAAGCGACTCAGATGAAACTAAAGCGAGCCAGGCTTGCCGACGATCTTAATCAGAAAATCGCTCTAAGACCCGGCCCTTTGGAGCTGGTAGAAAAGAATATCATTCCTGTTGATTCAGCTATCAAAGAAGCTGCAATGAAAGGTATCTAAAAAAAATAGAGAGAATGTTTTAACTCCAAATTATATTGCAGTAGATAGGGTACTATCTCCCTGTCTGTAATTTTTTTTTCTTCAGCACCTGGTTTATTACATGACTTGCACACTCCCACTAAAATTCAACACATGGCTTGAAAATCTGTATTGTTCACATGCAAACATCTGTTTCAACTCCAACATTCCCTTCAAGACAGCTGGCTAATGGCAGTGAAGCTTTGTCATTTCGTCATTAGAGTCCATCTAGGCTGAAACTGTGTTGCAATTTACCTCTACAATGTCTGCATCCTTTGTTTTATTGCTGGCCAATTAAGCTTGGAATGATAGATTATAAAGCTTTCACAATATTCATTTATTGTTTGAAAAAGCTAGATCAAAAGCCTGTTATTCTGTGATCAAAAATCTTATCATTCTTATTTATCATCCAAATATCCATAGTATTCCAGATAGTACAGGTCACAGTACAGAGGTAAACCTATGATGGGATGCCAGTCCACTGCAGAGCATGTAACTATGGACAAATTTTAGACACTACACCTGTATGTTTTTTGACTGAGGAAACCAGAGGACCTGGAGAAAAATATACATGTCACAGGAAACACATGCAAGGTCCATGCATAGAGCATAGTTGGGATTCAAACCCCATCCCATAGACATAGAACAGAGATGGGATTTGAACCCCTACACACACACACACACACACACACACACACACACACACACACACACACACACACACACACACACACACACA
>JABFEA020000098.1:18360363-18379089 GCA_019775915.2 Cyphomyrus plagiostoma | reverse complement strand
ACACACACACACACACACACACACACACACACACACACACACACACACACACACACACACACAGACAGACAGACAGACAGAGAGACACAGACCGAGAGAAAGAGAGACAGAGAGACAATGTAGTGTATGTGGGTTAGGGTTCAAATCCCACATACATGTACATAGCAGCATGAGTCAAAGACATTTTAATGCAGCTGCTTCAAATGCGTATCACGTCTTGGTACTTGCTGCAGATTCCTCAGTCAATTCCTTACTTGAGTTTATACTTTATTATTTTATATTATAATATTAAATTTTGCCTTCATTATTATGATTGTCATTAAATGGTTACACACACATATATAGAAACAAAAAAGGAAACATAGGTAGGAAGTGTAACTGTAGCTGATGCCTTTTGTACGACTTCCCCAAATACAGAGAAAGCCTCCGGGTTGCACTATATACCTTTGTCATTTATTGCAACCTGCTCTGTTAAATTGTTTTTCTCACAAACAGCTGACCTGTGCTGCTGCACTTAGATCATTCTCTGATTTTTGTTTAAACCCCATGCAAATACTTAATGTTTACTACTGTAGTTGCTGAAATCTGAAAAAAGGGGGAAAAAAAACATGACGTAAGCCTGATTTGGTATGGTGACCTGCATTAGTTTACACGATCTTTGTTTAAAAGCATGTTTTACTTAGATAAACATCAGCTGTATTTAGATCAGCCCTCTTCTCCAGATCAATTGAGTGTTTCTGTCTTTTCTGTGTGTGTTTTGACTGAATGAGATTTATGCCTTTCCACTAAACCACCTACAAAGGTGTCTCAGAGAACAACCCATGTGCAGCTGCTGGTTTTTTAGTCAGACTAATGAGGCACCCTACCTGTATTAATTTAGTGTGAGAAATTTAATGTGAGCTGCAATGCAGAGCATTGCTTTAGCATTTTGTTCTGTTGGTACAGGCGCCGCAGGGAACAGTTTTCCAAATGACCTATGGTGACAAACACCAAGACGGCTTTTAGTCAGGTGCCTTCAAGGCCGTAATGTAGCCTGAGTCCAAAATCAACAGGTGGAGGAAATAACAGCCGTGTTGGGTGCATGCTCTGGACAGCATTCACCAGGGCTGCAAAGGACTGCGGCTCTCATGATTAGAACCAGGGTTTGCACATGCCAGGTCACTTGCCCAGATATAAAACCAATCTCTCCGCCCACTGTCCCAAAAGTAACCCTAAAGCTGACTTGTGTGTGTATATCACTGCCTATCAGTGTTCAGCTTATCAGAGTGTGCTCTCTACTGAAGTGTTCATGTCAGTTACCTTCTGATGCATCCCAGCACTTCCAGGCCAAGTGTTTGTACTTAGTGTCAGTAACAAACAATTTGTTACTTTATGTTAAAAATATACGTATAATATGGTTGAAGGTCACATGGCTGTAGTAGCTATATCTCGGTATTTGGTATCTTACAACAGGTGGTCTACGTTAAAAAGAGAAGTGCCTGTTTAACTCTAAATACTGGACTGTATGTCATATACCATGTTCTGGATTTGGTTTCTTTCTCATGAACATGCTCATGGTTGACTCATTGCAATCGTGCATTTGGTCTTCCTCTGCAGTGAACCATGGGAAGTTCATCAAAGAAGAGGATTCGTACGCATTTGAAGAGGACAGCAGCAGTGACAGTCTCTCCCCCGAACAACCTCACAGCAACGAGTCTCAGGGCTCAGTGTGCTCCTCATCAGAAACCAAGAGCAGTGACTCCTCTTCTCCAGTCCTCGCCGGCACCCGACAGGTGAGGCAGAACAAAAGAAACCACACCAAAAATCGATTTCGCATGAAGGAAGTGTGCAGTTATGGAGCTGACTTGAATAAACTGTACCATTTCAACTCTAGAATTATAAGTGTGTATTCTGATTCAGCTGGTTCTGTGCAAAATACATTTGGTTCCTTTGACTTTCATTAGACATCCTCCCATTGGATTATTATTATAAGATGCCATGAAGTCAACTCAACGCCACCTTATTGTTGGCATCTCTCTTCTGTCTGGGTCTTCTTGCTTCCTAATGGCCCCATAGTATTAGACGAATGCCTAATGCTATAATTAATGTATTTTAATAAAAATATAAATTAACAACACACACACACACACACACACACACACACACATAACAACTGCTTAATTGTGCAAGTAGAATAAAAGTTTTGTTCAGCAGCTATTTCTTGTACAGTTTCTGCTGGGTTTTAGCCTAATTATAAGGAAAATGGCTGTTAAAAAAACAGCATCTCAGCTAAAAAATATATTACTGGTTACACATATAACCGTGCTTAAATGAAGATTCATATTGCTGATAGACAGCTTTCACTATGATGCATAGCGTTTATTTTCTAAAGTGGGTTCAAAGCTTTTTTTAATCTATGTCACTTTATTACCAAGTGCATTAGTGACTGACTACATGATCACTTGCTAGCTGAACATTATGACTAGACATTGGTCTACTCTTGTGCTATCATATTTTACTGTGTACATCCTAGTAATTAAACCTCTTGTTCATATAATAGTTTGAGGCTTGACAAGGACAATATTACCTAGAGGTGTTGGGGTACCATGCTGGGTAGATGCCTTGGGTTTAAATGCATTTTGGAATAATGACACATGAAATCCATCCATCTGGCCATGAGTCTTCCAGCTTCTTGTCCTGTACAGGGGCTACAGGGCCTACAGCCTGTGTCAGGCAGAGGGCCACACAACTGGACACCTAAAATGAGGTCATAAAATCTGAAATTTGAATGATTTATCATATATCATTTAATAAGAACCTCTCACGGAAATTTGAAAATTAATGAAGATTATCAACTTAGCCTAAGGCTTATCTGTTGTTTAGCAGTAATTTAGTCTCACTTTATAGTACATTTCTATTAACGGTATTTCAAACAGCCCTATTATTTTTTTCATATAAATAGTTTAATTCTTGTTTTAATCAGTAGTAGTTTAATAACAAAGAAACAAATATTCCAGAATTATGCTTGACAACCGTTTTTACCTTTACATTTGTTTATGTCAAGTAGCACATTAGTAACTACCACATCAATTATGTGGTTCAATAACCATTTTAATGTTTAAAAAAATATACTTCAGATTATTAGTCAGATAAATTGACCATGGAATAGTTAATCAACCATTATTGCTATTGAAATAGCATGAAGAAATGCGGTACCATAATCCTTATGGTCTTGTAAAGAGGGCAGTGGCAGGGCGGAGCAAGGTCCTGTTTTAAATTGACCATTAGCTCAGACGTGACAGATCCTTGGCTCACGGTGAATCTTGCATACCAGCATCTTTGTTACAGAGTGTTCTTGGTATGGGGGCTCTTTGATTTTCCACCAGGGCTCTGAGCATTCCAAAGCATTGTCTGTGCAGTGAGTGCTATGGTTATTATTGGCTTCACGTGCAGGGATGGAGCTGGAGTGAGGAAGTGAGTACACGTGTCTCCTGTATCGGCTCTCAGTGGCAACTGGGAAATTTCACTGTGAACACTCAGTGTTCACAGTAAAGGCTGAAATACTGCTTTTTGAGTCTTTCATTTCCTTTCACATCTGGTCTCAATTAAAACAACCAAGTCAAATTTCTGTCAGAGGTCTTTATCAACCGCTTTGATGTTTGTGTCCAGTTGAAGAATTCTACCTACTTCTACGTATACTTGTTTTTCATGTGTCCTGGAGTAGAAATAAATATCTCGGCATCACCCAGCAATAACATTAATAATAATGTTAATTTGTAAAAAAAGTGTTATTTTGCTTTTGTATTTTCTTCAGGGACCGCAAAACCTTAACCGCAATGGTTCCCCTACTAGTCATGTAAGCCAAGAGGAAAGTCTGTCTATGATGAATAATAGTCAGCTCACCCAACCAATAGCTGTTCCAGCAATTGTCAAGGTGAGTGATATTAGTACTGTGTTGGAGAAAATTACTGTAATTGATAAATGATTTCAAGGCAATAAAAAAAAAAAAAACACACAAATGATATTTTTTGCGGTTTCAGTCGAAAACATCTGACAAGAACCGGCACAAAAAGCCAAAAGACACCAAGCCCAAGGTGAAGAAGCTGAAGTACCACCAGTACATTCCACCAGACCAGAAAGCGGAGAAGTCCCCTCCCCCGATGGATTCGGCTTACGCCCGGCTGCTGCAGCAGCAGCAGCTCTTCCTGCAGTTGCAGATCCTCAGCCAGCAGAAGCACCAGCAGCATTCCCAGCAGCGCCGGCAGAACTTCAGCTTTCAGCCTCTCCACTCGTCACCGAAGTGAGTCACAGAGAAGAGCGTCAGCGATTCAGAATGACCATATGCAAAGCAGAGCACTTTATAACTGGCCATAAAGGTCACACTGGATGCCCTAAATCCACAGGGCCAGCACAGTGTGGTGTTGATCAATAGCAATAACACAACTAAGTAAAACTAGGTTTTTTAAGTAAACCTCCAAGTGAATAGCACACAGACTACATATGACTTTTCATCAAAAAACACTGACATTATTTATCTTATGTTCTTGAGGTAATAAACCAAAAAAGTAACTGTATGACACACCGGTTAGCCTTCACATAAACATAAACATTACCTTCCAAAATCCTGAAATAATTTGTTTATCAAGTAAATAGTTGTTTGGCATCTATTAAAGGTTTACTGTTTACTGGAACAAAAATTATTGTTGAATTATGATTAATGAGGCACAATTCTGGTAATAAAATCATTGTATTAATTCATTCTTTTCTAAATGGGATAAAAGCCTTTTGATTGAATTGTATGCCCAAGGACAGTGTCTTAGTTTATAGCAACTTTAATTTTTAACATTAGTCAATATGCTAACATTTAAGTTCTTGGAACCATTTCTTTTTTACGGAGCCCTTAAAGGGACAAAGGAGGAGAAAAAAAACGGCAGAAGAAAAATATAACTCAAAACCTTTGCATTATAACCCAAAACGTTTGCGACATAAGGCAAAACTGTTATGATTTTGAACTGGAAATATGAGTAATCAGTCAGTGTAAAGAACATAATTCATAGGAAAACATTGAGCGTTTCTTTGAATTTTACTTTGATCTTGGTCTACAATATATATGGACATTCAGTTTGTTCTCGGATCTAGGCATGATGTTCACATAAGTCTGAGGCAGATTAAGAGGATTTTATATGAAAGGGGATTATTCCAACTACTCAGACTTGGGTGATGCAATTAACTTTATTTGTGAGCAGCTTTTGCACTCTGGGCAGCTTCATGGTTATCGATTTATGTATACAAAATGCAGAATAAATGAACTTCATGTGAGAAAAGACGATATGCGTTTGATTTATATTAATTTATTATAAACATGAAACAACAACAAAAAAACGAACAATTCTTTAGGCTAAAATCAACCTCAACAGATTAGTATTAATTAGCAATGTTACTGAAACTTTACCAAGGCTTGCTTTACAAATTACTAATTATGAATTAAACAATCAAATCTTACCACACTGAACTCTAAAGTTTTTTTAACTATTAAATTAGATTAATAAGCGAAGCGGGGATCAACATGCGCATCATGCAAACAGCGGCTTTGGAAGTTGCACTTGAATGACCAAAAGTACGCTAGTCACCTGATTTTATTGTTGCATTACCACAGTAAAGTTTTGGGTTGTATCGCAAAAGTTTGGATTTTCTTTCTCCTGCCATTTGTCCCCTTAGGGGCTCCGTAAGTTTAATGCTATATACTAAGTGTGATGTATCGTTGCATCGTAACTGGAAGAAAAAATATGTTTCCACAAATATTGTACAAAAATAAATTCCAATACTAAACAACAATAATATTTCTATTAAACAGTAGCGCAAATGGCTTTGATGAATGAAATGACATACTCGTCTATTATATAAATATAATAATATATAAAAATGTTATGACATATCAGAAAACCTTGAAAGGGGCTGACAGGCCCCACACTCCACTGTTAATGATAAGCAGTAAACTTGTACATTCTATCCTTTCTGTAAAGCATTATGGGTTTTTGTTTTTGTTCCAGACAATCTAATGAACAGCTTCCAAGAAATTCAAACGTTTCTACAAGCACCATGACAAGTACTGCTTCTCCTGTGAAAACCACGTATTCTGCACAGACAAATGTTTCTGCAATAAAACCTGGACCTTTACCCTCAAACCTGGATGACTTAAAAGTATGCAGTATCTACTAATACCTGGAGTTTGAACATCAGTTCTTGTGTCATTCTTGATTGTCAAGAGTAGTATGCCTGGTACTGTTTATATCCACTTTAGGTGCCAGTGCAATTAATTTTTTCTTAACATACAATGCATTGAATGCATCCAAACAGGTCATACAAAGATAATCACTCTCTATTGCTACATACTGCTGCTTGCTTCACAATAGAAGTTGAAGGGCCCATAAAAAGTTGGAAGTGCCATTAAATGTTACTTTCATGACAAAACTTTTCAGTGTGTCAATGTGTCAAACCAAAAAGTTGAAGTTATACCTGGAAAACTGGTATATGTGGCTAATGAAATATATATGTGGCAATATGAAAACACGTTTACAATAACTGAGTCCTGCCCTGTGCTGTCTTTGACAGGTGCCTGAGCTGAGGCAGCAGCTGAGGATACGTGGCCTCCCAGTGTCTGGCACAAAAACAGCTCTAATAGAAAGGCTAAGGCCCTTTAAGGACCCCAGTTCCAGCTCACCGTCCAGCTCCAGTGACATCACCACCGTCACTTTTCCAGTAACACCCACTGGCTCACTGTCGTCTTACCATTCGCCGAGTTCTTGTAGTGCCCTGTCCAATGGGGGTTTCTATCAGCTGTGCAGCAACAGCACAACCCCTCCCATCTCACCAGCCTCCTCCGACCTCTCCGTTAGCGGATCGCTTCCAGACAGCTTCAGCGATGTCACCATGTCCTCCCCGCAGTTGAGTTTACACGCCTCCCCCAGGGCTGAGGAGGGCCTGGCAGCGACTCTGAGCGGAGGCCGCCTGCAGCCAGAGCCCGAGGGTCTTGACGCGGAGAAGGACAAAATGCTGGTGGAGAAGCAGAAGGTGATCGAGGAGCTGACCTGGAAGCTGCACCAGGAGCAGCGGCAAGTGGAGGAACTGAAGATGCAGCTGCGGAAGCGCAGCCACTGCCAGCAGGCACTGCCGCAGGCCCACCTTCACCCTCTGCCCCCGCAGCCACAGGCCCACCTTCACCCTCTGCCCCCGCAGCCGCAGACCATCTTCGGCGTGCCAATCAAACAGGAACACATGGCCTCCAGTTGCCCACTGTCCTCGAAGCAACTCAAAGGCCCTCCGGGGAGCTGCATGGAGAGCCTGCCTCCTTGTGCTTCAACGGTCCTCTCAAACTTGGGTGGCCCCCGCTGTTTGGATGCCACGGCGGCAGGGAGTCCTGCAGGCCTGTCTGCTTTCCTGAGCCCCCAGTGCTCGCCTCAGCACTCCCCCATAGCAAAAACAGCCAGCAGTCCTCAACACAGCAGCCTGTCCTCTTCCCCGAACAGCCCCTACTTGCTGTCTGTGTCCTCTACCAGAGGGGCAGGAGATGGTCAAAGTCATTCTCCACAGCAGAGTGGTAACAGGCCTCGAACCATTCAGGTACGGCAAAGCAGAACGGAACACAAAAGGAAAAGATCCAGATCCTTCACAAATTAATGAAGCAACCTGAACTTACATATAAGAAAAGACTCAGCATTTCAGTATAGAGCCAATAATACATATATAATATGAATTTGCCTGATCACAGTGTAATAATGAGCAATGTAATGACTGTCTCTAATTTTATTTATCCAGTGAATCATTTGCTGTTAACTTTCTTCGTTCAAACTGACATCCACATTGGGAGGTTCAATACTATAAAGCAGAACCTGAGTATTTGTTCACACGTATCTTTTTAGATCCCCCAGAAGAATTCTGGCCCAACCCTGAGCTGCTCCTTTGCTCCAGACCAAAGGAGCTTAACGCCGGCGTTTTCTAACTCGGCCAACAGCGGCTTTAACGGGGATCAACACAAGCCAAAGGGTGCAAGTATACAGCACAAGGTATGGGTGACAGCCATCGGAAGGATTAAACAAGGGCATTAATTTAACACTATGACTTCTCATGTTTATTTATGCTGAAGAATATGGTGAGACAAGGCTAGGTAACTGGCACCGTGTCACTTCACTGTTTTCCGCTCCCCTCTGAGTTGTTCACCTCCTCTCTCAGCCTGGCTGTTATGGGGCACAAAGTTAAAAATAAAGCTGACCCCTGTTGCTCTTGAAACTACTTCACCTCTGTAGCCTCACACCTAAAAAAAAAAAAAAAAAAAAGCCTAAATCCAGATCCACACTAATGAGCTACTCATGTCCTCTCTATTTTGTCATGCGGCTGTTTCCTGTATCAGGGAACCCCTGAAGGCAGATATATCAAACGCCTCGGAAAACCTCTGGAAGAACAGCCTCTGTCAACATCTGAAAGCGAAAAATGTTACGGCTGTGATAAGAAACATGAGCAGAAGAAGCTTGATCAGATCATTTATAGCATAAAATCCGTTTTGGTCGCATTTTAACGACAAATTTAACTTATCTTTTCATGTAGATGGCAATATTACACCCCAGGCACGTGGGTCAAAAGTGTCCCATCTCCTCTGCTGCCTTCTGCAGCTCAGATTCTGCTGCATCAGAGATTAAACAGCCCCCCTGCTATGAAGATGCAGTAAAGCAGGTAAACTAAATTCAAGAAAAACTAGAACAACATCATTTTTTCTTCCGCTATATCCAGTGGCTATCTGGTAATCTGGCTATTTATAAAATATTAATAATAAAAAAAACCAGACAAACAAAAACAGAACCTTTAACTCTTTTTTGCCTTTCTTAGCATTGCTGCCTTTTTGACCCGCACTTCATTATGCTACTTTTCCCCTCATCCATGTATGCTGTCCACTCAGCAGAGCTTCTGTGTTTTTCTTAAATAAGAGCCCCAATTATGCCAAAGACTGCAACTGAAAGAACACGACTATTCTATTAAGAACATATATTACCTTCTACTTTACTTTGTGACAAGGTGTAATTTTGGTTACATTTTCTTTAAATTTAGAAATAATATGTTCTAAATTTAAAACAAAATAAATATCTTGTTGGTCAGTATTGCACAGAGACTAAAATCTTAAACGGGCTAATTTAATAATAACAGCAGCCACATGAACAACAACAGTAATAATGAAGTTTGTATGATTCTTGTATGCATTTTAACTTTGAGATGTGAAAACAGTTTAATGTATTATACATATTGTAAGTTGTATATATAATTGTGTATATATGTATACATATATTAATTCATATGTACGTATGTATTCATATATGTTTATATAGTGGTTGGTGCCAATGGAGAAATTTTGCTGATAGGTTGTTACAATTTCAGCAGCTGACCAGAAGCCAGCAAATGGATGAACTTCTCGATGTTCTTATTGAAAGTGGAGGTGAGCATTATTTCTACTGAGATACAGCATTGAAGTGCGAAATGCTTCTGAGAAAGATGAATTCCAAATGTTGCACACACAAGATATTACTTTGTTACCACATCTGTATGAAGAAAAATCCCACAGTAGGTCTGCAATTACATACATTGTAAATGAACAACAGTTGCACTTCCTGAAAAAATAATGCACAGATGTAGCTGGCTGACACTGCAGTGGTTTCCCATGATATAATGTAATCTTTTTACCACATTTGTATCCTATGGCCTATAAAAGATCTTGAGCATTTGCCTGAAACTCTTTGATGCTGTAAATTTTTAATGAGCTTAGATTTTTCTCCATTATGGATGTTAAATCAAAATTTGTGGTGTGACACCCTCCCTCATTTTTTTCCAAGAAATGCCAGCTAACGCCAAAGAAGAGAGGCCCTGTGTAACAAAAGTTGTGCCTCACATTACAGTTTCAGGAGGCTCCGGCATTTCCGTCCCAAAATTCCCCAGGCACTATGAACACCTTCCCCCTGGCCAGGTCCCTTTTGAACACGCTGCCAGCAATGGGGACAGTCACCTGGAGGCTTTGTTGAACAGTCCCATGGGAAGAGCGAGTGAAGCAGCACTTCTTAAGATGAGCACAGGAGAAGGGCAGCTGGAGGATGGAGGAGAGAACTTCACAGGTACCCATCCGGAGAAGATGCTTGGTAACCGGGACATGATGGAGATGCCACTGTCCCCAATGGATGCCAGGATCTCACCTGCAGCAGAGGCCCAGGGCCTTAGCATGCCCTTCACAGAGTCCCCGTGGGAAACTATGGAGTGGCTAGATCTCACTCCGCCAAGCTCGGCGACTGGCTTCAGCACCATCCCCCAAGCTGCTCCCAATATTTTCAACGCAGAATTCCTAGACGTCACAGACATCCACTTGAATTCCACCATGGACCTTCACTTAGAGCAATGGTGAACAGGAAAGAACCTTAGATTTAAAGTAGCCTCACACCAAGCAATAGCCTAAAATTGAATTGGGAAATCGCCTTAATTGTTGATGCTGTATATAATGAAGTAGGTTCCTTCTGGACATGATGCGCACAATACCAGAAGTAGTCTGTATGTACATTTATTTTCAAACCATTTCAGCAGAAGTAATGTCATAAAAAGAAATAGCAAGGTCACCAACACAAACTTAGGTTAAGTTAGGTTAGGTTAGAGAAAGGCATGAATCAGAATTACACCAATCAACAATGAGAAAAAAACTAAATCTGTGTTATATTACTGGAACAAAATTAAAAAAACTGATTTGAAGATTCTATTGGGGTTTACATATTGGCAAAAAGATCAAAGTTTAAAAAAATCTAAAACTATGTATTAGACATAAATCACATGTAAATAGCATATTACTGTTGTTTTAAAGTATGGAAATCAATAACATAAATGTGATTAGCTGAGGTATGTATTTCAGCTGGAGGTGTGGGAGGAACTGCAGTCCCACAGTGTATTAAAAAGTAACATATTTTATATTGTACATAGATGAATGCCCACATTGCACATTGGATTAGAATAGTACAAGATGACACACTTTGCTTATTTGTAGTAATAATGAGCTGGGAAAGAATTTGAATTTCCATTCCATGCTAGTATTTTAGTAGCTTAATTTGCTTTGTTTTATTTATTCATTGCACTGCAGTTATGTCGACTAAAGTGTATAGACAACACTTTTTTTAATGCACAGAGCTTTTTGTAATCACTGTTCCAAAAATGTCAGTACTTTAACAAGCTTAAACATTTAGGGATGGGAAATGAACTGAGGAAAATCTTTTCACCATTTAATTTTTTAACACCCTTACATATTTCATGTGAAAAAAATGTCATAATGTCAACATGCAACGGATAGTAGCAACTAATGTATAGGGAAGCCTTTTCACTATATTCATATAACTCATACTGGTGAAAGTATTTGTGTAAACTATCCCAACGTTTTTTACTGACTGTATTATTCATGCTTCTTTACCAGCAAAAAATTTTACATTTTCATATAATGCACCTAATGTTTTCAAGCAACTAATTTACAATTATAATTGTCATGAACTTGTCAGTCATTTTTCCATATAAATAATTGTCCACTTTTACCATAGATTCTCAGACATAGATTTTGACTCAGACATATTTATTACTTTGTAAGGTTTTATTTTGATATTTATATGTGACATTCCAAACATATACAATGGACATCAGGTAATTTAAAACCTAAAAAGCTTAATTTAATCATAACTTGTTTATTTAAATGGTTCACTTGACAAACACTGTTTAGATGGACTTGCAAAATGAAATATATTTATTGATTGTAATTTTATGAGGCTAATGTTTCAAATGTTTTAAAAGTATTCCCATAGATGCATGCAGTTGACTGGAAATTTAAATATGACCAATGATAGATTCCCTCTAACAAAAGTTTTATTTCAAAATGAATTGACATCAGCTAGTACCATTATAGAAAACATGCAAGACCTAAATAAGTAGCATTTGTATCCATAGCCTGTCTAAACAAACAAACCAACAAACAAATAAATAAATCAGCTTGACTCTACTCAGAAATTGTAGCTGTAACAAAACAGTATCAGATCCAAGTGCAGACTTAGCAGATTTAATGAATTATCAGGCCTAACAGGCACAAACCAAAACTAATAAAATCATAGGTAAAAACATAGGTCAGAAAAAACCTGGAACAAGACATCTAGATCCTAATGCAGGTTCAAAAACTGGCACAGCCACATAGAAGAGCAAAGAGCAAGCTTAGTCCCTCTCAACGGCTTTAATTTGGAGAGGCCATTATATTACATCTAGCCTAATGTGTTTGGAATTCAGATGTGATGGGGTATGGCCTAACTGGGCATGGCTGCAGAGACGTGGCACAATAGTTGGTTAATAATTAGGACAACAATGCTACTTAAATACATTTGAAATATATATGACGTCTAATATCTGGTGTCAAATCTGTAAAAATTGAATATGTGAGAAGTTATGATAATATTGTGCTATTAAGGGCACTCATCATCAGAACCCTCTTCTTGTTAGAGTTCAAGCAAATACAAGTGATTAGTCTTGGTGTTGCAATAAATCTTTCTTTACTGATTTATAAACTTCAGTCTCTATGTTACCCCTTATAGCAGAAGAGGTATATATACCTCTTTGTAAACTGTTTTTCACAAAGTGTTTCATAAGAACTTCTACTTATAAACAATACATTAAGCTGCAATACTCTTTGAGTAAGTTTGTGTTTTGGGGGAAAATGTGAAGCTGTCTTTTATATAAATATGAAATGCTGTGAACATATTTTTATAAAAGAATTGGGAAATTGCCGTTATGCAAACTTTAATTATGCTGGGGTTTTTTTTCCAGAATGTAAACAAGGAACTGTTTTATACAATGTGTTGACACCACTTAACAAAATGTATTGAATTTGTGGGGAAAACACTTTTCATCAATAGTGAACTGCGTTATTAATTTAAAATGTAAGTAACAGTATATGACACACTTTCCAGCTCTCCTCCAAAAACTCCCCAGAGCACAAAAAATATGAAGTCATGACCTTAATGACATCATCACCTTAATGAGTTCCTGGATAAGCTTCTGTGAGACCAAGCAGTTTCATGGACCTGATCATAGTTGATTGACAGGTGACCAAACCAACATTTTTGAAACTAAAAAGAATGTCTGAATCCACATAAGCTATACTCAATCGTTTATTATTGAATTTAAATTGATTTTTTTTTTTTTTGCTAAATCATGATCTTTCCCAAATATTCACATGGATGCTTCCCCTAGCTGGTATTTTAATGACTAAAGGCTTTAAAAAATATTTTGACTACTTATGTTGTGTTGGGTGAACGAGTATGAAATAAAATGTCTTATGAAAACAGAAATTCAACTTGCTACACAGGAGTTTTCTATAAATCCAGTATCACAAGAACTTATTTTGGACTTTGTGTAGACATAAGTGTCCATTTTGGTAAAACAACTTGCAAAACGGGAAGCGGGAAAAAGGACAGAAATCGGATTAGATATGGGCCTGCTGAATGTGCCTTAGTGTATATTGATGTGAAGAGGATGAAATGATTTGAATGATGACCACAGACAATCACCATGGAGACCATCTGACAAAAAGCTTGTTGTGATGCTTGGCCACTGAACTGCTTTAAATGTCAATATATTGTCTACATCACTGTATTACTGTACAAAACAAAAGCAATAAATGTAAATGCAGCCAATATTCTTCTATGACCAATCTGTTTCTGCTTTCATTCCATTTCAGTAATGCATGTTAGATAACACAATATGGCCTCTTAATCATAAACAGATATCTTGTTTAGACCCTATCGAAACAATTGAATATATTGGTTGTGTATTAATGTTCACAACCCAGAACAGGGCAACCATCTACACACCAGCATTGTAATAATAATTCATCATAATCTAGGTAGAAGCTGTTGGTAGAGTGCAAACTTATTTTAAGTCTGTGGGCTGTATTATTAATACAAAGGTAGCTCCTCACTCATGTCTCACTCATGGCTTTCTATGCTAGGTGTATCACCATGTTCTTGACTTTCTTGACCAAATCCTTGGTTTTGGTTTGAGCCAAAAACCTGCTCTAAGCAAAGTCAGGGTGGGACAGCATATTCTGAACCCCTTGATGACTCTTCTTGACTGTATTCCAAAAGGATATTCGCTGCCTTTGAAATCTTTTACACCCCTCCCTTGGATCATATCTCTCTGCAACTTTTGCCCAGTTATACGCTTCAAAGTTTTTGATCTTCATGGTGTCTTTGCCGTCAGTGCTTGGAGACATTCCAAAGACAAGAGCATTTAGTCTGTAATATTGTGAACCTCTTCTATAAAAATGGATGTACTCAGAGCATTGGGTGACTTCCAAAGGCAGTTTGCTGCAACGGATTATTTTAATGAAGAATTTTTCAGGTTTTTACGTTATTTGTGTTGTCCTGATGCCCAGCTGTCTTGGACCACTATATAAATGCTTGAAAATTTCAGGTTGATAAAAGCAGAATACTTCTTATAACTACTGCAAATTGGCTATTTTTTGCTCAATCCATTTATTCTCAGTCTGAACACTGCTGAAAATCACTGATCAAAGTTATGTTGCTTTTACTCTACACTACAGATGGTGTTTAACTGGGTTGGGTGACTAGCATTTGCGAGGAATTTAAACTTATACTCAATCTGTGATTCAGTAGTATAAAAACTCTGCAAAAATGAGAACACTATGGTATATACAACTGTACATTATTTGTATCCAAAGACTTCCATTGTGTTTAGTCTTCTTAACATTATCCCATTCAGATATAATACATTTTTCTTACCATAATTATGAGCACCATATATTTAATTTGAAGTTACTTTGTTGTTAATATCTGCTTACATTTCAGAATCTCTCATTTTCATTTGCAGATGTTTTAGCCCAGGTAAGGAAAAACGAATGATAATTTCAAGCAAATTATAAAATCTAAAAAGTATGTTTATTCCCAGACTAAGAGATACAGCCAGGGGTGTAAAAATTGCAAGACTTTTATACTATATACCCTGCTTCCATTTCATTTAGTGTTTTATATAATTTGAACAAGGGATAATTAGTGTACTGCCATCGATGTCTTTGATACAGTTAACAGTAAATGCTGCTGTATCACACACGGCTCTACCAATACCTGGATAAATGGCACAAGGGGTATTCTAAGGTTACATTATGCTTTTTAAAAGGATTCAATTAATCAAAGTACTGAATGCCAGTAAATGTAGTGTTGAGGTACAACCACATGGTGTCACTGTGCAGCTTTTTCTGTCAGTGCCATGTGCAATATTTACTGGTAATCTAAGTTGTTTTGTAACATTTCAAATACATTCAAATTCACCTCTCTGATGTTCAGATGCTTCTTATGTGTGACATTGCACATGTTGGCCGTCATAAACGTCAGTATTTACTTATTAAACCTAAATCAGTCTACCAGTAAATATTTTTGGATCCCCCATAGTCAGATCAAGAGAGTGGTCAGAGTTGACCAATTACTCAGATGATTACATTTAAAAAAATATGATTTCATAAATATACAGCTATATATATTTTGTGCATATACTGTACATGTAAAAGATACTGTTCCTAGACTGATAATTAAAAAAATAAAACATTTTCAGACCTTACAAAACAAGATGACAAGGTCATAGTCACGTCCTAATTTTATTACAACTGACCTGCAGGCAGATACTAGATCATATCATTACTACATGAACACTTAATATTCCATTGATAATTTCTTAAATATGTGAAGTAAATAGGATAAAATAGGCAGGAAGCCGGGAGCTTTCTGAAAGCAGGTGTTACATTACCCAAGCTCCCGTTCACAGACATAAGGCAATATCCCTGCACGTCATTTTTTTTAATACATTTTCTATTGTACAGGAAAAAAGAACAAGTTCACAACATACAGTTATAATATTTTCACGGTTGTGTGAACATCATACATACTTTATATTCTTAAAAGATACACTGTAATACTCATCACCCTTAATATTTTAATCAAATATTAACATTCTAATAAACTGACATGTCTACACTAATTTTACTCCATAAGAAAGTCTGTATACCATAAGACAATTTCCACTTGTGTTTGAATTCCATGACTGCAAAGAAAACTTTGTATTAGAGTATTTGTATTGTGTAGGGGGAAGTTCTAGCATGACAATTTTAACAGCCAAGTCACAGAAATTTTAATTTTACAGAATTCTTGTCCATGACTTCTGGATGTAAAGTCTGACAACTTTAAAAACATGATTAAAGAATACTGTGCAGGTCACCATTTTTTTAAATATGTAAAATAAAACAGGTAAAATGTATCCTAACTTGGGTTCAGCAGTAAACAGTACTTTGAGACCTTGAAATTAGTTCTTTGCCAGGAAAAAATATTTTAATGCATGACACCAAATGATTTTATGGTTTCTCCAAGTGCAATCTCTCATCTTTCTATATATGATTATACTTAGATAAATGTTTGACATTTCCCTTTCAGATATAACATTGAAGTGCTGTAGTATACATGAAACAATGTTGACAATGTTTCACAAGAACAAATTAATTTTGTCTAGTGTGATACTACAAGTGGGTTACTCAAAAAACATGCTAAGTGCATTGTAGAAGTTGTGACCAAGACAAAAGGAATCAACCTGGATCTATGATTAAAGATTGCTTAAACATATAAGGGGCAACTTCAGAAACAAACACACACACACACACACACACACACACACACACACACACACACACACACACACACAGCTGTCATGTCCTAATGTCTGAACACCCCATGTAAACTGTGCAGCTAAAAAGGTTTTGGATGCTGTAAAAATGAATTATACAAAAGATGTTTTGCATATAAAGAAAATAAAGCCACAATATACAGGTCATGTTTTAATAGGACAACATTTTTGCATACGAACCTATTTACAGACGTGTGGAGTTGTCCTTTCCTTTACCTGTGAGCCTACATGTATGCACATTTGTGTTTCCATACTGCTACACTGCTAATATGAAAACACAAAGCAGCATACATGTAGAAAAGTACAATGTGTGTATGTTGCATTCTTCCTAAATCTCATTTCCAACCTTTTTTGGGTAAATTTTGTATATGTTAACATATATATTTCACTTTAAAATTTATATTTTTACATTTATTTTCCCTTAAAAAATATCTAAATAAAAGAGATGATAGTCCCATTCCATCAACATTTCCGAAGCTTTCTCAAATTACATCTTTCTTTAATTACTCTTTCTAAGATCTGCAGGTCCATTGGGTGGTGGGTGTGACAACATTACCTAATGTGTAACATGATTGGGAGGAATGGAGGTTTCACATTTCCTTTTTAAAATTCAATTTCAAAATCATTTTCTACCTGAATGCACATACCCTAACCGTGATGACTGTAGTAAGCCTCGACGTTGCACACGGAGACAACTAGCATGTTTGTATCCAAGCATCTGTGTGGAAATGTTGATATAGTACAGAATGGTTGAAATGACATTATTGCACATGGCATTCTGGGATTGGGATTGGGATCTCCCCCCCACCCCCCATCTCTTTTCAACACTTTAGTGTGTGATTAACACAAATCTTTACACCTATATCTGTTTATATCTAAAGCCCATGCCTGCACCTTAGCGATCAGTCCACATACATGGGGGAGGTGGGAGAGGCAGGCATCTGGTCAAGGATTCTACACACGTAACTGGCAACATCCACAGTTCGTTCCTCATACATCAAGATGAACGGATGCTTCTGCAATCCACAGAAATGCACCAATGAGTACAAACTGTAGTATACACACACACTGCAAGGACATAAGTATATTTTACACTCTGCCAAAAAGTACTGTTACTTACGAGAAGCTCTCTATACTTTGGCCTTTTTGATTCGTCTTTTGTAAGGCTAAAAAGAAGAAACAATTATCAGTCCTTTCACATGGATATTGCATGCAGATTTCTTCTGACTAAAATACTGACATATCGAGAGGAGTTAAAAATTATGTCATTTCCATTCCATTAAAAAAATGTCAATATGGTTTATGGAAATAACATTCCATGCAAGGAAACTAAATGTTCGTTTTGTCTTGACATACCAGTCTCATTAACATATATACATTTTATTGTTATACTCACCACAGATTGACAAAGTTGATGAACTTGGGAGAAAACTGCCTTTCCTCAGAGTTGCTCAGCTGTGGAGGATCTCCCTTTACAACTTGGGTCAGCTGATCAAAAACACTATTCCACTTTGGGTAAGGGAATCGACCAGTGGCCAGCTCATACTGTGCCGGAGAAAAACAACAGTATGGTCATTTTGTAAAAAAACGAGGACAGAAAATTTTTACAACCAAAGAATATTCAAATCAATCATATTTTCAACAGTTCTGATTATTCACCCACTTAACTATTAAAAACTGAACCTAGAGACCTCACAAAGAAAGAATCTTAGTGTGTTCAAATTCACAATTAATGGGAAGGTAAATGAATTAGAGATGCGCCGATTCACATTTTTTTAGTTTGGATCCAATACCGATACAGATTCTGGTACAAGAGCTCTTTTTAATATAATAAATGTATATATAATATAGACTCACCTAAAGGATTATTAGTAACACCATACTAATATGGTGTTTGACCCCCTTTCACCTTCAGAACTGCCTTAATTCTACGTGGCATTGATTCAACAAGGTGCTGAA
>JABFEA020000098.1:18346646-18359740 GCA_019775915.2 Cyphomyrus plagiostoma | reverse complement strand
TGATTGGTTGATTAGATAATTGCATTAATGAGAAATTGAACAGGTGTTCCTAATAATCCTTTAGGTGAGTGTATAAATATGTATACTTTATATATTACTAATATTTTTAAAACTAATAAATAAGTAAAAAAATGTGTGCCAAAAAAGCTTTAATTAGACTACTGGTAACATACAAAATGTATTGTTGACCTTGTCTGTACATCTTGTTTTAAGCATTTGTTTTAAGCATGAATGTCAGACCAGTGCATCTCTAAAATAAACATCACTATAACTTGTATAACTATAAATTTTGACATACCAATGTGATCCCCAAACTCCAAACATCTGAACGAACATCGTACCCCTGCCTGGAAGCACTAGGGTCTATTCTTTCCGGCTATAAAATAAAGAGGAAAGACAGCAATATTAAATCATTGCCTTAAAATAAGGAATCTCTTTTTTTCTTCATATTATATTTATCTGCCTGCATAAAAACGCATTTTCATTATTTACAAACATCATATAAAGAGTAAAAAGGCTAACAATAATTTTAATATTTACTTTGCTTTTAAGGATGCCCGTACATGGTAAGTTTATTCATAAAGAATGAAAAATCGCATTGAAGACTCCAATTAAAATCTGAGGCTTTCCTGTGACCATATATTTGATTATGTCTCTGACATGGTATAGTTGTCCATCAACACTTATGATCAATACCAAAGAACAAAATAAAAAATAAATGACTCATGCACAAGAACAGCAGATTCTCATAAACCATTGCTACTAACATTCTTTCATCAAATATGGGAAGAGGCTATGTTCATACCGAGGAAACACTTGAAACAAGATTCCTTACCGACAAAGCCTTCAACAATGTTACAACTGGAAAAAATCTCATAGGCATAGCACACCACCATGAACAATAACAGACTGAATTACCCATGTACGGCTAAATTAGCATTTTTGTATTGCTGAGCAAAATAATTTTAAACCGCAAAGACAAGAAAAACACATTCTTAAGTTAATACATGTGCAGAAATAAGATTCAATGCTGCAGTACACAAACTATTCAATGCATAGGATCCATAATGGTGCCAAGAAAGGACACAAAGTACATTTTAACTTTTTCACTGAATGCAAAACTGACATACCGCCATGTAAGGTCTGCATCCTGCATCTCTGGTTTTTGCGATAGAGTCAACAAGCTGTCCACTGATACCAAAATCACAGAGTTTGATGTTGCCATTCCTGTCTAGAAGGATATTGGAAGGCTTTATGTCTGAAAGTAGCAGGGGAAAAAAATAAGCATGATAACATTTGAAAAAGTGCATGTGCATAATTTATTTGCAGTGTTGCTAATGTGTAGTGTCTAGTATTACAAGAATATCTGGTAGGGTACCAACAGTAAACATTATCCTACTAACATGTTATTGTTCACTCATTTTTTTTTTCCTGAACTTACCCCTGTGAATTATTTTCAAGTTTTCTTTTAAGTGGTTAAGTGCTTTCACAGTCTAGAATTAAAGTCAGAAAAGGATTGTAAGTAAACACATTATGGACATCTATTTTGATGTAGCTCAAAATGCATTTTTTCAAAATTTCATTTTAGGTAGTATAATGAACTTACAGCTAATGTTATTTTGCCTAATATTTCCTCAGGTATTACATCGTCTAATGAAGAATACACATATTTGTAGAATTTGTCAAATGAGGTAGACATGAGTTCCATACATATCCAACAGTCACCCTGAAAAATAAAAGTATGTCATCTTTTGTCACACATTCAAAAGAAATATGTATGAAGGTACATTTTATTCCTAGTACTGTCAACATACAATGACAAACTTTCGGTAATAAAGATAAACATTTTTTTCCATTATGCTATTAATTCCATTAAAAAGGAATTGCCCTTCTGATAATATTCTGTTGAGTCTAATCCACAATGTTTAAGTTATCAAAACGATGAACGATACCTCTCTGAAAAGAGCCCCATAAAACTGAACAATAAAGGGACAGTCACTACTTCTCATCACTACATCCAAGTCCATTAGAAGCTGCTTCTGTTCCTTTTCATCAACAGTTGATCGAATTCTCTGCAATGTAAAGAAAAAAAGCACAATTGTAATTAAATGCTGAAAACTGTACTTAAGCACCTACCAATGCTGCCAATGTCATGATATGGTGCATAAATATCACCACAGCAAAACTGCCGTACAAAAACCATAGATGATCATGTATGATGGCTTCACGCTATAACGCAAGGCTTCACCCTATAATGCTTTCTCTCTCTCGGAGAAAGCAGTGGGGGTAAACTTTAGACTTATTTTTTATAATATACACTAGATAATGTTTAAAAGGATTTGTCACATGTTTTGCTGCAACTTGATTGATGGATTGTACCTAGCAGACTATCACAGTCCTTGCATTGTGACAATTGCACGTGTATGAAATGCCATGTCACTATTAACATCACACATGGCGCAAGCCTGTGTGAAACAGTGGGGCAGTGGGTAGCTCTGTTTGTGCAGTAGTACTGTCACAATACCAACATTTTTGTTTCAATATCGATACTAAGGCATGAATTTTGCCATTATTGTGCTTCTTTCAAACAAAAAAAATGTTTTAAATGATATTTGGGTCACTGGTAGGGAAGTCAGTTAAAATTTAAATGTGTTAATTGTTAATGTTAAGCGGGTCAGGCATCATTTTGCCTTTATTAATATTAGAAGTTACGGTCTGGTTGACTTAATTGGCGAGTTCGGGTCACTCGTGAAATGCACCAGTGCATCACTGCTGACTATGAATGCGTGTAATAAAGCTGTATAGGGGATTTTTGATCACTCTGATTTCTTTCATGGACATACCAAGGGAGTGAACTAGTCAACTATCACCCAGTCTCTGAATTCCTTCAGGTTGGGAGAAAGAAATTATCGTGCATTTTAACCACAAATTAAGTCCGAATTAGCATATAAAGGTTAAAATGCACAATAATTTCATCATATCAGCGTAGATGCATATAAAATAAGTATACATCTGTGCTGTTACAATTGATTGCACGTTTCACTTTTAAAGGTTAATGCTTACTTGTGTACTAGATATGTGCATCCCTGACTTATTGAAATAATCAAATGACAGCCCTATACAAAAGTGATTCTTGGTTTTCCTTTCAGAGCATTTAATGTTTTTCCTGCTTAACAAAAGGTTGTCTAATTTCCAGAACTGTTAAGACAATACAAAAATCAACACTTAACTTATAAGAAAAATTTGAAACAATATATAAATCGACTAGGCCCCCAATAGTCATATTTGATTGTCTTGGCAACCCCTCATTACAAGACAGGAGGTACGCATCACCTTGACTGCCATGATTTGGCCACTTGGCTTGTGCACCATCTTGTTGACAGACCCATAGGCACCTCTCCCAATTTCACCAAGGTCTTTGAGGTCCTCAGCAGTAAAGTCACAATGTTGTTCCGGGGATATCTTGAGCTTTCCTGATGACTCGATACTGTGTGTTCGCAGCCTCTCTCTGAGGACAGGAATGATAAAAAGGAACCATCAAATCAATATAATGATGAAGGAGAATATAAACTCCACCTATAGTTTGTGATGCTTCTAAAAATTTTTGCATCTAAGAAATCTTTTTAATAAAGAAATAGCAATCAATTCCAAAATAGGTTCTTAATTCAAATACATCAAAACAAATCATCAGATCAAATCACAACAAATGTTTCCAAACATTTTCTACTTCAAATGGCTAAAGTAGACTAGTTACCACTGGAAAGACTTATTTACAGTGATGAGGTAATAGAAGTTCTGAGTGGCTTGCTTCTATTGCTCCTACTGTTGTGTCTGAAATGAAATGTATGGCTTTAATAATCCTCCCATCTGACAAGAGAATTTCCTGGATAGTAGTAAGTTACAAAATGCAGAGGGTCTTTAGAGTCAGAGGTCTACTCACATGTGTGGGTTCTGAAACTGATGCCCGGTTGTGTGGATTCTGGTTGTTGGTTTAATAGGTGGATTAGCAAAATTTAGCTTCAGTGCTTTACGTTTACCTGGAAAAGATACACATACAGCGCGCCTTTGACAACCAAAAGAAGACTGTCAGAAGAAAATACTGTGAAAAACTCTAATTTCTACTTATTCCAAAATTTCATATTTCATCATATTCATCAGAGCAGTATTACGCATTCTGTCCTACTGTAGCATAATCTACATCTAATTTAACATCTAATATAATGGGAATATTTGGGGGATATAAAGTAATCATATATAGTTTTTCCTAATAAGTAGCTCTAATCACTATGATATACATTTGACCGACTTGCACTGAAGGTGCATTCACAAAAATACAAAGTAAAAAATTGATTTGAAAGACAGCAAATAAGTGACAGTAAAAACAATTAAATACAAAGCTTGTGTGGAACTAACACTAGCTTATAAAAACCATATACTACACCAACTCTATTCTCTAATACAAACATAAACAGAAAATTCAGAAATGTAAAAAAAAAAAAAAAAATGCTAATTTCAACCATAAATGTTTCAACAATAAATATGCATTTGTATTTCTACAACAGAGTTTTGTATGAAAATGTATTTGCAGATAGAAATGCAAATGTAACAGTATTGAGGCAGGTCTCAGATATAGACTGAGGTTTAAAAGGCCAAAGCAGCTCAGGGCTAAAGGTGGTTCTGTATACGAAGGTAGTTCTTACAATGAAGAACATAGAAGTAGCTACCTTGGTCAGTATGAAACAAAGTAAAAATATAAAACATCACATGTGAACTTCATCCTTTAAAAACCATAACATGCTGTATATTTACAAGAACTGTAAAAAAAATATATAAATGAATAAAAGTACAACACAGAGCAGGTGTGTACAGTATATAAATTCTTATATATCTGGGCTATCAGAGGACTGCCTCTGAATCTCATGGTTTGTCCACCCCTGTTTTCAGTACTGAAATCGTTAGAATTTTATCCCATGTTTAGAAGCAGGTTTTCATGATGAGGAGAATTTGGCAAAAAAAAAAAAAATTGCCATCATTGCCACTGTCAAAAAATACGTGAAACTGAAGTGAATGAAGAATGAGTCATGTATGTGACGCCACAGAAAATTAAAACAATGAGCATAATGTTCTCAAAGTGCAGCTCATGCCCAACGAGAGATACTATGCTTAAAATAAAATAAAATGTGAACAGTCTTATCTGTTAGTAGTATTTAAGCAAAAATCCTGGTAGAGCTTCCATTACAATATTTTGGATGTAAAACATGAAAGTAAAATTCAGTTACTTGAGTGAACATACACTGCAAAACCTACATTTTGAAGTGGCACCAACAGTGAACATTTACCTGTCAAGAATATGATTTAATCAGCCACGAACATGAGATTCATACGAAAGTGTAAATGGAAGCTCACCCACCACATTTTGTATTAGTGAAGAACAAAAGCGGACAGACTCCCCATACCAGACTGTTAAACCGAAACACAAAAGGCACGGTACGTTAGCAAAAAATACTTGGCTTACTTTGGGGTACTCCAGACAGGTTTATCTGAAAGCCTGAGGTAGAGAGAAAACATTTTTAACATGGTTTTGTTTTTGACATATGCTTGATTCTTCTCTAATGAGGAAATAAGGTTAAAAAGATCGCAAACAAATCCACGTTAAATACCTACAGGAACAATACACCCATAATCTATTTTGAAGCAGAAACAAAGCAACTGTGTTGCTGAAAATGTTTATTGGCCTAAATAAAATGCAGGAAGGATGTATAAAATGAATTGCTACCGTACTGTTCACTGTTCTTGCCTCCTGCAGTATAGGCTAGTAGTTTCACCATATATTGTAGATTTTTTTTTTTTACTAGCTCAATAAAAGATAGATTTTGACAACAATTTGGAAATTATGTTTTAATATTTTTTAACAAAACACATCTATTTCACAGCACCGGCAACATCAAATCTAAGTGGGAATATGGTAAGTAAAAGTGTGGAGCTGGGTCATGTCTGGGGCCCACAAAACTTCCTGTAAAAAATTGCCTTTAAAATTTGGGTAACAACCTTAAGTTCCAGGGCATTGACAATAAGCTGAATTCTCCACTGTCTCATGTATCCGGTAAATGAACGTGATTAAATTACTAACGCTGTCAATAAATGGAACATAAGCATGGGAATTACCAGAACCTATCTAGCAGGTGTCATTTAATACTTAGTACAAAGCCCTCAAACTACGCACCAATACCCAGAAGAAAGAAGCTTCTGATGAGTGTGACAAGTGCATTTTCATGTCCTCTACATATGGTGCTGAGCACGTCACTAAATATCGAAGAACTACACACCCCAACGGAAGGGGTTACATCGTAAAAAGGATTGGTAAGTAAATTCCTTACTCAGAGTGACAACGCTCCAGTTCATAAAGCTAGACTAGCTGGATGACTCGATTTTGAAGATGAATAACTTACATATTGTTAATAATATATTTCATTTATTTAATTATAAATCTTCACTTTGGCTAAATATTAAAAATATATATGACCGCAGATACCAAAAATTGCTTTATTTTGTTAAAGTGCAAAGTATGTCACCGTAGTTAAACTGGTTGATCCAATGCAGGGTCTGGAGTGTAACCTAGGAGTCACAAGACACGCAAGACAGGAGACGCAATAAACAGGATGCCAGCCCATCACACGTCACACATACATGTAAACAAAAGGCAGACTGACCCGCCTAAACCACACATCTGTAGGAAAACAACTACACAGACGGAGACAGAACAGAGAAGTTCAAAAGAAACCCAGTGGAGGGTCTGATGTCACACTGTTAAAAACAAGCCACTGATGCGAAATCTGAAATTACTTATAAAAATGAACTAAACAATTTCTTTAAAGATGTATTTTTATCAGTGCAAAAAACAAGCTATTGTGATGTTATTTGCAGTTTCATCACATAGTTTAATTTGAGAAGATTTATATTCCTTACAGGTATATACATATTACTAATATCTGTCAATATAGACTAATAGGGGCGTGTGGGCCCGCAGGTGCATATTTCAGCATTTATGTCAAACAGGAGACATTTTATCTCGCTCTATTTTCCATTCACCAAGATGGGCAAAACCAAAGGGAAGGTACCTATAAAACACCAAACAAATTTCAAATGGCAAAACAAGAATGTTGGTAAACAATAATACTGCAGACGAAATGACCTAGTAACATACTTTAACAATAAGATCCATTTTCCATTACAGAGACAAACGAAGAAAGGACTGTATTTAAATGATCTTTTCCCCCCCACCACTAAGTTCAAAGATTTTACATTACTGCGAACAAAAGACCATCAAGGCCAAACTTATGACCAAGATGGAACACCTGAGGAGCTGAAAGCCAGATAACTATATAGTCAATAAATGAACTGCAAATATGGAATTTCATAGATAATATATATGTAAAGATCTTTAAAATTAACCTATTATAATTTCAGGGGACTCTAGCAAATAGAACTGTTACATCACCCCTCCAGAGTTGGGAGTTAAAATCCCACCCCCACTGTATGTGTATGGAGATTGGATGTTCTTTGCATGTTCTGTAGCTTTCCATAATCCACAGAAATGCAGTTTGGTGAAGTGGCACAACTAAATTGCCCATAGGGAGTGAATGTATGAGTATGCATGACTATGTGATGGACTAGTATCTTGTCCAGGCTATACTCCTGTCTTGTGTCCTATATGCTCCATAGCTCCCCAAACCTTATGCTGGAAGGTGGACACATTTTACGTAATATATATTATTGAAAACGGCAAATACTGCATGTCCCCACTATACAGAAAATATCCTCATCTGAGATCCTACTTGTAATATAAAAACAAATACATCCACTATGGATTGCTTCCTTATTCTTTGGCTTGATGGTGGAAGACAAAAAAAACTGCATCAGGTCCATTGTGGTTCAAAGATATGCGTTATTTCTCTTACTACACGTGCCCAATGATTTACTGTTATAAAAAAAATATTGGCTCACCCAAAAAAGTGTGGATGAAACATCCTGTCTGCATTTTTATATCCATTCAAACCTCACCTACTATAAATCAAGATCACATCACAAAAACTAAAGCAGATAAAGAACAGTAAACAAAATGCCTATTTAACTCATGCATGATTATAACCTATGGCTACTACAACAACTTTATTTACTTAGTAGCTAAACATCAATGGTTACTCATCTTGTCATTTTAAGTCATTTTGAGAGGGCTCTGAAAACTTTTGTGACTGGATCATAGAACACTCCAATTTAGTTCCACTAACCTAAGTAAAATTATTTTACAGAGCAGTTTTAAGAATACTCTGTAAACTTGGAAAGTTATACATCTAGTAAGTAATAGGGTTTTTCAGATCAAAAATGCCAGTTACTGCAAAAATAATACAATAATTTCTTAATGATGCACTATACTCATAAAGGAGACTCATTAACAAAGACACTCCACAAAAGAATAAAAAAGAAACTATGACCCGTTAAAAATGAGGAAAAAAAGGAAAAATAATAAACTATCAATCCATCCATCTTCTAATTCCTAAAACTGGTCAGGGTTAAGGGAGGGGGGGCATCCCAGGCAGCACAGGGCTCAAGCCTACAGTAAGATTTTGGGTGATACTGATTTTTTTCATACCGTCATATCTTATAGACATTTCACCCTGGTATACAATGTAGGATGGTATTTATTTTAAAAAAACACATTATGTTGCCTACTGTAAACTTTGGAAGAGTTTTTCAGTGTGGAAGTTGAGCACTAGAGAAACTAGAAGACAACTACTTCATATACACCTAGGGTGTATGGGAAGCATAGTTAATCTATCTACTAACAATTAAAGGTAAATACTTATTCACCTTTCAACATTCCACTAAGCAATGTGCAAATTAAGAATCGGTTCACTCAGGGTATGAGAAAATCTCAATCAAGGTTTTCCATGTCCAGATTTCCGTAGCCTCACACCACTGGATAAGGTAACTTTTCCTAATATCCAGTTTCATCCACGAGAAATATGTTTTGAGGCACATAATCGTAGAACTAGTAAAACTACTGTATAGCCTATATCCAAAAATTGGTTGAAATTGGAAATATTTCCCTTAAAACAAACTATATAACAGTGGATTACAGTATTGCAAGGCAATCAAAATCACAAGAGCTGGCTAACAGTACCAGTAATTGATTTCTAAAGCCATATAACCATCACCAAAACAAACGATAAATGATAGTTGTCTATCAGATGCAAGATTTGTTCGGCATATATTAATGTACTTTTCACCAGGTGCTAAAACTGAGTAAATGGAACTTAGATACACAATTCTTTCAGAACTTGAGATGTTGCTTTTTTTGGTTTCCTTCAAAATGTTCATACAACTGCTCTGTACCATTCGAAAATCATTCTCAAGATATGATTTGCTTGTTTCTTTTTAAATCCCTTTGTATAAATGTATGTATTAATGGTATTCTGTTTGTACAAAGCCTTTATAAATGTAAACTCCCCCAGGAGTTTATCCACCCTTGTTTTTTCTCTAAGCCTGTATTTAGGGCCCCACCTTCATTTGTTCATGTCGACCATGCCCCCAGCCACTATCTGAGACCCGGCTTTTAATTGAATCTCGGTTTTTATTCAAGGAAATACAGTATTTTTTTAAAGTATCTCTAAATAAACCTTTAGTGATCAGTGGTTCTCAGACTTTCTGCATTACATACCATTTCAGATCGAAGCAAAGTAGTCAAGTACCACATGGGTGGGGAAAAAAATTAAAAATCACAGTATCCTGATTGCACGTACGTGTGCACACACATGAGCATACACAAAAAATAACAGCACTTACCCTTTCAGTGATAGGGGTGAGCCTACTTGGCATGGCAAAGATTAGAAATGTCAGGGATAAGTGTAGTAAGCTTTGGTCTTCCTGTGTTCGAATGTAAGTAAATCCCAGACTTAGGTAACTGGGATCATACCGCTGTTTTGTGGTTTTCCGACACTAACACTTGTTGTGCTCTTTGTATCACCATTGCAGGTGATGAGATATGGTATCAGCTACTGCAGGTGACCAAAGAATAATCCTTCTCAGACTCAAGAGCTGCCGCATACAGTATAGTGCAGGCAATGTTAACCTGCCCCAAATGTGTCATAATTGAGAATATGTAAAGGGTCTCAAACATAGTGAAAACTATTAAGAAAATATATTTTTAAATTAAGAAATTCAAATTTTCAATTCCTGTTTTTTTCCAGCGCACACAACAAATAATATTTTTGTGTATAACTTCAGGGAATTTCAAGTATCACTGGTAGCATGCATACCCCAGTATAAGAACCATGTCTTCATTAATTCATTCACAACAATGATTAAAATTACACAAAACTTTTGGTGTCCAGCGGTCACCATTTTAAATAAACTGGAGTAAATTAAGTAATAGCACTCAGAAAACACTACTATTAAAGACCAACGTCCAAAGTGGGGCACAATATTTTGCTTTGAAAATATGTTAATATTATTTCAATAATAATAATAATAATAATACAGAATCATTGCAATTGGAAAATAATTAAAGATGTTTTTAATAAAAATGTGGATATTTAAAAAATTCTTTAAAATGTTATATTAAATATTTATATATGGTCTAAGGATACATAACACCATTGCTAGCATGTCGTTTTGTGCATTATTATGAAAACACACAAAACGTTTTCACACTTTGCATTCCTATAAAAAATGTGTAAGAGTACCTGTTTCATTCTGACATCTCCAGCACGTGTTGGTCTCTGAAAGGTTTAAATTAAACATTTAATGGATTGTCTGCAGAAAAATAACCTGCACCGTGACAAATCTCGACATTTTCATGACGTCGTTCTAGGACGCAAACCACCACTGTGTGTAGCCAAATATTTTACCAAATACACAGATACACTCGACTTGCAACGATATTTTATCATGTACAGAAATACAGTTAGCTTTTGGGTAGAGTTCGCAACAGGCTAAATGCAGTTTCAGTGAACACGAGCCAACTGGCTATCTATATTTTACTGTACTTACATGTCCTAACTAGGTTACTAATATCACAAGAACACAATACAATCAATGCAACAAGTATTGTTTTGTTTTTTTTTTTTGCTTGAAAATGCCAATAGAAACATATCCAAATGATTTAATTCGTTAATGCAAATAAATAAAGTACAACATAAATAGGAGCACACTTAGCTGGTTAGCTTGTTGACTTGCTAACATTTTGTTTAGTGTCCATAATTGCCACCAATCAAGATACCTGCGGGTTTCGGTCATTTCTCTTAACACGGCATATATGAACATTCTACGGCTACTGTTGGTTTAAACCTTATTTCTTAGCAAAAATATATGTTGTAAACGTACTACATGCTGCACTGTAGCATCAGGCCTATGTGCAGAAAATTGCTAATATATAGCAGAGCTAGCTAGCACACTCGCTAAGTGGAAAAACTGCAAATAAATATAGCTAGTTAACTACGCATTTTCAGTTAATTAACGTTTAATTTCAGATGTCACTTGCCCTTATACACTGTGCTAAACAAGTAAAACTGATTTATTAAAAATAAAACAAGGCATATAAGCATTGTACACAGGCCTATACAAAACGATGATGAGGAAATACACACTGCATTGCTAAAGTGCAGCAGTGGCAGGGTGAAAATACATCTTCGCTAATCATTTTCTTCAATAATTCTGACAAAAATCACTTGAAAAGGAGCAGTTAGGGGCTTTTCAATGTTTAACGTCTTACCCTGCATGCTGCTGACTGTCGTTATGTGCTGAGACGGGGACTGGTGGTGGTATGATGTTGATGTAGATCCTGCATTATTGCTGCTGTTGCTAGAGGAGGTTGTTGAGTTGCTGCTGGGGCTGGGAGTCGCCATTGTTGCGTGATTGATTCCAGCAGCTCAAGGCTGCAATGCAGGGAGTTTAAACTTCAGCTTCTCCGGGCAGGACACCTAGCTACTAAACTCAATATGGCAACTGCGCTCCACAGCGGCGGCAGTCTGCGCTGAGCATTACGAGCGGGGATAACACTATCTGCGGTATATGCTCAGTGCTTATCACAGTTCTGTCTAAGTTTTAGGGGAAAAGTTATTAGGCAACTAATTTATGGGGTTTTATTTACTTGGATAAGACATGCTAATTAAATGCATGATATTGCAATTATAATAAAATAGCATATCATTTAAAAAATATGTTAAATGCGTTTGAATCATTTTGTTAATAAACTTTCATAAATGAAAACTTTTCAGGCTAAACATATAAAGATTAAATAATAAAACGGCAGTTCTAATTGATTATGTGAGCACCATAAGCTTATTTTGAATTATTCTACAATCCAACGTTCGTCATTCCTATGAAAGAGGGAAAATGCTGCCCACTTGCTTTAATTGAGTTAAGAGGAACATGAGATTCCTTGTCATAGATATTTCCTGAGACATGGTTGTACTTAAAATCTAAATTTTCAAATAATGCCTGTATTGATGGTATTCTTTAACTTAACTTATTTCACTGATTACAAATGAATTTGTAGACATTGCACAATATTAAAATTTCATTATATATTATTTATTACATTTATTACCTGAAGCCTACTGATTAACTGATAATTGGTCTGGCTCCATCCATACTGAAGGAAAAGTACACATTATAACTTGTAAAATATTGTAACATGAATAAATAACTACTGGATGTTCAATATCTTTAATGGTTTTTAATTAAAAATTTCCCATTGTCAAAGTAAACAGCAATAGTCAAGGTTCAACAATCAGTAATGTACACAGAAGCATCATTTTTCTTAACAAATGCAAGTAAAAAAAAAACAGTTGTAATTTATAAATAAATATATTTTTACACAAAACAGCCAGATGCCAGCCATTTGTTAAATACAAACACCCCAAATATATTGCACGCTGTCCAACAAGATAGGACTGTATATTTACTGATTGGTTGTACACAAAACAGTGTATAACTGTATATTTTGTTAATATATATATATATATATATATATATATATATACCACGGGTGGGAAATCTTATTCGCAAAGTGCCAGTGTGTATGCGTGGCCCTT
>JABFEA020000098.1:18332427-18346546 GCA_019775915.2 Cyphomyrus plagiostoma | reverse complement strand
ACACACCTAATCTATACGCTATATTACTTTAATTAATGATACATCATTTCTGGCATGGTGAATGAAAAACGTCTTGGCATGGACAGATGTAACTTATTACAAGCCCATAAGGGAAAAGGGAACATTTGCCAAGCAGAATAGTGCATTTCCATCAATGTATTGTAAAGTGAATGCAGGTTGATTTCAAATACTTCATTCAAACTTTCCAAGCCCAAAACTCCATTTTGATTTAGTAAATAATAAATGTCTAGCATTAAAGTTGCTGTAAGGTTTACCATTGTCCATTGTTTCTCACTCATAGATAAGACTTCTGTGTGGAACTCTACCATTCCCCTTAAGTTTCATCCTGTCCTCATATACATACACTGTGCCAAAAGCATCATTATTTGGTCGAGTTTCAATGACCCCTTCAAAAGTGAGGTGGTGGATACCACAGAAATCTTGGTGATAGCCACCATCGTGGTCATGTCCAGCCATGAAACACACTACACTCTTATGCGAGTATAAAATAGAGAGAACCTCATCATAGTTCCAGGCAAGACATACAGGATCTGTAGAACTGGGATGTATTGGAAGGTGACCTGCATGGTAAAGATAAAAAAGCACTTACTGAAATGAATAATTTGGTGCATAGCAATATATTTAATGAAAGACTGCATTACTCAATTAGTTGTACACATTCTAACAAATACAAAAAAGTGTTGTTACTTACTCACAATGGTGACTTTCTCTAGTTTCTGATCTGACAGAGTGAGTAACCTATCCAGCCATTCCAGTTGGTCTTGGCCGAATCCTCCATTGAACTTCACAAATCTCTGTTCCACTCCTGAATATGCTACAAAAGTAGATCTCTTTGCTGTCACTGTACTAGTAATACTCATAAATTCCTTCCAGATAAAGTTCAGTGATGTGCGTGCACACACACACACACACACGCACACACTCGCTGGAATAAAAGTCAATACACATCTATATGAATTAAAACTATGAATAAATAATAAATATGAATAATACCGAATTATAATCCCAACATGCCATGCAGTTTAAGTTCAGATGACCATTTGCTTGAAAATGAGCATAATTGTGATTTACCAGTATGCCTGAAATAGTTTTGAAGTATTACGACTTCACACATTACCTAAAAATAATCATGATTACGGAACAATAATTACCTGGGGGCTGATTTAAATCATAATTGCCATTGTGCTCCTTTAAGATGTTAAGTGCCTGGTTGTACTGCTCACTGTTTTCCTGGCGTCCAATAAGGCTGACATCATAGGCGTCAAGCACCACAAAGCGGAAGTTTGGAGCTGGACTGAAATGGTAGGCATAACTATGCTCATTGTCTGGAAGCTTCTGTTTGATTTCATCCTCTCTCATCGCAAAATTTGTATGTCGGCTGTTAAGTGATGTAATAAGATCTTGTCTACTGAAATTATAAAACTCGTGGTTCCCCCACACATGGTGCACAGCGATGCCAGTTCTGTCAAACTCTGTTAAAACTGTATCAAGGGCCTTCTGTGATGCTTCATATTTTTTGTTGAAACCATCAATGATGTCCCCAAGTTGAAGAATAAAGCTGGGTTGTACAGTCTCCGTTTTCCACTTTTCGTTTGCTCTACGCAGCAATTGAAGACTATTCCTGTAATACCGTTCTCTGGTATGCGTAAAGTTGTAACCATCATCAATGTCAGCATACTGGATATCAGCTATTACACCAAATGTAAAGAGGGGCTGCATGCTATCATCCATTTTTGATGCTCTTGAGCTCAATCTAGAAGACAACCCTTCATGCTTTGTCCACCACCTAAAACAAAACAACAGTTGCAAACATTAACCACTCACATAATTAGCAAGGTGAATATACGTGGACAATTTCAGTGACAATGTGGATGGAATTTTAATTTCACTAACAGAGACTGCAAAATTCCATTCTGTAATTGGACAAAAAACGCTGAAAATGTGTGCTATTATGTCAGATTTTACCCTGTAGTTTAAAGAGATTACATTTACTCTCCATTCTAATGAAGAAAGCTTGTGGATAGTTAGCTCTTCGTTTTTAACATTCATAAGTTTAAATTCTGCTACATGATTGGGGTGGTAGTTGACACTATGTGTGTTAAATAACTTTCGTTTTAGTCGTTCAGCGGGTAGTAGGATTGGAGGTTTGAATCCTGAGTGTTGCGCTCCTCCCGTAACCTGCAGTTACACTACTGTCATCTCCAAACTTCCCATACGGTATGAATATTTGCTCTGCAACGTACTGTCGTCCCTTTCAGGGTTTACACCAGCCATGAGCCTGGAATAAGGTCTCAGGTGCTGGACCCTACCTAGGGTAAGTGGGTGGAAGATGGATGCTTCCGTACATATAAGACACTGAATTGTTAGCACGCTTTAACACATCCAACTTTAAAGTCTTTTCGAGTTCACCAAAACAGCAGCTGTAATTTATGATTGACAGAGCGGATTTCGGTGCGCGGTTTCTTCTTGAATATTACAGCATGAAATCTCGCGTTCTGAGCACCCAGCGGTAACCCGGAAGACGCGGAAATCGACAACGCCAAAGCAATCAAACAGCGCTTGCCGATTAGCTTTTTGGAAGGAAGTGTTCAATTCATACAGCGGCATAACGTGTTTTACCCATTAAGTGTAGTGAAATTATGTAAAATCTGTATAGTGGCTGCATTTTAATTACCGATTACGTAGTCCAGTGCGTACTAATGTTATAATGTTTAACTTTTTTCCTCTCTCCTCCCAGGTGAAATATCCTGTTTCCGCATTGTGGAGCTGTGTATAGCTATAGCCGGCCGCTTAACATGTTTAAATCGAAACCATGCTCAATAGAATTTTTATTATATTCCCATCACTTACCCCACAACTCTTCTTTCGGAAACACATTTATTACGAAAAGGACATTTGAATTTGAACATGAAAATTCAGTATTTCAAGTACACACTGGCGTATCCGGTAAGACTGACCACGTCGGCGCAGAGAACGCCATTACTGATTCGTGATAGAAATAGGGTTACCACATGTTGTTCTTGATTGTAAGTCTTTGTTACTTTAATTACTGTAACGTACGTTGATTTAGTAATACCGTAGAAAACATGTATTCCATTTTTTGTATGCTTGCAATTTAATGTAAAACCAATACATTTTAATGCGTTAAAATGAAAGGCGTTTCATGTAACTCATGCTCAGTGTCAACAGTATAAGAGTAATATCTGGCAGCCTTAGTGATGGGCGCTGTAGCCAAAATCAGGTTCTCGCTGTTATAGCGCTTTTCAACATAAAAGCCGGTGTCATGTGGAACGTTTACGTATGCGATTATTTACTTACTTGTTCATAGCAGTCTTTTCTTCTTGTTTGGGTCAATGTATCTTTTAGGAATTAATATTGTAGAATCACATACGGTAGTGTCTGGTGCGCACCAGTTAGTATCTGATAACCTATTATTTCTCTCGTGATCTCGACATAACCAAAGTCGTTTTCTCGAGATCACGACTTACCTTTTTATTGTGATGTCTACGTATATAACCCATGTCACTTTCCCCTGATCTCGCGATAGGTTTAGTATTATCCTCATGGACAAATGCATCAGATTTTACTTTCATAATCATGATCAAAAGACTTTATTAATCCCGGAGGAAACTGCTCACATTGCGACTGTACAATCAGACATAGACACGAAAACAAGAACAGTACAATATAGATATAAAAATACGAATGAAGAGTAAAACAAATTAGAACACTGTTAAACATTCTAATAAATAAAATAAAACAAGATAGAAAATCTCTGTACAGGAATTTAAAGTACCTTTGTCCAAAAGTTACAGGAAAAGTAAAAGTGTACAGGAGTATATTCCACAGTAAAGTAAAAGTATATTGCACCAATGTCATAAGTGGTTATATATTGCACTCTTTTGTACAACTAAGTTCGACTTCAAACTGTGGGAAAAATTCGAGATATATTGCACCGAATCGTGGATAAGAGGGAGTAAAAGACTCCAATAAAGTTGGAAAGATATTGGCAGAGTCGAACTTCGCGGCTCAATAAATCTTAAACAAATCGTTGTTACAACGCAGTATACAGGTCTATTTAACAGCAGTAAGGTAGACAATGAGCTACAACCGGATTTTAGCCCAAACAATGTGCATTTAAAGAAATACGGATAACACTACTCCCTATGAGCAGTCTGGTGTCAGAGGAGATCTTAGGGACCGTCTGCAAAGTGCAAAACGAAAACGGATAATGTCAATAACTTCACTTACAAAAACTGAAGAGCCACCAAAATCACCGAAGGCTGTTGGAATGTTATCATGGTGATACTGCACCTCTTAGTTTGGTGAAATGTACCTTAGTCTATTTTTGAAAACAAAAAATTAGGAACAACATTCAATAACTTTGCTCCTATCAACTGTACTACCACCAAAATCACTACACACTTCGACAGTCTCATTATAGTCATACTACAGCACTTGGTTTGGTGAAAAATCATTATTAAATAAAATGCAATAACTTTGCTCCTATCAATTGTAGTGCCATCAAAATCACTACACACATTTGCAATCTTATTATGGTAGGACTGCACCACTAAGGTTGGGAAAATGTGTCTAATGTTGTTATTATTTTCTTATTGGGAATGAAATTCAATAACTTTCTTACTATAAAATGTAGTTCCACCAAAATCACTACACACTTCTGCAATCTCATGGGGTAAATGTGGCTTAGTCTGTTGTTAAAGAATTTTTATTGCAAATAAAATTCAAGACTAAGTGATTTAGTATGATGTTGGTAAGGCTGTAAAAGTGTACAGTGATTTTGGTGGAACTACACTCAATAGAAGCAAAGTTATTGAATTTTATTGCCAATAAAAATTCTTTAAAATACGCTAAGCCACATTTCCTCAAACTAAGTGGTGTAGTAAGACCATGATGACCCCCTAGATATGTTCAGGGATTTTGGTGAAACTACAGTTTACAGTAAGAAAGTCATTAAATGTCATTCCTAATAAAAAATCATTAAAAACATACAAAGGTAAATTTCAGCAAACTAAGGGGTGTAGTATGACCATAATGAGATTATAGAAGTGTGTAGTGATTTTGGTGACACTACACTTAACTGTCACAAAGTTATTGAAAGTTATTCCTAATAAAAAAAAATCATTAAAAACAGACTAAGGTAAATTTCACCAAACTAAGGGGTGTAGTATGACCATAATGAGACTGTAGATGTGTGTAGTGATTTTGGTGGAAGTATAGTTTACGGTAAGGTGATTTTGGTGGCTCTTCACTCTTTGGAAGTGAAGTTATTGACATTATCCGTTTTCGTTTTGCACTTTTGCAGACGGTCCCTAACTTCTCCACCGTCAGCAGACTGCTCATAGGGAGCAATGTTATCCGTATTTCTTGAAATGAGTATTGTTTGGACGAAAATCTGGTTGTAGCTCATTGTCCACCTTACTGCTGTTAAATAGACCCATATTATGTGTTGTAATAACGTTTTGTTTAAGATTTATTGAGCCGCGAAGTTCGAATCTGCCAATATCTTTCCAACTTTACTGGAGTGAATAACTGTGTGCCTGTCGATGCTAGAAAATTGTCATATTAGTTTTCGTCATTTTAGAAGGAGACTCAGAAATTTGCAGCTATACCGTCGAAGGAATTATAGAGAGCCTGAACGAGCAGTCAGTTTCATTACCGACCAACTGGAGAGTCTGGGACGTCTCCATGGTTACCGGGTGATGTTTGAAAGATGTCGGCTTAATAAAAAAAAAAAAGTCATGATCTCATAATTCATTTCAATTCAAAAAACTTTATTTGTCCCCAAGGGTCAATTAAAGCACACAGGGCAGTTGAACAAGTGTTTCAGTTTTGTTATAATTAATAATGTTTAAATCATATACTATCATATGTTTAGCAGTTGTTAGATGTTAACCCTAGTTTATACGTATATAAAGTACATAACCAGCCTAAGTCCATTTCATACGATTCATGTTCATATGTTGCGTAATATAAGAAGCTTCCTTAAGGAAGCACCATTCAAGACATTATAAAAAAACAAATTCCCTTGCCGTACATACTGTATTGATAGATACAGATCCTTAGTGACGACAGTTCCATGCAGCAGTTACCACGCAACGGTTGCTATGTGGGAGTCTAATTTTGATATAATGATATTATATGATACCAATTATGCATTGTTGCGCATGTATGTTTTATATTATGATAAACCATCTTGATATACATCTTAATATATCTTGATATACCTGGTAGAAGAAATCTTGGAAATCCCCGGTAAATGTGACTTAGAGCTCATGTATAAATAAGTAAAAGACAGCATGTATCCAGTTGGTATAGCCTACTCTTATTGACTTTCAGAGATATTATTGAAAGAACGGTAGTTCGATCGAGATCATTAAATCACATCAAACTGTTTAAAGTGTAAAAATATGTCCAAAATATGTTTATGTCCTGAACGTTCAGATAATGGAAATATATCTTGCCGTTCCCTATTTGCCTGTGTGATTACTTGTATAATGGTGTGTTTAAAATGCAGTTTTAACCTGCTTAGTAATAAAAGCAAATTAAGATAACCTGTATTGAAGGTGATGGTAATAGCAGAGGGGGCGGGTTGTCAAGAACAGGGATAAAAGCATTCATTTCAAGAAATAATTTAGAAGTGGTATGTAATCCTAATGAACCCGTAGACACCAGGTCACATTGCTCAGCAACAATATAGACAGACTTCTTCGTCATAAATACACACATATACCCTTTAAAATCCATATTGTCACAGCCTATTTTAATTTAAATACCGATATGGCTATAAATTTTACATTATTGGTGACAAATGTATTGGATGCTCATCATCTTGTCTTTTTGCACAACAGACAAGATTATTTCTATATTTGGTTATATTATTTATTTAAGCTTTCCGATGGAGCAGCTGCTAAGGGAACAAGGTATTTTTTCTGCTGAAATTGTGCATTTCTATATTTATATCCCTAGATGGCAGCAAATCCATGCATGCGTTTCCCCTATTTACCATAAACTCCTTAAACCCCCTTTCAGTTTCTTAGTGACGAAAAAATCGTTTCACAAGTACCTAAACTTATGTCCTGGCCGGCTCACCAAACATATTATCATTCACCAAATATTTTCATTCAGCATTACATTTTGTCAGCCCACTAACCCATCAGCCCACTGGAATATTTCCAGTCCAGGCCTGGGCACCAGTATATGTATTTATTATATAGGTATGTATGGTATAATAACAGATTATAACAGATTTTTTGGGTAAACCACATGCATCATTGTGAAGTTGCACTTAAAAACCGATAATAGAAAATACATTATTGTTAATATGTAAATGAATTCAGAATTGGTAACTTAAATTGAGCAAAACAAATGCAGGGTTAAAAATACTCTACCTAGAGTAACTGTTTTCATGTTCATACAATGATGGCAATATTACATTTACTCTCAACTTTTGGACCTGTAGATTGTGATGTTCCGTTGATCCATTCGTCCATCCGTCTTATAGTCGCTTATCCTTGTCAGGGTTGCAGAGGGGCCTGGAACCTATCCCAGGTAGGATAGGGCATAAGGCTGAGGTGAACCATGGATGGGGAGACCTGTGCTGTATACACTATATGGGACATATCTATGTATTGGGACACACCTTAAAATGATTGAATTCAGGTGTTTCATTCAGACCCATTGCCACAGGTGTATAAAATCAAGCTCCTAGCCATGCAGTCAGGTTTACGAACTTTTGAGAAAGAATGGGTCATTCTGAAGAGCTCAGCGAATTTAAGTGCCATACTGTCATAGGATGCCACCTTTGCAATAAGTCTGTTTGTGAAATTTCTTCCCTGCTATATATTCAACTACATAGTCAACTGTAAAAGGAACAATGGAAACTCAGCTACAAAGTACGAGATCATGTCAAGAATCAGAGCGGGGTAGCCAAGTGCTGAGGCCATTAGTGCATAAATGCCGCTAATGTTCTGTTGACTCTGCAGTAACTGCAGTTCTAAACATCCTCTGGCATTAACCCAATACAAAAACTGTATGCTGGGGAGCTTCATGGAATGGGCTTCCGTGGCAGAGCAGCAAGTCTCATGAAGCAAATGTCACATGTCAGATGGAGTGTTGTAAAGTGTTTTTTAAAGCAGTTCACAGGGACCCCCAGACGGTCCATGTTTTTGCTCTCTCCCAATTCACTGGGAGTTGGTAGGGAGCAAACATGTGGACCATCTGCATGGGGTCCGTCGAAGATTGGTTCTGGCATCTCAGAAACTGTCTCAGAAAGTCTCCTTCCAAGATTTTCAAACATTACTGCGTCTATAGTTTACAAAGAATGATGAGCAATGGTCTAATGGCACTTGTGTGATTGGAAACATGTTAAATTAAAGATGCCAGAGGAGAATAATCTGTCAATAAGGCTAATATATAACACTGGCATACTGAAGGGATCTTCTGAACAGACATACTGAAGGAAAACCTGAATCCTCCACAGTATAAAATAAGTATGCATTTATACTGTTAAGATAAGAAATTACCATACATTTTTACACTTTTTTGCTACAAATATGTACTTGCATTCCAGTTATGTCAATCCCTGCGTAGCGCTACATATATATTATGAATTAATAGATACTATTCAGCATTTGCTAAAGTATGGGGGCAATGTGTGGCTATAATCACGATGTCACTGGTTCAAATCCAGCTTCAGCACATTTGTGGCTCCTTGATTAAGGCCCTTAACTTCCAGAACCCTGGGCACCCCTAACAGGTGGCTGCCCTTTGTGGACAGCTTGCTCTACAAAGAGCAAGTTGAGGGAGGTGTGAAGACAGTTTCTCCATGGGGATCAAGTGTCTTTTTTTATTATAATATAGCAAGAGCAACATTCACCAACTACAATGATATATTTATTATGTTTTTATTTAGTACAATTAAGTATTTAAAAAGGATTGTATGGGTAGACCAGAACAATGTGTAAACACATGTTTTGCAGGTCAACTGGCCTGAAAAACACCATAGCCTTGTGTGAGTCTTATATATATTTTCCAATTGGCTAATATGTTAAGGAGGTGATCCAATTGTCTTATTGAATCAGTTACAATCTACTGAAGACAAAAAAGCTACTAATATGTACAAAATGTCCAAAAAAAAAAACCCTAAATGATATGTGCCCAGCTACCAGGTCGCATCAGCTATGAATTTGGTGGACAAATCAATGTTTCTAAAATTATGCCACCCTGAGGGTTACAGCAGGAGGAACAGCTGGCCTTCTGGAAGTGAGCAAACCAACAGCAATGAACCAAACAGTAGAGCAAGAGTACTGTGCAAAAATAATGTACCCCAAGACTCCAGGATGTGTGCCAAAGGGGAAATATGAGCTTGGCTTCTAAGATTGCATACAAATGCCCTGTACTCCGTGCATAGCCAAATTAAAAGCACGGTTGCATTTAAAAAGACATGTTTACAGATTGTACCATTATTGAAATTGTTTGGAAAAGTCTATGTTTAATATCCATGTTACATTTGGTCTTTGGTAATATAAATGATAAAAATTATTATGCATACTGAGCTGAAGCTATGCAGTTGGATGGGCATGGATACTCTGGCACATTCAAATGCCCAGCACTTTATAGGGGCCCCTGAATATCCATCCACCTATTTTCTAAAGCTGTTTGTCCTATTCAGGGTCCAGAGCCTATCCCAGAGGTCATGGAACAATCCAGGATGGGGCAACAGACCCATTGAAGGACATCCGCAGATCAACACACACCTATGGACAATATGGTAACTCCAATTATCACATTTGGACCATGGGGGCAGAGAAACCTTAGTACCCAGAGGAAACCCTGTAACAACATACAAACTCCATTCACCTGGAACAGACTCGATCCCAGGTCTTAGAGGTATGAGCTAACAGTGCTAACTGCTGCACTACCACACCACCCCACCCGTTCCACATTCCACAACCTTGCACCCCACCCCAGACTATGGAAAATTATAATTTATATGCTTAAGGCATATCTTCCGCTATACGAAAACCTACCTGGCAAATTCTATCAGCAACCTTAGCACGAGGGTCCAGAGTTTCTAGGTATGCCCCTAGTAGGACCCACCAGCTGCTAATCTGCTGCAAGCAAAAACAAACTGTGCATTCAGACTTTTGGTGCCCACCATTGTCGTACCGAACTGTTATTTTTGCACTTGTGGCCATTCCGTTAGTTTTGTCTATGCATACAGCTCTGACCTCTTATTTTAAATTGGTGTCTTCGGCCACAGAAATCCATTGACTGGCTGTTTTTTGCTCATAGCATCATGCCATTCGGTCTAAACTCTAGATACTGTATTGTGTAAACATCCCAGGAATGTGGGTCTCTAAGATTCTGCAACCACAACATCTGGCACCAGCAATCCCACCATATTCAAAATTGCTTAAATCGTGTATTTCAGCTGTTTTCTTGCTTAGCCTAGTTGAAGCTCTTAAGTGTGGTGTATATATACTTATATTCAGTTTCGGCTATGTGGTTTACTCTTTAGAGCAGCATGCTGTCAATATACACAAGGAGCACATGCATGCATATATGCCAGATTACAGCATTTTTCTTGTAAAATAATGGTATCTTAAAAATAAATGATGAATAATTTCTGTTTAAGTGTCTTTCAATGAGGAAGACATGCATTCCCTGTGAACCACAGTAGTGTTCAGAAACCTAACGTGGTAGGTCTAAAGTGCACAATACTTCCTCTTTCCAATACATCTGTCCAAGTCCCATGGCTCATTGCCAAAATTAATATCATATTTAAGATAGCAGTAAAGGTAATTGGTGCCAGGCCATTTTTAAACACAGATAACAGGTCTATGACCTGAAAAGAAATATCATGTAGAACTGTAAAAATTAACAAATAAGTTTGCATGCAAGTCAAAATGTAGGTCTGACAGAATCATTGTATAATGACAATCATATTTTATTATAGAAACAATCATATAAGCATCACATACAACATTACTCTACAGAAGTTTATATTTTACCGTTTATTAAGTTCAAGTATTGACTGGTTTTTAGGAAATTCTTAGTATTGAAAATAACTGTTTAGTGTTACGGAATTGCGATTTTTTTTTATTCGTGTCGATGCGGCTTACGACCGCTAGATGTAGAGAAAAAGCTATTTTCACACTTCTATGCAGTGCTTCCTTTCCTCTCGCAGCAGTGGAGTGCAGTAGACGGCAGTGAAGAACAGTGGCGGTGCAGGGAGGACTTCGCCAGGGCTTGTAGCGCGGTGCTCTGAGTCTGGGAATTGAAAGAATCTCTGCCGGTGTCTGGTTTTACGCATAGTCAGACTGTATTCAGACGCAAGGGGAAAAACTTTTAAGTTAAAGTGTTTCACGGAGTGAAGAGAAGTAACGTTTCAGCATATGAATGTGTCCCATCTTGAAATGTCTGGATCGTACTGCAAAAGTTTATATGCCTTCAGTGGAGAGCAACACCAGCAAGGACTGAGGTTTGAAGTCGGGGAAATTATTAAAATAACGCAGGCACTGTCTGGAGGTTGGTGGGAAGGTGAGAAAGATGGAGTTACCGGATGGTTTCCTGCAAGTTACGTCCAGGTTTTAGAGGTAAGCTCCTAATAGTACAATGTTGCAATATTTAACATTTCAGGTGTAACACTGTAACATTCATTTACACGGAGAAGATAACGAGTTGTCACTGAAATCTATAATTGCTTGAAAAATACATTACACAACAATAACTGACTCGTGGTCAAAATGAATCGGAAAGGTTCAGTAAAGAAACTGTCGCAATATTCCCGACTGTTTATTGTCTGTCGAAATTAATAAGTGGCCTTAATTCTGCAAAAACTGACTTTTACGTGTGCAATACAGGCTGCATTGCTTCACTTTGAAAAGGAATGATGGGCGATTACATTTCCCGAACGTACAGGAAATAATGACACATTTTCTCCTGCTCTTTCTTTCGCTGCTAACACACCTGTGTAACAAATGTTCAGTCCTGAGTACAGCGTTGCCTTTTCCTATGGTTTTCTTTAATATTACTATATAAAACAAGTTTGACCACTTGTTGCTGAAAGAAACTTAAACCTGCTTCCAGTAGCCTGCCATCAAATTTTAGTAAGTTCTTATTGTCGTTGTATGGTGCACGTGCCGTTAAAAAGGGTCCCCGAAGAAAAAGATGAAAAAATGATTACTGAAACATAAAAATACATTTACGTTCAGATATGCAACGTGATACATTTTTATGTCCTGACTGCATATATATTGTAGTCAACCAGTCGTTACTATTATCAGATTTCAAAAGAAAAACATAGCCTACGGGTTTTTAATAATTTTGTGGTCTCCTAATCTCTCTCGTGAGAAGTTGTGGTTTCTCAGAAAACTTCTACTTGTGGGCCCGAGAGTTACATTTTCTGCACCTGCTTTTCAAACTTTCATGTTCTCTATATGTTTCCATGGATTTCCATCGGGTGTAATTGGTGTCCCCCTTTGGTTTCATTGATCAAAATCATCTTGGGGGAAGTGTGTAGCTCAGTAAGTTATAGGGAATTTTGCATGTCTGCAGGAGGTCATGGGATCTAGCCTTTTGGCCAGAATACTAATCATATCACAATTACTAGGGCCTTGAGCAAGGCTCTTAACCCTAGCTGTCCAGGGTTGTTGGCTGAGCCTGCTTTCTAAACCCAAAATTTCCTTCCTTGTACCTTTACTTTGGACAGATTGCGTGATAAATAAATATAATGTGGTTTAGGTGAATTCATGTCTCTAATTTCCATCAGAGTTTGTGCATGTGATTATGCCCTGTAGTGCACTGACATTCTGTTCAAGATTAACTTTGTCTTGTACCATGTGTTTCCTGGGTTAGGCACCAGGCTTACTGCAACCCTCTACTGAATGCGCAGTTATATAAAATTATTTGGTGGATTAATAATATGGTAAACCTTTGTGATACATGTGTGCACATATACAAGTATTATGCTGGTAATCAAAGTGGTAAACGTAGTTTGCAATTAATAAAATACCAAGGACTACTAAATAATTAAAAAATGCATTATTCTGTATCGGGCTTCTAATATTTAAATCAGCATGCAGCAACAAATTATCTGAATGCCTTGCTACCCGAGGTAACATGGTGTTGATCTGTACAAGACAGGAGTACAATTAGTATAGAATAGCAGAATTCATATTTTTCATTTAGTTGCAATCATAAATATTTGCTGAAAAACAGGGTGTTTGATTTTGGTCCTGAGCCACCTTAGAGTGTGTTTATAATATAATATATAGTGTGTTTATAATATAATAAGTAGTTTGACAGGAATTCGGTGTGATTTCAAGTCAGAATGTACCTTTTTTTTACTGTTTTTGAGTTATGTACAGATGATGTGAAAGACTGGACTGTATTTGAAAGGTTTGTGATAACCATACATATGTTTCAAATGCTATTAGCCTCTGAGTATATAATAGGAGCTCTGTGTATGTTGACCTTAAAAGTTAGGAAGATAATATGGTGTTTTGTATTTATAGTTATTTCTGTTTCTGCCCTGTATCATAACAGAATTTCATGTGAGAAGCAGCTGATATCCATTACTGTCAGAGAAATGTATGCTGGTTCAGAAAAATGTCTTGTAATGCTATAATTTACAAAATGGCTGCAGTAATGATTGTATGACTAAAGGTTGTGTTGCTTCCAATTTGTCATAGGTTTAAAACAGTGAAACACTGTCAAAGTTAAATAGGCTTAAAGAAACATTGAAACTACCTGCCACAAGAGAATCAGTTTTTATTGCATTTCAATGGCTTTCTGTGTTGTGTATTTCTTATCTGTTGTGGAATTTCCCTAAATTAATTAGAAAGGAAAGAAATATGTCTAATAATAACTTGTTATTACAGATACATCACACTTTTTTTTGCACTTGTTCACTTTACGCAGGGGCGTGACTTTAGCTGGAACATTGGAAGGGAGGGGTTGAGGTCTCCACCCATTTAGGGATGAAACATGATTATTGGGGGAGTTGTATTAGCTGGTTTTGATTTATTGGGGGGGGGGGGGGGGGGGGGAAAAACCCCCCCCCGAAATTATT
>JABFEA020000098.1:18311302-18322231 GCA_019775915.2 Cyphomyrus plagiostoma | reverse complement strand
CAGGCGGAGACCAGAACCCGGGTCCCAGAGGTGTGAGGCAACAGTGCTAACCACTGCACCACCATGCCGCCCCCTCAATCAAAACAGTAACTGCAAAAATAACATATAAGCAAAAATATCTATGTATTACAATATCATGTACAAATTGTCATTATCACAGTGTGTTCAATATATCAGGGGTACCTTATGGTGCTTTTGATTATTTCTCTCCAAGTTGGAACTTGGATGAAAACGTCACGAAACATCACGAAAAACATCACTTCCCGCCAGAAACATGCCTCTTTTATGACATTGATGTTGGACAAGATTTTATTGTCCAGGTTGCCCCTGTGATGTAATTTCAACATGGCAGCTTACACACTGAACAGTAATTCTATTTTATAAATCTTTAAAAATGTTTATTTTGTTAAATGTATTAACAGTTATAAATGTAACTGCACATGTTCAATTTAGAGAATACCATATCATGACCGTAAACAGTATCATGCAATATCAGATTTTTACCAGACTTGTTAGTGTCTTTGGTTTGTTTGTAGTTTGTTTGCCTGTCGAAAAAAGAATATTGCTATGAATGTGCTAAAATATTTAATAAAGCTTTTAATGTGGTTGACTAGTTTGTGTTTCTTGTTTGTTTGTCTCTTGGAAAAAATTATCTCACTCCAAATCTGATAAAACATAAAGCAACACACAGCAGCGTGTTCATGGAGGCAGCCATGTTTGTTCCGAGATATGGTAGAACAGGAGATTGTCAGATGTGATGCCACTCAACTCAGAATTTCCGAGTTCCGAGAGAAAAACGAATCAACCATTAGATAACTGCATCGACAAACGTTCACGTACACATCTGAATCCTTGCCGAAGGGTGTCGTCGTGTTCTCTCTTTAACACTCATCACAGTATGGATAGCTTAGATCTATCTGATTTGATTTTGTGTTAAACGGACTTTTTTGTTTCAATTCAAAATTTATGTAGGCCTATTGCTTGTCACGTTGAGAGGTGCATAGAAAAAATAATTGTGTATAATTTATCACGGGTATGGGCGGGTAACGGGCATAATGTTAACGGGCCTGGGTGGGTGTTGATTTAACTTTGAAATAATCATTGGTGCATGGGCAGATGTGGTGCTGTATTGTGCGGGTGTGGGCGGGTGCAGGTCTCCAAAAATGGACCCATGCATGTGACTACATATACTAACCCTTATACGAATTGTACCATGTTGTTTCCATGGTAACTTTTTTTGTTATTTTTGCTTTCCCTGTTTTGCCTGGTTTCCCCATTTATCACATTTGGCCCTATTTTACACAGGCAGAAAACAAGACGCAAAGTTGTTTTGTTCATTTCATATCAGCACATTCTTTGTTTTCACGCAAATCGTCAAAATAGCAAAATAGATTTGCACATGCTCAAATCCATTAGTTAGCTGCGCCGTACGCTTTACGCTTTTTTCAGAGGGAGGTATCAATAAAGAAGTATTAATGCTGTTTGAAACATGATGAGACATATTCCATGGAAATGCACAGTTATTAAATATGTTATGAACATATGTGAATGCAAAAATCCTTCATTCAGCCCATTACACTGTACCATTGCTATAGGCAAATGACAAGAAGATTTGTACATTGACCTAATTACTGAAGTTTTTCCACGTATCAGACTGTGCAAAATTTCAGACCCAGACAAATTTCAAATGCTGTTGTATAAACATTTTTGTTATTGCAACTATGTTGTTTCAATTGTCATTGCTTCAGCTGTCATATTTTTACATATGAAGCACATTGCTAAGGTGAAAGAACATTGTCTGCTGATATTGCAAAATAAACTCAAAAGAAAGTAACGGTTTAAGAACATTAATTGTCATACCTTGGGCCAGTTTCTAATTACAAAGATCCATGTAAAAAAACAATAGATAATACATAAACACTGATATAGGTAAAATGCATTCCTTCATGGCAGCGGCCTGTAACACCCTGCCACAGTATAAGTAATTGTTCAGGAATAGTTTGAGGAACTTGGAAAAGAGGTCAAGGTGTTGACTTGCCCTCCAAATTCCCCAGATCTCAATCTGATTGACAAACATGTCCAGTCCAAGGAGGCCCCACCTTGCAACTTGTGACCTGCTGCTAAGATCTTGGCGCCAGACACCACAGGACACTGTCAGATCTGGTTTGGTAGCACAAAGGGGCTTATGGGCGCTGATGCATTAGTTACACATTTTTATTACACTCTAATCGTATTTTTCTGTGTTATAATTGTAGTGTGCATAGTCATGCTTGAGTTCTCCAATAGCGAAATCTCTGTACACTTGAATAGCTTTAAAGCTGACAGCAGTTGTCCTTGATGCTCAGAAGGCCAACATGCTACTGGGGTTTCTGCAGAGCAGATCTGGAGCAGCACTTCATTGGGTCAGTGATAAGCAAAGGCCTTTTTTCATTGTGACTCCAGATTTGTCTTTTTTTCATTTGCTACAGTATACAACCCAAAAACAGAATGTCATTGCTGTCATGCACATTCTATTCCCCACTCTTCATTACTTTAAAGGGGCTCGATTATGTGTTTCCAGTTTTTTCCTTTATTGTGTTATTTAACTTTATGTGCATGTAAATGGTCTGCAATGTCTCAGGGCCCAAAGTTCACATCAAAGAGAGGAACTCTCACTGTGGAAACCACTCTTCACTGTTATGAATTCTGAAACACCTTGTTGGCAGCCCAGCCGTACTTTTCAGACCTTACTTCCGTGGCATGTTGAGGTCACTTCATAACACAATGCTTGTACCTAGTAGGATCTGTCTTGCAGTATGTAAACAACAGGTGGAACGTGTAGGGTAAGATGATCAATCAGAGCACACTGAGCACATTGGGGGACTTAAACTCTAACGGAGGGTTTCAGACACAGTTATAGACATAGCGAATAGAGATGTACAGTATGAGAAAAGTTATATGTTTATGGTACATTGAAACGTGTAAATCTATTCTAGCATACCCCAAAATTAAAATTATGAACAGTGAAAAAGAGCACAGTGCTTTTTGTTCAGTATAGCTGGTTCTGTTTCCCTATTTATTTGGTTTATCTAAATTTAAGATAAACAAGTACATTGGTCATTGAGATTACAGACTTGCAGTTCTCCATTTGTTGAAAGCCCGAGCCGCTCTCACTACTGTGTTCTGCAAGAGTCTGAAACAACCTATTTTATTGACATCCTGTCTGCTAGCCTGCTGCTTCAGGGTTAACAGCCCTGACACTAATTTTGCTTGATGTTTCCATTATTAAGGTACTTAAAAAAGATAATAAGTAGTCAAGACTTTATCGGCAGAGTTCAACAATGAAATAGAATACGGTTGTTTGCGTCTAAAAAAATGTTTAGTATGCTTTGTTAGCTCGCACTGGTTGAACTGATGTTTTGCGTTTGTGTGTCATTCAAGTTTAATTATTTTACTTATTGTTGCAAATACCTTTTAGAGAATTAATAACACAACATCTGGAAAAACAGCCTTCTTTAAATCCCTCACATTTACAGAAATTCACCTCAGCTAAATGTATGTCCAGTGTTATGTTTCCTCACAACAGATCGGATTTAAATACAGATCTGATATCATGGTTGATCAGTTCTTGCCCTCTTTAGCGATAGGTCTGCAGTAGAAATCAAATAAATATTATAATTTGTGATTGATTTACTCTTGTCAGTAATGGAGCATATTGTCCAAATAAGTATGTCAATAACACAGAGAAATAGAACAAACATTGCTAACAAAGCTAAACTTTGTTCCCAGTAGACAATAGTGGTCTCAAGTACTAAAATTGTGCCACTCCCGCCTTACATAATTTCATAATACGTCTTTGAAATGATTGAGCCTATTGTGGAACTTTTCAAGATTCAGTGAGTATCAAATGACCCCAAAAATCAGCTCCATTATGTGGCTCTGTTGTGTGCTGTCACTTTTTCACAATATGTGTGGTTCCTAAGAAAATTTATTAATGGGATTTGGATGGAATACTTTGTTTTTGTATTAATTTTCTTGGGTGGTGCATTGGTTAGCAATGTTGCCTCACACCTCTGGGACTTTAGTTTGAGTCTCCACCTGGGTTACATGTGTGTGGAGTTTGCATGATCTCCCTGTGTTGTCGTGGGGTTTCCTCCGGGTACTCCGGTTTCCCCCCACAGTCCAAAGATATGCTGAGGCTGATTGGAGTTACTAAATTGCCCGTAGGTGTGCATGTGTGAATGTGCCCTGCGATGGGCTGGCCCCTGTCCAAGGTTGTTCCCTGCCTCGTGTCCATTGCTTCCGGGATAGGCTCCAGACCCCCCGCAACCCAGTAGGACAAGCGGGTTGGACGATGGGTGGATTAATTTTCTTTTCTGTTTGTGTGTTCTCCCAGAGTCTTGTGTTTTCTCTTCTAAGCAAACAGAGTGTTAAATGTGTTAAATGATAGATATCTTGAACAGGCTAGTTCTCAAAGCTTGAAAATAATTGCATTTTATAGTCTAACTATATGGCCACTTTAAAACATTAAAAGCTAGCCTGTTCAAGATGGCTTACATATTCCAAGTTCCCTCTTACCAGTCAAGTTCCTGTTCAGTATATAAATGTTTAAAGTGCAATAACAATGTTTGTTGTGCTTTATTCAGAAATTATTGAAATACCCGTGTTCCTTTTAAAAGTTTTCAATATATTTTAAAGCACTTAATAAATAATTAGCATGCACTTGTGAAAAAGAATATAAGAAAAGTGGATATAGAATGTATATACAGCAGTTTGCAAAATCAATATTATTTCAATATCCTTTCCCTGAATCAATGTTCAATTGTGTGACAAGCACCCTACTGGAGTCATCAGGAAATCATCAAATAAAAAGCTGAATCAGTTATCATACCGGGACAATATAAATGTAAATGTCCCTTTCACAAAATCGGGGTTGAATATTTTTTTCTCTTTTTTTTTCCCAAAGGAAATTGTGAGTATTCCTAATTTTCTAGGAAGAAAGCCAGTCTTACTGAAATGCTATATTGCGTTTTACGACAATAGTAAAGTATTATTAGTTATGACATTCAGGATGATAGCTTTTAACCTGTGAAACTGATCTGGCATCTGTGCCACTTTAGGGAATAGGAGCAACTTCATGAACTATGTGGAATGCAGAATAGTATATTGTCGTTATAACGGTATTAAACTAAATATATGATCACAGTTTAATTACAATCATCAGCCCTGTCTTCAGTGACTAAGAAGTCATGACTGTATGTTTTATAATTTAAACATTTTCCTGTCTGTTCAAGGTTGTGTTTAAATCCTTTATGCCAACCAGTATATATGTAGTTATATTTACACAGATTTAAGTAGGGCTGGACGATTTATCGATTTCAATCGTTCAGCAAGTCCCAAAAATTGTGATTTAGGATATACATTATACAGGACGTCGGACCCAGGGTTTAAAACTGCTGTGAGAATAGTTTTACAAATTCATGCCATGCTCCATGTGTGACAGTCATTCTCACCAATCATATGTGCCGTGCTTCTCACATGTCAGTCATGCTCACCAATCAGAAGTGACCCAAGAAGGCTTTTAGGCCCACAAACAGCAAAAACATGAAACCCAAAGAAAATGTTACATTTGTGGTGAGGAAAAATACTGATTCCGCTACTGAGTTATAAGTGAATTGCCTTCCTATTTCATAGTCGGAGATTGTTTCAGAAAGGTCCTATCATCATTTGAATCGGCGAGCTCCTTCTAAACATCAGCTGCAATATACTTCAGCATATCATTCCTTTGGTTTTTGTTAATAGGCAATAATATTAGCATACTGTGCCCTCCAAAAAAGCTGTAAAACCCACAATACAGTTGCGTTTATGTCATATGTTTTTATGCTTATTAAATTTAAGTGGTTCCAAAGATCAATCCCACAACAGTAATAAAATAAAAGTCTAATATTTTAACGTAAAAATATTTAAAAATATAATGTAAATATATAAAGAATAGATTGCTATTACAGTTGGGTATGGGAATGCGGTCTTATTTAGAAAATATACAAAAACAGACACATATAATGCTTAATAATTTGTTTTGTATTTGTCCGAGTAACAAAGCAAAGGAATGATAAGCTAATTCAACTGAAAACTGCATTTTACTTCTCATTTAAAATAAAATGCAGGGTTAGCAACTTTGGTCAGCTGCATGGAGTGAGATTTTCTGTTCTCGGTTCTGCACACACATTTACATGTATGTAAGTTTTATTACCTTGTAAATAGTCTGTAGGGTTTGCAAACTGCCGTAATGCTTTTTATGTAGCTAATTTTAAGTTCGGAATGGAACATAAATTTGCCGTAAGATTTTGGTAACACTTTATAATACTGGTCAACAAATAAGCATATATTAATAAATGAACTAATGCCAAGGTAACCATGAGTTAATGCATTTATTAACAATGTACACATCAGGAAATCCTGAAGCATGCACCTTAACACCCAATGAAGTCATACAAGATTAAGCATTAGTAAATGTCTTACCTACTAACACATTTCTGACAAAATGTCTCATTTTATGTTAGGAAGACAGTATAAACAGTCTACTTCATAAAACGTCCCATATGGGACAAATACCAGCTCTGTTCAGTAAAAAAGCAGCAGTAATTCCTACTTAGCCGAACAGAAAAGCACTTTTCACTTGCATGGCACCTTATTCACAAATCTATCCTCACTTTCAATGCTAAACGTACTCAACCATGCATGTAATAAGATGATCTTTGAAATGAATTGTTAATTAAAAATCAGTGTTTTCAAATGATATTCCGTGGAAGTCAAAATAGGGTTAGCTTTGTTTACGATAAATTGACTGGACTGTGATCCATAAGGTCTTTTCTCCATTCAGTGCCTTCTAATTCATAATGCAGACTCTTTACTCCTCACTCCCCAAGGCTGGTGATCTGAATCCCACCATCATACTCTGGCTGGATTTAAGATGTTCTGCCCTATCATGTGGATTTCTTTTTACAGTCTAATAACATATTTCAATTTGTGGCTCTAAATTGCTATTGTGTATGTATTTGCATTCAAATACCATGTGCATATTTACATTTTTTTATCCTTTTCTTATTTGGCTTGTGGTTCTACTCAGGGGTAGACTTGTGCATATTTCGGTAGACATACACTAGACAGTTGCAAAGGAACTGAATCAATTAATTAATGAAAGGACATTACATGGGGGCGGCATGGTGGTGCAGTGGTTAGCACTGTTGCCTCACACCTCTGGGACCCGGGTTCTGGTCTCCGCCTTTGGTGAGTATGCTCACCAAAATTATCAAATTCTGTAGACTTAATGAATCGGTACCAATGCCTAGTGCATTGCAGTGGTCTACACCCAGTTTTCACCCTATTATTGTCATAGTACTAAGCGAAGGCCAACTTTAGCTCAGTGTGCTTATGTAATGATATTGCCAGCACAATTACAGCAGGGAAAGCTGCCCAGGACTGTATGCTTCAGATAATTATGCTTGTAGCTGAACATTAAAATATTAATTATAATACTACCTCAGCAAACTTTGAGGGGTGATGCAGCTGGATGCTGGGTCACACACTTGGCCTATCATCATGAATCCCTTCCAGGAACAATATGCGCAAGTTGCACAGGTCAAGCCAAGGGGGGGTGGGAAACAAGAGAAAAAATGTGTTTCCCACAGTGGTCAGCTCAAAATAGAAAAGCAATAGGATTTCATCAGCCATTCCTGATTCTGGTTTGTTATGCATCCATCCATTTTCCATACTGCGTATGGACTGGCCATCAGGAAGTTTGTGAATTTTCCTAATCAGCCAGTCTGGTTAGGGCCTGTCTTTGGTCCCGAACCCCAGCATCACATGGCCTGTATACGACCCATATTGATCTCAGCATGTTTCCTTCTTTCCTGTCAATTGCAGGAAATGATTAATGGTTAATGCTTTGCTTCACTGGTGAGCAACTGGCATAATCTGTCACGGGGAGTCGCCCCTTATCAGAGGCAAATCATACCAGGCAGCACCCCCCATCGCCGGGCAGCGCCAAATTCCCGGGCTGTTTTTTGTTGCCAGTCCACCCCTGGCCTGCAGTCTGCCTATCCCACGAAGCACTTCTCTGTACACTCAGTGGACACTTCATTAGGTACACCTAGCGAAGTGGGTGGGAACCACTTTTACTTCCACAGTCACTTCAAGGCTCGACATGTTGTGTGTCCCGGGAAACTATCCTGCATGTATATAATGTTATAATTTGTTGTGATTGCACATGTGGCCTTCATGTTAGCTTAAACGAGTATGGCAGTTCTCCTCTGTCTCCTCTCATTAGCATGTTTTTGGCCACAGAAATGCCATTTTGTCATTCATCTCACCATTCTCTGTAAACTCTAGGTGCTGTAGTGCATGGAAGCCCCAAGAGGGTGGCTGTTTCTATATAAAACCTTTCCTATTTAATACTCCCCCTGTCGTCTTTTAATTTTTTTTTCTGTTATGTTATTATATTCCATAGTTAAAGCTTGCAATGTTTTATTTAGGAATGAAAAACATCTCAACAGACCATTGTGAATGCTGAACAGCAGATGGCCACCAGTAAATTATGCATCAGAGAACATAACTTGATTTTCATTTTTGAATCATTGTGATTGCCTCGCTTTGTATATTGCCCAGATTAAATTCTTTTTCTCATCAGCTCTCTGAATAGGTTGTGATAAGTATCTGCAAAGGCTTGAAAATGAAATGGAATTATGATTTTCAAAAAGAGACATGAATATAATGCAGTGCCGTAAACCATGCTGCATTTTCATTTTATTGTGATGTATCCTGATTGATTTAGGCTGTTGCGTCAATCACAACAGAATATAGTGGTGCAGAATCATGTTTATTTGTCTCAACACTTAATGCTGCCTAATACTTAGATTGCGATAGATTGCTGCATCTTACAGAATGATGTAAAAAAATATGAGGGATTTAAAGAAGGCTGTTTTTCCAGATGTTGTGTTATGGGAACCATCATGTTTTTAAACATTCAAATGCTTCCATATTTTTGAGACAAATTAAATTTTTTTATGTATATATTTGTACGTCTATCTATCTATCTATCTATCTATCTATCTATCTATCTATCTTTTTTTAGGAAATTGGTCTGAGAAAAAAAACTAAAGGTTTTATTGAAAAAATTAATAGTCAATCAAGATGCTAATGAACACAATAATTATTCAGTCAAATAATTTCCACCTACAATCTACCAGGCAATTTTTCAAACACTATACTTTGATCTTTGAGAGCATGTTTCCTGTGGTGACCACGGTCTCTGATAGCTGTGGTTTTCCTTGTCACAGAAGTCGACATCAATGAGCCCCCTGCCAGGAGACAGTCCCCTCCCCCAAGGCTGGAAGAGCTACTTGTCTCCCCAGGGACGCAGATATTATGTCAACACCGCTAGCAATGGTAAGCACAGTATGTATTTAAAGAAGTACCCTTCATTTTGTAATAATTGGATTGTCTTGTTATCTAGAATTATACTGACTCAAACAGCAAGCCGTGTGTTTTCAACCAGGTAATCTTTATTTGCCTTCTATCCAAACTCTCAGAACCTCCCCCAGTATATATGACACCTTATGTACAATGCATGTGACATCAACAATATCATATATCCAGGGATACCAGGGATGGTGCAGCTGTCAATAGATAAAATAAAAGTACTGTTTTTTCTTGTAATCCCATATATTGTATACCTTAAATTCTTCAGATCTTAATGCCTAAAATCATCCATATACACTGAGGATATGGCTTTGGTCTCTTTATTGTGAATGAACTTTTGTATGTACCAGAGGTACCACTGTATTCAATTTTCTCCTCTTGGATGTAGGATGCATTTTTTAAAAAAAATCACAAATTAGCCCATTGTCAAAGTCTACGATTCGTATTGTCGGAAAGTACTACCTCTGGACAGATTAAATATTTGCTTTACTGTTCTTTCACTTTTCATTCAACTCAGACCTTAAACTCATTGCCGTTCATTTAATTGTGAATGAAATATCGGGCAGGTGGATGAACATATATATTTGATCATATTTAACAAAAACTAAAACTTCTGATTAAAAGTTGAAATTGAATTCTGAATAAACACAGCGATTTCTGCTGTTCTATAAGCAGGCATTAATGTTCTGCAATGGGCTGGGTATATTTTAAGGACGTGTGTGTCTAGTGTCATGCAAGGCCCCCTCCATTGAATTATTGTCTCCAGTGAGTAATGAAGTGCAGATGGGTCTGCATGGTACCAACGGGTCTGAACTGATCTGAGAACCAGCACCACTATCGCCACTTGTTCAGACATTGCCTGCAGAAGCCACCAGAAGACAATTAGTGTTCTGTTTGGTTTTTTTCCCCCGAATCCCTAGATGGCTGACTGCTCAAAAAGTTCTCTCGTTCATTTGTGCAATAGAGAAGAGACTGAGGGCTGACATCCATCAGCAGATATACATCAGAGGGGATAAATAAGAGTATGATGTGTTTGTTTGTTATTTCTTTTTCCAAAAAGCTGGAGGCCTTCGATTGTAGCTACTACAGTTCCTGAGTTCTTCTTTATACTTGCAAGCGTGCCTACACTCTGTGTTAAAGGGTAAATGCCTAGAAATTGCACTGTAGACCATGATGCTTGGTTAGTTTTGGAAGTTGATACTGAATGATATGTGAACAGGGCAGGAGGACATTTAGCCTTTTAAGCAGATGGTTTAGCAGATGTTGAAATGGCTGAATGATGAAAAACATATCTTGACAGATTAGTGTGCAATGATGTAGATTTTGAAGGAAATGCAATTGCCAATTAATATAATGGAAATTACATAGGTGATATTATTTATGATAGTTTTGCTATAATATACACTCACCTAAAGGATTATTAGGAACACCATACTAATACGGTGTTTGACCCCCTTTCGCCTTCAGAAC
>JABFEA020000098.1:18239104-18275084 GCA_019775915.2 Cyphomyrus plagiostoma | reverse complement strand
ATTCAAGTAAGAATTGCATTGTAGTATGACTCATTTCCTGGCGCGTACAATTTATATTAGGCCAGCGTTCACGGTTCGACTTCTAATATTCAGATCGAGCATTCCTGCAGTATTTTGTGGTGTTATGGGCTTTACTAAAGCACTTAATAGAGATGCAACTAGTCTGCCAAGCACAGGAATCAAACTGGTTTGTTCGACTTTCAAGAAACTCGAGTTCTAGTGAGTCGAGAACCGAGGTACCACTGTATATGTTTTCATACAAGAAATTTTATGCCAAAAGCCCTTTTAGAGATGACTGTCACGTCTAAGAAATATCTTGTGTGTCAAACTCACCCCAATTCAACAAGAACTCTTGTCTTAACCTACTGGGTTAAAAACACTTTATCTTTATAATAGATGTTTCTGTTTTATTAGATGCCATCACTTTGCTATAAAATATAAAGTGCTGAAAATAAGGAGACAGTCAGGCTATTTAGAGCAATAACAATCAAAGTTAAAATCATCAGAGGGCCTTAGATGATTAGAGCTCTTGGCCATAGCAATTAAATGTATTCAGGGAAGAATTTTGTTGAAGCAGATTGGTTGATGCCATGATCTTTTGCACTGTAGCTTCAGTAGAATATTTAGATTGTAACTTGCTCCCTTAAACACCATGGACATTATTTTGGACTGAGAGCTTTTCTGGTATCACTGTACAGAACACTTGGAGAAGCTTGGGCTCAGCTGAAGAAAAGCCTGTCGGATGAAGCAGAAGTTCACTTGAAATTCTCATCTAAGGTAATAGAACATTCCATGAAAAGTACTTTATTCTGTTTACTAGTTGCATACTTACTAGGATTCATGTCATACGTAAGCATCGCTGCCTCTGTATTACCACAGGCTCGTGTCAAATCATAATAGTTAAAAATGCACCAGAAAGGCTAACATTCATATTGTGTGATTAGTTTAGCTGTTATACTTACTAAGCCTTTTACTTAACAAATTAGTCTTAAGTCATTTTTAGTAGCCTAGTTAAAAATCTGCAAAAATTAAACAAAGCAGTTTAGTGTATAGTGAATCTAATTAGGATCGGAAGCTATAATTGAAAACTGAAATGTATTTTAAAACAAAGCAAACATCATTTGTTACCAGGGGTATTGATAGACATAAAGCTCTACTGTGGCCCCATTATCCATTATGACTCCAAATAATTTTAAGTTGAATTTTATATATATATATATATATATATATATATGTGTGTGTGTGTGTTTTTATTTTGTTTGTTTGAGATAAATAAATAAAATTAAATGAAATATTGTGCGTAAGCCAGGAGGTGACGCGTGCAGACTGCTCTGAGCTACAGGCTCCAGGCCTGAGATTCACCAGGCACAAATTGGTTTCAGCTATAAACAATTAACTGTGACATTATTACAACAATTAACTGCATTATTAAAAAAAAAAAAAACAGTCGTTTGAACATAAATTTGGTGAAACTATGAAACATCACATAAAATGTTACTAGTTGAACCTAAATTATTTCTAGAGCAAGCTGACTATTGTACACAACATAAAATGATGTTTTATTTGACCTTAGTACAAGTATATAGGAATTCTTTAGTTTTCACATATCCTGTCTTCCTTCTACATTGAGACTTGTATTCAGGTGAGAACAAAGCTTGGGGTGACAGCATAAGGTATTCCATTTAGCCAGCATTCCTGGAGTATTTTGTGGTGTTAAAGGCTTTACTAAAGCACTTAATGGAGATGCAACTAATCTGCCAAGCACAGGATTCAAACCGGGGACCTGCCAGTCACCAGCATAGCAGCTTAACCCTCAGAGCCACACAATGCTTGCATGGTCTATAGGAATGATTTATTCTGGTCCCTTCGTTTGGGTGCACAGTCGCATACCTGCAGTACATCTGCATCATAGAATTAAAAATGGTGAGACTTAGCTAATGAGAAAGTCCTGGTGCACAGCTGGAATGGAAAACGCTGCTATTTATTGTTTTTTGCAGTGGAATGAATTGACAAGCAGCAACCAAATGATTGCCAGTGGGCTTGTAGAAATGCTACTAAATTTATATGTTTTTTTTTTTTATACTTTCTGTTTGAATGTGTTTATTTTGACTGTATCTCACAGGACGACAATGACAATTATTTAATTTTCTTGGATTCCTTCAGAAGTTAACAGTAAAGCGGGGCTGCCCAACTCCAGTCCTGGGGGGCCGGAGCCCAGTGTAGCTTAGTTCTTTCCCTGTTCCACCATAAATGATTTAGCGCAAGCGCTGTGTGGTAATTAGCACAAGCAGTTGAATCAAGTGTGTTAAATGAGGAGAAAACCAAAAATGTGCTGGACTCTGGCCCTTCAGGACTGGATTTGGGCTCCCCTGCTGTGAAGGTTAAGTTAATAAATGGAAAAGAAACATGCTTATTTTAAGATTCCTTGAATGTTGACATGCCATGAAGTTTGAAACTCCAAGATGATGTCAAGTACAAGGGAGGAAACTGATTTGCTCCAGTTTGTCAAAGCAAGAGGAAACCAACACAATTGTCTGTTGTCATATGACCCAGAACCAATGATACATGTAATATTTTTGAAACATGCAGCAAACTCATTTCTGAGTCAGAATTCCTCCTTAAGGGTTGTGCAACGATGTTACAACACATTCCCCCTGATTTTGATGCAATTTGCTACATACCTAATTTAGCTATGGTGAAAACAAACATGATGGTACTGGATTCTGGTTTAGACTTGTAAGATACATTAGATGTAGCACATGATTATGTAGTTTGTTTTGTTTCCTGTATACTCATGTTGATTTTCCACATTGTTGCGCAGCTCCATAGTGAGGTGGAGAAACCCCTCCTCGTGTTCCGAGATAACTTCAAGAAGGACATGAAGAAGTACGACCATCACATTGCTGACCTGCGAAAGCAGCTGGCCAGCCGATACGCTTCGGTGGAGAAGGTAGAAGAATGTTGATAACCCTCTGGGCCCAGGTTGCCAGCTGTGGTTATAATATGTTAACTCTGTTTCATGAAGGAAAAAGAGAATTTCATAAAGATTTACACCCATCTTTACACACAAGTATGTAAAGGACAGCGTGCTATTCCAGTTATAGCCTTATGATCTGTCTTCACCATGACACTATAATGAATTAGCAGCTGACAGGCTGATAGATTGAAAGACTGATGGAGGTTCTGACTGATATTGTTATGATGAATCACATGAAGTGCCCTGTAATTATGATTCAAAGCTAAATTTAAATTTAGAAAGTTTGACTGTTGCGTGATTATGGTTTGTGTACAAGTGACATTTGGATTCTTAATTCTTTCTAATTAAATAATACGGAATGGGTTTTAGTGTGTCATAATGCTGCAGCGGTTAGTACTGTTACCTCACACCGCTGGGACATGGGTTCTAGTCTCCGTCCTGGGTTAAATGTGCGTGGTTTTTGCATGGTCTCCCCGTGTCGTCATGGGGGTTCCTGCGGGCACTCCGTTCCCCCCCCCCCCCCCTCCACAATCCAAAGACATGCTGTGGCTGATTGGAGTTACTGATTTGCCCATATGTGTGAGTGTGCCCTGCGATGGGCTGCCCCCCCCATCCAGGGCTGTTCCCTGCCTCGTGCCCATTGCTTCCAGGATAGGCTCTGGACCCCTGTGATCCAGTAGGATTGGATGGTTTTGCTGGTCTGTATTTTTCTGTATTCCATGCACTACATATGTGCTTTGATTTATTTTCTTTATACAACCTTCACCAGCAGAACCTCTTTTTCACAATTTCAAACATACTTGTAATATGTAATAAATGAAATATGTCCAATGTAGTGAGTTATCCTTTAACACTAATTCCAAAGAATGTTAATTAATAAGCTTATGTCATACAACAGTAACCAGGATAAATTCTTGAAAGATGGATTAATAATCTTATGAAACATTAAACCTTTGAGACCTTTAGATTATGATTAATTTTGCTGATCCCAGGGGTAAATTCTGGAATTCCTAATAACTCCTCAACATATATTTCAAGACACCAGACACATATGTCATGGAAGTTTTTGCATATTACATCGTATACCAGACATACATATTGCAATTAACAACATCCTGTCAAAGATTTGATTGAACTAAACTTAATATGCACCTTCCTTTTGAGTAATAAGATGAAATCCATTTTAGACAGGGCAAGCCAAGTTATGAAATGTTTGCATATTGTGTCAATATTATCCAGAGAATACTGTTGCAAGTGTAGCAAATCATGGAGCACAAGACAAGACTGAGGTTGATGGGCCATGACTCATCTCTTGTTCTATGCTGTCCAAGGCTCGCAAGGCACTAGCAGACAGACAAAAGGACCTGGAGATGAAAACCCAGCAGCTGGAGATCAAGCTCAGCAATAAGACAGAGGAGGACATCAAGAAAGCAAGACGGAAATCAACACAAGCAGGTGGGGAGCCATCAGTAGCCAGTTTCACTTTTTTTTGCTGCATGAGTACTCTTGAGAGAATGAAACTTAAATAGTACTCGATATGTGGAGTTTCATTTAGAGTTTCTTGGCTATGTATTGTATGAGCTCATTTTTGGCCTGTTTTTAATGTAGTGTGCAAGTCCAGTATGATCACAATATTGTTAAAAATAGTGGCACACGATGCTTAACAACAATAGTCTCTGGGCTGAGGGCTGGTGTTATCATTCTGTCCAAGCAGGATTTAGAATCACAACAGACCTTGGAAACGTATGTTATGCTCTATTTTCATGGTGACCCAAAAGAGCAAGTGGGTGTAGGCTATTGCTGCAGTCCCTGGTGGCAAATCTTTTGGCAGAAACAGAGAGCAGTTTTAAATGGAGGGTTTCTCCTGTCGACATCAGCCATTCTATACTCAGGATGACTGGAAACACAAACAAATTCCTGGTAAAAAAGGAAAAAAGACTGATTATCTTGGGCAGCCTATTACATGCAAGCAGAGAAAGCCAGGTTTCTGTTGTTGTGTGTATTAACAAAAGTCACTGGTTCACACACTTTGAAACATTCGTTGCACAGTGTTTGCCAAATCCCCTTAGTAATGTGGGGTTAAATACCAGTCCTCCAGACGATGATTACAGGGAAGGATTGCCAGCTGTAATTCATTTAGGAAGTAAGAAAGTGAGCCAGTGAGTGAGTCTGATGCCTGTATCGGGCCTGACGGAGCCCAGAGGGCCATGACACAGTGGCAGGCATGGAATCTAAGAAACATTCTCTAACATTAGGAATTATTGTAGTGAGTATTATTTTAAAATAAGTCTTTGACTTTTAATTCTATGTTGCCGTGAAAAAGGAAGGAAATAAAACTAGTGAAGAACCTAAATATGAATGTGAGGTGTCATTGCCAATGTATGCTTTACAGATATTTTTGAAAAGCTTATGAACTCTGAGAAAACAGATTTTGCCCATATTTTATTTAGTTATTTTGCAACAACCTTAGCAATCCTTTACAAAAATTATCTTCCTGATGAATATATTGATTTTTAGAAAGAAATAAAATTTCAAAAATATTTCCGCAAGGTGCTCCAGTATCAGTGGAATGTAATAAACACATTCCTTTAAAAAATGTTCACTGGACAGAGCACAAAAATGAGTTGTTGGAGTAGGTTAGCAAATCGTTTAAAGTGTATAATACAACATTGAAACCCCCCAAATTTGAGAGATATGTAATATCATATAATTTATACTTTATAATAACTTTTATGAATAAACAAATTAAATAACACTTAACAGATTATTAGTTCGTGTACATTCAAATAATTAGAAATGTTACCAAATGATAATTCATGTAGTAACTCTTGTGTTTTTAAACATTTATACATGATTTAAGAAATACTAGCTAAAACATTTTGTCACACACATTAACACATTAACACATTATTCATGTTGAATATTCGGTTCAATCAATGACTAAACACACTTCCTCACATATTAATTAAACCTGTTTCATTTACTACACAGTACTTGTTCATGGGTTGTACCGATTTAAACCACCAATTTCATATTTCCCTCTACTTTGCAAGAGCAAGAAATTAGGCTTTTTGATGTTTACGAATCACATGTTGCGGACCATTTTGCAGTACCTAATCTGAAGTTGGAACTGTTCATGCACTCTATCAGTTTACTGGCAGGCATTGAGTTTTTAGCTGACAAAGTTTGTGCCCAATTAAGGGAGAATCCTAAGGAGTGGTTGATTAAAGAGTTTAGCTTCATGCTTATAACACAGAATAATGACAACAAGTACACCACCACACCAAAACTCCATGCTTGTCCGTAACATTTTCAGACCACTACTTCCTTAGACAAAAATATCTTTCTCCAAAAAAAAAAACACAGCAGTTAACAAGTCCAGTTTTATGCAGTAAAGGCTTCAGATGATATACTCATAGTAATACAAAATCACCACTTGAACTTGGGTTATCTGAAAAATCAAATAATTAAAAGAAAAATATAATTGTGAAAATTTGACAGTAAATGAATGATTCCCAAGCGTTGACGGTTGATGGTAGGTTGCCTCTGTAGACAGCAATAATACATGAATCAACAGTTGTAAGTATTTTTTATGTACATGAACTAGTAATCTGTTAAGTGTTATGTAATGTTTGTTAACTTATTCTTGAACGATATAGTCTCAGTATTAATTTGTGGTTGTTGCTGCCACCTGTTGGAAACCCTACAGTACATACTGTCCTTACAACATGTAATTTAGTTTTTGCTAAATTATTCTTTTCTGAATCATCATACTTCACCTACAACCTCAGTGACACAAAGTACTTAAGGATTTCAGTGCTTCCATAATTATTTTTTGTGTATTGTTTTATAATACAATAGTGGCTGTCCCTCAAGGGTTATGTACATTGTAATAATACAATGCAAATCTAGCATAATGACCATTTTTATTTGTGTATTTCCTTCTGTAGGGGATGACCTTATGCGCTGTGTTGATCTTTATAATCAGTCCCAGTCAAAATGGTTTGAGGAGATGGTGACCAGCAGCCTGGTAATTATTCATAATAACTAAACACATCATTTGCTTACCAATTTCTGTAAACATATACATAACTGCAATACTATACTAAATTATTTGGTTGTCAAAGAAAATTAGGTTTAAAGCTGTTTATCTGGGCAGCCGTCACATATTTGTTAGTACAAAAATATTACACAGCATTAGAATGTATACCAATAAGTAGTAATACAATGAAAAGACTGTATTTCTTTGTTCTGCTAAAAAAGTTATTGATATTTTATTGGATGGTTACAAGAACATATATGTTGGTCCCCATAAACATACAAGTTGAGAGGACCCCAGCAGTCCCATATATTACTTAAATTTCACTTTGACATGGTGTGGTTCGACAAATACATGGTTATATTGGATCATAACTGCAGATACCCCAGTGCTTTTGACGGCACTGTACATGATGAATATGAACCTGGACATTGAATGATAAGTAAAACAGATTGCATAAAGGTATGCTTTCTTCTGAATTCTCTCTTATGTCTCTTAGGAGCTGGAAAGACTGGAGGTTGAACGTGTGGAGATGATACGGCAGCTTCTTTGTCAGTACACAACTCTGCGGCATGAGACAGACATGTTTAACCAAAGTGTAAGTAATGGATGGTGCATTAATAGGAACATTTCTTTGATGAATGACAAGTGTAGTCCAATATAGGTAAATAAAAAATACAATTTGTGTTCATCCACGCTTCAATCTGCACCATGGCTGGAAGCACTCTTTGCATTTTTCCTAACACAGTTTTGCACGTTCACACTTTTTTTTTGTGTTATATTCAGTCTTATTTAATTCCCATTAAAATGGCATCCCAGCACAAAGATTCAGGATGCTTAGCATTGTTTCTCGTCCTTCATGTGTCCAACAGACCGTGGAGCCTGTGGATCAGCTGCTTCAGAATGTGGACCCAGCCAAAGACAGAGAGCTGTGGGTGAAGGACAACAAGACTGGGGAAGTGCGACCTGTGGATATGGAACTATAGGGAGTGATGGCCCAAAACCACACTCACAGACATGTGGGCGGCAGCTCCACTCTAAACCCTCCCACCCTCCTGTCATATAAGAACATTCCAAACTCAGAGCATGTGACTGTTACGGCCAACACTGCTAAATATTTGGCTACCGTACCATCTTCTGTACACTTTCATTTCACGAAAGGTTTTACCATATCTCTTAAAAGCATCAGGAAAATTAAATCCATCATGAAAGAAGAATAACATGCAGAAGCTTTAAGGTTTAAGTTAAAATACATTTTCATTAGTAACACTTTATTTTATGCTTAACATTCATGATTTTATTTATTAGTGACTAATTAGCAAGGTAATTACACCATAATCCAAAGGCATTTTCTAGTTTTAACACTGACAACTTCATTGTGAATAGTTGTGTCTGCTGATATGTTTTTAGGAGCATATAATTACCCAAAACTAGTGAAAACTTAGTTCTCGTAATGAGTTCAGCTGATAATGTCCAGTCAGTATTTTTGTAGTAACTCAGTTAGCAGTCTTTACATTACTGGACTGCATACATAGAAAGGGCTTAATTAAAGACGAGCAGAGGGATCTCATGTCAGTCGCTCTAATATGTAATTTCCCAATGATTATTCTGAATGGTTGAAAGGAAGATGATAATTCTCATGAAAGCCATGGCTGACAAAATACATGTAGTGATGCACGTTCGGTAGCCACCTATGGGCTATGCAGCCCCAAGTGCCTTGTCTCCGAAATTAAAAAGTCCTGAAGGTCACATAAGTGTACACTCTTATGTCTCTTATCATGGTTTGTTCATCTGAAGGCAAGGTTGGTGCTGCCCCTAGTGGTGCAGAGCTCACCAAACGTTCATACAAGAAGTTTGATTCCTATCCTTTTTGCCCTCCCAGAAGTCAGATGTAGGTCCCATAATATTTTAACACAGTCTGATCATTTATAAACAGCAACCCATTTTGTTCTTGTCAGAGTGGTGTGAATTGAATGACTTCCTTATAGAAGAGCGATGCAGCATCTTTGTAGGCTATTAATAGATTGTCGCTGACTCCATGTTATGTGTACAGCCATCTGAATTTAATTTATATGTAAACATAAATTTAATCGATCTCACATTTGCATCATCTGTTAACCTGTCTGTCCATTTCCCCTGAAATGGTCGTACTTGCTAATTATTCACAAATGATAATTATATTTTTATCATTATGTGTTAAATCTAAAATAAAGTGTTAGCTTTCCATAGTATTTTTATTTATAAATTTTCTAATCTGATGTTAGAAATTGAAGTAGAAAAGTTAATTATTAAAGATAATTATCCAGTGCCTTGGAAATGGAAGAGATGGAAACAGCTTTCATACACACTCAGTTCATCAAGTTACATATAATATTCTTAGTGATGGGAACATAGTGTGCATAGAGACAGGGGCATAACTGTTGGTTTTTATGTTGGACAAACACACACACACACACACACAAAAGACAGATATATAATTCTATATTAAACCTTTTTCATGTAGACTGTAGATTTTGAGAAATAATATATATGGGAAAGTGCATTTTATTGAAGAAATGTAGAAATGAATATCTAATTAAATTGCAGATCCTGAAGAATAACATTAGAATTATATTTGAATTTTATCCTAAAATATTCATGTTCGTGTTCACTAAATCTGAAGCTGATGTTATGATATAAATGTACTTGTAAGAGAGGTAAATGTGCTAGTTTTTTTACACAGGTGCAAATAACTTGTGCTATTTGTACAAAAAAAATAAAACCTCTGTTTTAAGAAGCCTCATTATACAAACACAGTTGCATTTATTACTCAGATTCAGGGAAATATCTGTCAGCACACATTTTAATTCCACATCACAGTTACACCATTAATTTACATAAAACAGTAACATTATCAACAGAGAAGTGTTTTTATATTGTTCTTAAAGACAGGCCTAGAACTTTCTGTAATATATTTTTTAAGTTTGACATGATCCAGATTGACTGTTCATATCTGCACCTTGGTGATACAAGATGCTTAGAAGAAATTTGTTTGATGTGATGATGATGATGGTGATGATGATGATGATACATTTGGTGCAGATATACAGCAGAATGGAAAGTCCTTATTGTCTTTGGAAAACTGTTCATTGTCATTTTTCATATTATTTTCATGAGATTTCACCATTAGACACTGTACATGGAAAAATGGTTGCAATTCATTTATCCCATTACACATCTTTTTAGTTTTGTAGTGCACTATGGTCAGAATGCCAGGGTCAGATTTATGCAATGTAACCATGGTTTTAGTGCAGGACATTTATATTGCTATAAATCACGATTCACAGAAGAGTTACTGCCTGTACGATCTCAGTTCAATCAGATGATGACCTTTTCACTATGTACACCTCATAGTGCCTATATCGGTGAAAACATGAGAAATTGTCCTTGTACTGCTGCCCTTCTACCATTTATGATTTGTTTGTGTGTGTGTATGTGTGTTGTTTTTGTAAACACATTTTTCAGAAGCATGATCTTGAAAACCTTGTGCACTCAAATAGCAACACATTCCTGCCATAATATTTAAACTGTTTAATGGGTTCTTAAAGAGAAATAAATTATATGCAAGCATTTGGTAAAATACCTGCTTAATTTGGTATGTTTCACATAAGATTTTCAGTAACCAAACTTTCTTATATATTAAGGACCTTTGACATCTTCTGAGAAAAGTACATAGCCAAGTGTTTTTTCATGTCCAAGTATAGAACAGAATGGCCTGTTTCTGTAAAGTACCTAGAAGCTATCAGTTATAGGCTAGAGGCGTCTTGTGAAGTTCCATACTTCATCATGCATGTCAGGGTTCTTTGCATGGCATGTTAATAATACAATTAAAAATATATTATACTTGTATTTTTATTTCTTCTTACAACTGGACAGAGTGATTTTTTATGGTTAGGTCATGGGGAATTTGAGTCAAAGTGTGATTTATTATAATGTGTGAATTGTCAGTTTTTATGTTTTTATAATGAAAGGGGGTTTTATTTTCTTGCCGGAAAGCAAAGTTTCACCTGCAATAGTGTGGAAATCCAGAATGGAATCTGCCATTTTTATGAGCTGTAGGACATCTGTAAAACATATTTAGAAGTTTCCTGCAAATTGACAGCCAAACTTTACCCGAAATAACAGAAGTACAGATAATATATTAAACTTTTTTTTTAATGCAATGCTTATTTTTATACAAATATAATTACATGTAACACTGTTTTTCATTATTCTGATTTAACTGGATAACAATTTCAACAGAAGTGTATGTTTCACAGCTTGAATTGTTTTCATTGAATTACTCATTTACTGATGTACATGGTGTTACTGTTTCATATTGATACTTATATGTTGTGCAAAGTGTAATATGGCAAACTGGTTCAGTTGAAGTTATATTACTAGAACATTTTTGCTTTTTTTATTGTAAATGGAAATATACCTGCTCGTCAGTGAAAGTTTTGCGTTAATATAAAATCGATTAAACTGGATGTAAATTTTTGGTGTTTTATCTTTCAAAACAATGTACAGTGTACATTTTTTCATGTGCTTTGAGACACTATGTAGATGAAAGTTAATCATTTTTGTTGTTGTTAAGTGAGGTAATAATTCCATATAACTCAAACATCAACTAACTGTAGTGGTATTCTATTCAACTCTTAAAGAATACAAAACCCAACCTTGTATAAAGTTTGCTTGACTAATTAACTTATTTAGTGAAAAAGAAACTCAAATGTTATGTCTTAGTTAAAGCAATTGTAGCTGTATATACAATCAGTGGCCAGTGACTGTAGCTGGACACAACCCCCTTTATCTCCAGAAGCACCACAACTGTAGGTGAGTCGTGTCTTCAGGTAGGGATCTCTCTGCACACCACTTTAAACTCAGCTTCTCCTCATAGCAGTAGCAAATCCGACTCTACTCCTCTAATCTCCTTCATTCACAAGGTGTTTTCAGACATACGAATGCTGTTGACTAGTGTATCTCGTTCATCACATTATTTTACTTAAACGCTAGACAAGGATGGTTGACTGTTTCTGTGATGCTGGAACCCTAGCGAGCGAATTTCCACTGCGGAAAATTCATGTCACTTCCAGAAATGGCACTCCAGGTCCCCAAGCTCAAAGATGAAGGTAGTTAAACTTGATGAAAAAAACAAAAACAATCATTCAACAGTTACTACAGCAACCAGAGCTACCAGTTCCTACTGTATAGAATAACCATAAAAAAGGGACATAATGAGTGGCAAGTCTGTGCCCAGCCAGCCCAAGGAGGGCCCACTGGAATTTAGTCCTGCAAAGGTAGTGGAGAGGGACCAGAGTTATTTCCATGTCACCTGAATTATGCAGTTCAGCAAAAACGAAGTGGAAAGTAGTCAAAGACAGAGCCCCTGCATTTGTGGCTGACACTGGAGCAAACCTCACACATTAGCAGGTCCCATTTGGAAAGACCAGCTATCAAGAAATATTGGCTATTTTGACCCAAAATAGAGGGCCTTTGAAGACTGCTGTATTATTGGCATGGAGAGCAGTGCTGAAATTTCTGCTTTACTCTGTCTTTTATTATGCAATTCTGGATTCCACTTTGTTGGCATAGAGTGCGAAAAAATGTTCAGCTGAACACGTAAACCAGTGATTTCAACGCCAAGTGCTCCTCAGCAGCTGCAGAAAACTGGAGCCACCACTCAACCTCATGCAAGAAGTACATATTGATAATAACTGAAATAAATTCACATTAAAATAGCACCGCAGCATTCTTCAACAACATTCCAAACATGTGATTAAGCTTTCCTTATTAAATGTCTGTATTTAACATTTGACACACACCAGTGCCATGTACAGACTTTTTCAAGGGCAGATGGTAGAACAGGAGGATGTGGGTGATGAAAGTTTTGCCGGCCGGGGGGGGGGGTGGTGGTGGCAAATTTTGCGTGAACTTCGATTATGAAAGAAGGGTCACTTTCAATGATTTGCGCAAAAGGGGTAGGTGTTCAGCCCCCACTACAAACTCAGATTATAACTTAGTTTCAGTTCCTCTGCAAGTTCTGCATTTCCCCAAGAAAAACGTAAAAAGAACTGTAAGTTGAAATTTTGGATTCCCTGATGGGTGCATACATGCAACATCACGAGATTAGATCCTTCTCCATCTTGCTGTTTTTGTTGAGTTTTGATCAGAGAAACACAGTTTAACACAAAGGGGTGGAGAAAATGACAGAAAAGCCATATATAAAAGGACTACTTATAATACTATTAGGGGCGACAAGAGTTATATTGTGTTGAATGCTCATTATTAGTATATATGTCAGCTGAAAAAAAGAATCTGACAACCAGCAGTTTGTTATGTTGCAACTAATTTCTGAAGTGTTCGTAAAGGGTTTGCCTGAATGGAGCCACTTCCAAATGAGATATCCCGGGCCCCACAAATCAAGGAGCAGGTGAGGACTAAATATCAGGGCAACATATGCTAAAATTAGACATCAGAAAAGAAGCTCACTGAATTAGATAGGTGGATGCTTAACAGGATAGTGGCCAAACCCTACAAAATTGCAGTTTTCAAAAATGACCACAGCTCAGCCTCAACATAACCTGTAGGTTGTGAACAAAAAGCTGGTTTTTATGGCTGTACTGCACAAAGACACATAGCCTGGAGCCCCAAGCAATGGAAAAAATAATAAGGTCTAATGAGTCCTCTTTCAGCCTTTTTCCTCCACCAGGAGAAGATGGAGGGGAGCCTTTAACGTATGATTTCAGTTGCCGTTCAGCTTACAGATAAACATGGGAGATCTCTGATGGTAGGGGCAGCCATTAAGGAAATCATTTGGTCTGGTTATTGCTCTACTGGATTATATAATGGCCAAGCAATATGAGGCCATTTTACAGGATTTGTTGGTGCAAACATTGTTCCCTCATGATCTTCACTAATTCTAAGGCCCAATTGGCAGATATAAATATCTATATGAAAGATCTGTCCAGGAGCACAGAGTGCAGAAGAAGATATTCACCTCCCTTATCCTCAGAACTGTAGGCTTCGGTTTTTTTTTTTTCTTTTTTTGCAAACTTGCAACCGGGGATAAAAGGTAAAGCAAAAAAGTTAAATAAACCTTGATGGACACTGAGGCTTGGTTAGTCTGAATACTGAGACAAAGGAAATCAGCTGGATTTGTACAGGTGACATCAAAATAAGTATATAGCAGCTAAGTAACACCAGGAAAAAGCTGAAGGATTTTTCTACTGTAAGTTTCGGAACACAAAAATTAAGCAAAAAAAAATGTATACAAAAAACATTTTAAATTAATTATTTAACTTTTGATTTTGTCCCCAGAAACTTGCAGAGCACTCCATGACATGCCATTGCTGTTAAAGACAGCTTTTCCACAGTCTTTTTACTGTCATCAGCTGTAGTTGATTCCTCCTGCCTTTGAAAATCTGAAACTTCTTTATTTACGATTCAATGAGGGTAAGATCAACAAAAAGACTTTTATTATTAAAATCAAATTTTCACAGTCCAGAATAAAAGTATTTATCAATTGACATTGTGTGACACTTGACAGTTTTACTGTACTAGTCAATGTACAGTTTTTACCTACTTGCCGCCCTTGATTATAATTTTATGGGAGCCTATGAAGGGGCGGCACGGCGGTGTCATGGTTAGCACTGCTGCCACAAGCCTCTAGGAAAAGAGCTCAAGTCTCCCCCATGCCTACATGCTTGGAGTTTGCATGTTCCCCTCATGTCATCATGGTGTTTCATCCAGGTATATTTCTCCCCACAATACAAAAACATGCTGAGGTTTATTTTAATCAAATAGTTCTTAGGTGTGCATAGTCTGCTCTGTGATGGGTTGGCACCCCATCCTAGGTTGCTCTCTGCCTTTTGCCCATAGGTTCGGGCCCCCAGAATCCCTGAATAGGACAAATGGTTACAGAAGATGGGTGAATGGAAGGATGAATGGGAACCTATGACAATGGGGGAGGGGAGGGATGTTCTAAGGGATGGAACACAGTGACTGATGAGATATAAAGTAGCACTTTTTCAGGAAAGAGTCATGGAACGTTCCCGTTTTCTTGTCAATTCATCCTTGACAGCAGAACTGGAGGTTTCATCCAATTTCCCAGCCTACTGTACCCGAAGGGGGTAATAGACATCCATTCCATCTCCATTTGCTGTCCCAGCAGACGTAATGCTTAGTGAGCCACTCAGATTAAGCACCTTTCTCAGGGGCATTATAAGAAGGCCTCTGGCCAGCTGCCATGACTGCCTGTTTTAACAGTCATATTGGAGGCCTTTAGTTTTACCTAACTCACAATTTGAGGATTGCTAATTATTTACTATATAACACTCAATAAGTATAAATGTACTGTCCAGCCATGGACTAATTCTTAATACACCATATATCTTCTTACTTAAAAACCCATGTAATCATTCTGAAATATAAAAAGAAACAATAAAATGTGTTCACCAGTTATTTTCCTATAACATTCATAACTGTTACTCAGTCATCAATCATCAGCTTCTTCAGGGAGTTCAGATACGCTGGGATGAGGGAGCTGACAGACTCGTCATCGTGGATGATCTTCTCTCCTCTGCCCTCTGATCCAACAGAGCTGGGTGATCTGACCATCCCAGGGAAGGGGGTGCTGTAGCCCTGGAGGTACAGCAAAAAGTAACATTTCATACAGAACCCAATAAGGAAGTGGTTTCTATGGCCCCCCCAACCCCTCTGCATCTTGTAACTAGGACACACACAAACACACCAATAGTTACAGTTGTTGCACAATGAACAATTTCTGCACAATGAATGCTTAGTTGGTGTATATGTATGGTCTTAAGTCTTAAGTGTTATATTCATGTCAAAACAAACAAATAAAAGTAAACAGCAATTAAGAGACAAGAATTCATACTAATAACTGCACAGGATGAAAAATTAAGATGATAAAACATTGTCATTCCCTAACCCTCCCCTAGGCACCAGTGAGGTTATTTGTTCCGGATAAAAATCCATTATGGAGAATCATTAGTCAGGAAGTGGCTCTGAAGTACAAACACAAAGGACTAAATGGCATTCCGGAAATGACAAAATTGCACCGAGAGAACAGAAAATGGATTAGTGGCATAGACGAACATCATATTGCGTATATGCCCCGGAACACTACTGGCTAAGTCATCAGAAATAGAAAGGTGCAGCACTCCACCTGGTGGCATCCTAGCATAGACCACCACTCCTAGCAGGGTCGTAAATTAATACATACAACTTTGTTATACCCCTAATTCGATTTCCTTTATGTGCAAGGCAAACATAATACCTATACATGCACACCATAGCGGCTTGCAAACTCACAGAGGAGTAGCCCTTGCTGAAGCTTCCTCTGCTTTTTGTCCTAATCTTCGTTAGTGCTGACTCAGCAATGTCAGCTCGTTCCTCTGCATCATCCAGCTCATGAACCGTCTTCCTGTACTTCGCCAGATTCATGTTGGCCTGCTCTTCCTGATTGCATTTTGGGACGATAACACAATAAAGAACGACATGATATTGCAAACAGCGTTCCATTTTTGCACCAGAATTCGTATATTTAAATGAAGCCTGTAACAACAAATTATGAAATAATGTCACCTTATGTAATAACTCAATAAAATGTAACAAATTTATAGTCAACATTATCATTTTATATTGCAACACTGTCCTATTATTAGTATTATTATAACAAAGCATCGGCGTGTTTTTGTGATCCATTTCGGATGATTTCTTGTGCAATTACGCAGCATTATGTGATGAAGATCTGTTACGTGTCTGTTAAAATCTGTTATCACATAATGTCGCAGAAAAGCAAGAGGGAAGACTTCAATAAAAGCATAAAATCAATGCATGTGAGTCTTGCAAAAGTTCATACCGCTTCTTCCACTTGTCTCTTATAGGCCTTCATCTTGTTCTGCAGCCTCTCCACCAGTTCTTGCATCCTCTGCTGATTTTTCTGGTCCTCCTCGGACTGGAAGAGCAGTTCCTTCAGACGCCGCTCATTCTTGCGTAAGGTTTTCACTGTCTCAGCATGCCTCTTCTGCTCCGTGTCCAGGTCCAACTCCAGCTCTTTCGCCTAGACACAACCATTCATGACACAAGACAGCGATTGCAGAAAAATAAATGGCAACAAGCTCTCAACACAGAGACCAGACATAACTATGTCTTTCAAGACCAAAGATTTCACTTACATTGTAGGATTTAAAAAACTATAAATATTCTGGTAACAGATGGGGCAAAAATACTCAGTAGTAACTCAGTTACTACTGAAGTACAAATTATGAACAAATCATGAACAAATACAGTACTTAAAATATGAGTCGATTCATTAATGATGAACAAACATGAGCAGTATTTCACATGCTATTCATTACTTGTTCCTTCAGTTGTTCCTTAGTAATTCCTTCAGTAGTTCACAAAAGTTTGTAGAATTAGATTTAATAACATACTCACTGGAAAGATGCATTATGATTCATTAATGATGAATTAACATGAGATCAGTATGTAACAAAGATTTAGTTTGTCATTAATTAATGCATAACTAATAGTATAACACTATATTTGTGCCGTGTTGTGTTACCAATATTCCTTATATATATATGTCATCAATGTCAGTCATATATACAGTGAATAATTTCTTAATGAAATATGAATATAAAATGCTTAAAACACTGCGACATATTTCTAGTTTTAAAAGTCCTTTAAAGCTATAGGATAATGATTTTAATTCAGTAAATGGCTGAAATATTAAAAGCTAGCCTGATCCAGAGCCCACTTGTAGTTTACCTTCCCTTCTAGCTTCTGGATGATCTTCTTTCCCCCCTTGAGTGCCAGTTGCTCAGCCTCGTCCAGTCGAGCTGTTATGTCCTTGACCTGGGCTTCCAGGCCCTTCTTCACCCTCTCCAAATGCAACGTGTGCTCCTGCTCGTGCCGCAACTCTTCTGCCAGTCGGCCGGCCTGTAGTCCGGCACAGCAACAACATTAGATACAGTACAGCATAACATAGCAAGAAAATACCCCCTTTCTACTTTCAGCCGCAGTAATGAAGGTCAAGCAGATAGATCAAGCATGCAGTTATGCATCCCATGGGTCACTAACTGGAACATTTTTGTCATAATTCCAAACAGATAAATATCAAGGTACCAATTGCCTGTGAAAAGCTTGCCTTCATCAAAAGCCTCTTCATTATCAAAGAAAGTCTAGTGGAGACTTTGCTTGCATATTCCCCGGATTCCTGTTATCCTTTGCTATCCAAAGGAATCATGGATGGATAACCAAACAACACTCTGCCCATTAAATAAAGCCATACCTCACACATAGCCTTCTTGGCCTTGTCATTCGAAGCCCGCATGCTGCCCACTAGCTCTTCGTGGTCTTGAGTCATCTGTTGAAGGTCTGCCTCCAGCTTTCTTTTCCCATTGTTAGCCGACTGGAACTGCAGAGCAGGTGGACATACCATTAGCTGCTTTCCCATATAAGGCGTGTCTATAAGTATATAAGTAACTGTAACTTCAGTTCAGTTCAATTTTATTTACACAGCATATTTTTACAACATTTCATTGTCTCAAAGTGCTTTACATTATCCCTACCCAAAGCCCCCAGTGAGCAAGCAAGAGGCAACAGTGGCAAAGGAAAAACTCCCTAGAAGGAAGAAAACCAGCGGCGGAACCAGACTCAAAGAAGGAGCCCATCCACTAGGGGCCGACAGAGAAAGTCAAATTAACAAGATAATAAAATCCTCATTTATACTGTCCAAAGAGTTGAGTCTCAATGCAGCAGGAAAGTGACAGCATGCAGGTACCACATTAAGTGAACAATATATACCCTATCTATTAATGCAAAATTTTCAGTAGAAGGACTTCCCTTTTCTTGCATTAATTTGCGTACATATCCAGCTTCTTCCATGATCATCTCGTTGGACATGTGCCCATAATTTGTATAGGGTGTCTACGTACATGATTGAACGGGGCGCAGTGTCAGAGAAGCAGACCTGGTTACTGATGTCATTGTACTTTTCAGTCATTTCCAGTAATTCGGTCTCCAGGCACTTGCGGCTCCTCTCTGCAGCCTCCACGCCAGCACGAGTCTCCTCTCCCTCAGTCACCAACGTGGCACAGCGGCGCTCCAGCAGGGCGCGCTCCTCTCGCAGCTCCTCCTGCTGCCGCGCGTCGTCCTCTACTTGGGTCTGGAGATCCTGCAATGGACATGGAAGGAATGAGGACTCACACGTTTAATAGTTTGTGAACACAGCATGATTACGGAACACGTTATATATAGTGGTTCCATGATTATGGAACCACTATATATTCCTGTTCTTTAATTCGCTGGTATTAACTACTGGCAATTTTGACAGTCTGTTGTATGTTTGTTATGTAGAGATGTCCGAGTTACATGGGGAATCCTGAAGATGGCACTGTGACCCTGCGTGAAACTCAGCAACAGAAAAAAATCATGTTGTACACAGTGAGATCAAGAATAATATGGGATTTCAATTTACTTCCTGATGACAAAGACTGATTTTCTTAAGTATTTTATGTGTTCATTAACTTTACTTCAAATGCAAACTCAATGGTCTGTGCTCCTGGTTCATAATAATTAGTTTATAATTGGATATCAAAAATGTAATTAAATAAATTAAAATAGTGTTTACCAAATCATCTGCTTGTTTCATCTAGTTGTTTTGGATATAAGCATTTAACCTCCTTTTTCATTTGTGAAGCTGCAAGCTCAGTTGAGGCCACTACATTTTAAACTTAAATTACATCACAAATACAGTTCTTTTCATGTGCACCTTTTATTTTACCGCAACCCTGTACCAGATCAGCTGGAAGTGAATTGGATGGATTGACATAACTTTTCCATTTGAATTTGAACTATTTTTGTATCCTTTCATAAATTGAGCAAAATATATCTTCACTGAATTCCCAATTGATATCACTATGTTTATTTTGTTAATTTAATATTATTCAAATTGTCAGGCACAACATCTGGATTTAAGCTTAACCATGCTGATTTGGCTATATCGAATTTGGCTCCTTTGCATGAACTGAAACGCCTTTGTAAAAACACACAATACGTTCATTTGTCTGCACTCTGTCGGAACTTTGTCTCTCAGGTTATACAAAACAAATTTCACTACGCCTCTTTTAAACCCTAAACTAGTTGGTTCTTGCAGTGCTTAAACCACTTCTCTAGTGATTAGCCATTTTGTTTCCGATTCTGTCAGTCAATATGAAGATGCAGAAAAAACAAGAAACAATGGTGACAGGCTTAATTGTCTAGGACAATGAGCAATGTTTTTAATTCTGTAAAATTTTATCCATGCTGCAAATTATTTTTTCTGTTTGTTTGTTTTACTGTTTAATAAGCTCTGCTTATGCAATAATTAAACTGTCGTGCAGACATTCTACCTCCAGCCATTCTTTGTTTCCTTCATTGCCTCCTTGATCTACCTGTTGTTATTTAAGTGTTACTGAAGCCCTCAACATTTTTGTCATCAGCAACTGCTTCTGAGGATGTCTCTCTTCAAAGGGCTCTCTCTCTTCATCCTTCCCTCCTGCCAGTATTCTCCGTTATTAACTTCCCAGATTTTTCTGCTGGACCATATGCTGCTTTTTCTCCCTGTCATTGTTCAGATTTAATTGTAATTTCATATAATATCCTCATGCCCCCTGTACCCTGCAGCTTATTCAGAGGGTAAGAGATACTTCTTCCTATTTTTATGTATTTTTTAATCCATGTTCTGTTACTCTTGTTTTGGCTTTGCCTTTTCTATGCTTTCTTGGAAACCTGTGTTATCCCAAATTCTCTAAACTTTTTTCTATATCTTTCATGACATACTAATGATAGTTTTGAGGGTTTTTGGAAAGCCCCAAAAAACATTATTCCCCCTTTTTACATTTTAATGTTTTTCCTTAATTTTAAATAGTCAGCTGGAGATCCCTTAATACATTTTTTTCTTGTCCATGTAAAATAACAAATAGAGTAATTTAGTTTTCTGGAGTACCATGCTTCTGATTGGAATTTTGTGGAGCATTTCTGGCATTTTCCACAATACGTTTTTAGACTGTGACACTCAGCACGACCTAAATTCTAATCTTGAGTTTTGGTTCATGAACTCTCATTATACTGCCACTGCTTCTTGGCTCTTGCCCAGTTTAATGACTACCCATTATAATCTGAATATAACTACTTTACTGATTGGTTTTTTCCCAAATATAATCACTGATACCTTATGGTATATATGATATTGGATACTGTTTCAGTGTCTGCGAGATCTTTACTTCCATTTCTGAAAATAAAACAAACATTTACATTCTGTGGCAGGTTTTGTGCTAGAAGCTACTGTGCACACCGATAACAATGGAGAGATCAGGGATACCTTATTGAAATATTGAATCAGAGAAATTCACACTCATTACTGTAAGATTAACTCTGTCACTGGTAATGTGTTGTTTCGCAGCTTTCAACTAATGTCCTGCAACACCAAACTACGATTTAGCAATTGAACTTTCGATTATAGGAAATTCCTAAAAGAAATTCATATGTTTAGCCGCGTTCATTGTTGCGTAATAGTTTATGCATCGCACAGGGTTTTGATTGCTGTCATAGCTCAGAAATTTAAACTGGGCCAGATGATTGAGCATCTCTAAGGTTTACAAATCTAATTCAAAATTTGAACTTTAAATGTAAATCCTGAAGTTTGATTTAAATACGGCTTATGTATGTATCAATTACAAGAATCATTGTAAGGACTTAGACCCTTAAGCACCATCCATCTGCAATAAAACTGCTCCCCGCTCCCTGCGGTGTCTCCAGGGAATACAGCTTACTTTGATCTGCAGCTGCGTCTTCTTAATAGTTTTCATCAGCTCCCCGTTGTTCTTAGTCAGTAGGTCCAACTGGAGCTCCAGCTCATTGAGGTCGCTCTCCAGTTTCTTTTTCAGCCGGGCAGCTTCCGTACGACCTTTGACCTCAGTGTCCAGACTCGCCTGCAGAGACTCCAGTGCCCTTTGGTGGCCTTTTCTGGAAAAGACAGGAGAAGTAAAGTCAGCGGGACTTTCCGTTTCTTGAGGGCCATTTCAATTTCTGTGTGTTTTTTCTTTGTAAGGATAAGATTTGGCATTCAAAATGGGGTTGTCTAATCAGGGCTGTCTACTATTCTGGCCAAGACAGTAATTACATTCCCTTAGACGCACCAAGCAAAAAAAACATAAATGAAAACTTTCTTTAAAAAAAAAAATACTTTGACTGTCGACATTTAGCTGCTTTGCTAAAGAGTTTATTCAAATGAACTTGCACTTTTCCCCCCGGGCTGAAAATTGGATTGTTATTGGAGTCATAAAGACTTAAATTTAAACTGGCTCCCTTTCAGGTTACAAAGCCAGACACCTGACTGCTACACTTCCCCTGACATGCAGATATGAGATAAGACTGTTGCATGTAAAAACGTTCCAAAACCCAAACAATATTTTAGGAGCAGAAAATGAACAGACAGGGGAAAGACACGTACCCAGGAAGGAAGCCCCCCATCCTCTATTCGTGAAAGCAGGAAATTAGGGAAGAAATAACAGGATCCGGTATTAAGCCGTCACGTTAAGGATTAAATGGTTGAAATGGTTAGGCGTTTTTGGTTAGGTATCGATTGAAATCGGCGGGTATTTCAGGTCGGTAAACTGTCCAGCAGACAGTCATGATGCGTATGGCAATAGACGCATATTCTGGACGGAGAGTGAGTCATCTGTAAGGGTTGAAGGCACCTGGCTGCTTCAAACTCCTCCTCTTTCTCCTGTAACCGGCGCTCCAGGTCCCCCTTGGCCTGGGAGAGCTCCAATTGCAGACGAAGTACCTTGGTCTCCTCTGCCTAGACGAGATTAAAGAGCAGATGTCTGACTCCTCGGTCTTGCCAAGCATCCCCCATTACCCGGTCATCTGGAAGAATAGCCATTACTCTCCCAGAGTTGCACTGTCAAAGCGGTTGTATTACATTATTAATTATTATCGAAAGTGTTCGCATAATGCAGAAGGCTGAGCTCTTTTAGTGATAGGTTTCTTACCTTTTTTTTCTCCAAACCAGAAAAAGATATAATAATCAAATTACATTTTGTGCATCTCAGTATTATAGCTTATACAGAACAGTAATTTATTGTCTATTAACAGGTAAACCATATGTAGTATAAATATTAACTAATTTGTAAGGAAAAAGAAGAAAAGACGATTCTCTTACTATAATGATGTATTATTTTCTCTCAAAGGGAACGCAAACTTGACCTGTTATGTATAAAGTCCTTGTTATTAATCATAATGTTATTAGAGGTACTCAACAGTCAAGTTATGTGCTGCATTGTGCTCTAAATAGGTATTTAGAAGGCATTATATGGCTAAGAGAGCCATCGTTAGGGCAGTGAAACCGGAACGGCTGTAGAGGGCCTGGCCTCTAGGGGCCCCATTCAAAACAGAAATTTGCCTACAGTAGATAATAGATAGGCTAAATAATATTGTTATTGAATATTTTTTCCTATTGATTGAATGAACCCACATTTCATCTGAATACATCATTCTGGCTATAGGGCTGTCATGGAACACAAATTTGTTGTTTCCTGCTTGGTACATCGTTTTGATAATAACTGACACTTTACTGATCTCTGTTGGGGACATTTTCTTTAAACCTCCCCCAACTTGCTTTCTATAGGTGAGAGCAAGCTGTCAGCAAAGGGCAGCCACCTACAGTATGGTGGCCCCCAGGGAGCTGGGGGCTATGGGCCTTGCTCAAGGACCCACAGACATAGCGAGGCCAGGCTCAAACAGCAACCTTCTGATCACAGGCAGAGAGGCTTAGCCCACTGAGCCATATGCTGCCCCCAGAGAGGCAGGTTCTGTTCTTTACTCAATATAAAACGAATCAATGCATTTATTCATATGTGCAGAACCTAAATGTTCAACACAGAAAACATTATGCTAAATGTGGCTGTAGGATGGTTACAGATAATGCTGGTTACAGTAGGTTAAAATCAGCAGTTTGAGAACATTTTGGTTTTCCAATGCAGCCCCAGATTCCTAAAGTCATGCTTGTATCTCCTCTTTCTTCATGGCTACTCTGACATTGTTCCAATGATTGAAGGAGATGCAAAAAACCTCAAAGGCAGCTGCAATGCATAGACAATATATTCCAAAAACAGTTTATTGGATAGTTTATTGGTTTTCCAATATATTACACCAGCATTGGAGAGAGAGTAGCTGATAAGACCAAGGCTGTCTGTCGGTTCTTGCTGGAACACATCCGTGCTGACTCATCTGAGACAACATTGTCTCAGTGTGTGTACAACAGAGCAAGGGAGAAACAGCCTCTGCAAGATCCCTCCCCATGGCACCTTAAGGCACTTTTTCAGCCATCGGGGTGTTTATCACTACAGATATGCGACCATACTCGGTATTAGCAAACACACTATTTAATTCTGCAAATAAGCTTCTCTTAGGTTTTCTTATTCAGACACCTCTGCAGATGCATTGCTTTAGATTGCAACTCATCATAATTTAGTTTATTTGTAAAAACATAAGAACGTACGAACTATACAAACGAGAGGAGGCCATTCGGCACATCAAGCTCGCTTGGGGAGAACTTAACTAATATCAGCCAGCTGTTCACTGTAGTTTTAATAAAAAAATATTTCAAAACAAATTCTGAACTGTGAATTTTGTGTACCGCTACACGCCTGCTATTTAAACACTGGAAATGCACTTAATCCAATGATTTACATTACTTGGTTTTTGTTGGCCTCAGCTGGGGCCCCGAATATGTTGGCTTTCCCAGGCCCCGCCCCTCCTCAGACACTGGCCTGCTGGCTAATCACAATTACATTACATCAACTCACGGCTCAGCCATGTCTGATTTAAATGCCAGTAATGCTCATTATGTCACTCACCCTGCAGGCTGAGGAGGAGGTGTTGATATAATGCAATACTTCTGACATTGTTTCAATTATTCAAGGAAATGTAACAAACCTCAAAGGTGGCTGCAATGCATACTTTTTGACAAGATACATAATTTATTCCAAAGACATAGGAAGTATCATACTACCACGGCACTGAAGAATTGTATTTTCCTTATAATTTACCTTTCTCTTTTGTTCTCTCAGTCAAGGCAATAAACAAACAGCTTAGTATACAGTTACCAAAGCAAGCCCTCAGCAACAAAGAAAGTACTCCAAGAAAAAACGAATTTTCACTTCCTCAAAGTAAGCCTGTGTTAATTAGCTTCCTAGCCACAGTCTTGTGGCCGCAGGGCCCATCCAAGAGTAGCAGCCCCGTGCTAATCTGCTCTGTTTTACAAAGTCTATGCTCCTTCTCTACTTTCCCTGATGGGTAACTTATATCGCGGTGAGTGTTAAGACAAAAGCAAAAACAAGAATGCATTTTTCGAATAGTAACCTCACCTGGTATTCCATCTTTAAATTTGCCATCATGTGTAGGTAAACTCTCAACCTTGCAGCTGTTACCATATAGCCTCAGGGAGTATAATTTACCACCGTGGGGGTAATGCATACTTTGCATTACTCAATTTAGGATGAACTATTGACTGAAGCTCATCATTATGCCCTCTCTGAGAAAAACTTATCAGAATGCATTAATTTTGAACATATGCTGTTCATTTACTGCTCTCTGCCAAGTAATATTACCATTAATTTTACGAAGAGCCCAGGACTGTGCAACTATGGGTATAAAGACCGCAGACTTGCTTTCTCAGTACCTCCAATGCAGCCTCAGACTCCTCAAGTGAGGCTTGTAGCTCCTCTTTCTCCATCTCCATCTTCTTCTTGGCTTTTTGCAGCTCATGGACACTCTTCCCGACATCAGCCAGCTGTTCATTGAGCTCAGCTACCTCCTCTAAAATAACATCAGAAGGGAAATGGGGGGAACAGCAACTCAGCCCTGTATAATTTTCAATCATATACAGTAGGCTTTCATGGTTAGGTACCCTGGGAAGTATTTGTTTTCAAAATGAGTATTTAGCTAACCCCTGTTGTTGCAAAATGTTCCGAGCAGTTCTACATTTCTCTCTCGACTCCCCCTTTAAATGGTAAATGGACTGCACTTTAAGTGTTCTTTCATCAGACTTTGGTTCCGTGTGTCCCGTCTATCCTCTCTCACCCTGGAAGGCTTTATTCTCCCTCCGGAGGGCCTCCCCTTGCTCCAGGTTCTCCTCATAGACTGTCTTCAGCTTGAAGAGCTCGCCGGCATGCTGCCGGCTCTCCTTCTGGCAGCCCTCTACTTCCACCACCAGCTCTTCACACTTCTGTTTCCAGTCAGAGAGCTGCTTCTCCATCACACGCTGCTTCTTATCCAGTATCGTCGCAGAGCTACTTGCCTGCACACAGGGTGTAAAGGGAGAACTTCTGCTATATTCAAATAGGTCAAGTATTATACAGAAAGTTGACCTGAAATTTGAGAATTTATACCTAAAGTACCAGAAAATTCAGACCATATCCTACACAAAATTATAATCAGAATCTGTATTAACATATAAAGAAGTCTGACTTCTGAGAGACATTTTTTTTATCCAGACTCCTCTAGATCACATGGGAGTACAGATAAATCTGTCTATTAAACATATTAAAATTATTTATGATTAAAGCCTTGCTGTGGAAACTAAATAATTTAGCTTCACATGAGGCTCATAATTACAGATTACATTAATATCTTAATTATAATCCTAGTCTTAGCCATAGTAATACCTATTTCAGAGGAATTGGTCACAATATTAAAATTTCTGATTATTTAACCAGAAGTATACTTTATATAAAAATGTATTGAGTACAGGGGTTGGCAATCCTGATCCTGGAGTGTCAGTATCTGCCAGGTTTTCTATCCTACCTGGTCTCTGATGAGTCACACCTAACTCAGGCAGATAGTAACTCATCAGGTAAGATAGAAAACCTCCTGGATACCAGCACTGCAGGATCAGGGCTGCCTTCTCCTGATTTAGCGTATCATGGTGTCAAAACGTAAGAGATTCATGCTTACATTTAGTAAATAGTGCTCACCTTCTCCAGGTCTAAGCAAAGGTCCTCCACCTCCCCTTGTAGCCTTTGTTTGGTTTTCTCTAGGCTAGAGCACTTAGCTTGGGTAGCCTCAACAGCCTCCTCGGCCTCCTGTAGCCGTGATGACAACTTCTTCCTGTAACACAAATAACATCAGAGACAACAATGAACCGCACCTACAAGATGCTAAAGATGGAGAGTTGGTCACTCCATCAGTTGGTCGCCTTAAGTCAACAAAAATGAGAGAATAATCCTTTGCCAGACTAACCCTGCCTGTATACAAAGTATAAGAGTATAAGCATGCTCAAGGTATAGAAATTAAATAATAATTCCAAATTCCACAGGTCAGAGAGGTGCTGGATACTGACTATTCAAAGTTTTCTATCACATCTCTAAAGTTTCCTTGTGCGCCAGTGATGGCACCAAGAAATTATGGGTAATAACTGAGTACTTGATCATTGCAAAAACAGGCCATGTAGACAGATACAGGGTGGTTTCCTGTGCATGAGTGACATCACTGTGACTATTACAGACTAGAGCGATGTTTGCGCCAGACACTAACTTGGCATCCTCTAGCTCGTCCGTGTGCTGAATGGCTTCGGCCTCGTAGCGGGTCCTCCAGTGAGTGACCTCGCTGTTCAGCCTAGAGACCTGTCGCTGTAGCTCCAGTTTGCTCTCCTGCTCCTCTTCCAGTTGCTCCTTCAGCAGCTCATACTCCTGTTCCAGTGTGCCCAAACTGTGTCCTAGTGCTGCTTTTAACTAGTGGAACCCAATTGAAGAGGAAAAGCTTAATCAGAAATGCATAGAAGCAGGGTAGAGATATATATTGAAGGGCAGTTTTATCCCTCAGTAAGGCAGCTCCTGTTAAGTATTGAGCTTCCTTAATACAAGTATCGAATTTTTGTATCTTAAAGGTAAATTCATAAATACATATGGCAGAGAGGTAGCAAAAACATGGACTGTCTGCAGGACCAGATTGGAGATTAGAGTAAAAAAGCAGATTCAAGATCTTACTTTTAACTCTTCTTCCAGCTGCTTCTTGAGCTCTTCAGACTGGGATGTCAACAGGACTTTGGCCCGGTTCATCTGGCTGGACCGGTTCTCTGCCTCTTCCAGTTGCCGACTCAGGTCATTATTTTCAGCTAGAAATTGGGAGTGTTGCATCCCAGTTAGCATAGTGTACTGCAGCGCGGACTTGGTGGCATCAAACAAAATTGCATCATGACACTTTTCAGTGTTGCAAAGAGGAGCAAAGCATCATATTTATCAGGAAACATTAGCTGTTGCTTCTCTTTATTTGAATATGTTCAGAATTTACCATTGCAGCCCTATCAAACCCAGGATTTTCTATACTTTATGCTGATCTGACCAGTCTGACCATAAATTTTCACATGACATATGTTCATTACTGCACACATGATGGCTATTAATGCTGTGAAAAAGGTGCTTTGAGTACTGCTCCTCTGCTTAACTGTATTCAAGAATGACTTAGGCACTCTATGGTTAAAGTGCTCTTAGCTATAATTCTTAACATAGAAGGGTGTGGAAACTTTAGAGGTAGAATATAATAATTTTTACAACCTAACAGCCCAGGGCTATGTACTTTAATGGTGTCTGGTACCTGACCCTGACTTGTTTCCAGCAGATGCTATAAAACCTATTTCCATTGTCCTACTAAATCATCATACTTTTTCTGCTTTACCACAAATTTTATGTAGTTCAGCACAAGACCGTGTAAAGGAAGTTAAGTGAAAGACTTCCTTGCACTCAGTACATAGATAAATCTGAAACCTTAACCTGACAAGTACAATTTTCTGTTGTACTTCACACTCCTCCTGATCTGTAACAAAATGTTTGTTTCATTTTAATGAATGCCACATACACATATTGTCTCCAAAGCCCTACAGGGTACAAAAAGCCGTAATTATGTGCCTTTGCAACATCTCAAAACCTAAGCATGGATTTGTCTTCAACAAGTCAACGAATGCAAAATAGAACTGCATGGGGATTTATAAAATCTTCTGCTAGGTTCTGTCACCTGTAAGCCGGTTCTTGGCGATGTTTGACTCAGTCAGCCCCTTCTGCAAGTCCTCATTCTTGAAGTTGGCCTCAGACAGAATTTCTTCAAGCTTCCGCAGCTGGTTGTCACTAGCAACCTTTTACAAGGCAACATATGTAATGTTAGGGCCCTCCAAGGGGAGGGCTGAGGTCTCTTCTGGTCTCTCCCCTGAAAATTAATCAATCTGAGGCTATTCAGCAATCCTTTCCAGAGCAATATTACATGTATGGATGTGTGATATAAGTTCCAGGCCCCTTGACTGGATAAGTGACTGGAACATTAACGAATGGATCATCAAAGAACGGTTTCAAAGTGGGATCTTCAATATCTGACTTATTCACAGCTATAAACAAATAAGCCATCCATTCCAGAACGATAAGCCGATCACAGATCGGCACTGAAGGCCCAGTCTGTATACCTTGGCCTTCTGCAGATTCTCCATGTTAGTGGTGAGGTCATCCAGCTCGAGGCGTAGGTTCTGCTTCTCCTTCTCCAGCTTGGCACGGGTCCTCTGCAGGCTTTCGCACTGCTCGCTGAGCTCGGCCAGTGCATCGCTGTGGCGCTTCCTCAGGGTCGCCGCCAGCGCCTCCGACTGCAGCGAAGACTCCTCCAGCTCACGGCGCAGACGCTTCAGCTCAGCTTCACGCTTCTTATTCACCTCAATCTGCATACGGGTGAGCAAGGGGTCTCTTTTAATGTCTTCCCTCCTGTATACGCCATGTGTACCAGGAATTGACCCAAGCAGAATCTTAACTAGTTGCCATGATTTTGTTTATGACATATATGTTTGACCTCTGAGAGTAAGAATTAGAATAAAGTAGATTCATACAATATAAATCTCTGAGCAGGAACACGACTAAACCTAGCCACAATCACTTTTAGTTAATCTTGCAGTATTTTTAGAGTACCTCAATAAACATCTCAACTCAGAATAGTATGGATTGACTCAGAAACACTGTATAACAAGGATACATGAAGCAGCATTAATTCATACATTACTACAGGAGAGAATAATCATTAATTTACCCATGAACTGCATTATGAGTTCTCAGGAAAATATATAAAGTAACCAGGTTGCATGCATGCTTTAAAGCATACAACGTCTAGTTCACTGTAGCTCAGCATGCTAAGCCTCCCTCCCACAGATCAGAAGGTGGTTGGTTCAAGTCTGGTTTCAATAAAACAATCATATGTCCATAAGTCTTTGAGCAAGGCCCCTAATCTCCAGCTCCGTGGGCACTGTGGGTGGCAACCCTTCAATGTGATTCCCAGCCATGCTCTGTTTCACTGAGAGCCCAATGCAGTGGATTAAAGTCGATTTTCCCCACAGGAATCAATGAAATATCATCATTAAGGCAATACTCACAATTCATTAATTAGAAACACTTTATATTAAGTGCACCTTCATAATGCATTCATTATGAATTTATAGAACATTCAGTGCACCTTCATAATGCATTCATAGAACATTCATTAGCAGCATGTAAGTACACTTTAACATCATAACATCCCTTAACAGCTTTAATATACATTAATAACAAACATTACGTGATTATACAATTATAATGTTTGTTATTATTATATAATGTTTGTTATTAATGTATATTACAGCTCTTAATGGATGTTAGGATGTTGAGGTTGTCTTGCCCACCGTGTACGGAGAGCAAGGAAGACGCAGGCAGGAGAAGAATTGGGGAACACGGGGAATCCACACAGGGTTAACGAGCGGGGCGTGGCACATGGAAGGAGCGGACAATCAGGGCATGACAGGGGTATACATGCATGATGCTTATGAATGTTTTATGAATACGTAATGAATACATTATGAAGGTGTACTGAACATTTTATGAATGCAATATAAAAGCATTATGAAGGTGCAGTTAATGTAAAGCGTTACCCATTAATCATATTCATGCCATAACACTTTCTGTCTCTTATTTCTGAACTCGGATGTATAATTACTCTGCTTTTATCTGTGTTTTATGGAGATGTTATGGAGTACTTTCAGTACTGTTACTACAACACATTACTCATGATTCTCCTCTGAGTACCTGGGATGCTGTGGCTCCTCCTGCCTCCTCCAGGCGATCAGTCAGGTCATCCAGCTCACGCGTTAGGTCAGACCGCTGCTTCTCCGCCTGTGCCACAGAGAAATATACCAGCATCATGCACACTGCTGTACACTTACGTACTTAAACTTAGTCACGTATCAGACTGTTAGCTATCTAGCTCACCAGCAATCTTTTCATCACTCTGCACCCATTGTCTCTGTAACTTATTTTAAGCAGACAAAACTTGCCATAAACGCTAAGAACTTAATATATCTAAAGCATAATGCACTTCAAAAATAAACAAATGAAATATATGGCAGTTATCAACATGCAATTTTTTCCACTTGAGCTCATTTCTGAAGCTGTCATCTGTTTCACAGATATGTTGTGGGGCATTGTTGAAAACCCAGAAAAGGGATAAGAGATACAAATTAAATCCAGCAAAACATATTTAATTTCATTCTTACTGAAGTACAGACAAAAGATGAAAGGGATATGCAGGGCCGAACTACAACATAGTACAACTGACACTTCTGAAGTGACAGAACTGGGCACCATGGCATTGGAAGTAATCAGTGGAGATCAGCAATGTCTGAGAAGAGTTTATCTGATGTACAAAATCCAGGTTTCAACTCTACCATATGGATACATAATTTGAAACAAATTGAAATTTTTGGTTGGAAAAAATTAAGATAATTAGAAAATGTCTTAGGTCACTGGAATCTAACAGAACAGCAAAGACAAAACCATGCAGTTATGTCAACTGCTGTTTGTAAATTGTCCGGAGATGGACTGGCATCCCAGACTGGGTGTCCACTGCCTTGTGCCCTATGCCACCTGTGATGGGCTATAGACTATGCATGGCGTTAAGTTATAATAATATGATTGACTTTATTATATATTCATCACTTTTAGAGATTTTCTTAACAAAATTAGCAAATGATTAATTGTAACCTGTTTTTCTTCTGCCAGGACAACAACTGCTCAGCATTTTAGTGGAAGTTCAGTGGAATGTTATTGTCCATCCATCCATCAATTTTCCAACCCGCTTATCCTACTGGGTCGCGGGGGGTACGGAGGAATGTTATTGTCAATATTAAAATCTTAAAAGGACAATAAAGAAGGATTTGAAATATTCATATATCCAGGTATTAATTTGGATGAAATTCCATTATAAAAAGGGAAACTGTACTGTATTTACCAATTTTATCTTTAAGAAACATATGGTTATAAACAATTAAGATCATAAGAGTACATAAATCTTACACAACCATTTATCAAGAACATGGGCATAGTTCGTCTGGATCTATGGAAGGAAAGGACATGAGGCAGGGGAACACCCTGGATGGGATGGCCATCCATTTCTGGGAACATACACAATCACACAATACGGGGAATTTATAACACCAATTCAACTTAACACAAGGAGAACACCAAGCCGGAACTAGGAATCATAGCCTCCACCATAGAAGTGATGCCACAGTTCCATATGTGTAAATAGAACAATGGAGACAAACTTACTTTCTCTAAAAAATAAAAAAAGTAATCATACCACCATGTACAGCCACATGCTAGAGCCTCAGATAGCTTCAGAGTGACTGATCTATGTCTAATTTTCCCTAAAGCTCCAGAAGTGCTGTCTGTCTAAAACATTGCATATCCTCACATACTAACATTTCAATGATTATGTTAACAGTCACTTTGCTCCATACATCGCACTGCTTCAACAGTTAAAGCTTAAAAGCACAGGAAGAGCTGAACTTCATGTCACGGCAGTGTCCTCTTTCCGTCCCTCAACTGAAGGTCACGTTTACGTTTCTGTGTTTGTAACAGTGGGAGGGGTTGGGGGGCACATTCCTTTTAAAATGATCTCACAGTGATGATGTTATCATTTCTGATTCTATCTTATTGACCCAAGCAAAGCGACAGCATGTCTGTGTTGGTCTTTCAGAGAGGTTTGTTTTGTTTTACTTTCTGAAGCCACCTAGGTGAAGCAGCAAGTAATAAGATAAGAATGTGCAGGTCTATTACTGATAACAACACCCTTCTGTGAATATCATGGGGGGGCAGGGGTGCCAAAATGCTTTTAGGATTAAATCATTAAGGATGATGCAAGTGCTGCAATATTTGCCAAATAAATCCATATGGTAATGATTTTTACATAGCAGTAGTGGTGTCTTATTGTAAAAAAAGGTTTCAATCATTCTCCTAAAAAGAGCAGCAGAGCACAAACGATATATCAATCTTACCAAGAAAGATCTGAATTAACATTTCTAATTCTGTAATGAAGGGATTTTTTTTTTAGTCTATGTCATGCTGCCCCTCAAAGAATCATGACCTTAATGTGATGGAGGGGTTTTCATGTGCCATTTTACAGAGTTATGGCAACCAGAGTTGAGCTCCTGGTAGAACCCACTAGGGAAACACATGTGGGGAGAAGCCAAACAAACCAACAAACAAATGATCCAGCAAAGACTGCCTGTCTGGAGTTGTGTTACCAGGACCAGCCCCAGGAGGTGGGCCAGAGAGGGTGCTCAGCCCAAAAGGGTCACCATCCACAAGATAAATGGTAGGGGTTAGGTGCAGTGCCATTTGGGTGGCAAGCATGAGCGACAATGATCCAGACAGATTAGACCTTAGCAATGAACTCTGATAACATGAAACGTTATCTCTCTGTCTAGGAAGCAGCCTGAACTAGTGCTAGAGCTATCGGCTGTATAGAGTTGGCCTCACCTCTACGCATGGTGTGGATGCTGGAAAGAGACCTCATGATCTGGGATAAAGGACTCCTGTTCCTACTCTAGAGTTCCTCATGGTGAAAGACCTCAAGCAGGTATGCGAATACTCTGAAGTCCCAGGCTGACAGCAAATTGACATAAGAAAGGCAAGCTGCACTGAACAGAAGTTTTAAGTACCCACCCTTTTTGTGGGTGAAGTGCTCAAATGGGAGTGGTGGGTGAATGGCCAACTGGGAAAGTTTGATGCTCAGGTCGGACACAATAATGAAAGCATAAGGGGCATGATTAGGAAAAATGGTCTCACAGATCTAGACATGATTAGTATATATAGTACCAGAGCACCATAGACTAAAGGTCAGTGATTGACTTTAGAGATTTGTAATCAGATTGGACTATGTGTTTTGAAGCTACGGATGAAAAAAGGAGGAGAGCTATCAACTGATCACCATTTGGGAGTGAGATTGATTTAGCACATGGGGAGGAGGTCAGATGAACCAGTACAGGTGGAGCTTAGATGAATATTGCACTCGATCATTTTGTTTGCACTGCCTCTGGTCTCCTCAACTCTGGCTAACACACTATTTTCTTACTTCCCCCCACCCACCCCTTCTGGGGTGCGCTGCCTGGAGAGCAATTGAGAACGAAGAATTTATGCCTCTGCTGCCAGCAAGATTACTGCCTCCACTACCGGCAACTACCCTCCTGCCTGCCTGCCATTGGCTCATGTGATGCCTCTCCTTCCTTCCCTGCTGCTGTGCCAGTGTTGATCTTGCCATCATGCATCAAGCACCCCGTACCAGCATCGGTCTGCCCCTGCATAGAGACTGAAATTTCAACCCCTGTATTAGCTTAGTTATGTCATCTTGCTTTGTTTGACTCCTCTGCTGGCCCCCGGAGGATGTGCTCCCCTTTGGGTCTGGTTCCTCCCAAGGTTTCTTCCTCCTAGGGAGATTTTCCTTGCCACCGTCGCCTTTTGGCTTACTCATCGGGGGGTCTTTACATGGCAGAAATGTAAAGCGCATTGAGTCAATGTAATGTTGTGATAATGTGCTATATAAAAAAAATTGCATTGCATTGCTATTTTTAAAAATAATAATAATCAGTTATGGAGATGGAACAAACAATACGTAGAAATAAGCATTTACAGTTTTTACACCTATCTGATATCATTCATCCAGGCATAAGGAAATGGGAACATCATTTGGGCACAGAATATATATCCAATGACTGGAGAATAGCAATAGAGTGTGTTAGGTGACCCTTTATGTGTAACAGTAAGAGAAACTATACAATATTCGTCACAGGCTACATATTATTCCGTTAGTTCAAAAAAAAAATAAGCAATTCTCTCCAATCTGTGTTAAATGGAATAGAGATGTTGGTACATATATTCATTGATTCTGGGACTGCAAATCAAACATTTGGAGTAAGAGAGCTAAAAGTAAGTTATTGAATGGCGCAATTCAGAAAGACCCAGGTTTTTTCTGTTTAGTCTTTCCCCAGAGGTGAGTCCCCAGACAGATCTGCTTACAAATTATGCGGCAAACTAGGGCTGCACGATTTGGGGAAAATATCTAATTGCAATTTTAATTGCAATTATGATTAGATTTGCGATTTAATTATTCAATGTCAAGCTTTAGTTGAATATTCAGTGTATAGCATGAGATATTAATCATCGATATTAACTGGTCAATATTCTAGGATGAAAAATTTTAAGATGTGATGTGTCAAGTTAAATTAAGTAATAATGAAAATAATTTCAGCAAAAAGAAAAATATTGATTTTCCAGAGAATGCTCATACCCTACTAATAACACTAGAACCACCCTTTCCACGCCAATGAACAAGCAAGAACTACTTCTGTGTATGCAGCCCTTTTGTTTGCACTGTTGCGATATTAGTATTAATTAACAGCAGCTAACAACATTTTAAGCATTTAAACACAAAATGAACAGGATAAAACAGGAAGAGCAGTCCAAAACGATAAAGATCTTATCCCAACATTACCCCTGTCCTGCCCTGATCGTCCGCTCCTTCCGTGTGCCACGCCC
>JABFEA020000098.1:18223334-18234320 GCA_019775915.2 Cyphomyrus plagiostoma | reverse complement strand
TCATGCCCGTTGCTTCCGGGATAGGCTCCGGACCCCCCGCGACCCAGTAGGATAAGCGGTTTGGAAAATGGATGGATACGAACTTCTGAGTATGAAAATTTGCCTTATAATGAGTCCTATAATAAGACCATTTATGAACAAACCTAAACTCAGCGGCCAGTTTATACCTGCAAAGTAAAAAGTCTGCTCTGCCAAACAGTAAATCAGGTGGCTGCAACTGAAAACTGAGCGACAAAAATTGATAAAATGACAAATAGCTTTGCCACAAGCAAAGTATAAAGAAAGAACTTTAACAGGAACAGGCTAGCGATCATTCATATCGCCAGCCGTAAAAGAAAATAACACAGATCTGTTCTGTTTTATGCCATCGGCCACCCTATCCCTGGCAAATTCCTAACCCTCTTTGACGGGAGGTTTGATGTTTGATGCCTCCTGCCACCAGCAAGCACATTCACATTCTGATTGGCTTAATATTGCCTTGCCATGGATATCTTGGATATGGCACTGCAAGGGTGAATTACTGTGGTGAGTTAGGTGAATACGGTTTTATTTTTTGAATTTCAAATGCTTTCTTTCGCATTTCTGCCATAACTATTTAATTCATTGATGCAGTGACTGTATTAATCTGTTAATTACTGTATGTGCAGTATGAAACCATACCGATGAAAATGAAAGAACATTAGGGTGCCTAAATATTAATGAGGAAGTAAAATCATAGTTACAATTATTAAGCATTAACTTGTGTCATCCATTAATCAGTGCGCTGTACGCATGTTAATTATAAAGTAACTATGTTCGTTTAAAATGGTATGCTGTTACTCAGAGGCTGGCCATCTGGATGTCAGTATCATGCCATGATTTCCTTATACTGATCATGAATATTTGCGGAACATCTGTTTGATCTCAATCCACGATACAGATCTTCAAGATTTAACCTTCCTGCTTTTGCGATGAGCAAAGCATTTCAAGGGATATGTGATCCATAAATCAGTTCTTTACAATCATTTTAAATTAATGAAAGTATAGAATATTAACATCTGCAGGACAGAATATTGGCAAGGGCTGTTTCTTGATCTCAGTTTTTAGCAGGGAAGTATTTTAAAACCAATACTACAGTATTATACGCATACCCCATTTTCAACAGTTGTGTGTTATTCCGGCACTGGCACGATAAAATGGATTTGTTGAGTGAGAAGAGAGCTGCTTTCCAAAACTGATGTGCCAACTCTTGTCACTCTCTCACAATCTTGTCAGCATTAAAGATTACACATTCTGTACATTTTTCCCCATATATGTCCCTGACAATCAACACAAGGAGTTTTATCCTCTCATGTCCAAAAAAGAAAATGATATATTTTTAAAATTATAACAATATACAATGGTTTGAACCTATGAATGTATACTAGGTGCATGTGATTAAAACATTTTAATTGAGTTATAACATTTAAAGTAGTAGTAATTGGTACATCTATCTCACAATGCTTATGGGGAGTAAACTAATTTGGAAACGTTATTATACAAGGGCAAAAAAAAACTATCAGAGGATGTTGGGTGTCATCAACCCACCCACCTGTCTTGAAAATGCTTTCGAATGATGGAGAACCAATCTTTTTATGGATAAGGAAGCCTAACAAGGTAACGAAGAGGTAAGAAACAAATTGGATGATGAATAATTGTTTTGAGGGTATTTTATGGCTGATTTAAGAAACTGGTTGGCACCGACCCATTTAACATAAAAGATAAGGACAGAAAGCTAACATAGGACAAAAGTTAAAGGCATTAATCCTTCATTTGCTGGCTAATTATTTTGACTAGCCAGCTACTGATATGCAGCAAAACACTATGTGGTAGTACAGCATATGAACATAATCTAAACAACCAACGGACATCAAAAAATTATGCACAACCTGTATATATTCATATTTTGTGTTCTTCAGGTCCCTTTTCCTCCGTCTAAGTGACAACTGTAATGGGACTGTACTGCAGAGTACGTCAGGACAGAGTAAACTAAAAAGCAATGAAGAGTTGGTACCACCCGCTGAAAAAAAAATAATATTGAAGGAGAGCTCAGAGAACTGAACCTTTAACTGAATGAAAAAGACAGCTGAGGAAAAAGAAAGCAAAGTAAATCAACACTGCTTCGTTAGATGGTGTCCACCTGCATTTTTGCCAGTGGGAGGGAGGCAGCAGAGTTCCAGTATTCCCACATAAAGGCCCTATTGTCAGCCAAAAAGAATGCTCTGGCTAAATGTGAAAACATGTACACTTTAACCAACACATAGATCAGCTTTCAGTTCTGCAATCAAAAGCAACAAAATAAGACAGTGTCTCTTTCTTTTCACTAAAGGTCTTCTGAATGAGGTATCTGGATCCAGGAGGCACTGAGCTGAGAAGTACCTGATCTTCATTATTTACTTTCCTTGTTTCCTTGCATTGTCTGGCTCCTTATTTGTCTTTCTCTCCTTGTCTCTCCTTCACTGTCCAGAAAAACTACCTGCTTACATCACTTTAGACTGCCTCAAAAACTCAGCGAATCAACATCTTGTAAAACAGTCACAGGAAAATTTACAATCATGGATTGTATTTCATTACAATCTGCAAACTGTGTTGGATTCTGGCCCTTTAAGACCGGAACTGGGGAACCCTGAAATAGCTATTAATCAAAAATATTCTTTTTTTTTTCCTCAAAATTTTGTTACTTTTTCCATACTGGCTGGCTGAATGTATGCAGTTAACTAAACATTTTATGTAACAAAATAAAAGCATGCTACAATTTCCCAGTGAAACACAACATTATGGTCTGGAGTTTTTAATTGTTTTTATTATTATTGCATCATAATGAGATTATTGGGTCTTTAATGGAAAACAAAATGCAATAGCAATGTTAAAAACAAACTGCATTTGTTAACTGTGTAATTTAACATAATTTTTGCTTTATGTTAGGTCAACTGATACAGAAAAAATGGGCTAAGGCAGACAAATCAGCACAAGGCTGAAGACTGTTTAATGGCTCTGTTTTTGCCATCTATTGGCTGGCACAGTGGAGCACACACATGCTTGCAAATCAGCCTGCACAATCACTCCTGCTGAAGGAAAGGAATGTATCTCTGCACGCGTCTACAAAGCTCACCTGGAGCTCCTTGTTCTTCCTCTGCAGGCTGACATTAAGAGTTTCCGCCTCTTCAGATTTTTCTGTCATAGAATACATCTCCAGTTCTTTCCTACAGAAAGTAAAAACGCATTGGATTTTCAAACCAAGCTGCTTTAACAACAAAAGTTGATCCAGAGAACATGTTTTGGCTAACAGACCAGAGAGTTATTTAAAAGCAGAATTAAAAAGGTACAAGCTAAATGGCCATAAACTGGATTTCGGACATTTTTCTCTCATTAAATAACTATGAAATCTAAACCAATTCAAATCACTTGGACTGAAATGTTATTAGTTTTTCAGAAGCTTGTTAATAATTTTTACACAAGGAAAGACTCTAAGGGATCTCCTTCCCTTGAATGCTTATCAGCCAGTTGAAGCAGTAGTACCCTTCTGGACAGTCACTAATGCCTTGTTCTCATATAACCTGAGATAACAGCACATTGATGTTGACATGTTATTTCATTCAAAATGCTATCTATCCATCTGTTTTCTGCTCACTTACTTACAGGGGCATTATACATCCAAGCCAGTGCGCAATCAAAGGTACCTTTGACAGAGTTGTCTCAAAGGAACCAAAATGCTGTACGTGTCTTAAGTAAATTGTTTTACAGAGGGTGTAGAAATGGCTCAGAGCTGTATTGCTGCCTCGTGGCCCATGATTGGGGGCTGAGATGTGGCCCAAACGCATTTTCATTTTTCCCCTGTGTATGTGTGGGTTTTCTTTGGGTGTTCCTCCCACATTCCATGCTATTCAGGTGAATGGGTGACTCTAAATTACCCATAGTGTGCAAATGAATGTGTATGCCTATGTGAATGCCCTACAATGATCTGACATCTTGTCTCAGGGCTATGCACTCTTTGTTGAAGAAGTGTCCTGATATAGCAAATATTGCACGTGGTTTAATAGATGTACTTGCAGGAATCCATATAAATCTTTAATTGATGTTCATATAGAGCATGATTATACATCATTGATAACATGAACAAGTGAAACCTTACACATTAATTATTCAAATAAGCGTTGTTTCCACATTAAATGTACATACTTCAAATTTCTATGCAGTCACTTTTTAACAGATTTTTCTTTTTCTTTAAATGTGAGTATTTTTTTTTTAAGGAAAGGGGTCAAATTTGTTGAGGCTGAGGGAGAATTAACCCTCTTTCAACCCGCTCAAATAAATGTTTGTAAAAGTAGGAGTTCCTAAGCTTTCCAGAACACATTGGTATGCAGAGTTGACAAAGGACTTGTCTGGGCACAACATAACACCCTCAAACATTCCCAGTTCATCATCACTGAATGCTTATAGTATTAAGATGTTTCATGCCACATTCAGCCGCCATAGATCAATTATTAAATGCATATTTAGTGCTAAATTTCATGACTCTTAAAATATACATTCATATATTTGAATTGTCCAACTGGTATTTAGTCACACATTTGCAGTCCTAATCTTTGCTGTAAAATCAGATTGAATTGTAGTTATGTGATAAGACCAGTAATTAGAATTACATACTGTAATTAGACACAATATAAGAAGCTCAGAAGTACTGATGAGGGTGAAGAGGAAGTGGTAAGCTGTGATCAATTAATCTCACATCTTCTTTTACAGTGCCTTCATATTGGCTTGTATTGTGCATGACTAAATTTACTTAGTTGCTCTAACAGAAATGTTCAGTGTTCTCCTTCCCAAAGACTCACTTCTTGATGATGTCCTCCAGACCTGCCTTCATCTTCGCCAGCTCACTGAGGCTCTCCACTGTAGTCTTGCTGTCCCCCTCCAGCTTCCGGTGGCTCTTTTCCACATCACTCCTCTGCTTCCTCTCCTGCTCAAGAAGGTACTCCAACTGGAAGGGGAGTTGAACATCTCATCTGAATGTCCCACAACTACCTGGGAGGATAAGATACTTAATACTGGTCATTCAACACTGTGTAGATGGTTTTTGTGATCCTTGCTTACTTGCTGTTACAACTGTAGTTTGAACTACAACAGTCTACATTTTCTTTGCAATCCGTAAAAGAATGATTTTTGGAATGGCTGTTAAAATATATTTCGGAAAATGCTTCAGTAGAAAAACAACAATGATAAAGTGCAATATTCCTATATTTCATTGCTCAGCGCTGAAATGGATATTATACTGTTTACAATATAGTAAAATTTGGATTTTACACACCTCTGAGAAGTAGTAGGCATTGCAATATATTTTCTCTGTACACACACAGACACACACATACAGTATATATCATAAATACAAAATAACAAGGTCAAATCATTTCTACAATATATTCCTGAATGTGTAAATCTATCCTTTTACAGTACAGTATAAATTCTTGTCGTACTATTTAATTCTGACAAAGATGCACCAACATGGCCAGAGAACCCCCTACTATTATGGGGGGTGGTAGTATTTCATTGACTTGGGTGGTTGCATAAAATTTGCCTAATGGGAAATGGGGGCCACAATAAAATATAAAATTCGCCAAGCAGGGGGCATCCCTGATGAGTAAATATGCAGACGAAAAAGATTTCAAAAGTTGTCGAGGTAAAGGAGGTAGTACATATTAAATCTGCTGCAGTGAAAATACAGAATAAATAGATCCCTGTATTGGTTCAAAATGGAAAATGGCATTTTATTTCTCAATACGGAGTGATCCTAGGTTTCAAATTTTAGGTTTGTTGAAGCCCCTGAGCTTCAGCCCAGGTAAACCCAACAAAATTCAAGTAAACAGCTGTACGTTGTACATTGCCAAACCATACTTTCCTTATTTCATACTTAGAAATTAGTTGATAATAGTTCATTAGCCCATTAACTGATTATATATCTGAGTACTTGACATTCATATACTGTGACTATAATTCAGTTGTTGAATGGTTATATTAATACAGATTTACTCGTTTTAGCCATTAGCTAAGTGCGTCATTGCAGATGGGGGTCTAGATGTATAAAATGTAAATATCTCCACCTCTTCTGCCTGCATCTGCAGCTTGGCCTTCTCCTTAGTTAAGTGGTTTACGTTATCTTCTTCCGAGTGCAGGTCTTCTATGGCTTGCTGTGCAATAGAAAAGAGATCATGACGTGACATTAACTATAACATTTTAATGGCACACTTAGGCTGTTTAGCCGCAGCAAATAACAGGCATTTCTCCACACACATAGCCATCACTGATCGGTGAAGCCAAATTGTACAGAATTCCAACTAGGGTGTTCAGACAGAAAGCATGATCACATAGATGGCAAGAAGGATCAACTAGCATGTGTCTTTGGATGGACTGACCTCTGAACCCCTGGGTCCTGCATTCATGTGAAAGGTGACCTGTGGTACCTTATCTTTCTACTTAATATTTAGTATATTTCACTTTCTGCAATCCCTCCACACTACTTCCCTTACATTGATTACAAATCCTACATAAAAATTTCAGTGGAATGAGAGGACCAGGATGGATGATTACTGCCAAAATGCCACATAACTCCACATGATGAAAATTACAATTTGATCACATACATTCAAAAATGTCTTAGACGTGATACCATAAATAGATTAGCATTTCTGGGAAGTTGCCTGTCATTTTCTGGGAAATTTTTGTCATATAGACCTAATGTTTACTCCAGATTCTCCTGGAAATGGATGAAAACGACACTGGAAATCCTCATATTTCCTGAGGCTTGCTGAGTATTAATGACTAATAATTGCAGCATACATGCATTGATATATAATCATTTTGAGCCAGCTAACAGAACCTATCAGTACCTGAGTGGTTTACCCAATGTAAATATGAAAGGAAGATTCAAAGTTACAAAGTTATTATTTTTCAATGTTTAAAAATTCTAGTAATTAAACTAGCAGAGGAAAGTAAAATGAAAATAGCTTAAGTACAGCAATAAGACATTTTTTGCATATTTTATATATTTTGACACTGAAAAAATAAAAATATAATGATAAATCTAAATTTGACCTTGCATCCAGTTTTAACTTATTTCAAGCTATAATAGGTCCATTCACATGCATCTGCTCTGAATTTGGGGCATCAAGGCCAAGGAAATCTAATACATTTTCATCCTAGCATGAAAACCAGGAGTGCAAGACGGCCTCCGTTTCGAGGTTCATCCACGGTGACACTCTGACCTTTTAACCAAACCAGCACTTTCCTTTCAATTGGGGACTCAACATCTGGACCTCTGGGTGTGTTTGCACATTTGCTTAGGTACAAACGGACAATTATAAGAATTTATTTATAGAAAAAATGTACTCTTTATTCCACCATATCTGACCATCGTTCATTTTTCTGTTGCTATCAGAACATCAGAAACCACTGTACTAAGGATGGATTTTGTGCGTGTTAACTGAGTTGCGCTATAAAGCATTACAATCACACTGTGGAAAAACTACCATAAATGACTTTGTATCAAGTGTGTTTATAAAGAATAATGATGTAGAATACAAATTGATAGATGGATTATTTGAAATGCAAGAGATCACAAATATTACTACTAAGGCATTATGAACTCAGCCATGGACATGTAAGGGGTGCAAGAATTTAACCTGTACTGTGTAACATTGATCGTGGTTGAAAATGGCCGTACAGAAATATGACAGCGCTGAGAGGGAGCAGATCCGTTACACGTCTGGGGTCTGGAAGCCCATATGGTTTGACTTCACTCACATTTTAGCATTCTGTCCAGTCTACTTAGACATCAACTACATAGTTACATCTAACAACAATAAGTGTATTCATAAGCATACTTAATTATTCATAATCACATTTTTTTCAATTAAAAATATAAATTTAAATTAACTGAACATTTTTTTAAGCTGTCGCGTTAAACCTTTTTAAGCCTATCATGGAAACACTGCTTGTGCCATAATACACTATGGACTCTATCCTGGATTCAGATACAGAATAAAATTTGCTTCCTGATAATATTTTTGCAACCTGCTGCTCGACTTGTTTTCTCATAGTCATGGGGCGAATATTTGTCTTCACTGAGCTTATCCTGGAAATGGCCCTAAGCTTAAGCTACTCTAAATATACATTCGCATCTGCATTGGGAACAGAACTATAACGCAAATCGCACAAAATTATTAATAATTCATAAGGCCAATCATCACAATATATAGCATTTGTATATTCTACTGAGTTTAATTTCTTGAACTCTACTACATCACTGAATTACTACAAAATTCTACATCAGACTGTATGTTAATTTTGGGTAATGGCCACTGATCTGTTGCGGAAACAGCCTGATGCATCTCTACAGCATCCAGTGTTCTTACACAAAAACCAAATTTACTTCATACCAAACCAATGGCTGTCACTTTAAAGATCTGCGGAAATAACAGCCAGTAAGTGTGCTACCATCGTGCCTCGTATTTGTGAATAAATATGTCTACGATAATGACAAGGCATTGGGAACCTGAGCTGTTGTCTGGGATAGTATTCAGTGTTTATCATACAGTAGGGGGATCGCAGTCGCCAAAGCATCTGACAGAAAGGAAGAAAAGCAAAATCCTCACCTTTGGAACAAACTCAAGATGCCCTGCTGTGAAAAGCATTTTGTGTGGCTATATATATATATATATATATATATATATATGCATATGTATATGTATTTATAAATACAAAGCTTCATTGGGGAATCGGCGAGGTAAAAAGCCATGTCAGTGAATGATGACACAGGTGTGGCTCTGCACTGAAGAAGCGGATTAACAGGTAATACATTTCCATAAAGGGAAAATCTTCTTATTTCCACTGACCTGTTTGAATTTAAAAATGTGTTTAAATAACTCCATTTAGGGTGTACCATATAATTTTTATGATTCTTTCAAATAATTTGAGTGCAAAATAGGAAATATAGCTGCTACAATTTAAAGAGGATGCAAAGTGAAATCAAACTGATGCATAATTTGATCTTTGAGGCTTTTTGCAGCAATGTGATTCTGTGTGAAACAGGTCATGCTGATAATGCATTCAGACACATGCTTCATCCATCACACAGTGACCTTTCAGACAGCATCACCTCTGCTGGTGTCAAATGTCATTGTGGCTGTCAGACTTCGCTCACCTGAGCGAGTTCTACGAGACGTTCCTTCTCCTTCTGCAGTTTCTGTATGATGTCATCCCTCTGCGAGAGCTCCACTGTCAGCTTCTGCACATTTGAGTCTGAAGACTTGATGTGAGGTTCAGAAAGGAATTAAAATTCCAATTAAATTAGACAATCACAGAGTAGTATCTTTTAATCAAAGCACTTATTCCAGGAAGTTAATATTAGCTTTATTAACAAATCATATGCAAAAGCATCATTCATAAAAATGAGTGCACAGCCAATGCATTTGATTTCTTTTCCTGACAAGTAAACCGTAAAAAAGTAAAATACTTATGTAGCACGTGTTTTGTTTAGTATTACTTTTCCCAAAAGCTGCAGAATCGAGCTCACTACAACTTTCAATCATCCATGCTCGAACAAATCCTACAGTCATCAAAAGTAATTCATCAACCTTGCGGAAATGTGGGTGGATACAGAAACCTTCAAATGCACTTAAAGTTATAACAAGACCATACATATCTAGATCCAAAAGCTCCATGGACTGGACTGCAGATGTTGCCCTAGTGTAGGTGGAGGGTTCAAGACCAACTTCTTCCCAGACAAAAGCCTCCAAGATTAAATGTTAAGAAACACATTCTTAACAGCATTCAAATATTTGAATTTTAATTAAGCTAATTTTAAAAATCTATTTAGCATTTATTGTAATTGATATCAGTTCTGTGCAAATCATCATACAAAATATATTACAATGTCACCTTAGTTATTTGGAATTCAGTCCGTATGATTGCGATAATCAGTGAATACCGGAATAAAACTTTTGTACTACTACAGACACAAATGAATCACAGTTAGAAAAGAGCAATTGGTCTTTAGTTGAAAATAGAACAAATGAACATCCAGCAAAACATTTCCACGGTGATATAGTATATACAGAATCTCTACTTCTATAATATATTACACTGTATTTCAATTGAAATGATAAACCCAAAATATACATATATCGGCATTATGACAAAAATAACTGGAGTGTTCATTTACAAAAGTGCTGAATATAGCTGTGTGTGATTGACTTTTCCCGTGAAGGGTGACATCAAGCACAGCATTTTAGAATCTAAGTGGGGGGAAAGTTTGGCAGCAGGGAAGTTTCAGGTTCAGAAGGGAGACATTTGCAGCATGAAAGGCAGATGTTTGACACAATGAACAATGAATTCAAAAGAAGACTTCATAAACAGTGAGGACAAAGGCGACAACAGAATATTACATGATAATGTCTTACAAGTGACCATGGAATTTATCATGTGGGTGGTTACTACAATAGGAGGAAAGGCAAAAAATGGGCACTCTGAGCTTTATTACACAATTAGGAAATCGGAAAAAAGAATACATAATAATAATAATAATAATAATAATAATTATTATTATTATTATTATTATGACTGGAAAAAGACATTCTATCATAGTATTCAAAGAAGATGAAATTTGATAAGCTTAGCAAACATGTCATATTCACAGCGAATATAAGAGTAGAGATGCATGCAGGCGTTGGCAGCAGAATAGAAAGCAGTGACTGTGAGCGGCAGAACTCCCTACCTGCTTGTCCCTCTCCACAGAGCTCAGTGTGTTCTCCAGCTCCTCCAGGTCCTGCTTCAGGCTGCAGCACTCCGCCTCCAGCCGCAGCCGCTGTGCCGCCAGCTGAGCCGCGCAGCCCTCCTCCTCCTCCAGCCGCTCGCTCAGGCCTGCCACCTGGGCCTCCAGGTCCCGTTTGGCCTCGGCCAGCTGGTTGCAGCGCTCTT
>JABFEA020000098.1:18201257-18223234 GCA_019775915.2 Cyphomyrus plagiostoma | reverse complement strand
CTGGGAACTGATTAATTGGTTTTCCATTATTTCATATGGGGAACATTCAATCAAAACTCGAACTTTTGAGGATTCTGAACGGATTGTTTGAGTTCTGAGGTACCCCTGCAGCTCTTGTTTCAGTGTTAACATGCACTTGTTATTGGTTATTCATTGGAAGACCTGCTTAGTTGGCTACTTGATAGCAGTATGCTTGTAATATACTATTTTCCTCAATTGTATGAGGAAAATAATATATTACAAGCACACCACTGTTGCAATGACCTATTATTTTTCATATATGGACTACTTGTTAGCTTTAGCGGGTGTAGTCATTCTCCTCTGACCTCTCTCATTAACCAGGTGCCATTAACTGGATGTTTTTTGTTCACTGCACAATTCCGTAGTAATAATCCCAAGAAAATGGCTGTTTCTCAGATACTATAATCATCACGCCTGACAGTATCAATCATATCACATCAGATCATGCATCTTAGTTATTCTGTTGCTTTACAGCACAGTAACTGAACCTTGTGACCCTGTCATTGTGTTTTATTAATTCAGTTGGAGCCATGTGATTTGCAATTTGGAGGAGCAGATTGTTTGCATTAGCAAGCAGGTGTACCTGATAAATTAGCCTATGGGTGTAAGAGTTATTGCTGTGTGATTTATAAGATGGGAAACCTGTAGTTTAGGAGATGGTTCAAGGAGGATGCAAGAAAAAGTGTGAGCACAGAAGTGGACCTTCCTGTTTTCTTGTCCTTGTGCTTTTCTTGGTCATTCATGTCTCCTCATTCTGTCCTGCTGTTGCTGAAATTCTCCCCTTCCAGCCCCCTTGCTGAGAGGCTCAGCTGTACTTATGACCTTGAAATAGACATGAAGCCTGTTTCCTTGTGCATTTGTGGTACCGCAGTATGGAAAGACCGAGGTCTCCATTGCCATGTTTACAGTCTTCCATGCAGTATAACTGACCAACAAAGTAATGAGTCAAAGAATGAGACGTGACAGTGACTCTGCAGAATGGGACATAATTAGTCTGAGGAAAATTCCAGGCTTCTAATCAAATTTAGGCTGAGGCACTTTACACACAGGCTAAATTACATGTGCGCTTATGGGGACATGAATGGAGGAAGGAAGGTGTCCTGTCTTCTTGTTTTGGATTCAGGGGGGTTGCTACTTTGCACTCCTGTTTAGTGCTGAGGCTCAGCACAGTGGGTCAGTAGGGGGCACTGTTGCACCCCCCACCTCCAGGGTTAGAGGTTCAAATTTGCACAGTCTCCTGATGTTTATTTTTAAGGGCTTCTTCAAGGTACTCTAGTTTCCTGCAGTCCAACAGTGTGAAGGTAGGTTAACTGGCATTCCCAAATTGCCCATAGTCTGTAACTGCATGTGCCATATGCTCCTGGTGATAGGCTCCAGGCCCCTGCCCGTGACCAAGATCAAGATAAGTGGTTGGAAGATAAATGGATGGAATTTAGTGCTGAGCTAAATTGCAGAAGATCACCAGGAAAATCCATTAGTCATTTTTTCATGCACTATGGAGTGTGTACGACTGGTGCATTTCTGCATTATTGACTTTCTCTAAAATAAAAAAAATAAAAAAAATTCCGCTGGAAAATGTAGCTCACTGGCTAACTAGCAACTGAAATCTAAAACACCTCCCTGGAATTGCCCATCTTCACTGTGTTAACTGTGCTTGTAAAATATCCACCATCAGACATTGAAGGTTTGCAAGGAGGTGAATCGATATTGCTCCCCCACCACGATTTTCCAGCAAACTTAATTAGTTTCAACCCTCAAGCCATAAAGTTTGTGGAAAAATAAATATATACTTCTTTCCTGGTCAGAAAGTTGCAGCCTTATCGTGCTCTTTACTGATGACTGATTTATACCATATTGCATTTTTGCTGGTGCTCTGCCTTGTTTAAAGGGTGATTATACAAGCAATACTGGTCCTGTGTTTGAACTTAAAAATTTACTAGGAAATGCATCCTTCAGAGCTGAACAAGCCGATTCTCTGATTGCTCAATTCTGATGCCGGCAGTGCAGATGCTACATCTCAAATGGATCTGTGATGGGTTTTCCTTGTTTCAGGAGCGTAATAGGGTCAGTGGGATAAATTCAGCATGAAGCAGCTGGAGCTGTTCACTCATCTGGGAAGCCTGCCTCACTGGTGGACCAGACAGAGCATAATCGCCAACCTCCCCAGCAGGCATGTTATCAGTTTTCATGGAGGGGCCTTCCTTTGCAGTCCACCCTCCCCTCATGGGCAGTCGGCGTTGCACTCAGTGTGACCACCTGCCATCCGGTGCTATGCCTCGGCGCATGTGCACAGGTGGAGCTGGGATTACCACCAGTATCTTCTAATAGGCCATCGGATCCAGTGTATTTGAGCTGTCATTAGCTCCCAAACACATGGGGTTCTCATGCGGCTTTTTGGGCCCGGTGATTACTCACTGGGGAGCTGTACTTCCACCCCAAACAAAGACAGCTGTGTCCAGTAAATGCCGGACACATTTATTAAGATGCTTTTTATCTTGCTGGGGAAAGGGAGGGGGGTGATGCTACTGTACTGCAGCCAGGGTAGAGAATGCATTGGATGCACTTGCAGACAAACAAAAATATTTGTGCTTTGCGGTTTGTTTGAACAGCTTGCTGTTGGGCTTTAAGTAAGAAAAACATAACATGCCGCGCAGTACCTCTAGCGTGTGAAATTCGAGAGGGACGCGCTTACAGGCCCTCGAAAGGATGTAAAGTGTGTGGGGCAGGTGTTCTGGGGAGCTGTACCTCAACAAAGGCGGCAATACATTAAACACGTGAGCCTAATTGAGCTCCATAAATGCATCAGTGCCGCTAACAAAAGGTCACTGGCAGCAGATGTGGTTGAGACCGTAGCAATGGTGGAGCTGAGAGGTGGCACTCACAAATGCTGGGTAAACAAGCCCAGGCTTTATCCTGCGAGGACCATGCTGGTCACCAGGTGCAAAAGTATAATCCCGACTGTCACATGTCTCCTGCAAAGGGAAAAATGGAGGTGCACAAAGCCCTGCTTCAGATCTGCTAGAGGGCCAATGCTCGGTAGCTGTCCCTTTGATCAAACCTTGCGTCACGACACAAGTGGTTGACACCCAGCAGCAGAACCTATGTGCAAACCTTTACGAGAAAACACGCCTCTCTGGATATATTGTTCATTGTCAGGATGTTCTATGGGACTGCACACTCACCTGGCCACATAGAGGACAGGCATTTCATTGTTTTTGTCTTCTAAACAGACCATCAGCATGGGCTGATTTAATGTAACCTCTCAGTTTTCACTGTGTGATGAACATCTCATTGGAAGTTACACACCTCATCCTCTGTATTGATCACATTTTAATGGAACTTTAGTGTTGTGTGACATTATAAAAGACCATTTATTGTATTGGGGAAACACTGTTACTGTACGCATTAGCTGGAGTACTACAGTTTAAACTCTAGTAGGTGAAATTGTAGCTTGGGTGTTATACCAGCTCTTGATATGAATCTTGACATGATGTGTCAACAGCTTGAAGCTAACACAGTACATCTAAGGAGAAAATACAAGAAGAGAGGTTAGATTGAAGGGTTCAGCTTTGCCCAGTATATGAATATCAATTATCACCTGAGAGGGAAATACAAGCAGGTGACAATCTGCCTTCACACACTGATGGAATAAGCTGTGGGCATCCTGTCCAAGGTGCAGCCACTGTCCTGTGTCCTACACTGCGTAAGATTTGCTCCAGGCCTCATTCCAGCCCAGAATTGGGGAAGAAGCTGGATGGAGACAATGGAAACTGTGCCCCCCCTCGCCTAAGACTCATTACTATCTCTTCCATGACCTGATTTGTTCTTATGTTTTGTTTTGTTTGATTTTACTATGTTAAGAACCACGGAGGAAAAAAACATTATGCTTGGTTAAATTCAGCAAAAACAACAATAAAATTAGCCATATTGAACTATCGGCATTAAATGTACTCCCAGTGAAAATGAGTGTATGAATTGAAGAAAATCACCAAGCACAGCAGCTGAAAGACCCGGGATATAAACAAAGTGAAAATTGGTCCCTGGAAATGATCATCTGAATTCGAGAGCTTTAAGGGTGATGATGAACATGGCTGGCTAACTGCTTAAGGGAGGGGGTGATGTGTGACTCAGAAGGTTAAGACATCGCGCCCATGATTAGAAGGTCGCTGGTTCAAATCTCGTTCAGCAGAAATACACTACTGTTGGGTTCTTGAGCAAAGCTCCCAACCCTAACTGCTCTATAGACTGGCTGCTTTTTCAGTTGTATGTTGCTTTAAATGAAAACACCTGCAAAATAAATTAAAACTTGAAATAATTGCGGTTTTTAATTATTTTTATAGTGGGGCTCTCAATCACTGTAAAATATAAGATAATATAATATAAGGGGTATTTACTCCCTGGGTGGTCTTACCTATAAACACACTCAGCTGGTAGCAATATTTGCCTTTAAAAGCACATGCTGCTAATTTTAAATTGGCGGGACACAGGTCGCCTTCCCAAAGATCACGTGCAGTGTGTGTAATGTGACACTGAAGCATGCCGATGTGGGAAGGTCAGCAGGTCATTAAGACAATGGCTCTCCGGTGGGATATTCTGTAAACATGCAGACTGTCCCTGTCATCACTTGGGCCAAAGGTGACACAAAGTCACTCGAGTTGTAAAATAAAATATTGTGAGCGGCTAAAGTTACACAGTAGTTTGGAAACCCCTCCCTGTACACCACTACTCTACAGCTTTTTGGCCCCCACCTCTTTAGCTCTGCATTGCCCTATATTAGGAAATGAACCCTTTCTATTCTGGAGGAGCTCAGCTGAACCTGAAACTCCACTGCCCCCGAGAGGGAGGTGCAGGACCTCCATCCAGAGGCCATATTATCGTCTTCTCCTTTGTTCTCTGCCAGGCTTACTTACAGCTTTATCCTCATGCCCCGAGCAGGTGTGATCTCATCACCAAAGATGTGGCATGATTTACCTATCAGCCGTTCGCTGCCAATGAGGGTTAAAATTCAGCAGCCTAAATAAATACTTCTCTACAGATATTTTTGTATAATTCCTGCCAAATGTCATGCATGATGTATAGCTGAAAAAGCTGGCAATTTAACAAATTATCATCTCCATATATATTTTAATGTATTTATTTCAGCCCTTTGCAGTGACTTCAATTATCCATTTCAGTAATTAACTAAATGTACAGGAAAAGACATAGAGATTGCTAAGTATAATAATCCTGAGTAGCGTTTGCACACACTCCTCTTTTTCTTAAGATATGAGTAGATTATTATATTTGTAGGTTAAATTAATAGTGCTTTCATGTTCAACAGACGTTTAAATACTAAAATTTGCATCTATTGACAAAATTGAAATTTTCAAAACAGCTCTGAAAAGGTTTCAAAATGTCCCCACTTCAACAAATAAGTTAATTGCCTCTCTAAAATAACCCCCTGGAACACTGAACAGGTCCATATAGCAGAGGTGAAATGGCAGTTTTTGTGTTTTCAATTAAACGTGTCTGTTTGTGATTGGTGCTGTTAGGCTGGGCCGGCTGCGCTTGGCCCATCATGAACTGCTCTAAAAAATGTTCTGTTGGCAATCACACTGTTAGATTCTGCCCATCATGTCCTCCTGACCCTCCCATCTCCTCCCTGATGTGGCCCTGATGAGCCTACGCCTGTTGCTTGTTACCCCTCGTTAGTCTTTGTATTTAAGTACCTGTGTCTTTCTCCATGCTCGCTTTCTTGTTTTGTCCTTCTCCTCACTGTCTTATTTGTTTCCCTGCTCCTGTTCAGTTAATAAAACTCCTTTCAGCATAAAACACATCTACGAGTCCTTTGACCTGCATACTGTGACATACGCAAACACTTAGCTGGAGGGTACAAGTCTTTTCTCCATTTGTGTGTCCTTGTGGGACTGGAGGTTCAAACACCCAGTTTTATATGTATACTTCGATCATATAAATAATATTGATGAAAGCATTTTGTATGTTTCTCTGTTTTTCTGTGTGTCTGAGAGCAGTAATATATTACAACATGAGCTTATCTCACAAGCAGGAGGTCCACTGCATGTGTAAGTCATGGATTCAAGGGGTCAGGGGTCAAGGATGTAATAAAGGTCAGTTGAGGGTTGCTTACTGCATAGCATATATACATACAAGGGAATTCTGATAATATGTCATTGCTCATAAATGCCATAAATAAATCTATTGCATGGAAATTGAAAATAGGATTGATGTACAAAATGGTGAAAGGATCTCCAATATCTTGATATAGTGCTGCCATATGGGTGAAAATGAACATCTTTCCAGATCAAAAGCAATAGGACAAACTGTGAAATGACTTAGCAGGATTTGCTATGTATAGCACTATGGTGTTGATTCGGTACAAAATTACACTAACCCTCATGCCTCAGTTTTTTACTTTACATTTTCCTGGTTGCTGCCTTATGTAAATACAGTTAGAGTTAAGCCTCATTGTTTTTTACTTTTATTGGACCCCCACGTCCCTGCATGGGACAAAAGGATATAAAAAACAGATAGATGGATGTCTATTTATGTCTGTTAATGTTTTATTTTATTTGTATTGTTTTTTTGATCTAATAATTCATTTTTATTTACATTTCTGTACAATTTGTCTTAGTATTATGTATTTCCCTTTTCATTTCACTACATGTGCGTACGGTGCGTGTTTATGCACATGATAAATAAAACTTAAAACCAGAAACTTGAGAATGCAGCTCATACCTCTGGATCTGCGCGGCTACATGGGAGCAGTGCCCCCCCACCACCCCCCGGCTGTCAATCACTCCTCTATCAACGCCTTTCCGCCCCACTAGTCCTGTCAAACAGCATCGTTGAGTGCAATCAGCCCAGGAACCTCAGCATCTTCATGTACCCTCTCAGGATCAGGTGGTGGTGGTGAGGGGGGGTTGGGGGTGTGGGGCTCTCAACACAGATGGAGTGCCTGTCTATTTTGGGGTCAGATGTGATAAGCCCCCAGCTCATGTGATGAGTTGAACTGACAGTTTGTCAAAATCAGGTCATGGGTTGGACGATGTAGGCCGCGCCCAGTGCTGACTGTCCTTCGGATTTCAGCCATGACTTGGTCATTAATTATCGAGTTAATTACTGGATAGGGCTGCTTTCTCCGAGGAAGGCTCCTCTTGATCACTGTCTCTGGGCAGCTTTCTACCACTATACAATAATACTGTTACAGTGTTACAGCTGAGCGTGGAAAAGAAGGATGGGACAACATCTCAGAGCTCAGTATTCCCTAACGAAGGGATATACAGGTAGAAGATGGGCTATTCACAACGTGAGAAGTAGTTTTTGCTTCTTCATCCGCAACCCCCCCACTTTGATCCGGAACGGCAAAGCTACCAGTGCTGCTCTGCACTGTGTGTGGCACGGTTTTAGACGTGCCCATCTGCTGTCTCACACATTTTAATCCCCCTCCCCCCCCCCGGCGACACTGACAGCTCGTCTCTTTCCCCACATTACCCACAATACCCTCTGCCAGCCTGCTGCACACTGTACGTCCCACCAGAGGTGTCACTATGAGAAATGCAGATATCTTTCGACGCTTTCCTGTTGAAATAAATTTTAGAAACTTCAAATATGCACACATGAAATGGGTCTGAATTACATAATCTCTAGAAGTCCAGCATTTTTAAAATGGAATACAGCTCAACAGTCAGGCTATTACTTCAGTCAGTGATTGCCCGACAAATCAGTAAAGTGCTGCTTGTTAACCTGCTTACAAACGCAAGCATGTGGTAATGAAACCAGCTGAAGCACATTCGAGGCATGGGGGATGGTGACCTGTACGGCCCCGTTTGTGGCCCTACCTGCCCCAGAGTGTCTGTCCTGCTGAGACTTCAGCAGCTTTACTGAGAGAAGGCCAAAAGCTGTGACCCCTCTGCCTGCCACACACTGGTGGGCTGTCTGTGTCCTGCCAGGGCTAAGCAAGGTGCTGATTTAACACGCAAACTTCACTCCATATTACTGTACAGTTCAGATCCCACTTCATTTACGCACGACGTCTTTCTATGGAACAAATATTGGCTTATTTTTCAGGCTTAACATAATTATTTTTCATAATGTTTTGGTAAGACACTCATTCATAACCCCAGAGAAAAGAGAGAAAGACTTTATAACAGCCTAATATTGAATTTGGACACTATGATTAGAACTATTTGGGGTTCAGACTGATGAACTGTTAAAAGGATTAAAAACACATCATAAATGTCATTAGCATAGTGCCAAATGGGGAATGGGGGTGTCTGTGTGTTTCACTGTACTTCATACACTACATGGTTTGCTTTCAAACTATAATGCTGCAGGCGTTTGCTGTGGGGCTTCTTAGGCCCTGAGGGCAGCCTATGTAACTTTAAATATCCAAATATGTCTCATGCATATTAATGAGTTGAACTGGAAAATAATTAGCTTATAAACAGGCTCACACTGTGCGTCACTCCTGAGGGACATTTCATTGTAAGGAAGGAGTCGTGGGTGTGCGCACACGCGGGCGGCCGGCGGCCTGCCCTGCTGCCACCACAGTGCCCCAGGCGTGTGTGGATTTCGAAGGAACCGCCCTGGGGAGCTCAGACTGGCCAGACCGCCATCTGGGCTCTCTCCCACCTCCAGTCGCCCTGATCTGCACCGCACCCAATTTCATGCGATCTTCAAGGAAGACCCATGCCACATCGCACTAACCTACACTTCACACATACACACTTGCATGCTCTTCCCATTGTGCGTTTAATGTGGGCTTTGACTTTCTTACGGGGGCCTAGGCTGCCTACCGACTCATTTTCTCCATCTTTGAGAAATGTAATCATTTGCAAACCAAATATTCAATCGCACACGGGGCTGCTACACATTTAATTTAATTTGAATTAATTACACTCATCATTTTAGATATTCATGGCTGTCAATCCCCTGAATAATTCTGCCACCTGGAGTGTCTTCTCTTATCTCTATCGTCCCCGGGGTCCCAGGGGACCAGTGGGGATGGTTGGGCTCTGCCAGCTGGCTCTAAGCTGCCCATCTTCATTAGGCTGGAGTGGAATGTTCCCGGAGCATCCATCTGGGACTCTACTGCCCCCCATCTCAAAAGGGTGGCTCGGACATAGGGGCCTGACAGGATGGCGGAAGGTGGCAGGGGAAGGATTGGGGGGGAGGGGGCATGGAGACACAACCCACAACAGAACAGAATCTATTAGAATGAGCTGATAAATATGTTAAAGTAAAAGGGTATTATGAACCCCTTTAAGCAGCTGGTTTGTATTTAAAACCATCTGAGAGGGAGAACATGGGGTTGTCTTTGTGATAATTTAACTGCAGAGTGGCCAATTAAACAGATTGGGGAGGCAAAGGTCACAACCAAGCTTTTCCTTCCCAGTGCGACACTGATATACCCCCTACTTCTGGTGTTTCAACTGCAGGCTGGGGGTGCTAGAGAATCCAGAAGAAGCAAGGTTGGTCTCATGCACCAGTAGGGGTTGACCTAACATAATCATACCTCCTCCCCCTAGCTACCTTTCTGTGTTCCTGCACACAGTCTCCCTCTGCCTGTCATCAGCCAGAAATATTAATACATGCCGTTTAATATTTCATGGGAGCGGCCCTGTGCTCCATCATCGAGGGATGTCGGAACACAGTTCAAAGGAGATGGGTGGCCTCTTGACGGCTGCCTGAAGATGGGGTGAGGGGTTTGGAGAATAAGGGGGTGTGGGCCTCGATTGAGCTCACGGTGCCTCTACACATTTGAGTATAAGACTACAAGATAAGATTAATATAAGTATAGGATTTTTTTTATATTCATTCTTTACTCACCTACAGCTGTATATGTATATAGATAAGTGTGTGTGTAGTGTTTACCAATTGCCTCCATCCATCCATCCATCCATCCATCCATATTACTGAACCATTCCTAAGTTGTGGAAAATATTGTACTATTTTGAGTGAAAATGCCAAATGTACCAGTAAAATACAAACAGAGAATAAACAAAGACTCTTAAGCAGTCCCGTCTCACTCCTCTACGCACCAGGCCTGCCTGCTCATCCTATCAGATTCCTTACCTCACTGACATCTTCACCTGCCCCCCTGTCCCCTGTTACACTTCAGTGCACACGTGAGAAGCGATGCACAGCATCTGCAAGCCCCATACCTCTGGGGGCCAGCTGGGCCACGCAGTGTGAGTGACAGTCAGACCGGAAGCTGCCCCCCCACACCCCTCCAGCTATTCCAAGACACACTCCCCTTTCTGTCTCTCAGCACCTAATTGCTTTGCTTGGGTGTGATGTGAAAATGATCTTTTTTTCCTCTTGAAGCAGTGGGATCAGTGTCCTTGGGTTGGTGGTGGTGGTGGGGGGGGGGGGGGTGGTTATTTTAATAGCCGGAGGACTGTGATTAGTTCCCCACCCCCTCCGAATATATGGCTGTCAAGCAGGATTCGTACAGACACACACACCACGCACATCTAAAAATGAGAATTTGCTCATTTCAGCAGAGTTGGTCAAATGCAGCTGAGGCAGAGCTAAGACTAAATCTCTCTCATCCACACTGGGATTTTCCAGGGCAGCAAAAAAAAATTCAGGCACATACAGTCGCAGACTGTACTTATCTATGTTCCTTTAAAGTTAATTATACACTGCAAAGAAAAAAAGAACAACTTCATAATACATTTATCAGCATCAGTTATTACACACTGACTAATGAATGAATGTAAAATGCTTGAAGAGGCTATTTGCGCTTGCTTTCCAAAATACCTCATCTGGTAAGAATCTCAGCTGTTTGGTACCCCCAGAAGTATGTGCTAATAATCATTATGAAACTAGCCTGGGAAAGCTGTTTAAAGACTGATTTTTAATGAAAGTTAGTTTGTAAACTTTCAGTAATATATCTGTGTTGAGATATTTCTCACCATCTCTTAATCTCATTTTCTTTCATCCCTTTCTCCCCTATATATTTTTAATCTCAGTGCCCACCCCCCCAACCCTGATCTTGTCCGCATGTTAAATAGAACAGCGGAAGAATGTAAATAGATAGACCTCAACCACAGCAAAAATAAAGCTGAAAACAAAAATTAAGAAAATCACTGCTACAATAGCAACTAATTAAAAACATATATCAGCAAAGGAAACTAAAAGTTGATAAACATTTAATAGCAGGTGTTCAGTATGCTACATATACATAACACACAGAGACAGACAGAAACATACTTTTATTAATTCCCCAATAAACATCTTTTTTAGATCAGACAAACAAGCATGTGGTAAAATTAACAAGTACAATTCTTTAACTCTATGGCTGATGTTTATGGATAATCTTTAAATATACGTAACCACACAAAACCACACAAAGAGCGAAGTAACTATATCTTTATGAAATCAGGAAGGATAATAATATCTTGAGAGATGAAAAAAAGAGTCCTAGCTCAAGGCACTGCCCACAAAGGTTAACCTCCCAGGTTTAGAGAAGGAGGAACCAGCAGACTTGGTTCATTAGGACTGCTGAGCTTATGCTTTCAATTACAGTTCAGACCTCCTCGGCGTGCTTATCGCAAGTGGTCACAGACTCTAACATTCTTTTCTGCTCCCCCCCCCCCCATAAAGGCAAGGCGGTCACTGACAATCAAGATAAACTGTGGCGTGAGCGAAACGGGACACATGCCTGCACAGACGCACAGGTACCAAGCGACACAGAGAGCATGCAGATACATACAGCAGCTAATTGCTCCTCCAGAGTCATACTAAAGTTATCCCAGTCCAGGTCTTCCTGTTCTGGCTCCATCAGCAGCCCACTGGCCTCTTCAGAGTCATCTGAGAAGGACCGGCACCTTCTCCGTCTGGGTGTGTCAGACATCGCCCACGCAAGATGTCTACTCAAATGTGAGTTTCCCCACTGAAGCTATCTGCTTCACTGGAGTCCCCCCCCCCCACCAACACCAAAGGCTTTTGTCGGACAGGAAAGAGTTAACTGCAGGTGACAGGAGACGAGAGGGCTTTATTCACCCAGTCTAGCAAACAAACCATATTCGGGAGCTACAGCAACTGTGCAGAGCAGAGGGGTACTATTCTGTCTTCCCCAGGCGTCAGCAGATAAAGCATGTATCGTCACCCAATGCTCCTCGCTCCTGCTCTGTTTGAACTGCACGCGCTTAATCCGGGTTGCCTTGCCCTTCCTCTTATCTCCAGACTCGATGTACAATCGTCTGACTCCCCGCTCATACCTCCACCCGCGGGAGCGCCTGATTTACACTGACCTTTCTTCAGCCCAAAGCTCCACAGACCCAAGTTACACTCACCTAATAATTAGCTGTCCCCCTCCCAGTACAGGTGTCTTTTCCTCCCACTGTAAATTCAATATAAGCTTCTGAAAGGTGGAGGTATAGGATGACGGACAATTTGAAAAGCTTTCCTTGACACGGTGGAGCGCATGTAACAAGAGCACAATATTCACGCGGCCATTGAATTTCTGTCTCACTTGGAAAAATGCAGCAGACTCTTCAATAGTTTGACTCTAGTTACTGTACTCATTTGTAATTAACAGAAAGACCTTTGTCTATACCCACACAACTTGGACAATGCCCTGAAATTATTCTACCAACAGGAGAACACAGAGAGTATTGAGGCCAGCCCAAGGATATGAATGAATTACAAATCTTGAAGTACTACATATGATACTTTTCACTGCCTCCACTCCACAACTCTCCACATGCTTTATGACCCACTACTGAGTAATTTAGAAATGTATAAAGTATCAATGGTAATTTGTGTGATAAATTTCAAGAGAGAACAGTAGGCTTTGCGTATCATTAGGAGAATCAACAGAGAATCAAAGAAGAGAATATTCTGCTTTTCTACAATACATTTATTTCTGCTGTAATCAGTAGTACAATTCCAAGTACTTAGATGTACAGTAAACTTGCACTAAATTGTCTGCATAATGTGTATTTTGAATTATGGTTGGTAGTTAATAAACTGTACTCTATGGGCCAATGATTATTAGCAGCAAACCTGAATAGCTGTAACATCAATTTTAGATACTGTATATTGTATACAGAATTCTTTTTTAAAAATTTACAAAAGGAGTTACTGTTTTTGTTCTATTACACATCAGTGTCCAAAGTCATGACTCATCAAAATAACGGATTAAATATCAAAAAGATATCTAGTACCAATGAGACGTTTCTACTCAAAATTTCACTTAGAGAAGAAAATGCACAGCGATGTCATGGATCCTTGTATTATCACATTCCAGTCAAAATTCCCGTCTGAAGAGCACAGAGGACCGTTTGTATAACAGGGAAAAAAAAGCAACGCCTTCATGTCATAAAGACACATAAACAGAACATGCTCAGACAGAGATAAGCATCAAGTTGTGTCAAGAGCTTTAGCATTTCACATATAATGATTAAAGCAAAAAGAGGCTTTTCTACAAACCTTTGTGCAGAAATATTTGGTGTGGTCTCAAAAAAACTGTAGTCAATATTATACTCATTCCTATTTTAAATATTTTCTGTCAGTATACTTAAGTGTACTTAAGGTTAACCAAGCATTGAATATGTCGAATAAAGCTAGGGTATGCTTACGAAACAGGAATGTAAGTTAAAGAAGATTCACTCATCTTTGAGAAAAAAAAGGATTATATTGGATCCTAGTAAAATACTTGAATATCTTTCCTTGTTCACAAATTCTTTATGAAAGGAGCAGAGGTTTTGACTGAAATGTAAATATGTTTCCCTTTGCTACATGGGCAACAGGATTGTGCTATCAGGAAATAGCTCTAAGGGATTTATTATGATTTTATGTTTTTATGATTGTATGTATGTACAGATAGTAAAATGAAATATGTGTTTTCCTTTTAAAAAGGGAGGGTGAATGTGAGAAATGTGCAAAATAAAATCTGATACACAAGTGGGATCACCAACTTATTATGCTATAGACATAACAAAATCTTAAGATATTTACTGTTGTCACAATTATATTATTAATTTCTTATCCAGGTGGGGAGGGGGGGGATCCAGAGCCCATCCCATAAACAATAGGCACAAGGCAGGGAACAACTGGGTGCCAACCTATTGTAGCAATTATTATATTATATTATTAAATTGAATTGAGTTGGCAGGCATCAATAAGTACAAAAATGAAACTTACTGCATCATGATGTAATTCCCTATTACAGTAAACTGGCTATAGGCACCCCATGTCTGTATAAAAATCACTCGTCTGGTAGAAGTGTACCAGACTAACTGCCAAAAACTAATACATTTGGCATCCTTGGATACTTTATATGAATCGGTGTTATTGCCCTTTAATGCATCTCTGCAGGATGCTACTCATTTAAATGAGAGATTAGTTACACTTCAATCATTATTATTGCTGTTTTGCATATTGAAATCTGAAAATGCTCAGGATTGCATTCTGACTTATTTATGATGTTTCGTCATTAAAATGGAGCTCATGATCTCTCTTGATCATATTGGCTGTTCAGCAAAACATTTACTAACTCAAACAGCATGACATTTAAAGGACTAATCTAGGTTAAGTAGCTGTGATTTTGCTACATACAAGCACATGCTGTTAACCACTGTCTTGCCTGCTGAAATTACAAAAGCTGGGGGGTCTGGAGCTTATCCAAGATGGGAAAGGGCACAGGGTGGGGGTGCACCCTGGACGGGATGCAGTCATTCGCAGGGCACAGGGTGGGGGTGCACCCTGGACGGGATGCCAGTCATTCGCAGGGCACAGGGTGGGGGTGCACCCTGGATGGGATGCCAGTCATTTGCAGGGCACACACACAGTCATATATGAGAATTTAGAGACACTAGTTCACCTAAATATAAAATTCACACATTTTCTCATAACCACTTAGCACAGGGATGTTCAGAATGTGACACCCACTGGTACAAGACTTTTGTGGAAACATCTATACCAATTTCCTCCAACTTTTTGGATTATTGTTAAGTAGATGCTTTTTTGCCCCCTAAAGTGACATATATAATTTGTGAACAGCGGGTTAAAGAGTCCCCAGAGGAATTGGGGGTAAAGGGCACTGCTCAGAAGTCCAGGGCTGGCATTATTCTGCTGACCTGAGATTTGAACCAGTGACATTCTGATCACAGGAGCAGCTAAACCCAGTTAGATACCATCCCAATGCAGTGACCATGACTATGTGACAGAAGAAAGCAGGTTTCCACCTGCAGTCTGATGACATACAGTTCAGGTACTTGGTCTACAGATACTGTGTGTGTGTGTGTGTGTGTGTGTGTGTGTGTGTGCGCGCGCGTGTGTGTGTGTGTCTCTGCGTGCGCTATGCTATCTGATAAATACTCCAGTCCCCCTTGACCCTGTACTAGATAAGTGTTCAGAAGATGAATAGATGAACCTTATCATTTTCATATGAACACTGCTCAAAAGAGTACTAATGCTCTTTTGAGAGAAAACTCATTTTTGAGGCTTTGCACTGATAAAAAGGAGTCATAAAAGAGTTCTTTAGCTGTGTGACTACACCTATGCTGGGGACAGAATACAGATTTTGGAGAAAAGCACATTGTCAATTGTCTGCCTAAACTCCAGCGTTGCAACACAACATTTTATTTACCGTGTCCGATTCAGAATTTATATAGGGAGTCTGGCTTGATGTTGAACCACTGACCTCAGCCAGACAATGTAGTAAATAACCATCTAGCCAAGACAAACAAGGTCCACGTGTAAGCAAAGAATGACCAGGAGCAGCACAGTCTATTCATTGTCCATTAAAGCACCGGCTCTGCAGTGATGGTGGTTTCCGTGTTCATGCTGAAATGACGGCGAGAAACTGCCAGAGAAGGCGAGATGGTGGTCTGAACTACAGCAGGTCTCTGTCTGGAAGCTGGAATGTAGAATTACTCTGTTGCAGCCAAAGTATGAAAAGAACGGATAAGGCAATGGAAAACAGTCTATAAAAGGGGGGGGGGGGATCCTTTCTACAGTTTACCTTCTATTCGAGCAAGTGAGAAAAAAATGGTCCAGCAGGGAAGTCACACAGTGAGTAACCTGGCCATCATATACATGGTTACTTTGAATGGATGGTTTTAAACTCTTGGTTTGAAATTTCAGCTCTGGTCACTGCATTGCAAGTTACATGTGTTTTTAAAATGGATTGTGATGTGTATGAACAAAGACACACCATTATGTGAAAGGAAGAATGGAAAACAGTAGATGAAGACATTCATGGTAAAGCCAGTGTGAAATACATGGGTTATACAAAAGCAGTATCAGACTGAGATAGTATTCTAGGCATAGTTTGAGTAAATTTACCTTGACAGGACAAAAGACTCTTTCTTTACTTAGTTCTATGTTAAGGCTGAATTTCAAAGTTTGCAAACCATAGGAAATCAGTATTGCTGCAAAGATACAATGTGTTTACTCACAGCCATAAGATGCGCAGGCATAGCTCAAATTAGAATAAATCACAACCAGCCAAATGTTCATGGATCAGCAGAATCAGGGAGCAGGAAGAAGGATGAGAATGAAAGTGACTAAGTGGAAGATCATGAAAAACTTCTGTTATGCTGTACTTTGGGGAAAATGCTGAATTACAAAAGGCTGCTGAGTACTGAAAGTCCATCTGATCAATTCCCATACACTGGTATTATTATAAACACTCGTAATTCCTTCTTAGAAAGCAACTCATAATAATTATGAGCAGTGACACATAAACCATGCTGACTAATATTACAGACGTGCCTACTTAAGTAATGATTCTGAAGGAGCCTGTAGAGCTGAGAAACGTACTGAATCTACTTCATCAACAAAAAAAGTCATACTGAAAATCACTCAGCAGGCTTATAAAAGCCAAACTAAGAGCATCCTTTAAGAAAAGCAGAGATGTGCAGCATTTTACTGGCTGGCTCTGAGCTGAGACGTATCATTATGCGCGGCACAAGCAGATCGAATAATTGCTACGTTTGAAATTCCTTACTAGCTGCAGAAAACAGAAGTTATGAAAATAGCTGGTGTGATATAACATATAAGTATTTTGAATTAAAGCCATACAAATTATACAAATAAAACTAGCGCAAATACATAGAGAAAGAGAAAATAATTCAATGAAATAAAGTAAAATGATGACATATGGGAAACCAGGACTTACTGCTTGGTATCTAACAAAAACCTCCTTCTTTTCTTTGTAAAGTCCTGCATTTTCTTGCTCCAGTTCACAAACCCTGGACAGCAGACGGTCCGTTTGCTCAACGGCTTTCTTCAGTTCTTCTCTCTCCCTCATCCCTGACTGCAAGGACTGTGGCAAAGGATTAACCTGGGTAGCAGAAAGATTCATGTCCTTTAGACTTTCACTCCTGACTAGACCCCCCCCCCCCACTCCAAAGTGGGCCTCTTAGAGCTCTGTAAAACAATATAAAATTTCATCGTCTGAATCTGTCTCCAAGTCAACACAGTGCCAGCAGTTAACATAATCATGGAAAACTACTCCTTTTTTATTCACTTTCTCAATAAAAGATTAAGCTAAGCTAAGCTACTTAGTAAAGTAACTTAATGGTAATTTGTTCCCTCCTCTCATCTAAGTTGAAAAGACAAAAAGAATTAATGCAGAGACTTTAATGTGATGTACTGGCAGCTATATACATATGTTAAAAAAACTTTTCATATGCAAAAAACCTTAAAGGCTTGTCCAAAAGAGGTTAAAAATACTGAAAAGAGACTAATTGATTGCATAGAGATTGTATGAGCTTTATATTGCATATATTTATTGGATACTGCAAATTCTGGGTCATCAGGTTTATCTGTCATCAAGCATTATGGTGCAGTATCAAGAGCCATTCCTGGTTTTAAAGCCAATTAGCAGAGTTGTGATGTCAGAAGAATTCATTCATACCAGCCTATCATTGACTTAGATGTATTATCTGCCTGGGTTTGACAAGGTTTTTTAAATACTGAAGTAGTGTCATGCAATGGCGTCTGTTTTCCATTACTGGACTGTAGCCAGCTATCGTTTAAATTTATGAAGTCTACTTAATGACAGTAGCCCTGGACTTGAGAACAAAAGTTCCACTAACCAAAATTATTAGCTGACGTATTGCATACAATGTGATTTGTCTCTAAAATTCATTCTGTATGAAGAAATATCAGACTTAAAAACATAAGACAAGAAAAGATGACAGGTATGCTGCTCCACATTTTTGTGCCGAAGCATGATTTTAGCCTTTATATCCCTAGAGCACACTAACTGCCCAAGAATATGTCGCTCAGTAAATACTACGCCTTTATCAGCACACCAATGGCAATCCATCATTTAAATTTATTGATCTCTGGTTGAATCAACAGGTATCCATTGCTAGGCTCAAACTGCGTAAGTCGGTACCTTGCTTTCATGGAAAAAAGCAGATGTGAGTTATTTTTCCACAGCTCACTGAAAGTTTGTTTATTTGCAAAAAAAAAAATCATCATGAAAGTTGTATAAAGAACCTGTTTCAGCCTGTTAAACACATTATACTACACAATCACTGACATTAGCAGGTCAGCATCCCTACTCTGACACTGGATTTATATCTAGTGCATGCATTACTAAAATTAGGAACAGGAACGTGAACTTTGTTTCAACGTTGTCCCATAATTGCCACTTACCAAGAAAAGATTTAATATCAGTGATTTTAACACTTGTGAGGAAATGCTTTGCGAGGCACCTGCGTTTCCTAAGGCAATCTCTGTTAGAATGTACACCCTGTCGATATAATATTCATTTCTGAAATTACTACAAAAGTGCTTAAACCCCAAGATAACCCCAAAGTTTCATGATTGGACCAGGCTATTAATGGCTGAAAGTGAATGGCATTTTTAATTATTACCTTCAGAAAAAAACTTTTTTCCACTGTTTTTTCCATTTGTTTTTTGAGTGCCAACAGACCCGTAGAAATAAATTTCGTCCCTCTTGAAATAATTTGCCAGCCATGGGGGGTGGGTCCTTGTCTGTTGATTTTGCAGCATGGGGACACCTTGTTATATTTTACTAAAAGCAAATTTCGAAAGGGGCTCAAAATAATTGTACTACCTGGCTATATACCTTGTCAGCTAATAAAAGCAGGGGGGGTTCAAACTCATTATGTCTGAGTAGCACTGGACATGCACAGAGGGAATCTACAAAGCATTTCTAAAGGTGGTTCTCAGTCATTTGTTGATAACAAAATTGTTCACAATGTAATCATTTCGGTAGGAAAACCTCACAGACCCATCCCTCCCCTCCCAGCTCACTAATGTAAATTGAAAAAGGAACTATGCAGAAAAAATCATTGTGCATTTTGTCCTAATCTTATTCCTGCTCTGTAGATCATAATAACATTTTGCAAATAGGCTTTTAGATTTCTGGATGACAGCACAGCAATGCCTTATCCTTTCATGTAATCATTGTCTTTCACTGCACTGCAGATCAGTTGCTCCACTGGCATAATCAGGCACATAAAACTCTCTCTTTGTTCCGGAATATTACCTCCCCAGATATTGAGCGGAATCAAAGTAGCTGTAAAGTTTGAATTGAAGGAGATGGATGCTTGCGTAATTGTACTGGCACAGAACTGTCAAATACAGACAACACAACATTTGTTTTTATTTATTTATTGCAAATGCAGCTGTCACTGACGGCTCTTTTTTCCATTTTGGAAGATCTCAACATATTCTCCCACTACTCAGACGATCTCCTAAAGCATGCGATTCTAAAGCTATTTTCCATTTAGAGGCGCGCCATTAAATAGCTTGATCCACCCCCTTGTCTGCTCGACACAGTGCTGTTTTCTTTATTTATATTTTAATACATTTCTCCATCCCCAGTCACAGCAGGTTTCCAAATTCAGTTCTTCTGCAGGGGGGGGGGGGGTTGCTTAATTCACAGAACAGTAATTTACAGCGTCATTAAAATCTGTACTTCATCTTTCACAATGGAAACGCCATTAAAATGCCATTTGTTAAACTTTGTTTAAATATGCAAGAAAGGAAGGAAAAGTGGGTAAAAATGAGATTTAAAAGCAAGATTGGCGAAACGATCAACAGAGTACAGCCTGTATTTTTCCGCAAAAGGATATTAAAATTTATGCTTGGATTTCCAAATGATTCTGCTGTGACAGAGAAGAACTGCATTATTTAATTACTATACCAAATAATGTGAGTCCTGTCATTTTATAGCAGCCCAATCACTTTTAAAAACAGACATATCCACTTTGATCAGTAACAGAATACCCTGTCATCCTTCCATCAAAACATCAGTCCAGTGCATCAATTTGTGGATTTATCTGCAAAACTAAACACACTGATATACCACTATTTCACCACCGACACGTCACACAGTAGACATGGTCACAGGCCTGTAACCTAAAGACTATCACTCTTATTTATATTTGGTATTCAACACATCCATCTTCCGTAATATAATAGTATAACGCAATATATTAGGAAGAACACCCACTCCATACACTCAGATCCAGGGGCAGGACTTGAAAGCACAACCATGGGAGTTGCAAGGCGGCAACGAGGGTATTGTAAGACCCCCACTTTCTCTGAAACACACACACGCACACTATTTTGTTGGATTAATATGTAATAGTAGAATGTGCCGAAGAATGTAGTACGTTATAATGCAACACCACGATGTGCATAATATTGATGTAAAGGAAATATAGAAATGCAGAAAGTTAATTATCATTTGGCAATTTTCTCAAGTGGCAATTGCTTGCCCAGTACAGAGTGACACAAAGGGAAAGGAACAGATAGCAGAAATCAATCACAGGGTTTTCACTTTAGGACTGCAGGAGGAATTTCCCTGGAGGAGACCCACTCGACACAATGAGGACATGCAAACTCTGATTACACGGAGAAGAAGTGGGATTCAGACCTCCAACCCCAGAGGTGTGAGGTTACACTGCCGGCCACACATTCTTGCTTTCTGCTGCCTAATTGCAGTTTCAGTACAAGGGCTTTCATCAAAGGAAGAACAAATCCTCTTTCAGCTAAGCTGGTAAAGGAGATGACTTGTGACAGCCAGGGCTTCTAAATAAGCTGAACTGGGATGGCAACAAACCAAGACAAAGTTAAAAACTAAGGTCTTTGGGAAATTCCAAGAGACGATTCACAGCGGCTGAACATAGGAAACCTGACACAGTACTGGAAAAGGAATCAAAATTATATTTGCCAAAGAACTCCATCATTTTTGCCAGTTCTCTATTTGTGCTTTTTATTATATAATTATACATAAATGATAAATTGTACTGTATTATCAAAATGACATATAAATTAAGGTTAAAAATACCAATTCAAAGCATACTATATATGGATTTTTTTGTTGTCTTTTGTGTACTTTTAGGAAGTCTTTGTTTTATTTGCAAATAGGATACATGGATATGTTTTAGGATATGCCATAGATAAGTGCTGAATTTTATTTGCAGTTCATCTGAATTTAATGTATGCCATTGGAGTAGCTGGTTATCCCAGGTTTGCTTCATGCTGACTGCCTGTTAAGTCTGCTAATGCACATACTCATACTGCGGCTTGCATCCCTGCCTTTGCCGATTGGTTTCAGCACCTCAGGGATGCAATTTCTGTTCGATCCCCTGCAAATCATCTTCCAGGATGGGCTGACATTTGGCATGTGGATGTCAGGTGAACAGTGAGAAGAAGCAGAAGTTGGCAGGAAATGGCATAAAGGTTATGAACAGAATTGGTGATAAAGGGAAGCCCTGGAGGAGTCCAACCCTTACGAGGAACAAGTCCGACTTACTGCCGGCAATACGGACCAAGCTGACACCGGTTGTACAGGGACCGGACAGCCCTTATAAGGCAGCCCGGCACCCCATACTCCCAGAGCAGTTCCCACAGGACTCGCCGAGGGACGCGGTGGAATGCCTTCTCCAAGTCCACAAAGCACATGTAGACTGGTTGGGCAAACTCCCACGCACCCTCCAGGACCCTGCTGA
>JABFEA020000098.1:18165424-18179559 GCA_019775915.2 Cyphomyrus plagiostoma | reverse complement strand
GGGCCACGTGTTCCACAGCAACAATAATACTGGGCTGCCCGCAGAGGTGCCTGTCTGTAAATCGGTGTAGTGCACTTTGATATCGGCCGATGCCGATACATTAAAAAATGGCAAATATCGGCCCGATATATCGCCCGCCCGATACATCGGTCGACCTCTAGTTATAACATTTGGCATTATTATAATGTTTGTTAGTAATGTATATTAAAGCTACTAAGGTTTGTTAGGGTATTAAGGTATACTTGTTGTTAAAGAATGAGGATTGTGTTTTCTATTTCTGAAATATATTATAAACGTTAGTTCTAAACATACACCCTTCAAACATACACGCTACTGTCACATGTCTTCAAAGATGTTCATTTACATGTCTGAAAGATGCTCTCTGGTTTGAAGTCTTTAGTAATTAGTATCCTTTGGAACTGAAACACAACACATATTACACTCCCACATCTGGGGTGTGGGTTAAGTGTAAAACTACATGAAAACAGAATATATGCCACATATGTTACCTAAACACAATTATTAGTTACTATAATGCCCTAAGTTTAAAATTGGAGCAAATGGAATATTAACAAATTAACACTGTGCTGTCAGACAACAATGAAAGTTAGAAAACAAAAAAATGTACATAATTACACTGATCAAATATATGTGAAATTATAATTCACAAAAGAACATACCCAAAAATGAAAATGGACACTAATAGCTCTTTTGAGCCCATGCAGGGTTTTTAATATCAAACATAACTTGGAAAATTACCAAACCTAATGTGACCGTCACTCACGAAAAAGCCTACAATGCATGTAGCCAGCTATATCGATAAAAACTATTAACACAAGATAATAACCAACTCACTACTACAAGAATCATTACAGTAGCCCCCCCATATCCATGGGTGATGCGCCCAAGACGTACCCTGGCCGACTGTAACTGCAGCAAACCATACATTGTGATTTTTGCGTACATATATCTGGTAAAGTTCAATATGGTAAAGGACTATTGTATTCTCTCAAATTCTTCTCTCAATATGGTAATTGTTTAATTCTCTCAAATTAAAGGAATTTCAATGTTTTAGCCTAGTTCTCAAGAGACAACAGAGTAATGAAAAACATCACGTATTAACGGATGATGGAGCAATAGAAATTGTGCTCTATATACCCAAAGGAAGAAGGAATAATTAAAAACATATGGTCACACTTTTACGGACTAGAACAGTGAAAGGACAAAGGGATGATCCACCTTGTTGTTAGGACTGGACCCTGTCCTGTCCCTTTGGTATGCCTGTTCCCTGTTCGGCCAGCAGGTGTCACTGGCCATACCACGTCATTTACTCCTAGTGTGTCCCTCTTCCCCTAGCCACTGTGCGGCTTAATGGGGTAAACCGTCTTCCGTCATCCGGTCTTTCCTTTTGTAATGGGTTCCTTCATAATTATATGTAATGTACAATATTGTTCCTGTTCAAATAAATTATATTTTTGAACGGATGAGTTGTAAGTTGATTCATGGTGAAACTGGCAAACTTACCATTATTTCAAGGTAATATATATTCCATATATATTCAAGGTAATAAATCTAAGTAGAATCAATTTAAAAACATCAGTCCTCTTAATTTACAGAACATAAAATAAGACTACAATAGATATAACAATCAGGGGTAACTATGATACAAAACAAGGGAAACATTATTAACAAGATTAGAACACAAAGAACACAAAAAGGCCACAAGAACACAAAATTTCCAACAAGGTGAGGTTGGTCTCTAGCCAGCTTTCATCCCATGACAGAAGAGTTGCATGGGTCAGAGATCCCTGCTTAGTCCATTTACCCATGTCGCAGCCCAGGGGGCAGGGGAACACACTTGGAACAGAATAAACCAGGGAAATATCAGAAAATGGAATGACCACTGACATCTGCTGGCTAAACAGGGAGATTACAGATTGAACAGGTCAAGACAGGGACCAATCCTGATACAATACAATTCACTTATTTTATTTAGATGAACATCACATATATAACTAAACTTTCTGAGTTGTAACAATGGTAATTTTCAAGTAGAGTTTATTCTTGTTTTTAAGTCAGCAGGTGAATTTTTGTTTGTAAGTTTAACAAACCTGAAATGTTTTACGGTCCACTGGGTAAGACCCATTTTTGCCTCCAGAACTACTTCAAGGGTGCACAAGTTATGCATTTAGAGAAGACTGCTTGTACACTGTTGTTGTACTGAGCTGTAACTTTTTTCACTTCCTGTTCCTTAAACAAGTTTGGACATTATTCTGTAACCTTTAGCAATAATAAGGTTTTTTCAGCCAGATAAATGACATCTACTACATGATTTTGTTCATCACATTATTGTCGTTAAACTGTAGACACTAGTATGTGAAAATTCCAGGAATGTGGGCGTTTCATTAATTTTTGGTACTAACAATCACACCACATTGCTTAGGTCAGTTGTCTTGGCTAATGCAGTCAGTGTAAGTAAATGTTGAGCAGTTAGTGCACTTCTTGACCCTGTCTGTGTGCTGTATGTATTTAGTTACAACCACATGATTTGCTGTGTGGAGGAAGGGACTGTTTGCAATAGCAAGCAGGTGAGCTTAATAAACTGGCCAGTATATCTAGAGAAACACCCAGTAGCCGAGCAGTTTATTGTTCATTTTCCTCTCCATGTGAAAGTAATTTTCCAGGCTTGCAAACTGTAATGTTTTCCATTGATTTTCACTTGTGTGTAAGTTTTAATTCCATTTAGTAATTATATCCCCAGATTCTTCTGGCAGATGGCTGTAAAGAACTGGCCGTTTGTCCTTCACAGTGCTTAAACTACACACTAAAAGGCACCCTGGAAAACTGGTCAGTGCATAATAATGTATTAACATTGTACAACGTTGCAAGCCCTTTGCAGAGTATGATATACATTATTATCTTAAAATGTTTGACGTGCTGAAAGTATAATTAAGGTTAATAACATGAATCAATTTGTATGTTGCATTAAGTAAGATGAAGTCTTTCCCCACTGTTAACTAAGTCCAGTTAATTACAGATACAGATTTATCTCCTTGTTGCTCAACAGACATTTCAGATTAACACAGTAGTAATCTGCCAAATCCACCCCACTGACCACTCTCTTTAATCCAAGTAAATCTTGCTTAGATTTAAAAGGCAGACATCCAGTGGCTGGCGGATCCATCTAAGTCGAGTGTTTCCTGGGTAGGTGCCCCGCTCATCCCCGACTGCTATCAAGTATGGGCAACAGTAAAAGCAGTGTTCTGTCCAAGGAGCTCCTGGAGGAACTGAAGCTGAACACCAAGTACAGCGAAGTGGAGCTGTGTGCTTGGTACCAGACCTTCTTGAAGGAGTGCCCAAGTGGCAGGATCAGCAGGGAGCAGTTTGAGAGCATCTACGCCAGCTTTTTTCCCGACGCCGACCCAATAGCTTATGCACAGCATGTCTTTAGGAGCTTTGACTCCAACAGTGATGGTACCCTGGATTTCAAAGAATACATGGTGGCACTGCATCTGACGTCATCAGGGCAGACTATGCAGAAGCTGGAGTGGGCGTTTTCCCTGTATGACGTTGACAGGAATGGCATCATAAGCAAAAACGAAATCCAGGAAATTGTGACTGTAAGTATGAAAATGTCAAAATATCATTGTGTTTTGCATTTAAACGTTTTACTGGGGAATTAATTATTCAACCAGCACTGTGTTTTACAAACTTAAATATCAGATAAACGGAATGTGCATTTTTGGTAGATGACAGATATGGATATTATTTTCGTTATAACGTAAATTTTAAAAAAAGTTTTAAATTGTATGTTGTTTTTGAAAGTCAATATTCAATATGATATCTGAAGAAGATAAAAAGAACCTTCCAGATGGAGAAAATACACCAGGAAAAAGAACAGATAAGATATGGGATTTATTTGGGAAAAAAGAAAATGGTGAGTTGGTTTTCATCATATTAAAACACCTTTGGGCTTGCCATCTTCCTCCCACAGTCTAAAACCATTAGGTTAGGCATTGACATCTCTAAATTTCCTAGCATGTGTGATTGTGTGTGCGCGCGTGTGACTGTTACTCCATCCACTTTGTCTAATATTCTTCCTGGTTCACAGAAATCCTTTACTGGAGAAGCGGAAGGGAAGTTGGACAGATGGAAATGTTGCACATTCATAGAATTAAGCAATGGTCAAATTGACGTTAGCAATTATAAAATAATAGGAAGTCATGTTATATGAATTTTGTGTCCACTTTGTCTTCCCAGATAAAATATCCGAAGGTGAGTTTATTCAGGGAGTCTTGGACAATAAAGAAATTCTAAGGCTGATCCAGTTTGACAAACCACAGAAAGTCCAAGAAAGGCTAAAGGAAAAGAAGCAATAGTTTCTGGAAACATTGTTTTAAGTGCATCGATGTTTTTACTATGGTTTATATTTGGACTGTTTGCATACTTCACTGATCTGTTCATCATCATACTTCTTAGATTAATTATTTAATAATCCCCAACTCTATGAAGTCTCTGATCTTATTAATAAACATTCTGCCACTCTTACAAGCTTACACTCATGTTCTGTAGTGCTGTTCGATGCTTTTTTGAATTTCTGTTGCTTTTAAGTACTAGACTTGCTGTTCCCCTTCAGTTATATACTTTCTACTATCCAAGCAACTAAAACAATGAATACACTATTCAAAAACATGACATGGTATGAAAAAAATAATCAGTGATTAGTGATCAATACCAGTCCCCAACACTATAAGGTTCGGCAAAAGGCTGCATAAAAGACTCTCAATATGTTCCAATTTCTAGAATTTCTCCCTAAACAGTAAGGACCCCCACAAGAAAGGTCAGCTGTGATTTACATGTCACTGCAACCTTATATAGCACTGCTTTGCAGGTTTAGACTGAGTGGAAATTTAAAACCATGCAGCTGATGCAGTCTAGTGAGCAGTAGTACTGGCATTGCTAATCAGCAGTAGCAGACATGACAAAACTCTTCTTCTAAAAAGCAGACGCAAATTGCAGCATAAAACGATACAAAAACAATTTTGTTCCAGCAGCCATCACACAAATGAATGTTTCAGTTATAGTAAAAGAGTATTTAATTTAATTTTATTTTAACTGTATTTATTATGTTATATTTTTTCTTGCCTGTGTTGTAAGATGAATGATGTGTGATAGTTGTCTTTAACCTGTGTCTATGGATGACGACTGTGCACTGCAAACCAAATCTGCCTACGTGTACAAATAAAGTAATCTGACCTGACATGACATCAAAAATGAAATTTCATTTCAATAAGTTGTCTTATCTCCATCTTTCTTTTTAATTTCAAATAATATTTTAAAATAGAAGTTGGTTTACTTTTTATGAGGATAAATTTAAGCCTCGGCATCAATATGTAAAAGCCTTCACACATGCAAAGTTCCATATTTATTCCAGACTTTGTATATAAAAGTACAATTCTAATGATGTAATGAACTTTGCAATTAGAATGAGTTCATTTCCCTGCACAGCTGGACCCCTACTGGAATGATTAAACATTTACTCAAGAGAAATCATTGCTTTCTGATAAAATCTCTATTTCCATTATGTTCAGTGCCATTTATGACCTCATTCCAGCTGTAGTATTGGTAAAAAAAATATTGAGCCTACTACTTTTTAAGATTAAATGTGCCTTCGCATCCTTAATGTCTATTTGGACTAACCCATGTTTTTCTCGTCCAATCTAAATGTTTCCCAGAAAGGATTTTTTCTTACCTTCACAGACATGAAACAGGATTTAATTGTCTAACAAGAATAAATCCAACACAAAGCAATTTCTTAGAAATGTGGCTAAACATCACACTGAACATGTATACATTATGATACATAAAATATAATGTGTATGACACATCACATTTATTTTGTAGGAGTCCACTAAACACAGTAATTGATAACTGCAATACATATTCTTCTATAGAATGCTTTATGAATTTTGTACTGGAATGGTAATCCAAAATATAAGAATGTTTAAACATAACTGAGAAAAGAATGTGCAGTAAATTAACTATAACGTATGTCCAATAAAAAGCATTTTATGAACTCAATACATTAGTTTTCTCTGGGAAGATCTTTGTTTTCTTTATCGCTCTTTATGCAGTTCATTCTGATAAAGATTTAGAGTCATGATATACTATTGAAAATAGTCACTTTGAAGAATGTCAATGGGTTATCTTTATGTACATGACTTGTCCATCAGTTAGCAGGAAAGCATACAGTACTGTATAAACACCATTACATAATGCTTTTGAACCTCGTCTGATGATGAAATGTAAAATGGTTGAACATACGGTGTTTATGTTTACTGCGCCATATGTGGTAGCTGAAGAGACGTATCAAGAATTTTTGCCAGAAGTCATCTTTGGAGGTTTGTGGATTTCAGGCTGTTAAGAATTGACTTTTATTTACACTTGACTTTGTGAGACATAAGTAATAATATTATGAATTGGAAATGTTTAAAATAATTTACATCTGAATCCTGAGACGGAAGAGCTGAGAAAAACTTGCTGCTAGGTAATCTTACATAAAAATGATCAACATGGATGTGAAGCATCTGTAGATTGGAAGGCCTGCCGCTACAGGCCTGGCTGTTAGAACATGCTTTCCTCCAGAACCTCCTCCATCGTATCTCCTAGTGTCATCTCACCCTCGCTGCTGGATAGGCTTCGGCGGGTATTGAATTTTGGCCTGTTAGGCTGACGCAGCTGGGAAGGCAACCCAGCCTGGCCTATCAGCCATAGTTGCTGAACATTAGAAGGAGCACTGGTGTCCTGTACACATTTGCACTGGTCAGGGCAGTTGGCCGGCCTTCTTCTTGAGCACTTCCACATGTGTATACCCTGGAAACAGCTTTGTGCATCATAGTGGTTGGCAAACAGAAAAAGCTGCCAGCGTTTCTTGATCTCTGCCTGGACCTGGACACCAATAACCAACAAAGGTTGATCCAGACACTGCAACACGGCAACAAATGGTTTAATATTATGCCAACATCAAAAAAGATTGAGGAATTTTAAGGAATACAAAATCAAAAGTCTTACCTCTCCATTAGCAAAACAGTATAATATAGCAACAAGAAGTCCCTAAAAAGGAATCATTATTCAGGGCCATATAGGTGATATTGCTACATTTATTACAGCAATAGTGAAAATATTCAGCTTCTTAAGAATAAATTGTTTATGAAATTCAGCAATCTTGTAATTCTGTTACCACCCATGAGACAAAATACGGTACAGTAAGCAGAGTAAGCTACAATAAATTAAAAGTGTTTGGAAGATAACGATTACCTCACCTGGAAGGAGCTCAAAGTCAAATTGATAAAGTTTCGCACATAGAGTGCCCTGTCCTCCATGTATTCATCTATAAGAAACGTGAACACCACCTCGTGGATTCCCAGCAGCGGAATAAGCACCAGTGTCGCTCTGGCTAAACTGTCCAGAAAGCAAATCATTAAGTATGTGCATGAACCGCACACTGACATACAGTATTGATTCTGCAGAATCACTGGAGTGGCTTACCTGTACCTGTAGTCAGCAAATTTCACCTGGTCTGCCTTTAGCTTTGACAGCAGTAGTTTCATAATTTTTATAAATATGTAAAAAATGACCTGCAGTGAAAACATTTTTTGTGAATGTACATATATATATAATGTTTATATATATAAAGATATATAAATGTGTGTGTGTGTGTGTATAGAAAGGCTCAATTAAATCTGGGTATACATTCACTCACCACCACTGATAAAGTTATGGGTCCTCTTATTATCCACCAGATCCACATGTTTTTATTGGGCCAGCATCTTGAAAGAAAAGCATAATCCATTTCATTTGATATATTTACAAAAATCTGTTGACAAATAATTGTCAACCCGATCATGATTCTAAGCAGAATAAGTGGTTAGCAGACGGATCCGTAGTTGTCGAACTTATCAGCACTTGAACAGAATTCTTAAGAAAACACTAAGAAACAGACCCCAAAGTAAATGATGATCAGATAGACTGGTAATTTTAGTCTACTTATTATTTTCTTTAGACTTTTTTAAAGATATGCATGAGACTAACTACGCTCACTTACAAAAGTTTATTTTCGAAGAGACTTACGCTTGATTTTCATACAAAACTTTTGTTACGGTCCAGGGCACCACGAATGCAAAAGGAGTTCCTAAAAATAGATAGATAGATAGATAGATTAAAAAGATTAATTGATTGATTGATTGATTTACATTATTATTATATGGTATAACACACTTGATCCAACATAGGATCCAAATCAAAATCCAAAAATTCTGCAGGTAATCAGGGAAATATGATGTTCATTTGCAACAAATTTTCACCAGAACTACACCAATTTCACATATATAGCGACTCCAGAGCTTTAACATGATCATAAAATGGACGGCTTTAAACCATGCACTTGTGAAACCTACCCCAGCCAATGAGAAGGTATCGTTTTAACAATCGTCTCTTGGTGAGCACCGCAGTGAACAATAACCTATGGAGAAATATCGCTTCCACTAAGAGCCAGAAGTAGTTTCCACCCACAAAGTAATGCATTGACACTTGACTAGCCTTACAGACAACAGAGATCTGGAAAGAATAATACATAATACCCATATTACTTCATCATAAATGATCACAACACAAAATTGTATGTTGCTTTAGCAAATAATTAAGCGTAATTAATTAAAAGAAAATACATGATTTCCACAATAGCAATATAAATGAGAAAATGATATATCCCACAATACCACTGAGCTGGTATATTCCTTCCATCCTGTGTCATCAGTGGGTAGGTTAGTAAACTTAACTTGAAAAATTATTTCCTTGATCATAACTGCTGCAGCTCGAAATATGAAGGACATAAAGAGATTCATATGGATGTAGTTTCTTGTGCAGTGAAGTTTCCTGTTAAAAAAAATCAAATCATATTTCAAATGACATCTGAATATAGTCTGTCTGTGGCTGCTTGATTTCAATTATTTGGTCACATAAGTGTTAATATTATTTTATGTTACTCCTTGTATTAGTCATAAAATCATCATGTTGCGTTACTACCCCAAAGAGTGTTTTAATGTTATTATGCATTTAGAAAACTATGAAATCCCATAGCCCAAAATCTAGGTTACCTCAGCAAGCCCATAATAAAAACAGCCAGGGTCAGTGAGGACAGAGAAAGTGAGTATCCAACCATGTAGATGATACGTAATACTGTTTGAAGGTGCATATAATCTTCCTGAGAGAGATAATAAAGGTCAGTACTAATCACACAAGGATTCCCGCTTACAAAGCTAGCAGGATAGGAGAAGGTCCTGTGAGTACATGAGTTACCTGTGGTTTGAAGTAATGTGGGTTGATACATTCTGATTGGTCCCTCCACACGTCTGTGGAGTTTTCCAATGTGCGCCAGGTCCCGCTGGAAATGCACTCCCTGTACACCCTCGCCAGGTTACCTGAGCATAGAGATACCCGTTAGCTTGCGTCTACATCTACTCCGATGCTGCTGAACCCGCCTTTGTAGTCTTGGCAGTACTATTAATTAGTGGCTCAGTGAACTACGGTGCAATACTTTCAAATATCTTGGTACAGCATGTGCATATATGGTTATTTACACAACAGTGTAATATGATACAGAACCTATTTACTGATGACGTTTCTCAGAGAATGTATGACAAAATGTCATTAGCTCTACCCATGCAATTTTACATGTAAATCGTACATAATTATGTGCTGGGTGCTGACACTGCCAGGCCGTCCATGTCCCTCCAACACCTCTACATACACAATAAAGTTTATAGTTCTCCATAGTACTTATTTAGTACAATGTTGATTGTTGCGTCAATTATGTATGTTATTTATGCCTTTATGGAGGATGCTAGTACATTTGTATTTGTGCATTTGTGTAAGCCACTTGCACAATGACAAATAAAGATCCTTGATCGTTATAAAGCTAGATTGTTCCATCTATGAAATCATACCAGAAGACAGCCCCAATAAAGTCTGCGGGCGAAATCACAGCTGTAACAATAGGACGGACTTGTGTGGACTGGGCTTTATAGTTTTGCTGGGACCAGCAGCAAATGATCTGCTTATGGCCAGAAAGGCCAAGAAGAGTTCTTCATTGAAGCCAGGTAGACATCTAGGTCAGGTAGACACAATCTAGGTGTAGGTGGTAGGTGAACACCCTCAAGTTTTGTATTTTGTATTGTATCACCAATCACAGAAGAGGGCATATGGTTAACATTAAAACTATATTCAGTGACTGAAATATCCATACTATAACTAAATATATATTGAGACTGTATTAAATAATACAAAAGAATCATGAATAAAAATAGATTGCTGTAATTTATGTACTGGGATTAGTCAGGCACTACAGTGGCAATCGCATTGTACACTTTCCTAACCTTATGCAAATCAAATCAATTATCTGCTGTTCTGTGTTATCAGGATGTGATGGTTGTGTCTCACACTGTTGATAGAACTTGTTTTCCTGGAGGTTTGCATGCGTGTATTAATTTACTTATTCTTTAACTCTGTGGATAAAATGATGTTGACTATTCCTGGTATATAATTAACAAAGGAAACTTGTTTATCTTGGCCGCAGGAAATTAGAATTCAAATTAAATGAGTACTAAATGGAGTCTTATGTCACTATGATTTTCATTGGTTAAACGCAAGATTAATTTACAGCTTGGGACAAAGAGAGGTTTGATAGGCTGTCTAAATTTTATGCATCTAGAATCATTCTCTCAAGCAAGGTTTGACAACCAGCAATGCCGCTTTCTATTCTGAAGAAAAATGGGATGGTATTCTCTCCAAATAAATGAGATATAACATCAAAGACCTTTTCTTCTCCACCTTTGCAATAACCTTCAAAGATTAAATTTGTTACTCCGCCATCTTCCTCTAATAGCAGTGATGTTCAGTAGCAGAAGCAAATCCAAGATTCATATTTATGAAAAGGCAATGTTTTTATTTAGACTTCTGAACTTCTGACCATTTTTATACTGATACTATAAACTGATAACAGCATCATTAACATCAAGCTGAGAATAGCATGCATGAATATTTTGATTTTTGAATAAATGCAATTATGCTGTTTAAGATTTATGCTTCAGTTTTACCTTCTTTAATCCACGGCAGATATGAAGGACATGGTACAGATACATTCCCAACCGGAGAGTGTGGCCAACAGACAAAATGATCAAAGGATCCATTGCAATAAATTCCTGTAAAGGAAAATATTTTTGATAGACACAACAGACACAATATTCAGCAATATGTACAACAAGGGTGCTGCTAGGGATTTTGGGCCCCATGTAAGAATATTATATGAGGCGTCCAGCCCAGACCAATTTAATTATGTTCCAAATTACTTTATGTGCCTGTCATTCAGGAGCCCTTGGAATTGTCCTTACCCCCCCCCCCCCCCACACCCCCCTTATGGCACCTTCGTGTAGAGCATTTTACCACTCCTCAATTTCTTCACAAATGAAGTGATGTCTTGGGCACTCACCAGTTCTTGAGATTTGGCTGGATGCTAAGGTCCTGGTGCAATTTTCCCAATACTCTGTTCGTTTATAAATGGTGTCTTCTAGTATCGAACCCATTACCTTTTAAGCGCATAGAAGAAAACAGCAGGTGCTCTTTTATTGACAATCAAGAACTTTCTAAGCCATCTTTTATGAAAACTACTAACCCATATCAAAATTTTAACAGCAGTGTTTATAATAATTTATCCACAAGATGGCAGTGTTTAAATAACAAGCCAGGTGGGAAAAGCATTGCACGCCACCAGTCTAGATCATTATAAACCATTTTCTAAGGTGATGATGCTGCTCAGTAATTGTTACATTTTATATCATTAAAAAATTTGCGGATGTATTGCGGACGAATTCCTGACATTTCGATTCTGTAGCTTTCTGCATTATTCTGCCTCTAATACTAAGATTTCAACCCCCCCGGGACACCCAAACAATTCATTAAATGTATTTCTGGTTATGGATCTGGGACGGTAGACTTTGGATTTGTGTCGCTGAAGGAGTTTGTAAAAATAGCTGAGCACCGCCCCCCCCCAAGACCTAGTGCAGCACACTGAAAAAGTGAATACCCTTTTCGGCTAAAATATAAGTGTTTCATTTGTTTGTTTGTTTTATGTTGTTATAAATGTAGCTAATCCAAAAATAACTACTTAGAATCTGCATATTGTGCTTAGTGTGACCAAAGCAATGCCAGTCTAATAATAGATTGTCTGCATTACAATAAAGTGTAATTCAAGCAAATGGTCCCTGGAGACCAAAACAAAGATCAAGGGAACATATGAGAGAAAGCGAGGGAAACGTGTGGAAGAATGAAATTAATGTCTTTGACTGGTATAGTGATTGTGTTTATTTATGGCACCATAGCAAGTCAAGCACACTAGAAACACAGTAGCTTAAAACATGTCATTTCTTTTATTAATATTTATAATTTTTTTTAATACTATATAATATATTGCCCTGTATACTGTAAGATGAAATCTGCTAGCTGTTAAGGTTGCTGCTCTTGTTGCCCGATGAATGAAACAACTACATAAAACTAAAAATGCACTAGTCACTCATTAGATGGGGTCTAGCTTGGCGGATTTGCTTAGCAAGCACTGCCACATGGGTTTGTGTATGAAAAAGGCAGAGACACACTTCATAGAGTGTTAGACTTGATTTAATATATTTTAAGGTGCAGCCTCTCTAAGGATTCTAATTTCCTAATATCCAGGACTGTCTTATCCGCCAAATAAAAAAGTGAAGAACATTGTTTTTGCTTCATGCTGGAATTCAATAACCATGATTACTTTACTGGAATGATTACGTTGCATAAAATCATGCCCTCCTTAGTGGATTTTGCGTCACCGCATGAGAGCAAGGTCTAAACACTGCCATTTCCAGCATACTGGCCTGTTCCAGTAACACATGTTCATGTAAATTTTCTGCCGAAAAACATTCTGAATTATTCCATCCATAAGGTAGCATCAACCAACCAGGTTTTTCTATTCCATTGCTAATGGTGATTCAGTTAGAGTCAGAATATTGGATAAGGTTGGACTGAGAGCAAGGCGAGGAGGCCATCCAGGATTATGTACAAAATCTCAAGTCTTGCAAAATCACACTCCCAATTTTCCCTGCAATGCTTGGATTCATTCAAGGACTTTAAAAACTCATTTTTTAACCTCTGTGCTGCTGCTTATGAATGTGAATATTACTGCAGTCTCCTCCGATGCAGTGCAATATTTGAGGAAGCACAGAGGATACTTATGTTTGTTTTCCTGCCACGCTACCACATGGGTCTATTTTTTAAGATCCCTTAGTCTCCCCTTTGACAGCAAACATTAACTATACTTGAGAGTGGGAATAAACATTACAAAAACCAGATTCCAGAGCCCTGGGGAGAAGACGTGCCTGACGATTTAGTATTAAGAGGTCTGAGAAAAGACTAGTGGAAAGAGGTTAGTGCAAGGAGGATGCAAAGTTACAGATAAAAAAATCTAAATTAAGGCTTAAATAATGAAAAATTAAGAGAAAACCCATCTTTAAATTCAATGTCCTTAACACTATTTCTGTAGAACTGATGTAAAACTGTTCCATAGAATTACATTACTGTCTTCTATTAATGATTGTAGGTTATAACAACAGCCAGATGAGAATGGAAAACGATTATACCTGACTGATTTAATTTCCAAGAAAAGAAACGTGATCTGGATATGAAAAGGGAATTAAACAAAGAGAAGGGATCCCACAGAACCTGTTATCATTTAGTGTGCGTCCCCTACAGGCACTACAACACATGTAGTCACGTTTCCTCAAAAATAGCAGTGTGACTCCGCACTTTTAACACTTTCAAGGTAATAATACACTTTAGATGCAAAGATAATTTAAATCCAAAATGCAAGTCCATTAACCCTTCAAAATTCTCTAAATAAAGTCCACTCTAAATCATTTTTTGTCTTGCTGAAGTTGCTAAGTGGAGTAGGTGTCAATGGGACATGCTCCTTGTTCCACTAAATCAAATAAATAACATTAAATAAACATTATAAATAAGACAAGGACGATAAAAAAAAACCAAAACAATAT
>JABFEA020000098.1:18133985-18155936 GCA_019775915.2 Cyphomyrus plagiostoma | reverse complement strand
TGGGACCCGGGTTCTGGTCTCCGCCTGGTTTCATGTGTGTGGAGTTTGCATGATTTCCCTGTGTCATCGTGGGGTTTCCTCCGGGTACTCCGGTTTCCTGGAATATATATATATATATATACTGGAAAGTTGCTGTGAAGTATAAAGGGAAGTTAAAGTCTCCTTTTATATCTATAAAAGGCTACCTACAATATATCCTTTGTAATTCAACAAAAAGCACTTAATGGTCACAATTGTTAGTGGGTGGCATATATCATTCATAAGGCATTACACAATTCTACTAAATAAAAGTCATAATAAAACTAGGTGTAAAGAACTTTAAAGCACTTTACCACATTTAACTTCTTCTCAGAATGATTTCAAGGAGGTAATCCAATAGAACAGACAACTGGCACAGGTGTAACCTTTGTAATCCCTTTAGAAAGAAAATTCCAATTGTATTTCCTGGTCATGTTCAGCTGCAAATGTCTGCTGTCCTTATTCTGGTGTGACATTACTGTCCTTGTTTGCCATAATGGATAGCCTCAGGGAATGGCTCTAGAAACGTGAAATGTTTCCTGTCTCTGCGGAATCAAAGAGCCAATTATTATGCCAGCTAAGTGATGCTCTTATACAAAGGAAGTTGATAGTTTTACTTGAACATCACTGGATATTTTTCTGTTGCAGTTCTGGTTCAGTTACTTGTGGATGAGGAGAATAGCAGAATCCTACCTGGGATTTGAACTGCCAAGCTTAAAGGGAAAACATTATTTTGTACTCCATGCTTTCTTCTTCAAGGAAATGTAACTAATAACAGCAAACTTAAGATTGCTGAGCTAATTACGTATCGTTTAGTCAAGTGTAACAGTTCATTAGTCAAATCACAAGACACACACACACAGACATACACACACAATTTGGTAACTCCAATAACCCACAGCATGTTTTTGGACTGGAAAGGAAGTATCCAGAACAAACGCCCCATTGACACAAGGAGGACATGCAATCAGAACACACAGGACCATTGTAGAGACTTAAACCCTGGTCCCAAAAGTGTGAGGTAACAACAGTATTAACCACTGAACCATCATGCCCCCCAAACCAACTCTACTCAAGAATGAGTTTTGTATCTCCTTCTGTATCAGTAGGCGGCTATGTAACACCAAATCATGTAAGATCAGCGGCCATGTAACATCAAATCATGTAAGATAGGCTGCCATGTAAAACCAAATCATATGAGATAGGTAGCCATGTAACACCAAATCATGTACTGTAAGATAGGCGCCCATGTAACACCAAATCATGTAAAATCAGCGGCCATGTAACACCAAATCATGTAAGATAGGCGGCCATGTAACACAAAATCATGTAAGATAGGCGGCCATGTAGCACCAAATCATGTAAGATAGGCGCCCATGTAACACCAAATCGTGTAAGATAGGTGGCCAACATTACTAGGCATTATTTTGCTCTCTTGAAAGTGACCACACCATTCAGGAGACGTTATACCACATGGTAATATTCATTGTTCAAGCTTCACTGTTCTTTCAGTGAACTTCTACTGTAATTAATAGCTAAATGCAAAATTCCAAAACAGAATTCCACTACAGCATAGTCTTTTCTTGGCACACTGGAGAAGATCTCAAAGAAGAAACTACAAATATAACGTAAGAGTGAAATAACTATTTCAATGTCAGTGATAAATAAAGTGAGGATAAACAATGAACCTTCAAGTCTGGAGTCACTTCAAGTGAAGCAACACCACATAGTGATGCCTCATTCTTGCCTAAGGGACACCTCACCATTGTAGCAACAGGGATTCTGTATTAAACCTGTTTAGTTTAACAAGGATTATTATTTCCTACAAATGTTCAGAGCTGAGCATAGTTTCATAGTGTCTCTGCTCAGCTTTACCTACTGAATGATTATTAGAAGGTTCCTAGAGCAGAGTGCCTTGACAGTGATATCTAAACATTCACTACATGGTAACTCAAACAAATACATTGCTGATGCATCTTCTTGTTGCCTTTTTATCCATGGCAAGTCCTGACCAGCTACATTACAGAAGTTAATCAAGAAATCCTACAGTTATCTGGTTAAGTATGGCAGGATACAAGGAAAGACTGTGCCAGGAAAAGATTTATTCTTAATTTTCTTATTCCAGGCCAAAGTAAATCAGTGTGACTTTAAGTGTAAACAGCACTCTGTAGTGAAGAAATATGAATGATTGGACTCCATAACGGTGTTGTGTTTTATGGGGAAAAGTGTCATATTCATTCTGCTTTCAGTTATAGTCATATAAAAGACTCATATTCCTATTAACTAGTGTTCTATAGATGCAGATGTCCGTGGGTCAGCGTCACCCACATTAATCATTAACAGCTACATGCCCAGCGTCACCCTGATTCAGCTCAGTTACCATGGTTTCATGTTTTATAATACCACAGACTGAAGAAGAACCTTGATAGTTTGAAATCAAATTTCATGTCAGCTATGGTAATCTGTTTGACATACATATTACAAATTTACCATTTTCAGATCTTAAATAAAATGTGTGGTTTTAAAAAAACATGCATTATATATACATATTATTTAATAATTATGTGCAGATACACACAGATATTATATATCTGTAACATATGCATAAATATATTCCACAAGCATGCACGTACATGCCTTTTCTTTATGATTTGCTAGTCAAGTAAAAAGGAAAAATGAAAATTCTGCCACACCAGCCACAAAAAAGTTATATGTATTTTCCAGAAATCAGTACCACTTGAGATGATTTAAGCAACTCAGTCAGGAATGCTGAAATCTGACGCTTCACCGGAAGCTCCAAATGATTGATTTTGTATTTACAGTTTCTCTCTCCCTCTCTCGCTCTCTCTCTCTCTCACACACACACACACACACGCACACACACACACACACACGGGATATAAGTCTAAATATTAACCAAAGCAGACAGAGCGACCGCACATGTCCGCATTCATTATTCATTCTTTACTCAGTGACAGAAAGAACATTTTTGATGTCTGTTTACATAAAAGTACAGTATTGGGTATTCCATTCTATCAAGATAGCTTTACAGCTTTTCAGTCACAACCTTACCTTTAGATGCTAAACAGAATCCTAAGCTTTTTCATGATGCTAGCAACATAATGACAAAACTTCTTCTGAGTCTCACAGCTGATGTGTCATGACTATTTACAAATCTTTGCAGAAATTTCCCATCTTCTCCAAAGCAAAAACCTGAAGGTCTTCAGTGTATCTGGGTCATTTGTTTAATTATGTTTAATAACTGCATTTTTCCTCTACATCGCAAATTTCACAAAACACCTGTCATGTATTCATTATAAACAGATTAATTTACTTGTTCAGAGGAGATATATTTTGAAAATCTCTATAGTAATCACTTTAAATTGTGGTATAAGCCCCTGTTCATTGCATATTGACGTAACAAAATCTGACGGATTTTTATACCTGACACGTGGATTTTTTTCCCTACAATTGACAGAAAGTTTTAGACCTTTGTGATCTAAATTACATTATGAATTATATTAATGGCAAGCCCCAAAATGGTGAATGCTGTGATACCTAATTCGATATTTTATTTTTTATTGATTCAATTATTAATCATGTCCACTTTCAATGGCATTTTAATCTTTCCATTCTATTCTCTCTCATTCCTGCAGCTAAGAGTTGCACACATTGTAAGGTCCATGCAGTTCTTGCCAGTGGCATTTTACATGTACCTACTGTAACAAATCCATAAAAGCTGCTGTATACAGATGGTGCTAAATGTATGTCCTCCTTTTGCAGAACAGTCATAAAGCCTTCTCTACTGCTAGGGGATCAGTCACAATGGAAAGCTGCCTAGTCCAGATTCAGACAAGTGATCTGACCCGCACAAATGTCTGATCTGCTGGCAAGATCCCCTGGCTACTTATTTTGGTAGCTATTTGATCATTAAAAATTATAAAAAGTGTTACAGCTTTGACCCGATAAAGGCCCACGTCTTGAAGGCTCAAATAAAATTTCAGCGCAGACTGATGTCTTTTGCAACATTTCACTGCAACACAGAGACCAGCAGTACGAAGCTGCTATTCTTTTGGAATAACACATGTGAATTGTATGATTACACCATCTTTCAGAGTAATAGATGTTGTATATGGCGCAGGCACCAAAATGCAAAGCATTTTTTGATAAAAATCTAAAGGCCCTGCATTGCCTCAAATACCTTGGTGATGAATTCTTTACTGTAAACACTATAAATTGAATGTCAGCCTTTCGGCCTGCATCCAGCTATGTGGATAGACTGTGTTTACTTCCCTTCGACAATCCTGACCAGATTTGGCTACATACGCATTTGCCTGGGCAAACAGGAAGTCGTTTTAGGACCCCAAATTAAAGCCTGTGTGCTTTATGGTTGAATTCGGGGCACTCGGAATATACACTTATGAAGATATGCTGCAGTATTTATATGTCACATGAGCTCATAACATTGAACATAACATCTGAACATCCAAAGGTAAAATAACTTGTTTAATTTTCATTTATGTTTATTTATTTATCAAACATATTTCACATTTATTAGCCCAAATTCAGAGGAGAAAAAATGTATACCTGCACCCACTGCAGTACTACAGTTTTGGTTAAATATTGCAGCTGCCAAATAGACCTTAAAACATTACAGTGTGCCATAGGCGTAAGGAGGGATTTTCCTAAAGGTAGGGATGCACGGCTGCCCACTGCATATTTCAGCACACGTGACCTGAAAACATGACTCACAGAAAGAATCATAAAAGACAGCAAGTGATCTTAGACCACAGGTGTACCCCCTTCAGTGTGGATGAATAAAACGTATGTTGAAAATAAAACATGCACACGATAGGGGGCAGTAAAGAGCCATCAGTAAGCTGAGCGAGAAAAAGGGAGTTTCTGCTTTGTATGTTTCATTTGCCATGTACGTGTAAGTAAAGGACAAGTGTATTTTTTAAAGATGCGCATACATTAAATATGCATAAAATTTATATAATTCCACACATATATTAAAATATATATGTTTAAATATAGTTTTGCATGTTGTATAATAACCTGTATAAGAAATTTCAAATAAAACATCAAATTTTCAGTTTCAGCTAATATTTATAGACCATGATAAACGAATTAATCGGAAGAAAACAATTCTGGGAAATCTTAAGTGGAAAGTACTTTGAGTTCCATGAAAATATTCCAGTCAGAGAAAGGCCTCTTTTTTTTACCATCGCTTGATGCAAGTACATGAAGGGACAAAGAAGTGTGTTGAAGCTATGCACTCCTGTCACGGGGGCTTACAGTGGCTCATGCTGCGTTGCACAACTGGGAGATAAAAGGATTTAAAATTTCCTCATTCCTGGTTAATTTTAAATCCAAAACATTAGATGGAATTATTTGATGTGCTTAAGGTTTCGCATGTTTCCTGAACAAGTACAATGCTCAGTTCCTACACAGCTTCAAAAGCAGTACATGTGTAGCACAGTCTTTCCCGTGTCTGTATGATCTACATTCTGCTGATGATTATCTGCTGTTATCTCACACGTGTCTTTTAATCTTGCCCTTTCTCACTTATCCTTAGTAATGTACACACAGCTATATGTGTGCCAGTACAAAGTCACTATTAATTGTATTTTCTGAGTGAAAAATGCAAGACTTAAATTAGGCTTCTGCAATTTCCAGCAAAAATAGCTAATTAAATACAATAGGCTGGTGGATTATTATATTATTAACAACAATTTGCTTATTTTGGAAAAAAAATGTCAGTACTATGTATAATGAGAAGAGGAACCCTATTGAGGAAGTTGAATTGTGACATCGTGCATTCACATCTGTCACCCTAAATGTACAGTAGACAGCTCATATATTGTAATACACACACAAGCACATAGTGCTTATTTTCCACTCCATCTAATCTCATCTTTTGGACTATAGGAGGAAACCATAATACCTAAAATCACCTTCTGCAAGCACATGCAAGCTAAATGTACATCGACCTCATAGGCTGGGAATCATCCACAGCCCCGCAGGTATGAGGTCAGTGTTACCCACTGAGTCAACATGCTACTCCCCATTTATACCTAGAACGTATAAATTTACTATTAAGTATTTAATTTGTGTATACATGCCCGGTTATGGACTGTGATGCTGTCCATGCTGAGCCTCAGCCTTCTGTCATATGTTGCCTGGCATTGCTTTAAGACTCCTCTACAACAATAGCCCGGTTACGCAGTTACAAAAGGCTGTATGAATGGATGGAACTTAAGACATGGGCTAGTTCATGTGGGTGGACGACCTTAATATCCAGCCCAGTGTATAAGGGGTTCATTTTATATTTAGTTATTTTAGGTGCCATTGTGTAGCAGTAGTCTTCAAACAGCTGATATGTGCTCATCGGGTCATTTGCTGCAACATAAAAATACACGATCAATGTTTGAAGTCTGGGCACATCTTCCCATCTTTCACTAGCTTTCCTCTGAAGGCCATTCATAAATCGAGCGTGTGATGGTAAAAACTTCATCTGTACCTGCTCGCTGAAAGCCTGGCCGGGACATGAAGTGCAGCAGCAAGGAGGCAGATATCAGATGCAGCTTTATTCCATGACGGAGGCTCCAGCTAGGGACAAGTGACAAAGACACATGAAGACTATTCAGGTTTCAGAGGCACGAGCGTACATATCCCTGGGCAGCCGGAGCCATATTTATCACGCCAGTGCCACTATGCAGTCCCAGCACAGCAAACAGGGTCATGTAATACGGATGGATGGCAGGATGGAATTAGGAGCTTTTTTGGGGGAAAGATGAGGAGATGGGTTTAAAAAAAAAGCTGGCAGTTGGAATGAAAAGCCGATGGGTAGATGCACAAGAAATCCACATGGCTGCCAGGTCATAGAAAGGGCTACAGGGTAAAAGGCTGGATATCAAGGTCTAAGTGTCTTTTCTGGGGTGGAAGGAAACACTGCTCTGCTTTATATAATGACTTGCAATAAGGGGGTGGCCTGGCAGCTCAGTGGGGGCACCTCACAGCCCAAAGATATGCCGTTAGATGAACTGCAAATTCCCCACAGAGTATGTGTGCGGATGTGTCCTATGCTGCCGTGGACAAGGATCCAGGAAGCTGTGTGACCTTGTGCTGGAAAGGCTGTTAGAAGATGGATGGACTTGCTGACCCGACTCATTGTGCTCACCACTTTTCTAAAAAATAATAATAAAAAAAAAACCTGCTAGCTTGGAGTTCATCAGCAGAATTTTGATTTTGATTGTATTCTGACTTCAACCAGCAGTTACTTTCACTTGATTGAATGAAGGTATGGAAATTAAAGACACTTTCAATATGTGTTACTTTTTTATGGCAAAGTGCTTTCATTTACTGTTTCTTCACACGCTTCTATTGCTGTATTTGTTTATCACAAATTTTCTCAGCATGCATATTCAAGGATTTTGCAGGACAAAGAGCTGCTGCTCTCAACGTTTTTTAAATAACCACACTTTCCACCCCCCACCTTTCATGGCACTGGTTATTTCATACTTACAAAGATAATGTGATGTAAGATTGAAGATCAAACCGTATCATTACATTTCTGTGGGTTTAGCAACAAGCCCGGCACCTAATTTTTCCATTTTGTTCTTTTTGTTCTTGTTATGTGGCCGGACCCGCCATACAAACTGTGCATCATTAGTACTCTTAAGTACACCATTTATTTTATGCGCTAACCTTTCTCCAAAGGCTCTGCTGTTAGGCCTCTGGTAAATGGTAACCTTGCAAAAAATCATGCAATTGAAATGGAAATCTTCTCAGCTGTATTTTTTTTTACGAATCCCTTTGTTTATTTTATTATGCTGAAAATATCAGGCCAAAACATCAAAACAGAATAATGATTGTTCTCACAGCACTCTCTAGCTTTGTCTTAGCTGTTTATGCAGGAGTGAAGTCTGAAGGGAACACACGAAAAGTATTATGTAATATCTTCTACTGAACATCATAGAAACGTTGTTCTTTCCTAGAAGTCAGAATAAGCCTTTATCTGGTATCTGAAACATTCTGTTTAGCGTGTCATAGTAGAATGAAAGACTTTACAGAAGAATCCAGAGATATTTCCCTATGCCTTGTTATGAGTTCAGATCTCATTTGGGTCTCAGTAATATGGGCCGGAAAACACTGTAACAAAGTATAATTCAAAATATAACAATGAGATTGAGCAGCTTGAATTGTCTCCCTGAATAGACCTCCAACTTGCAACAGAGCAGAAGAAATGAATTATACATGGAGGACAGCAGGTTTGAGGGTGGAGCTCACTGGGTGTGTGCTTAGGAAATTTCATTATGAAAATATTTCCGGCTTAGCAAAATAATAATGTTCGCTGCCGGAGATGGCTCTGGCTCCCATGTAAATTCTACTTGCTGTTTTTTGAGTATCTGACTAACTAATAGCAGCTGTAGGCCCACAATCAATCAGCTGTTGGTAGCTAAAGGCAGCGATGGATTTATTAGTGTCAGGGAATGATGCACAGGATGCTGCTCAGGTATCAAAACCACAAAATTATGTGGCAGGATATACTGTAAGAGCCACTGGAATCTCGTTATACGACAGTGTGCCAGCATTAAAATCTGACAGCACATCTGTCTAAGGAGTGCAGATAAGTCCCTCCGGCTGCTTGGCGAAAAGCATGTGTCTTTGGGTGTTGTGTCACGCTGCCATGGTTGAAGTGCTCTTCCTTCATGTTTCACTCTCAGGGAGGCAGGTAAACCCTCGAAACCACTGTAACAGCACAGCCTCTTGCAAGGTCCCTTGATCAAACATTTACCAGATGCTGTTATGCAGACGTTCAGTTCAGTTTGAGATGTTAGCAGCCACAACATTACACGGAATAATCAAACAGGTCACATGCTTTGCTAGATTTATTTTCTTCTGTGTTGAGGATCTGTGTTGGATTCCCATGTATGATGCAGAGGTCAGGTTAGTGCTTTTGGTAACAATTTACTTGAGGGGGCATTAATAATGTAGTAGTACACCAGTAACCAGTATCTAAGTATTAGTTACATACTGAATATGGTTCATATATTTCATGCAAGAACTGTATTAGTTCATTATTTGTCCTTGAGTAGTAACTGAGTTATTGTGCTTTCTGACCTTATGGTCATTTGGATTACAAAAGGTGTCTTTGAATGGTGTCATTTTAAAACTGTGTGCTTTATGCTCCTGTCAAGCTGGACAGTGCTGCTGAATAAATGGATAATTTCTTCAGATGATAAGATTTCTTGAATATTTTGCAAGCATTGTGTATGGCATTGTGTCTACATCTCTGCCAGTGGCAGCCCACCATATCCCACTACTATTAAAAAGTATGACTATTAAAAAGCCAGCATGCAGCTTTGAAAGCTTGATAAACAGCTTGTAAAAGGGTATAACCTCAGAGGCCTGCAGAGTGGCAGAGGTAGTGTTGGAGTGGATGCATTGTCATATCGCAACCTTCCTGAATTCCGTCACGTCCAGGAGAGAAGAAAAGCAATAAATTATGCTTTGCGAGCACAAAGCCCTTCTAATGGAGGATCTAAGGAGACACCAGACACCATTATCTATAGCAGTGCTGCCAAACCCAAGGAGATACTTAGACACCACATAGGAGGTAAGGACCTCCTCTCCACAGCCCTGTTTAAGTAGAACAATGCATTTTTTTAATGAAGCTAACAAATGAACAATATTAAAACTAAACCATGTTTTAAAGTTAATTTCAGTGATTTAAGTATATATACTTGCAGAAAAAAGACTCAGCTGGTGATCTTACAGAGTATTATATTATTTTCATAATCCATAGTGTTGGCCATCAGGTTTTTTTCTGAATCCCCCTCACCGACAGTGGGGCAGGACCTGGGATAATCTCACCGGATACTTTTGGAATTACCTCCACTGCTGATTACTTTTCACGTAAGTACTTCCTATTGCTAACCCACTACTAAATTTCACTAGGATCATCTCAGCAGTCCGTAATTTCATTCTATCTTTTGGAACTTTGATGAATGATAAATGGCATTTCTAAAGCCAGATGTATCTATTGAAGAAACCGTAACTCTAAGGCTATAAATAATCCAGCACCCCAACATCTTTTAAGATGCTATCTGTTCCCACATGAGTTTAATGGTAAGAACTGTAAATCTAGTGGGTATATAATACTTAATACATCCCAAAGTATGGATTGTCACAAAGTAATATAAATGAATGCATAGTATCCTCAAGTCAAGCATACAAATAGGAACAGCCCTTCGAAGCACTGGATATTACTGTATTATAAAACTGTCTCCATGTTTCACTAAACTGCCTGTAACATTCCATGCATTTATTAATTGTTAAAAACAAGCACTTGACCAATAGTTTGTCAGAACTGTGGGTATCCTACACCTTGTACAATATGCCTACCATATTCCTGCCTCAGTCACCATGGCAATGCTTTTCATGGAAAAGTTTGTATGAACAGCACTTGGCATTGGGTGATTACAAAGGAGCCATCAAAAATTAATCACATATCACAAGGTTAATTTCAATAAACATTTTGCACCATGCCCTGTAACACCCCTCTGTCTGTGTTACTTTGCCGCTTTTAATTCTACTTTTTAAATAATTGAGGTTAAAAGCATATGCTACAAAGTAAATTAATTGTGCTGATGAACTTCACAACAACAGCCGAGAAATCAACACGCAAACTGAAACGAAAAGAACAGTGCAATTCTAAAAGAGAAATGAATGAGTGCATGAGTGAAATGAATAAAAATAGTACTTAAGTAAGTAGTAATGTAAAAAAAATCAAATGTTTCCTTTGGCATCTATCAGAATAATACTTAATACTTCACAAGGTTTGTCAGCTATAGCCGTTCAACCCCCCCCTCCCATACGGAACGCCCATGTTCATCCAGCCTTTCCCTTACTGACATTTCCTGTTTAATTTCCAGAGCAGCCCTTAAAGAACACTGCCCCAAGTGCATTTTCACCGCCGTCATCTGCTTCCTATCCCACTCTCAAGATACACTGGAGCACAAGATTATGGACTATGGCTGTTCATTGCTGCATTTATATCAGAACTGACTTCTGAGCCTTTTGGCATCAATTTAAGGTAGACTCCACATAGCAGACAGAACAAACAATCTGCAAACATCCAGTGGCCAAGGAATGAGCAATGCCAAAATAAATAAGCATTTTAAAGCTTTCTGAACAGGCTTTTTTCAAATATACTTATTAGCACTCGGAAGGTATATAGAGTTCCCTGAAACCTTTGCACAGACTTATGTATGGGTAACTACTACATAAAAAAAGTTTACACAAAGGACAATAAACACAGAAAAACATATATAAACCAGTATGGAAACTCCTGGCTAGTTATGTGACAGTGTGTGTAATTTGTATAATAAGTGTGTGAATGTTTAATATCAACAGTCTTTACAGGAAGTTGTGTTTTCTGTTGTTGCATTATAGCATTCTTATTGAAGTACAGATTTTTATCAGTGAAAATTATAACATTTCCCGCAGAAATAACCATATTTTAAAAAGTATATTTCAAAAGTATTTCCAAAATTAAATGAGTCCTGAAAGAACTTCTGTCAAGGTTTTGTCCCAAAACTCACAATATACAATCAAATATATTGGCGCTCATGCCTCACTTCCAGAAAATGCATCACTTCTCCAAGAAAATTCTTGCAGTTACAAAAGCTTTAGTATCCACATGCTTGCTTCCTTTGTTTTTTATTGGAAGAACACAAAATAGCAAAAAAGCAAAAAATCACACAGAACTCCTGAAATGGACTGGGCAATATTATTGGCTTCCTTAGCTTAACATTTGGTAGAACACCTCTTGGAAGCAATAACTAAAATCAATCACTTCCTGTAACCATGAATGGGTTTCTTACATCTCTCTACTGGAATTTTGGACCACTCTTCTTTCCAACTGTTCCAGGTCTCTCAGATTGAAGGGCACCTTCTCCCAACTGCTGTTTTAAGATATCTCCTGCTGGAAGACCCATAACCTCTGACAGAGACCCAGCTTTCTGATACTGGGCTCTACATCGTGTTTCAAAATTCTTTGGTTGTCTGCAAATTTCATTACGCCATGCACATAGTCAAGGCATCTAGTGCCAGAAGCAACAAAACAACCTAAGAATATCTGTGAACCTCCACCTTGTCTGTAAGGACCACATTCTTCTCTTTGAATGTCTCATTTCCTTGAAGAAGTGCCAATAATTTTGTCTAGTCTGTTTCAGGAATTCTGTCTGGTGTGATGTTCAGTTTAACTTTTTTTTCTCTGCTTTTTTATGTTGTTTCAAAGCACACAAAAGAAATCAACATATCAATACCAAAGCATTTGTAATTACAACACTTTTCTGGGAGAACTGATCTATTTTCTGAAGGGAGTCAAGGGTGCCAATATTTTTGATCATGGCTGTATCTCACTTTGTACAGCAACAAGTTTTAATACATTCCAATGTATTAATCTGAAGCAAACATGTGATGGATCTATCAAAACACCAATAACTTCCACCAGAACAAAGATGGCTTCCCATCCTGATAAACAGATAGTGGGTCACAGCTGCACCCTTGGAACCAATCACAAATATACTCACTGAGAAAAAGACACACCAGCATCCGGCAATCAGCGGGGAACATTTTTGACGGGTTCATCAGATGCTTCAGCCACGGAGCACCAGACAAGCGAATAGGGAATCTTATTCATCAATGCTTTCAAAACCTGAAATTGCTTTCTGCTCTTCTTTCCGATAGACTTTGAGTAATTCTCCTTCACATTATGCAGAACAGCATTAAGATAGGACAATGCACAAATAGCGTGACACTCCCCTTAAAACGTTTTAGTTTGAAGAACTATCATTGGCAGCATCACTGTAGAAGCTTTTCTGTTTGGCTTTTTACTAACAGGTATCATTTACAAAACCATATTTGCATATATTCTTAATTCTGATTGTTTACAAATATATGCCACAGTCAATACCATACCAACACCATTAAAAATTTGTTTAGAATCTCTTCAAACCTCCAGTGATAACTTACTAAACATCGTAAATGGTAAAATGAAAAGTATTTCTGGTACGTAATTTATTCCATCAGATATAAGTGGCAGTGTGCTGAAAATTGTAATTAAATGAGTCTAAGAATCGTTAGGGAATATATCTATAAAAATAGCATGGCACCAGATCATAGCAAAGGTTTCTCAAAGAAAAACAAAGAGGAAAGTGTGAAATTTTTTCCACTGTGTGGGCAACCTTTTTGATCCTTGGAATGAACTTTCCCATTCTTCAGGTTTATTGAGCACTAAACTGCTACTGGGACTATTTTCTGTTGATCAAAAGGTAATTTTCTTAATTATGCAATTGTCTGTAAATAGCCTCTAAGAAAACTCAGCGCATTACAAACATAAGGGCCCTATTAAGCCGAAAACCAGTTACAGCTCTGTCTACACTATCCCAGAATTCAAAGGGATATTGATTTTCCATACTTCAGTTGGCAGTGGATGAAACAGCAATTGCTTTCTGTACGGATTGAAGCAGTAAAAGGCTATCCTTTCCTCAAAGCATGATTTTGCTAGGGTATGTTACCATAGTAAGTACAGCATTTTGATTTTGTATGACTGGCATGAAAATAAAGTTTTCAGTAAGATATCTGGCCTGAAACAGAAGCATAAAGTGAATGCTTTATTACCTATATAAAGACCATTCATTATAAGTGATGGTTACGATACATAATAATCCAGTAACAGGTTCAGTTTAATTTGTATATTGAGTATATAACCAGCATAACATATATAGCTACCATAACCACCCACCCATCTTCGAGCTGCTTATCTTAAGCTGAGCACACACCAAGCCAGCACGAAAAATCTAGTGTCAACCGAGCTCCTGTTGGCTTCCACCCCCATCCGTTGATTTTGAAAATTCACACTGGAACACACTTGCATGATTAGAGGTGGCAGTTCACTTACAGCACAATCAGGGAGGTCAGTGTCACCACCTATAGCACCAACACCAATTCAACATTATCAATTGACTAAAACAATGTCAAGGGGAAACGACTCTTGTCGATCCTCACCAACAACCTGAAGGCTTCCGACCGCCAAAAACCAGCTGGGTGTGTTCCAGGTTTTAGTCAGGGTTATGGGATGCCTCAAGCCTGTAACCAGGCAGCACAAGGCATAAGGCAAGGGTATACCAGTCCGTCAAAGAGTGTTCACACAATACCCCATAAGTAAGTTACAGTCAATAGTTAGGCGTAAATGCATGTCTTTGGACTGTAGAAGGAATACTGTGTATTCCTTTTAGCCTCAAGCTGTGACCAGGATACAGTGATCCCCCGCCTATCACGGAAGTTACGTTCAAGACCCATCAGCAATAGTTGAAAGTCCGCGATATAGAAAGACCATATAATTTTTTCAAAATATAGTTTAAGCCTTAAAAAAAAAATATATATATATATATATATATATATACACACACACACACATGCCCTGCAGCCCTGTACTAGAAAAGAAGTTATAAAATGATGGATGGATGGGTATTTGTTGAAAATGGGAAGGAACTGGCATGTCATAAAGGGAGCCATTCTTTTTACAACTATCCATCCATTTTCCAACCTGCTTAGCCAAATGGGTTGTGGAGGGTCCAGAGCCTATCCTGGAAGCAACAGGCATGAGGCAGGGAACTCAGGAAGAGACGCGAACTCAGGTCCCAGAGGTGTGAGGCAACAATGCTAACCACTGCACTACCATGCCAACCCTCTTTACATTCAATTTAAGATGAGAGTAAAAAGCTGATGCTCTCAGCATAAAGTTTATTATTTAAAATCTCAGTCGAACATACGTGATACAGTTGAACATATAGAGCTACATGCATCCATCCATCCATTTTCTAAACCGCTTATCCTACTGGGTCGCGGGGCGTCCAGAGCCTATCCCGGAAGCAACGGGCACGAGGCAGGGAACAACCCAGGATGGGGGGCCAGCCCATCGCAGGGCACATTCACACACCAGTCACTCACACATGCACACCTAGGGGCAATTTAGGAGCTCCAATCAGCCTCAGCATGTCTTTGGACCATGGGGGAATACCAGAGTACCCAGAGGAAACCCCACGACGACACAGGGAGAACATGCAAACTCCACACACATGTAACTCAGGAAGAGACTCGAACTCAGGTCCCAGAGGTGTGAGGCAACAGTGCTAACCACTGCACTACCATGCCAACCCTCTTTACATTCAATTTAAGATGAGAGTAAAAAGCTGATGCTCTCAGCATAAAGTTTATTATTTAAAATCTCAGTCGAACATACGTGATACAGTTGAACATATAGAGCTACAATAAAAGTTAAATTCTTTTATGGTTTTTCAGCTAATGTCAGCTGTTATAATAAACACTGGACTTTCATTTATTTCAGTGTTTACCAACCCAGTACTTTGGGACCCTCAGTCCATGTTTTTGCTATCAGGAGTGGAAAAGAAGCAAAACTGTGGACTGTCTGGCAGGGACCTAGGAGGGAGCAAAAATGTGGACTGTCTGGCAGGGACCTAGGAGAGAGCAAAAATGTGGACTGTCTGGCAGGGACCTAGGAGAGAACAAAAATGTGGACTGTCTGCCAGGGACCTGGGAAGGTGCAAAAATCTGGACTATCTGGCAGGGAGATGGGAGGGAGCAAAAATGTGGACTGTATGATGTTCGAGGACCAAGACGGAAAGCACTGCTTTAATTAATATTTAACCCTGCAGTGGATATGTGATTAAGAAAAATGAATGGGTAATAATTAAATCAGTGCTACTCAACCTGGTCCTCAGGGATCTCCAGAAAGTCCACGTTTTAGCTCTGTTCCAGCTCCCTGCCAAACGTGGAATGTCTGGGGATCCCTGAGGACCATTTTGAGAAATACTGAATTACATCTTTGTTAATCAGTTTTTAGGGAGCTGTTTAATTGCATCATATTTTCACGTTGTAATATATAGTGCTGTACTTAATGTCAATCTGGTGGCGAAGAGAACAAGACAAACAGCCAAAAAATAAATAGCTCTCTTTTATGACCTGGCTGCTGCCTGCAATTATTGCAGCATCAAGGCCTCTGATGAAAGTGTGAATATAAAATTATATCTTGAACTTGCATCATAGCTACAAACTTGCAAACTACTGCTCTACTTGGAAAGCATTTATCATAATGCAACTCAGTTGAGTAACGGTTGTATAGCTGTTGAAAGGGACCTGTGAAGGTATTATTTTGGTACTATTGATAGAATAAAATCTGTACTATATAAAATACCGAAGGGGAGAGCATTTTGAGTGTAACTGCTGTTTTTTATGCTGTATGCTTACAGTTTGTGATAGTATATCATCTAGTGATTTTCAATTGTTATTCATTTTGCTATGGAAATGCAATTTGCTATGCAATAATATGCAGTCATGGAATCAGGTTCAGGGTAAACAGATTTCTGTGAGCTGACCCAACTTTAAAAATTTTTTGTCTGTGATCAATTAAAAACCATCTTTTCTGATTTTATTATTTATACTACACATCATTTATATTATGGCCACATTTTTTTACTAATTGACCATGAGAAATTCATTATATTGGTATTTTGTTTGTTGATATTCAAGGGAAGATTCCCTTCTAGATGACATTTTCACGGGTGATTCTGTGACTGTTAATCTTCTTAAACAATGTTACTTCATTTCATTATTTCATGTATTTTGTTGTTTCTGAACAGCTTGTAAACTTATACAAGTTGTAAACTTATACAAGCTGGATACAGATTAACTGTAAGCCATTGCACTGTTTATCATTGTCTGTTAACTAGACCCCCTTCTCCAGAAGGACAATCACTGCTGCTCAAACAAGACTGGCCATAGAGGGTATTTGTACTTGCATAATAGTCTAAGGGTATAGGGAAAGTATAGGTGGTGAATTATTAGGCTTTCAAAATTAATCTACAATGTCAAAGCCTTAATCAAGACCTTCGGATGATGTTGTTATTTCGGGTAAAGACGGAGTCTTGGATAAAGTATCTGCTGATTAAAAAACTGTTTACTGAGCTGTTGAGACCAGAATGACTAATTTCTGTTGGTTTTTCTGAAAATATTTTTCATAACATAAATTTTATATTTCTTGCATATTACAGTATATTTCCAACATTTTATGAAGGACATGATATGACAACCATTAAATTTTAAATATCACGGCATAAAAGTTTATGTATGTCTAAATTTCTCATGCATAAGTAAAACATGAAGCTGATTCTGAAGCGGCGAAGCTGTGTGAGAAGTTAATTGCCAAGTCTGGTAATTAACAATAATGTAATCTTATAAAGAGCTGTGAGCTGTTGATGATGCAGTTAGATTTCCTGTTTTCAGCATGGAAGACCAGGACTGCCCCTTCTGAAATGATTACATTGTATTATGCTCTCTCTTAAGGTGGACTGAATCCCTTTTGCCAGATTGCAAGGAAGTGTAGAGATTGAGTAAACTGCAATATATTTAACAAAACAACACTTCCCCATCACAGGGGCCCTGCATATATATGGACGTTCCCAGACATAATGATTGTGTTGTGAGTTTTCCCTCTTGAAAAGCCATCAAGACATTTGCTATGATGTTTCAATAACTCTCTCCATTGCAGTTTGCATTTCTGCCCGTGTTTTGCATTATTCAGAAAACGTTAGTATCGTATGCGGAAAAAAAGTATGGAGAGCATTCCCTGCTTTGTGGTGCGATTTTTTTTTTTTTACCTCCTAAGTGATCTATAGTCTTCTACTTAAAAAAAATGTTCATGTCTAGTGGCTGCCCTGGCACTCCAAGAGTCCTTTACCACAAATCATGCTGGCCTCAAGCGGTGGATTGCATAATTATTAAGCAATGTACTAATGTACTGCCATTCAAGGACATTAATATTTTTGAGTGTACATTAATGTAAAGGATCTTATACTCCAAGCAATGACAGTGGTAGAATATTTCAGTATTTTTGAAGGTCTCTTTGTAGGTTAATCAAGTTTTTCTCTGTGACTTATAGTATATGGAATTTACAATTTTGCTGAAATTTTTAGTGAAAATCCCAATACCATCATCCTCACTGCTTGTTCACTACTTTTAACTGCCTCCAGAAAACATGTCAAAAGGAAGTATTCATTAACTGGCCTAGTCTTTATGGTAACCCTTGTCTTGTCCACAACCAACAATTCATGAAATTTACATGAAAACTTACATTCTGTCGCATCATTTTTTAATTGAACAGTTTCTGGTTACAAAGCATGCACAGTAAAAAGGGATAAATATTACTTGCGCCCTGTTGCATAGAAGCGGTTCCGGTCTATGTACTTATACTTATCAAATGAGAAAACTATTCACTATTCCAAATATTTCTATGTAGTCTACCAGTTCATATGTTAGGGTTTTCTTTCATGCAAATGTATTACTATTTATGAGACCTACAACAACACAAAATGAAAGGCTATTGACATGCACCAACTGACTGACTATACAGTCACCCATTATGTGCATAATTTGTGCATGCATTGGCACAAATTCACATAGCATGGATTGAAATTGTAGCAAACTTTTAGAGATTTAGGGGCAGGGCAAAGAAAGTAATTTATTAATTTACTGGGGTTATACAATCAGCTGATTCCACTGGATGGTTTCTATATGATTTTTCACATTGGGAATGATGACTACCAGATATTGTTAGTGATTCAGTAATCCTGCCAGAGGCCAGAAGCTATTACCGTAAAACACTGACTGGTATGTACATGTACCTGACAATAAATTTACACTAAGAACATACATGAGTGATCCTGATTGACGTAATATTCTGGAATGCTATTGGGTTCCAGCAGGATTATATTTTGAGCTGTCTGCAGTGGTTCCCTAGTTATGCAAAGTTCACATGAAAAGGAATCTCTTCCAAAGAAAACCTCCAAGAGCCCCAAATGCTACAGAGAGAAGGGGCTCATTAAAACAAAAAAAAAAGCCAAAATGAGATTCTCTTTTTGCCGATGCTCCTGTAGACAGTTTTTCCCCCCACTGTTTTGAACAAGTCTTTCTGCACGTTGAGGGCTCCACTTTAAATGTGGTTTCCACAACAGATGTCATACAAAGAAAGGACACATCAGGATAGTTGTTAAAGCTGTGAAGACCCTTCTCAAACACTCAAAGAAATTATTTAATATAAATGAGTTCCACCATTAGTGGAGACTTTCACGAGAAGGACTTCTCACTCCTCCACATTCAGCGGTAGAGATTTCAGGTCCAGAAAGTCAGAGACCAAGATTTTGTTTCAACCAGCCAATTGAAAATAAAAACAGTCACAGAGCTCTCAACTGATTGGTTGAAACAAAATCTTGGTCTGGATTTTTACTTTCTGGACCTGAAATCTCCACCTCTGTCCACATTAGGGAACTGCATATTCAAACTGAATATACCATTTGATCGAGAATAACAGAATAACAATTAAAAATAAAAAATCCTATCCAGTTTACTTATGGAGAGCATATTAAAAACTGTGAAATAATACATGTTACCTTGTGTAATGTGATCTGGTACCGGTCCATGTTTTAACCAGGCAGTATAAAATATTTAGTGAGATTATTGCTTTTTAATCTCACATGCCTGGCTCAGATGAGCCAGCTGCACTTTTTAGGTGGATTGATGCTGCGTTAAGCTTAGTATACTTTGCTTTTGTGAAACATTTCATGACTGTTTCTCAATAAGCTTTTTGGAAAAATCACCATTGCTACTTGGTGGGTTATTTAAATTCATTAAACACACAAGTCAACATCTCAAATGGCAAAACTCAGCAATACACACTGTATCTAAAAACTGGGTTTGTGGTTTTTATAACAAAACCAGAGAATTCTACAGTGAATTTTGATAGTTGTATAATAGCGTGCACGTGCAGGATCCTGAAGAACCAGGTAGACCAGAGCTGTCAAGTTACTTCAGATTGACAGTACCAAAAATGATATCAAATGTACATATTACAGAATTAAAACAGAATCATTTCGAATGGAAAAATTGTACAGTCAAAAAAAATAAATAATCCAAAGCAATTCTGAGAAATGGACCATGAAACACTTTTACATTAAAACGATTAACAATTAAAGGCAAGCTTATAAAATGAGGAAGCTATTTAAGTAATTAAACGTTAGATTACAAGCGAAGGTTTTTTTGAAATTGCATGCTCTATATATTTGATTTGTCGCTTCTGTGGGGTCAGTTATTTGTAGTGACAGTAATATCCTAGGCAGCATCAAATTTCAGGTTTGTTAAGTTTGCCACATACACAATCATACACTTTACATCTGTGTCGGTAAATGATTTTTCACCTGCTTTTCGGGATTATTCTAATGAGAATATTCAATACAATGGAAAACAAAATAGTGTCTAAAGATAAAAATAAATGAGAGTAAAATAATATAAAATGACTACAAATTAGACACGGGTAGATAGCAGTATATCAGCAGTAGTAGAATGGAATTACATATCTGATGGGCAAATAGAGGCACCATTTAGCCTAACTGCATGTCTTTGGATGGTGTCAGGCCAGCCACACGACAGGGGGAGATCCTTCCAGCTTCACACCCCCACAGAGCGGAGGCAGGATCCCAACCCCTCCCTCCTTGTGGTGTGAGGCTGCAGTGCTGCGGGCTGAGCTCCCGAGTCAACATGGTTTAACAACTTTACTGATGAAATTCATGAGCACAGCAGCTACCTCCATTTCACACTTGATACTGTTACGTTTCAGTTACAAATTAAATTCCTTATGACTGCCAACCTTCTTCTTCCGATCTGCAAGGAGATTGCTAGCCTGAACCTGGGAAAACATTAGATTGCTTATTTTATATGAGCCAATGGAGCATTTTGTCACCTGTCATGTTTTGACTACTATAAACTGAATTTCTGATTTTGTTTTGTTTTGTTGATTAGCTGTATTTGCCTTACTGTACAGTTAATGTTTTCAATGACTGATGTATATGTCATCTACATATACCTAAGTTGTCAATTGTTTTGCAACCTTAATAGTTAATGCCATTAATTCTGAAATAAACATTTAGGGATCCTTCAACAAAATGGAAATTTTACAACAGACAATTATATAGGCACCTATGCATATCACGCTATACACGTGAGAGTTGGCAACACTGCACGATTATTACATTGTACATGTTGCCCAGATAGACACCATAAACTGCTGAAATGCCATTTATCACACCAGCAGCTTGCTTGCTACTAGCTAGGACTTTCCTGAACAGTATTACTCAGCACTTTAAGCAATCCCTTTACAAAATTGAGTTTACCACATCCTTGACATCTAATGTAGAGAACATACACTGATTACCGTGTGTGCCACACAACAAACCACCTCAGGGATGAGAACCCAAGTGCAGTGTGTGATACCTCAGCACCACACTAGTCCAAACAGACCAGCATGAGGTGTTTGTGCCACCAAACCCCATATTTTTCCCCTGTAAATTGGAGGGCCATCTTATACGGCTGGATGCATATTAACATTGCACCCAGGATGATGCAATTACAAGTTAAGGGCCTTGTTCAAGGGCCCCAAGAAGTAGAATCACTCAGGGCATTCAAGGGACTTGAACCAGCAACCTTTCAGTTACTGGCACAGAGCCCTAGCCTCAGAACCACCACTGCATCCTGATCGTTTAGTGTGAAAACTAAAGGAAAATATATGTGCTTCAATCTATATGGGAAACCTGTATTGCCGGATAAAGAAGACATGGGACAGCCATGAATGTTTCTTTGTTGCAAGTTTCTTAGATTATAATACTCACCCCTGTGGTGTCACATTTATGTCAATGCACAGAGACAAAGGGCTATAACAAAGGGCTATAACAAAGGCCTGAAAGGTGTTCCTGCTTAGACTAGCACTAAACAAAGCAGTGCTTACTCCCCCGA
>JABFEA020000098.1:18111492-18133633 GCA_019775915.2 Cyphomyrus plagiostoma | reverse complement strand
GTTTCTTAGATTATAATACTCACCCCTGTGGTGTCACATTTATGTCAATGCACAGAGACAAAGGGCTATAACAAAGGCCTGAAAGGTGTTCCTGCTTAGACTAGCACTAAACAAAGCAGTGCTTACTCCCCCGATATCCTGTAACCTATTTCCATTAACATTTATGCTCATGTAATTCACTGCATACTGTCCAAAATAAGGTACTCTAAGGACAGGTTTAACCCCCATGCTCAACCCAAATTTATGCTCTTGCCCAAGCACCCTAACGGAAATTATTAGAATAAATGTAGTTATTGCTTTATTGAAAGATCCCAGAAACAAAACGCCAAAAGTCCGAAATTATATCTTATTTTTTAAAAATAAAGCTGTACACTTAGAACAGGGGACTATTAATTTCCTTGTAAACAAAACTCGCTTTGTATAGTGACAGAACCTTTTTTTGTCTAAGAAATTCAGCCAAGAAAGTAATAAACAAGGACGTAATTGTGAATCAATAAAGAAAACTGTTGTGTTATCACCATCCCATCATGATTTCTGCAAGATGGAGAAACATATGAAGAGCTATTTAAAAACTGATTTGTCAAGCTAATCTGTCAGCGGGAGTGAGCAGCATGGAGCACAGAAAGAATGCCTTTGTCTTCCTATGCTCTGAGGTTCTGGCTATTCATCCTCACATAGCTGAGGATCAAGCCCAGCTCAAATTCTCAGTTTCTAAGCACTTTGCCCAAATGTGATTGTGCTATCCTCTTAAAATAATATTATATTAGCACAGAAAACAGTAACCTTTCAACATTTTTTCACCGTAACTGCTGAGGCACGTATTGCTTCCAAATGCGACTTCTACACCTACATGTGTACTAGAACAACTCCTAATCTACAAGGATCACCCAAAAACAGACATCCAACATGATCTGCTGGAGACGCTGCGCGTCCTCGGGTCGCTACAGAGACCAGGCCTCCAGTCCCCGGCGTTGCCTAATGCCGGCGGCCGAAGTTGCTGTAGGCGTTGTGCGAGGAAGCAGAAGCGCAGCAAACACGCCGGGGTCCGCGTCAGGCTAAGGGCTAATATAAGTCCACCGGCCCTTCCATCAATCCTGCTCTCCAGTGTCTGCTCCCTGGGAAACAAATTGGACTACCCAGCATGAAATTAGAGACTGCTGCGTCGTTGTTTTTACATGGCTCAGCGACAGAGTTCCGGACGCGGCCATTCAGCTAGATGGGATCACCTCATGTCGTGCCGACGGAAATGTAGCTCTGTGCGGTAAGACTCGCGGTGGTGGCTTGTGTGTTTACATGAACATGGAATGGAGCAAGAACTCTGTACTCGTTTCTAGTTACTGCTCATCATTGGTGGAGTTTCTGACAGTTAGATGCAGACCTTTTTATTTACCACGGGGATTCACCACTCTGCTTATTATAGCAGTGTACATTCCACCCAGCGCTAATGCTAAAGGGGCGCTCAGCGGGCTGTACAGGGCTATCAGCGAACTGCAAAACCCCCACCCTGATTGCCTGTTTATTGTCGCCAGAGATTTCAACCACGCAAATCTAAAGTCAGTGCTTCCGAAATTCCATCAGTATGTGGATTTTGCGACAAGAGGGGAAAACGTGCTGGATCTTGTTTACACAAACATTTCTAGCGCGTACCAAGTGAAACCCCGCTACGACCTTGTATACTCAGACCACGTGACTGTTATGCTAATACCAGCATACAGACCGCTTGTCAGATGCTCCAAAGCGGCCCTGAGACAGGTGAGAACCTGGCCTGCAGAAGCTATCTCTGCTCTCCAGTACTGTTTTGAGCAGACTGACTGGGTCATGTTCAGGGAGGCTGCAAAAAATGGCGATACCATCATCTGTGTCCAGCTATATCAACAAGTGCATTGACGATGTCACTGTCTCCAAGACCATCACAACACACTCCAACCAGAAGTTGTGGATGACTGCAGAGGTGCGTCAGCTACTAAAAACTCAAGACTCCATCTTAAGAACAGGTGACAAGGCAGCCCTGAGAACAGCGAGAGCTGAATTCAATCTCGAGTCATCAGAACAGGAAAGTATGTGTACGGCTAGAGAATCCACAGTCATTTCCGGGACAGCGGTGAAACGCCACACATATGGCAGGGCATCCAGGCCATCACCAACTACAGGATGACAACACCTGCCTGTGCTAGTGATGCCTCCCTACCAGATGCGCTGAACAACTTCTACTCACGGTTTGATGCTCAGAATGATGTGATGGTGAGGAAGTCCACCCCTCCTCACAACGACCAGGTTCTGTGTCTAACCACGGCTGATGTGAGGAAAACTCACAGAGTCAACCCGCAGAAAGCTACTGGTCCAGACATCCCTGGAAGAGTGCTCAGAGAGTGTGCAGACCAGCTGTCCTCACTGACATCTTCAACCTCTCCCTGAGCACTGCTGTTGTTCCAACGTGCCTCAAGGTCACCACCATTGTTCCCGTGCCAAAGAAGTCCTCAGTGTCCTGCCTCAACGACTACCGTCCCGTTACATTCACACCCATCATGATGAAGTGCTTGGAAATGCTCGTCATGAGGAGCATTAAGAATCTTCTGCTCCCCTCACTGGACCCACTGCAGTTTCCCCCAACCGGTCAACAAATGATGCCATCGCCCTCACCCACCTGGAGAATAAGGACACATATGTACAAATGCTGTTCATAGATTTCAGCTCAGCATTCAACACAATCATTCCTCAGCACCTGATTGTAAAGCTGAGCCTGCCGGGTCTGAACATCTCCCTCTGCAACTGGATCCTGGACTTTTTGACTGAGAGACTTCTGTTAGTCCAGATCGGAAACCATGTCTCTAACACCACAACACTAAGCACTGGAGCTCCCCAGGGCTGTGTGCTCACCCCACTGCTGTCCACTCTGTTCACCAATGACATGACTGTGGTGGGTCTCTTCAGCAAGAACGATGAGTCAGCATACAGAGAGGAGGTGCAACAGCTAATGGCCTGGTGTAAAGTCAACAATCTGTTACTGAGTGTGGACAGAACAAAAGAGATGATTGTCAACTTCAGGAGAGCACGGAGCGTTCACTGTCCAATGAATATCAATGGATCCTCTGTGGAGGTCGTCAAGAGCACCAAATTCTTTGTTGTTCACCTGGCAGAGAACCTCTCCTGGTCTCTCAACACCAGCTCCATAAACAAGAAAGCCCAGCAGCGTCTCTACTTTCTGAGAAAGTTGAGGAAAGCTCATCTCCCACCACCCAGCCTCACCACCTTCTACAGAGGGACTATCAAGAGCATCCTGAACAGCTGCATCACTGTCTGGTATGGAAACTGCACCGTATCAGATCGCAAGACCCTAAAGCGGATAGTGAGAACAGCTGAGAAGATCACTGAAGCCTCTCTTCCCTCTCTCACGGACACCTATCGCACCTGTTGCATCCACAAAGCCACCAGCATTGTAGAGGACCCCACACACCCCTCACAAACACTCTCCAGCATTCTAGAGGACCCCACACACCTCTCACAAACACTCTCCGGCATTGTAGAGGACCCCACACACCTCTTACAAACACTCTCCAGCATTGTGGAGGACCCCACACACCCCTCACACACACTCTCCAGTATATGTATATATGTAGCACCATGGTCCTGGAGGAGCACTGTCTCATTTCACTATGTACTGTGTTACTGTATATGGTTGAAATGACAATAAAAAGCCATATGACTTGACTTGACTTGAAAGTGCTTCTTAGGAAGTTTAGAATTTGTATTTTTTAGTCGTTTATATCTTTAAAAAATGCCTATAAAAGCATTACCACGTGAACAAAAAATTGTTAAAGTGTGTGTGTGTGTGTGTGTGTGTGTGTGCATGCGTGTGTGTATGCAAAATAAGAAAAACTTGCTTGCTTGTAGTGGGTAAAAGCAGCATCACTCCACCTAAGAATATTGTGGAAAACCAATAATGTATAGATGAAATTCCAGGACTCTGCAGACCACATTTGAGTTAGTTTGAGGGAAATATAGAAACATATTGCAGGGTCTTTGAGGCATCTTAAGGGTTTCAGTGAATTGGCTCTGTCTGCATGCTGCCATGTGCCTCTTTGATGGACACTGCGTCAGTAGACAGAGCCGCAGACAGAGCCGTAGTCAGGCTCAAAGCCCCAGCTGAGGGGAGGCGAACAGTGAATTATTGATGCCTCCAAGTCAGGAGGTCTGTGGATTGGAAGCAGAATTATTATTTTTCACTTTTAAAAGGTGGCTCTGATCTCCATCGGGCTTTAAAGATTTGGTCATTGCAACATTGTATGACCGTCAGCAGGAATTCTGTAGCAGGAAGCAAATCTTTAGGGAGAGAATCTCTTAAAGTCCTGGGGTCATGTTCCTAAATAAATCATGTAAATAGGAGATATTATATTATTTACACAAAAGGATGGCTTTGGATGTGAAAGTAAGGGGAATTTTCTCATCGTAAGGATTCGAAGCTCGGAATGTTGCACCAGGCCCAGTCCGTGTCATAACACTGAGTCCATGCTTCTTTCCTGGATATTTGAATTCATGCATAAGTCTCTTCTTATTTCTTCATTTTCCTTGTTGAATTTCACGTCGTTCTGAAGGAATTTCATTAACACATTGAAGAAAGGCAGCAGCATGAGCCATTGTTTTCTGTTCCATCTTGTGGACAGTTGAAATAAAGTTAAAAATGAAATATGCCTTTTCTTGCTACAGCTGAATAACAGTTATCAGCCCGGATGTCAAAAGAATCTTCCACTCATTAATCCTATATAAGACTTCATTATTTCAGCGATCCAATTGGACTTGAATGGAATGCTGTGCTAAATATCTGCTGCCCTGACAGGTTATGCTTGCATTATACATGAATCTCTGTGTCTTTTTATGCAATGCATGGATACTGTATTTATAATGCAAGTCCCAGTCCAATTCCATTTGTGAAATAACTTTTCATCAAGTGACTCCATGTTTTCCATCTTCTTAGTGTATGTGACCCTTGTATAAAAATTAAGGAGCCCCCATATCTCTGAATTTCTATGTTCGAAGGCCATTACAGAGACATTTTAGGGAAAACCCAAAAATGTTTTCGTTGCAATCAAGCCAGATAATCAATACACCTAATTACAAGTAAGCGTTCTAGATATTCTAAATTTTATAATTATTAGATTCTTTAAAAGCATTTATTTGTGCATTTATTTGACCTATTCTTAGCACAAGTAATACTAAATTATATTTATTATTTTCAAATGTGTGAGTGGCAAATCACAAAGTCAACAACATTAACCTGTGCATTTAAATTATGACAAATATAAAAATAAACTGAAATTAGGAGACAACTTTGAAAGGGACAATTCAGTATAAATGAGCAAATTTATGAACATGAAAGCACAAAGATAAATGAGCTGCAAAAAGACTTCTTTAATGTATCAAATCACATATAATAAAATAAAATAGCTTATATGAAACAGATTGATTTTCCACGTGATAACAGCAGAGCCATAATATTATCAGGAGGATATTTATTTTTAAAACATCAAAAGAAGCATTAGATTAGATTAGATTATCTTTGTAACAAATTGGTTCCCAATGGAATATAATGTATGCTTTTCAGGTGTCATTTTTCTTACATCTTCATGGAGACAGGCTACTTTGTGGGCTGTTTCACCATAGCTCCTTCCTGGTATTCTGCCTCTCATTTCCCTGCCTGTGAAAACTAGCAGCCTGTTGATTTGTGTGTTCTGAAAGGCCATGTTGTCTAATGCTCTGCAATCATGTAACATTTAAATTGTCACAGAATATAAGAGTGTGACATTTTGTGCGGCCTTACCAAGCATATTTGGCTAACAATAAAGCTGTGAATAATATCATTGCAGGGTTAGAATAAAATGCTAAGCATTAGCACATCTAAATGTACATTCAGGTCATTCACTGTAGTTTAGCATATAAATCACTGGTGAAATAACTGACAGTTGAATACTGTTGTATTTTTTTTGTATTGTGTAAAATTTATTGGGCAGTGCTTAACATTAACTGGCCTTCACAATGCATTTATTATGCATTCATAGAACATTCTATGCACCTTCATAATGCATTCAAAGAACACTCATAAACAGCAACTAAGTATACGTTGACATCTTAACATGCTTTTCTGGGTTTAAAAGGCGTTAATAACAAACTTATTTAAAATATATAATTATACAATTATTTGCATTGTTTTTTTGAGTTGTAAGAATGTTCAAATTGCCTTTCCTAATTCAGAAGCCTAGCATCATTGCTAAATGGATAATGTTAGGTGTGATTGAATTGTTTTAATATATCAAAAACTATTTCAGCACTACCAGAAAAAATCTGAAGTCCTATCTTATACACTTGGCTTCTTGCCACTGATTCAATCAGCGTAAGACTGACCCCCAAGCATGAACAACTCTTTGGGGCAGTTGAGGATAGAGAGTTCAATTTATAGTGTGGCAGAGGGCATGGAATGGAGTTTTGACCTCTCCGCATGAGTGATCAGCTCATTACTGTCTCACTACATTATCGAGGCTAAAAGCTCAGCTTCCATTTTAGCAAGAGTCATGCATCATCGACGACAGTCAATGATCGATGACAAATCATGACCACTTTAATGAAACCAACCTGTATGATTAAAACCAGGCTCCTGTAACCTGTTGGAATATTAAGCCCTCTATTCCATCTGAGACTACCTATCTTTCACATAGCATGTCATCTGTCAGTCACAAAAGGCAATGTGCCCTGCACATACTGTATATAAATATTTGTATTTGGCAAAATACCTAGTACAAATTACATCACATATGCATTAAAACTGCATGAGTAAGAATGTATTACTGATATTTTATTCCACCTTTGTCCATTTTATCAAATTCAAAATCAATTTTATTTTGTCCCCATGTTGTTTGACCAAAATTACCAAAATAAAGTATTAGTTATTGATCGGAGGAGGATATTTGAATTTTTTTATTATTCATACTCTTTATCTTGGATAACCCATTTACTGAATGGGAACCAAGAAAGAAAGAAGAGAAAGAAAAGAAGAAAGAAGGCAAAACAAAAGCTTAGAAAAACAGTAAAGGTCAAACACTTAGGCCTCCTGCACTGTAAACACAGTAATTGTACTGTCACTTGTCAGTAATATTGGATGTCACATGAGCACATAGCTCTAAGGCCATGCTTTAGTGCAGTGTTTCCCAGCTCAATCCTTGAGGACCCACAGACAGCTCACGTTTTACCTGAAGCTGGGAGGGAGCAAAAACGTGGACTCACTGGCATGGAGCAAAAATGTGGACCGTTTCCCTGAGGACCTACTTGGGAAACACCCCCAGGGATCCACAGAACAGTTGCAGGATGTCTACATAAACAAGTTGACTCATCTGCTTGCTAAAATTATCATCCGCTTTACATAATGAAAAGAATGCTTTGGAGACAGCAAGGTATATTCAACTGGAGGGAACCCTCAACAGAACGGAACCCTCAACAGGAGGGAACCCCCAACCCACCACCATTATATTCCCCATGCCTAAGTTCGTAGGCACTTATCTTATCATGCATCATTAATGGGAAGAAAAGATCTCAAATAATGGTCTATTTTCATTTGAGCACCGCTGGTTTAAGCGGTGCTCAAATGAAAGCGAAAAACAATGAAAGCGAAAAACAATGCATTACTGTCTTCAATTATAAAAACCTTTTAAGGGACACATCAAATAGAAATATTACTACTGCAAAATCTCAGAATCCTTTTGGTTTCACAAAGTCCAGATAAGCATGATTATTAATTGTATTTCTGCATGGCTGCAGACAGGGGAAATACAAAAGGCAAAGTCATCAAAAATGCCCCTTCAAATGATATTTGACTGAACGTTCAAAATATACCTTCAACCGCTGGTGATTTGCAGAATCATTGTATTAAATCCACTATGGCGGATAAAGGTGTCCCACAGCAATTAATTTGAAATAACAATGTAAATATCACTCCTTGGATCAGCCACAACATTGAAACCACTGACAGGTGAAGTGAATAACATTGATTATCTCATTACAATGGCACCTGTGAAGGTGAGCAGGTTTTGAAGTTGAAGTGCTAGAAACAGGAAAAATGGGCAAGTGTAAGGATTTGAGTGACTTTGACAAGGGCCAGATTGTGATGGCTGAATGACTAGGTCAGAGCATCATGAAAAGGTTAACCGGCAATGGGGTAATGAGCGATCATGGCTCATGGATGCACATGTGGTGCACAATTTAGCCCATCTACTACCACATTGCTACTGTAGCACAAATAGTTGATAAAGTTAATGCTGGATATGATAGAAAATTGTCAGAACACAGTACATAACACCTGCATATGGGACTGTGTAGCCACAAGCCAGTCAGACCATCCATGCTGACCCCTATCCACCACCAAAAATACATATAATGCATGACAACTGGACCATGGAGCAACAGAAGGTGGCCTGGTCTGTGAATCATGTTTTCTGTTGCATTGTGTGACTGGCTGGGTGTATGTACATTGTTTACTTGAGGAAAACATGGCAACAGGCTGCACTATGGGAAGACGGCAACTTGGTAGAGGCAGGATGATGTTGTGGGAAAGGTTCTGCTGGGAAACCTTGGGTTCTGGTGTTCATGTGGATGCTACTTTGACAGAGTACCACCTACCTCAACATTGTTGTGGACCAAGTGCACCCCTTCATGGCAACAGTATTCCTCATTGGAAGTAGCCTCTCTCTGCAGGATAATGCTCCCTGCCACACTGCAGAAATTGTTCAGGAATGGTTTGAGGAACAGTTTCCCCAAATTTCAATCCAATTGAGCATCTGTGGAATGTACTAGATAAACAAGCCCAATCGATGGTGCCCCATCTTGCAACTTACAGAATATAAATGATTTGCTACTTATATCTTGGTGTCAGATACAGCAAGACACCTTCAGAGGTCTTGTGGAATCCATGCCTCAATGGGTCAGAGCTGTTTTGACAGCACGAGTGGAACCTACACAATATTAGGCAGGTGGTTTTAATGTTATGACTGATCAGTGTATGTCCCTTCTCTTAAGAAAAACTGTTCCACCAAACTTTAAGTCTGTTTTATGTTTTTAATTTTTTATTGTATTGGAGCTACCTTTAATATCATAAAGTGAATGACTATGACCAGGTCACTCAATCTAAGAAATGTCTAACTTATTTATACCCTGCTGATTTGAAGCATGCCGGCTGGCTGTCTTTCTGCTCAGTCGCTATACATGGGGATATTATTTATGGCCTTCCTATCCAAACAAAATCTATATCACAAAGCAAAGGACACACCATATATAGGCAGTCCTCTTATATATCCTGGTTGGTAATCCACAGAATGTACCAGATATTGGAGTTTAATTTATAATGTCATTCAAGGCAAACAGTGTTCGCCTTCTAAGAAATTTTCTCCACAATGTAATATGAAAATCTAAGATAGCACTCACAATATTAAATTGCAAAAATAGCTACATTGTTGGACTTCACATGTATAAACTAATCGGGAAAGAAACAGACAATTTATTTTGCTCTCTGGTCAAGAAATTAATTATTTGTCAAATTTCAATTGACTTCTTGACTGAGTGGGGTTTTATTATATGTAATTATAAGCTGGCAATGGTCTATTACTCCTGTTGATGTTTTGAGATATTTCAAATTCAAATTTAATTTGTGACATGTCGATCATACACAACCACACACAGTATGACTCGCAGTGAAGTGCAGTTTAACGACAGTCTGCGACATAAATACAACAGTGGGATACAGGTGGCTCAGTATTAAACAGTGTTAGATAAGAAATTACATGTAGGAATCTAATAGTTGGGGGGGGGGGGTGTTGAAATGCAGTATTACAGTACATGCAAAGAGTAACATGTGCAAATAAAGCAATAATAAAGCAGTGCAACAGCAGGCAGAGGTAGTCCTGTAAGTAATAAATAGATTGTAATAGGAATAGGGGGTGATTAACAACCAAGTCAGTCCTAAGTGTTGCCCTGGTTGCCCTGACCAGGGAATTAGTAGGACAGATCTTGTGTAGTGTTAACACCAAGGTACCAGAAACTGGGGCTTCGTTGATTGCTCATTGTGGATGATAGCCCCTGTCCTGCTTTATGCTGAAGTCCACAATTAACGCCTTTGTCTTGTTGATGTTCAGGAGGAGGTTATTGTCCCAGCACCAGTTTTCCAGGATTTTAATCTCCTCAAGGTAGGCCTTCTCATCTTTACCAGAGATTAAGCCCAACACAACTGTGTTGTCAGCAAACTTGACCATGGTGGTAGAATTAGAAGTGGCCAGACAGTCGTAGGTGTACAATGAGTACCGCAGGGGGCTTAGTACACAGCTCTGAGGGGCTCCATTGCTGAGGGTGAGTGACGATAAGACATGTTTGCCCACCCGTACCACTTGTGGTCTCTTAGTCAGTAAATTGGAGATAAATTGGCACTGTGATGGATTGAGTCCAAGGTCCTCCAACGTCTTGGTGAGTTTTGAGGGAATTATGCTGTTAAATGCTGAATTATGCATTATGCGTGTTCACATAATTACCCTTCCTGGTTTCCAAATGAATCAGATTTGTTGTGGCATCGTTGGTGGAGCAATTGGGATTGTATGCAAATTGTATTAGGTCCAGGGTGTCAGGGAGTGAAGAGGTGATGAAGTCTGACCAGCACATCACAACTGAGGTCACGGCTGCTGGACGATAGTCATTGAAACAAGCAGGCTGGTTTTTTCAGTACAATGATAGATTTTTTAAAACTCAAGGAGAATACCGATTGTGCCAATGAGACATTGAGCATCTCTGTGAACACTGGTGTTAGCGGGTTGGCACAGGCTTCAGGGACTCCACCTGAGATGCTGTCAGGTCCTGCTGCTTTTCTGGAGCTCATTCTCCGGAGGTCCCTCCTCGTACCATACTCAGGAATGGTGAACGCATTTTCTGCTCGGACACTTTCCATGTGAATGCCGCCATCACCACCACCAATTTGTCTTTGCTCTTGTTGCAGGTTTAAAAACTGTATTCCTGCATCAGCCCCGTTTAGACTTTACATTAATAGTAATGCATGTTTCACCAGAATTCAATGATATAACTCCACCTACCGATGTAAACATATTTGGGAAATGAATTATGCAAAAATCAGTTCTACTTATTCTCCTCTGTTTCAGCTGGTTTCTTTTACATTGTCTGTTTCTCTCCACAGAGACATACCATCTGTGTGTGTGTGTGTCTGTAATGTTTGTTTGACTGTGCTTAATTATTTTAGAATCATTCGGAATTTCAGAATGAATCTGGGAATAAATAAAAATAAATCACTGAAGTAGAAGTCAATATCTAACAATAGTACAAATGTACCTTTGTTTCCTTGTTTTACCTTTGTGGCTAAAGCACATTAATTATAATCCCAATAAATATAATTTTCCATATAATAACAACATATTTTCTGCTAAATCGTGAGACTCCCTCCTTTATTCCTTTATAAAAATTTTACGTAGCTGAGTTTATGTCAATTCATAATACAGGGCTACTGCCACTCACTTGAGACTTGATAGATGAAATATGTCAGACCTCTAAGAGCCCTTTAGTGATACACAAACTCTCAAAAAATATACAGACTTGTCAGTGGTTTAGGTCATAACTGACATCCTTCAGAGTTATTTATATCTGACCTGGAATAAATAGTTTCATGACCAAGTTAGAACACACAGCAGAGAGCCTGGATTTATTTATTGCTTTTTAAACTTTTTCTAAGTTGCAGGGCTGAACTCATTTGCAGTGTCACTCACAGCACACTCATTCAAGGACACTCAAAGTCAATGCAATGTTCTGGCTAGATATTCACTTTGTGAGAGTCATCTTACATCAATAGCAGCTTATAGCAGTCTGCCTTTGGAAAGACTTGGGTTAAAAATAATAATGTTTGAACTAAACAGGCAGAGCCAGCTCAAAGAGCATTAATATAATTCAAGCATACAGTCCTGACAGACCAGGTGAAGACCTCACAACCCACTTGCACTGTTGACTCAACCCTGAGCTTTGTGCTTTTCTGATGATTAATGCATCACAATGCTTCCTCTCAGAATATATCAGTATATTTTTTTGTCCATCAGCTAGTGAAATGTTCAGGGATGAGGATTTGTATCCCAACTGGTACCAGTTACCGGCCCAGAGGAGATGTTGTTCATGTGTCTTTCAGCAAAGGACTTCCTGCCACATGTAAGTGTACAAAAATACTGAGTAGCACTTTAATTAAAGCTGCCACCTATAATGCATTATAAATACCTTCATAATGCATTATAATGGTCAGTATAAAAAATTAATGAACCATTACAGTGTCCTCTATTTACAGTGTTGATTATAATACCTCATAAGCTCCAATGAAGCTCTCATGTAAAATGCACTATAGATACCTTCATAATGCACGGTATAAGAATTAACCCTCTGGGGTCGGCGGTCCCGCTGGCGGGATCTGACAGAAATTTCACCAAGTGGCCAAACCATTTAAACTTTGCGAGTTGCTTTGTACTGCATTATAAAGGTATCTATAGTGTATTATAGATGAGAGCTTCTTTAATAATTCATAATGCATAAAAAACATAACATGTAATGCATTTTTAAATGTTTATATAGTCATGTTTATAATGCTTTATGAATGCATTATAATGGGTTAGGAATGTGTTAATAGATTCTTATAGACATAGCATGCATAGAAAGTGTTACCAAATCTTGCTTTGAATCCTAAGTAACCATTATAACTGTATTATTATTACACCTCATTAGTATGCATATTTTCTTCTGAAAGACACGTAGGAAGCTATCATTTTTGTATATTTGGCTTACACTTCTTTATTTGTTCTTGGGAGGAAGGTGTTTGGAGGTGACTTTAAAAATGGCATTCTAACAAGCCTCATTTTTAGCGAAAACACCTGTATTTGTGCTGTTCTGCTGTTGGGAGCAGGGAGTGCCATCTGTTGAAGATGCTTGATGTCCCTAAGGTTTATCTGTTAAAACTGTCACTCAGTGATTTTTGACAGCTGCTGTGATATATATGGGAAAAACATGTTTTACTAAGTGTACTGACAGCAGACAGTGATTCATTCCCTCTGCCACTTTGTACATTTTAGCTTATCAGCTTGCTTGACAATGACTATTTTATTTTGGAAATCTCTCAGTGGAGGGGAAACTGGAGAATATATTACGTGCAAATACCTAACCACATGATGACAACACAAAAAGATATAATTCAGATGAACACCATTGATAAAGGAGTGCTCAAAAATTTGATTTCCAATTCTTTTTCCAGCCGGGTCTAAACATAAAAAGTGCAATTTATCAGTCAATGTCCACCGTTTAATAAGAGGTGAACATTATGTAATTTGTTTGCTGCTCTCCATCTCTAATCAGACTCTATTATGGTTGGGAAAATCTGAGCAATTCACTGGAACAAATGCCGTCTGTATGATTAATGAGGTGTCATTTTTAATACTTTCAGAACCTCTGTCTCCCTGCCACAGCATTCTCGTGTGAAAGAAACCAAAGTTCATAGGATGAGAGGTCACGCTAATATGTTAATTGAGGAAATGTACATAACAGGTCCATTGAAGTACCTTAATATTATAAAGTGCCCTGAAGATGTTAAATGGCAGCAATTAATGTTAAAATAGGTCAGAGGTCACAAAATCTCCATTACATATTGAATTAGCTGGAGGACAGCTCAGCAATAAGGTCAGATATTTTGACGTTAAGCGTTCACATTGTGAACAGACCATAGTCTGATTAGGTTTAAACCATTAAATCTAAAAAGTAAAAAGTGAAAACTTAGTTTTCCCTTTGGCCTACATTCTAAAGCACTGTAAGTTCTTATTAAATGTAGAAAAAATATTATAATTTTTAGTTTAAGAATGTTATAAATAAATGCAAAAGTGCACAATCAGTTGCTTAACTACAGTCAATGGCATAATAAAAATTATATGACTATTAAGATTATTATTTTACCAAGGAGGAATTATTTTGTTGACTGATATACACCAATTTGTAAATACTGCGTTGTTTTTTGCCAAAGACATGCAGATTTTGCCGCACACTTTCGTAATTAATCGCAACTGCAATCATGTTGCAATATCATCAAAAAAAAGATTATAGTCTGTGTTAACTATGTACTGACCCCCTGTTTGTTCATCATTAATTATTCATAACAGTTCATGTATTTCACACAGTAACTATATTTGTTCATGATTTGTACTTATTAAGTTACTTATGTCCATTAAAATAAAGTGTTAGATTTAAAAAATCTTTGCTTGAGTTACTATTCTCCCTTTGGAGTATATGAAATACATGCTGTTAAAGTTAACACAATCAAAGAAATAAAAACATGTTGTAACTTCAAAGCACCTGTTATTCAAGATATATTATTATTTGTAATTACTTGTATGTTTATTTGTATGTTTTCCCATTACATAACAATGTTCTTCATTAATATATTGTTTATTGTGCTATTGTATAACATAAAGCAATAACTAATCATAGTTTCTTTTGTCTGATTATTTGTGCATTTATTTTGGTATCAGTGGTAACGGTGGCAGTCGAAGCCCATACCACGCCCTAGGCAAGCTTCATCACAGGCGTCTCCTCAGATAATGCCACCTGTTACGTCTTCTTGATGTTAGTCTAGGGTTGGAAGTTGTAACATTTAATTGTAACAAGTTTTGTAATGGGCGGATGTAGAAAGACATCACCTCAACCGAAATAATGCCAGCAAAAGAATTTATTTGACCATAACTAAATTATTAGAACATAAGAATAATGAATGGTAATGATAATAAGAAGACAAGATGATTAACCCACAGGAGAGAATTGGACACAAGAGGCGCTAAAAAAAAGAAAATAACAAAACCAAAACTCCAACTAACTCAATGTTACCCTCTAACCTAACTGAAGAGAAAACAATTAAAGCAAGTCTTAGGCGTCTCCAGACGCCCTAACTTACCTATACTAACTACCAAACAAAAGATACAATTATAGCGCTCACTTCTAACTAATGTGTCTATACATAAATTCACTAGATGGTGCAATATGTATATCACGTGATAGATTACCTGTCCAAACTCTCTCGGGGATTATTTCTCTTAACAAAAGAAAAAAACAACAGAAGTAACAAGAGGCAAATTAATCACATAAAGAAACAAAGCAAAGCAAGAGCGCGCACAAAAACAAGGGTGCCCCTCTTTCTGGCGTTCCAGCAGCCATCTTTAAATATAGTGGCAACAGATGAGATTGGCCACCGGCTCCATAACGTCACACAAGATAATGATGATGAGCAGCTTCCTTAGCCAATAGCAGTTCAAAAATTGGGTCGTACCTAGGAAAAAATGACAGGGAGGGAGAAACAAGAGAGAGAGAAACGTACAAGAAGGCATATCTGCCGGGACGTAACATACACTTATTTCAGGCGTTGATAATAACAAAGTGAAGTTATACCTGTTTTTCATGCAGAAAGTATACCAACAAAACTGATGACTCATACTTCAGTTGTTTTTAGATATATGTGATTTCTTTATTGTCTCTATCGTTTATTTCTTCTGGCTAAACCAATTACAACAACTATCGTTTAAGCATATAGAGACACAGACAGTGAGGGTGGCTGCTGTCATGGTGAGCAATTATACAGTACAGTAGGCATAAACGATTTGGGGAAAATAATCACATAAATACTGCGACAGCACTTTAAACTACTGACAGATACTGCGATTACACTTTGCAATATCAAGTCAAGCTTCAGTTCAATATTCAGAGTGTAATAGATTTAAAACGTGACGCAGCATTACCACATGAGACGCCAATCAAATGGACAGTAACTGGACTGTATTCCAATGCAAGGTAACATGTTTTTATTACGGGCGGCATGGTGGTGCAGTGGTTAGCACTGTTGCCTCACACCTCTGGGACCTGGGTTCCATGTGTGTGGACTGTGCATGTTCTCCCTGTGTCGTTGTGAGGTTTCCTCTGGGTACTCCGGTTTCCCCCCACAGTCCAAAGACATGCTGAAGCTGATTGGAGTTCCTAAATTGCCTGTAGGTGTGCATGTGTGAGTGGTTGGTGTGTGTATGTGCCCTGCGTTTAGCTGGCCCCCCATCCAGGGTTGTTCCCTGCCTCGTGCCTGTTGCTTCCGGGATAGGCTCTGGACCCCCCATGACCCAGTAGGTTAAGCGGGTTGGAAAATGGATGGATGCTTTTATTACTTTTTTAAACCCTTGTGTACATACCTGTAGTCTTTAGTGACCTGGCATCTACTTATTTAAAAATCAAGCCACAAGAAACTGTAACTGTGCAAATCTTTTATTAAATACCTCATTCCTGAACACCAAGAACAGTTCCTAAACATAGTGAAGGTTTTCTGATAATGGTCGTATGATTCAGCGTGGACATTGTTCCCAGATTATGACACACACAAATTCTTATCAATAACATTTATTTGTTTGGTTCTCTAAAGAAATTAACGATAAAGGACTGCCTCAGCAAATACAACACAATTTTTAAATGACCATTTCATTAAATGAAGGAAAACACCCATTATCACCGATGTAACAAAGTTATCTAGTCACTCAGTCAATTAATGAACCAAATACAAATGATAATTTGGACTGTAGTGAATCACAAATTAAAGCGGCATCTTTTATAAAGTTTTAAAAAATGTTTAAAAATTTCATTTATTGACTCACTCTTCTGTGATTGGTGGATGGTGGAATGAGCTGCCAAACCAGATCCCACCATCAGATTGACACTCCATTTCTCCACCTTCATGAAACATTTCAAGGTCCATCTGTTCTATGAATTTCAGTACTGGTCTAATGTTTCTTTACGTTCTTTGAATATTATGTAGCAATTCTGGGCATTCAATAATCCCATTAGGTTTTTGCCTCATTTGTAAGATGCCGTATAGCTCTTCCTCCTATACCGCTGTTCCTGACCTTCATTAGAAGCCCAGCCTAGCTGCACTTATGCCTAGTTGACTCCTTGACATGACCTATGTTTGTGTTATCTACTTCATTTGTGCATTACATTGGACAGAAGCATCTGCTAAACATGTATTTGTTTTTGTGTGGCACAGAGCCCCTGGCACAGATGGCCGTGCTTTTGATGCAGCCTGTGCCACTTGCCATGTTGGGTGACGCCTGGGCACAGCTGGGACCTGGGCTCTCGGCCCTTGCTCCGCATCTGAGCCATGTACCGCTGAGCCTGGGGGCCGCAGAGGCATGTGCGCAGGTTTGAGCAGAAGTGCTGGTGGGCAAACAGCTCTGAGGCATCCAGGTGGCACCTGGGTCGCACCTCTGCCGTCCGCTGCTGCCAGCAGGACAGGGACAGCAGCCGCACACTTGTCTGGTGACCCGCACACCGGGCGGCATCGATGGGCGCTACGCCGCCGAGATCCCGCTCATACACCGGGACACCGGCGGCCACCAGAATGTCGATGCACTCGGTGTAGCCCTGACATGCAGCCGCGTGCAAAGCGTTCCGCCCCTGGGGAGTCTGGGATTTCACACACGCACCTGGCAAACACCCATGACAACAAAGGCAATAGTAACTCCTGTTACTATCAGCGTATCTTGGTGCTAATTATTGCTAATAAGCATGTGTCCACGGCAATATTCTTCACTCTTCAGGTAAATATATAGGTCAAACATCCGAGAGAGCGTACCCTACAGGTGAAAGCCAATCAGACGATATAGAATTTACATTACATTCTTAAAACAAGCGTTATATTCAGAAAGATAATTTCCATCTGATGCGACTGCATGAACCAGCCGTATAATCCACCACATGTCTGATTAATGTCTTAGGCCTGGCTCTAGTGGTCTGGTCTCCATTGCTAGCTGAGCTCTTGATCGAGCTGTTGATGAAATAGACTGCATTATTAAAATTGCATTAAGAGAAATATTATGGACATTTTATCAAGGATTTAAACCAAATCAGTTGTTTTGCTGATGAATGTCTGATAAAGAAGAAGGAACTACTGCTGGTGTTTATCCATATGATGCCCTTCATCATTAATGAACTTCATAAATTCTTACTCATTTGTAGAATTTGGATATTCTGTTACTCTTTTGTTACTCATTGTAGAATTTGGATATTCTCTGTATGTTAATGTTTTAAAATCTCACAGAGACCTGGCTTCCACAGATTTTACCCGTAGTCCAATGATGTATCATAAAGGTATGTTGATGACTCTAAATTGTGTAAGTGGGTGCACCCCTGCCCTACGCCCTAGGTGTGCTATGCTCTACTAAACCAGTGTTTCCCAACCCGGTCCTTGGGGACCCCCAGACTGACTACATTTTTGCAAAAACGTGGACTGTCTGGGGGTCCTAGAGGACCATGTTGGGAAGCACTAAACTAAACTATAGCCAGAACAGGACAGGTAGATATTAAAGATGAAGGATTATTACTTTGACAATTTCAAAAGAAGGAGAAAAGGATTTTCTACCACTTTCATTTGCTTCCCGGGACATTGCTGTGAATCACATCATTTATTAAATTGCAAGACGCATCCATAATAACTCATTGAAACCTTGGCTGACATTAAAAGCAGCATACACAGCAGACAAGGACCAAAATGGGAACGCACATTGTTGTGGATAGTGACCAAAAAAAAAAGATGCATACCATTTGCTATGACGAACTGCACCATTGCCTTCTTTCCACGATGGGCGCTGACAAAGAGGGCAGGGAAGAGTCTGTGAGAGTGCCAGGGCGATGGCAGGATGGTGCCAAGCGGCTGAGAAGAATCAGTGGAGTCTGACCTGCCCAGGATGCTCATCAACTGAGTGAGAGACAATGAGAAGGAGTAGAGACACAGACCAAAGAGGTGTACGACCCATACTGACACCTAGACGCATTACCTAACCATCTTGTTATGCTGTAGATACCCAACATCACAAATTTCAGCTGTACCAGACTCTGAAACTTTCAATGTTACTTGCGGGAGAAACTATGGTTAATTTTCCCCCACATTTGTCCCACATTATCACAGTTCATGTAGTCAGGAAAGTTTTGTAATGCGAGATGGTTTCGACATATTCATCTCCAGGTTCCATAAAAATGGATTTCACGGGAATCATCTCACACCGTTACCCTGTAATGGATAAAGAGTACAGAAGGTGTGTGGATGGATGCATGGATGGATGTCATGTCATAATGAAGGGTATTCAACTCCATTAGCATCCGACATCACCAAAATTCAACCTAGCGATATTCAGTCAAACGTGCTTGAAATTAGCATTAAGAGACGGCACATACTGCTGTCACACACAAGTTTGACTACAGATGATCTGTGGTAAATGGTATTACTTGCGTTCTACTGTAGAACAGATGTTGTTTACTGGACAAAAGTAGTTTTCTTCAATTGTTGTTCATTGTTTACACGTTCAATTGTACCGTACCTTGCAAATGTCACCAGAAACAGCGGCTCTCACCAGGGCTGGCAAACCATTGTATGGCCAAATCGTCATGGTGATGGTACTCCCGGGAATGATGCCGTTAAAGTTAAACGTAGATTCATCTACCAAATCACCTAAAAAAGACAAGAGAGATGAATGATTAGTAGGGCATGAGTAGCATGTACTTCTGTGAACTAATCTGTGAATTAGATTTTTAAATATGCACTCACCATCCCCTTTATTAGGTATGCCTGTTCAACTGCTTTTTGAAGCAGATATCTAATCAGCCAATCATATGTCGGCAGAAAATTGTAAGAAATCATGCAGATACAGGTCTGGAGCATCAGTTAATGTTCACATCAAACACAAAAATGGGGAATAAAGGTGAATTAAGTGACTGTGTACTTGACATGGTTGTTGGTGCCAGACAGGCTGGGTATGAGTATTTCAGAAACTGGTGATCTACAGGGATTTTCATGCACGACCATCACTAGGGTTTACGGTGAATGGGCTGAAATAGAAAAACTATCCAGTGAGCGGCGGTTCTCAGAGGGAAAATGCCTTGTTGATGGCAGAGGTCAGAAATGAATGGCTGGACTGGTTCAAGCTGACAGAAGGACAACGTTGACTCACATAACCACTTGTTACAACCAAGGAATGCAGAAGAACATCTCTGAACGCAGAACATGTCGAACCTTCAAGGAGAACAAGAACCTGAGGCTATCATGGGCATGGGTTCAATGGAGTCTCAACTACGAAATCTCAGATGGTAGGTTCAGGTTAGTACCTACTGAGCACACAGCCTACCTGAGTATTGTTGCAGACCATGTCCATCCCTTTATGACCACAGTGTACCCAGCTTCTAATGTCTACATCCAGCAGGATAACACACCATTTTACAAAACTTACATTACCTAAGACTGGTTTCTTGAACATGACTTGAGTTCACTGAACTCAAACGGCCTCCACAGTCACCAAATGTTGATCCAATAGAACACCTATGGCATGTGGTGGAACAGGAGATTCACATGATAAAGAGGCAATACTTAATAAAGTGGCCAGTGAGCCTATTATTGATAATACAGGCAAATATAGGTTCTTGATGTTATTAATATACAACAACTGTGACTCTTCTCTCAAGTAAACATCTGCAGTATTACAAGTAAGAAGCACAACCAGAAACATTTTAAAAAATACCTTCTCCTACCAGGAACAAAGGTGCTTATCATAGTACAAGATTTAAAAAGAACTCAGAATAGCACAGAAATTGGTTTCCAATATGGCATGTGCCACCAGATAATCTGAAGTTGGGGTGGGTGCTTGGGTGTAACTGTACATAAAAAAGGACAGGTCGCTTCCTTCATATTCACGAGAAACAAAAGAAGTCTGTGATTGGTTGTTATTGGTCCAGTCTTAGCATGGGCTTAACATGATGATTGGACAAGCCAGGATCACCACAATGTCTTAACTGCAATGTGCAATGTCATATAAATTAATAAAGTAACATGTTGTACAACTTATAAAAAGATGAATGAAGAAAAAAAACGCAAAAGTAAACTTAAATTGTCAAAAAATTACAATTATTAAAAACTGAACATCTGAGAAGAACCCTGGTTAAGGTTAGATTTAGCAAAACTAGTAAATAAATCAGAATTGATCTTGTTTCAAAAATGTATGTTTAAGTAGTTGTATTTTGTATTCTGTATATTTCTACAAATGTTTTGTTAAATCGGTGTTTGGTGAGGTATCCCACATTTGCTTAATTTGCTTTTCTGTGAATGGGGTGGCAGGACAATGAGACGCCGAACGCCTAGTGAGCGACAAAGCCTTGTTTTCTGATATTTGCAAACTTTCCTCACACAACTCATGAGACCATATGTTACGCTTCAGCACCTAGAGATACACAGGCCGGTTTTCTGGTACTGCAGTGTCGTTTCAGTGTTTTGTTTGTTTGTTTGTCCTTGCTTATGCCCCGACTCATCTTCCATCTGCAGAGGATGACTAATGAATAATATTATGAGCCACAACCTAAATACTAACTGGCCTTATTACAGTAGAATCCACTCATCTGGCACTTCCAAGCAATAATTGTCACTGATGACATCATTCAGACATATGCAGCATTATGCTCATCAGTTATACAGCATAAATTACATAAATGAATTGCAACATAAATGCAGGAGTGAAAGAATTTTGACTTGGCTGGGCCATTAAACATGCATGGCTCAGATTCTCTCTTGTATCTTACACATACTGCAAATGTAATCTCTTGGTGTTCTTTGAATATTTTTCTCATGTTGGGTTCCACCAGTTTTTTGCATAGCTGTTGTTCCAGTACTCCACTGTGCATGTTACTGGTCACTCACTTAAACCTCAGCCTAGCAGCAAACATACACTAGTGGCCAAAATTGTGGAAGCATTTTTGACATTACGCTTTAAAAATTACTGCACGAATATTGGCGGTAATGCTTATAATTGCAATGTGCGATGTCATTTAAATTAATAAAGTAACATCTTATATAACTTATAAAAATATAGATGAAGAAAAAAACATAAATTTAAACTTAATTTGTGAAAAACGATCATGGAAGGTTACAAATATCATACATTGGACAATTAAATAAGTACACACGTGGACAAAATTGTTGGTACCCTTCAGTCAATGAAAGAAAAACTCACAATGGTCACAGAAATAACTT
>JABFEA020000098.1:18099710-18111392 GCA_019775915.2 Cyphomyrus plagiostoma | reverse complement strand
GTCACACGAGATAATGATGATGAGCAGCCTCCTTAGCCAATAGCAGTTCAAGAATTGGGTCGTACCTAGGAAAAAAACGACAGGGAGGGAGAAACAAAAGAGAGAGAGAGAAACGTACAAGAAGGCATATCTGTCGGGACGTAACACCACCCATGGTGACTGCCCCCACCTTTCCTTTGCCAGAATCAACTACTGGGCAATAGAGGTTGCCAGGGGGGTTAGTTAATTTCCAGCCCTGCGTACCTTTATATTCCAGATGTGTGTAGAATTTTGAAGTCATGCCAATCACCTAAGTAATAGATCATTTGCAGTATTTGCGGTATTCCATAGTGTCCTTCTTTTAAGTGGATGTCTCGCACAGATCTCCCTTATGGTTTCTATATTTGAAACACGTGGGTGCATGCACAACGTTGGAAAAACCTTGAAGCTAATATAAGAAATTGAGGGGGAGTTACAGTTACATATAGGTTGCAAATATACGCTATGGATATTTCTTGAGTCACAAGTGTCAGAGTCAAGACCAAGTAAAACTTCCCCTGAGTGCATGATAAGACCATTCAGGATATGAGACTAGACTTGAGTCCAGGGGAGTGTTCCACAAAGCAGGTTTTCTTGGTTAGCTGGGTTTAACTTAGCTAGAACTCATGATTGTCCAATAGATTTGCTCCTAACCTAAACTCTTATTGGACAATCAGAAGTTCTAGCTAAGTAAAACCCAGATAACAAAGAAATCCTGCTTCTTGGAGCTCCCTCCTGGTCAGGACTAGAATATCACACTCTAGACCTGTTAAAAATCACATGAATATTATCAAATGTGCAAATTTGTTGAAGCAAAACTGAAATCTACACTAGCCTGCTAAGCCATGCTTAATGTACCCTAACTACTACCCCACATAAGGGTGTACCCTGGATTGAAGCTTCAATGGCATGTACCAAGAAAGGGCAGTGGTGGCCCATCAAAGTCAGCAAGGCTTGAGGCTAATGCTGCGTACACAGCATGACGGGAAAAAGAAAGTCATTTTTTCTCAATGACAAATATAGACTCATCAGACCTTATGACAAATCACAAACAAACAAGCCACCAAGATGCAGCAGCAAAGCTACAATAAGCTATATTATATGTAAAGTACTGTACTACAGCAAAATTGAATTATACACAGTTCTTTAATTAAATTTGTAAAGTACTGTAATTTGAAAAGCATTTGAAACAGCTGTACTGAATTTTGAGCCAATAAAATTCAATAAATAGCAACTCTGTCCATTTTATTGCCTTATATTCATGTAATAAATATACACATGTCATTTAGATGACAATCTGCCTGAGACAGAAATAATAGAAAAAAATCAGTTATAATGATCATTCGCTTACAGTGATCAACTTCACCCAGATAGAAATGATCACTGTAAGCAGTCATACATGGCCCGCCACTGGGAAAGGAACATTTTGGGCTGAATCCCAAAACACCCATATTGTCTTTTAGTGGTTAGTAATTCTCTTTTCAGATACTCTTAAGTCAGTCAGGTACTATGGTACCTGAACTGCAAGTTGTGCTTATTCGGCAACTGGTAGACAAGCTGAGTCTGTAAGGTGGCTCATTCAACCAAGTTACTGAGCTGAAGTGACTAACTAAGTTCACGCCGTTCTAGTTTGTAGCCACCCTTCAATCCCTGAACCAAGGCCAAATGAGATAGATGTTGGGCCCTCTCTTCCATCGGCGCAAGGGCGACACACAGACGTTTTGATAGTTTCATACCAGTGCATTGCTCATTTTCACGCCATGTGCACATGTCATCAAAATGGCAAATCATTTTGTGCCCACTTTCCACTCGTAGGAGTGATGTTCTTTAAATACGGCATGGCTGGGTGCATTGTCAGCGCATTGGTATTGTAAGGTAATGAAATGAAACCATGTGTAAAGTCAGTTTTGGCGCATTGTTTATCATTATTTGAGCGGCCCGTTTTAGAAATGTGTGCCTGCACAATGTTCATTACTGACACAGATACATGCTGGAAGTGCACTAATGGTTTTTTGCTATTTTACTTAATTTCATTTAAATGTGTTTTTTATAGAGTACATCTGGTCCTTTCATGCAATCATACTGTTTATCGAAACAGCAAAAGTAAAATATATATTAAGCAAAGAACAAACCGTATCCTTAAAAAAATCCTTCAAGTTCATTATCAGGATTAAGCGTGTATTATAACTGAAAGGACATTTGGATGCTGAAAATGCGTTTCAGATATTTAGATAAGTCAGATGGAATATTACAATACAGCCCTCAGAAGGTCGCAGTATTCTTTGTGGCATGTTGTATATTGTGTAACATTGGCATGCATGATGGATGTCTGTTGGACAAAAATGAGGTCACATTAGAGGACATTAGAAGGTCTGCTGCTGAAGTGCATGCGCCGATGACAACAAATGAGTGTATGCAGGTGTTCCGGGCAATTCAGTTTCCCTATGTTTCCTCTGTCGCGCACTGATTTGTACACGGTTTCGCTGTTGTTTTCATGTCTTTTTACGAAGCTTTTGAGGTAAACAAGTCATATATTTTAAAACATCACATGCCTTTTCGATGTTTTTTGTTATTACAGATAATAAATGAAAGCATTTAATTAACTGGATAGAGATATTTTTTAACGTATAGCAACAATTTTATAACGTAGCAGGGTATCCCCAAAAATTGCCTCTCATTGGCCAGCAGAGTGGAATTTCCGGGTTTCCCAGTGATGTCATAACAGGAAATGCCCCAGAAATTTTTGTCCAAATTTACCACCCCTAAATCGATTTGATTCAGCATTGAACGACATTGGCAGGTAAGTGGACTGAAATATCTATATCTTGTTGTGTTGTGTACTAATTTTTTTCGAAAGTTATCGAGGAGAACATATTTTATTTCACGGCGAAAAAGAACCTCTCATCAGGTCTGGGGGGCGCCATCTTGGAATTTTGCGTTATTTACACGCTGACGTTCTACTGATAAAATACTTGTAGTTTTCCTCTTATAATGGAGAATTGATGTCCAGAATGATTTATTTGTTTATATTGATGCGCCCCTAGTGCTACGGTCTGCTATTTGTCATCAAAGATGCGAGCTGTGAAAAACAGGAAGGACAGTGGACTACCTTGTTGACATGACAAAGGAAAGAAGAGAATTGGTCTTGAAGAAAGTTATTAGTTATGCTCAAAAGCAGAGACGACGGAGGACAAAGAAGCAGAGGGATATCATGCAAGAAATTTCAAACAGACTAGCTGAGGATGCCCTCTTGAAGGAATTCGGAACCAAATCAGTTGGAAACACTAGAGGAACTGTTGCTTGGAAAATGTGTGGGGCAAAACATTTGCCACATTTGGTATGAGGATAAGAAATAAGTTCCATACAAGGTTCTGATTGGGGAACATTTTTGGAATTCCAGGAAGAAAATCCACATGTATGTTGTGACCTATTGGCCATTTGATGAGACAGTTGATGCTACTACAGATCATTATATGTCAGTCTATTCCCTGGGGGCTGACTTTATAATGAAAGATTTATCAATGTAGGCTGGATGGTTAGTATTTGTGGTTGACCAGTTCTCCAACACGACACCCCGGCCTCACACTTGTCTCCTACACCAATTAACCCCATTAATTAGTGATAATTTAATTAGCATTATTGTTTCATAAAATGATAACCACTCATCAGGGGACATAAAGTAGCACATATCCTGAAAGTTTTATGAAGTTTCCTCTTCTTTTCAACAATTTATGGCAAAAAATGTGCCTTTTTGCGCAAGTAAGAGTGCTGTTAATTATGAAGATAATGGGTTAATTAGTGGTTAATTATAACTGTATTTCAACTTTGATGATTAGAATTAGGAAAACACATTATGACCATGTTTTCCTGAAAATTTGATGAAGATATTCCAAATATTAAAGAAGTTATCACAAAAAATATGAAACAAATACAATTTCGGGTCACGCACCTCTCTATTTTTTCTAATAGAAACAATGGGATGAAATTAGGAGACGATTTCTGATATTAAATAATTCACAATAATAACTTTGTTAATATTTGACCTAATGGCATGATCTTGGTATCATTTTGTAGGGGTTTTCAAGCTCTTCTAAGCTGTGCTATTTATTTCAACACTCAGCCACTTTGATTTTTTTATCCCCATACCAATAAGATTGCCCACCCCTGTAGTGGCATATGCAGTTAGTGTGTGTTGCTTGGTAAAGGATGTTATGTTCCATATAGTACACTTCGCCATATATAGGGAAAAAAGAGAAATAATAATAAAAAAACATTAATAAAATTAAAAGAAAATAATAAAACCCAAAAATAATTATAATAAATCATTATCTCTTATATGTGTACGTGTGTGTATTTGTAACCCTGTGCAGACCATTGGGTGTTGTGCAGTTTCTTCATTATACAAATAACTTAAGAGGGATAACAGTCGCCTTACAAAAGAGTACAGCATTTTGATTAAGTACTCCTTATTCACTGACAACTGTCATTGCCATAATAGAAGAGTAGAATGACACTACAGTGGTCAGATATGAATCCATGCTTTTGTACTTGCGAATTTACGTCTGTAATGTTTGGATATTACACGCACCTGTGTATTCCAGTCCAGTCAGCCACTAACATTCTGTAAGCGACATCGTCAGACCATGAATTTGTAACTGGTTGTAGTGTGACTGAATCACAATGAACTGTAATCAACTTAATTGCAGATGAAGCGTCTTTCACAAAATGCACTAGCTAAAAGTTCTGTTTACCACTCCAAGAAGTGTTACATTATTTTGGCACGATTGCTAATTATTATATATTTTACACAGTTCAAGAGTTTTTGTACGTGACCGGCTGTGAAAGTACTTTGTTAGTTGTCGTGCACGACTTGCCGTTAGTCTGACCAATCAGCGCTGGAACCACCATAGTTCAAACTAGGGTAGGTTCGCCGTGAGTCTGACCAATCAGCGCTGGAACCACTGTAGTTCCAACTACGGAAGTCCTAACTAACTAACGTGGTTCGAACTACCGTGGTACGACGGTTTCGAGAAACAGTCGTTGTTCGGATGTTGGTTAGTTTGAACTACCATAGTACGATGCATTGTTAATGCTAACTTCCATCGTTGTTCGAGAAACGCACCCCTGATTGGTTCATTGCATGTTACACCCAAAAGACACCTACTGTATGAATAATTAGTTAGGACAACCTTTTTGCAATTGGGAAAAAATAGCAAAATTTGCTTTTTCTGCCGTCAAATTAGCAAAATGGATTTGGACACACCCATAAATGTTAGCTGCGCTTTGACCTTTATACTTTGCATTAGATTGTCACAATAGAGCCCATGGTTTTTGTAGATTCAATTTATCAGCCAAAGTGAATGCTGTTTAGCAACACAACCTGGAACCACAAGTAAGGAAACCCTAAAAGTAATATGAACAACCTACACTTTCTAGCAATCATAACAAAACGTTTCTAAACAATTCTCCAAAAAATCTAATTTAGTTAGGTTTTGTGTAAAAAGCTAAGTAACTTTTCAGGAGCACTTGGAAGAACCTAAATGCATTCAAAGCCACTGACTGCCTAATTGGATTCCATCACTGGTTCAGTGGGACCTACACTTTGAATTCCTATTTGACTCATTGCCTTTATTCTCCTTAAGTCTGGACATGCATGGGTAATATTAGGAAAACATACTCCTAAGTTAATGGAAGAGATAATCTTCTTTAAGCCCCTGAGAGCTGCAGTTGAGGGGGAGTGTGGGGGCCAGCATTATTTAGATAAGCCAAGATCTTCAGGTGAGGCAGATAAGCAAGTCAAGGATCATTTTATGCATTGACATTGATGAGTCATATTTATCTCATGTTTTATCTTACTAATGCACCACCAATGACATGATTCATTGAGTCCAAGTTCATACAAACTAGTCTTTTGAATGTGCAGGTCTGCTCGTGATCTGCAAAACTTAAGTCATAGAACATATTAACATAGAACATTTAAATTAACAGAACAATCTAAGTTATAGAACATATGAAAATTATGCAGATAGTGAGCAGCAAGCTAGCAATGTTATGTAATAAGTACTATGCAAAGTTTAGCATCCTTGTCGACAAGGATGGTCCCGATATCTTTGTTTATTCTGCAGAAACACAGAGCACGTGTAAAACTGTGCACATCATAACGTCTCTCCCTTCACTAGTGCTCGCATTAGCAGAGTGAGAGACAACACACCCAGCCTTTCTGGCGGCAAAAGTAAATCTAACGTAATGACATACATAAAATTATCAGTGCAAAGCATTACATGACAAAAAGAACAAAATAAAACAAAATATAGGTCAGACAATAAAATTACATAATCATATAACAAATATACCATTAAATATGTATGCAAGTGTATATAATAAACAATAATAGCAATAAATAAATGCATAAAGATTATATAATATTCATAAATATTATAACGTACATTAAACGCATAAAAATATATAATTAAATTGTACAAAACCAATTACACATCCAAAGTATAAATCAAATACATCAAATAAATATCCAGTGTGTGTCTATCCTTGCAAAGTGCTCTTTTTTTATATAACAAACCACATATCTAAAATTCACCAACACGTATATAATGAAATATCACAACATACCAGCAGAAACAAAGAGCACATGTAAGATTGTGCACATCACAACGTCTCTCCCTTCACTCTGCACAAATAAACAAAACTAATGAGCTAAACGAGTCACGATAAATATTAATACAAAATAAACAGCCAGCTTCATGACATCAAAGCTTTACATCAAAATGTCTCTTTTTTCCTTGCACACATTAACACATTAACTTGTTTATTAAAGTTTTAGAACTCTTACCATGCTCACATTAGCAGAGCGAGAGACAACACACCCAGCGTCTCTGGTGGCAAAAGTAAGGCCCAATCCCAAACCGGCCCCTACACACTCCGCCTCACCACTTCACCTTCGTTTGCCCGTTCCCGAGACCCGTCGCTATGTTGGAGTGTGTCTCAAAGCAGCAAGGGCTAAGGGGGAGCAGTCGATTATGCCCTCCTTTAGCAAGTCAGCAACGATGGTGGCTCGCGCAATTCCAGTACCACTTCCATATCCCACAATTCCTAGCGCACAGGAAACAGAACAGCACGATAATTTAATAATTGGATTCTGACAGCACTGTGAAACACACATAGAAAGTCTACACTCACCTAAAGGATTATTAGGAACACCATACTAATGGATGGACATGGTCAGAAACAATGCTCAGGTAGCCCGTGGCATTTAAACGATGGTTTGGGATTGTGTCCAAGTCGGTCTTAAACCTTTCTTGTGACAATTTCCTTCAGTTTAAGTGCATAGAGCGTGTTGTGAGGGTGACTCGGCGGGAGTGTGACTCGAAATGAAGGCGGAGTGTCGAGGGTATAGTTTGGGATTGGGCCTAAATCTAATGTGCCGCTGTGCAGCACGAGGCATTTTGTGTGTCACTAATATGTGGTCTACCTGACACAAACGCTGCACATATGGTTCTGCATGGTATAACTATATACACGGCATCTTATAGTTTAAAATGCAATAAACATAGAACACACAAAACAACAAAAAAAGTTTTGTGAAGTTCACATTAACTAATTTGCAATTATTAACTTGGCTACACGGGGACAGTTGCAACGTGTGGCAGTTGCAACATTGCAGATTTCTCCAATCAGAAACAAGCTACAGTTATGACACACACTGTAAATGCTTAGTTGCACCCTCCATCTTTCTGCAGGATTGCAGCCAGTTTTGATCATATCTTCTGCGGGAACCAAAATGCAAGTTAAGAAAGTACATTTTTTTATGATCAGAATTTTTCTCATAGTGTCTAAACTGTTTGCATGAAGTATTGTGTCATTTGAATCTGCAGTTTCTTAGCTTTTAACAGACTTAACTACCATGGTTCAAAGCTAATGTGCCAAGCTAGTATAGCTAGTTTAAAAATGGCTGGCCATGAGGAGTCAGTTGCAATGTTTTGTTGCAACAGTCCCCACACTGTATTGCAACTCTTCCTCATCACAATAATAATTAAAATTAGATTAAATATATATATATATATATAAAATGTGGTTTTATTGGCTTGATAATGAATACATTTCAATGGTCAGATGCTCCCTACTCTATATCAATAACTTGTTCTTTGAAAAAGTCAGACTCAGCTGCAATATTTCCCAAATTATGTAGGGACCGGTTTAGGATTGGGTCCAAGTCGGTCTTAAACCTTTCTTGTGACAATTTCCTTCAGTTTAAGTGCATAGAGCGTGTTGTGAGGGTGACTCGGCGGGAGTGTGACTCGAAATGAAGGCGGAGTGTCGAGGGTAAACCCCCCTACGTGGGGACGGTTGCAACGTTTCTCTCGCTCCTTTAAAATGTTATTTACTTCAATGTTATAATATTTACACATGCTGTAGCAGTATGGGTTGATAGGTGACAGATGTGGGTTTAATGTATAAAAAAATTGTCTTTCTATTGCAAATGGTCTCTGAGATACTGAAGGAAATGCAAAAAGTGGAGCAACTGTCCCCACTCTCCCCTACTCAGAGAGTCTTGTCTTGAGACGCCTCCTTATTTCTGTGACAATGTCATAAATTTATTGGTTTCATAACAAAAGTCCATTGACAAGCAGTGTTTAACTTATCTGCATGTATCTTCTGCTCAGACATTTTCTTTTTATTAAGTGTCCTAATTTTTTTGATTGACTCACTCAGTTCTGTTCTTGTCATTTTGCTATTGTAATTGCAATTGTAATCATTGGTTACCAAAAGGGACACTAAAAACAAATGTTTGGTGTTTTATGTTATTGCAAATGTGTTACTAATTAAAAAGCACCCAATGAGACTGCTTACCAAATTAACTTTTTAAACTGAGCATAGGTCTTTTACAACTATAATTTGGGTTTCAATGTGTTACTACTTGAAATGAATGTTTTACTTAAATCTATGGGTTTTTTTCTGATCTATTTTTTGTAAACAAATGAATAAAGTAACGATTTCTGTTATAATACCAATAAATTTACAATTTTCTTACTTAATTAAGCAAGCGTCCCAAGACTTCTGTGAGCACTGTGCTACTACTGGCAATATAAGAAGTGTCTATTTATAACACAAAATTATGCAGCTCTTGCCCTCCTTCTTCAAATAAATCAATATCTGTGTCCAGGATCCATCACTTGTTGACTTGGTTAAAATGATGAAAAGTCATGTAGGACACACTAACAGGCACTGGTGACTAAAGCACGATAACTGCCTGAGGTTAATGAGGTACAGCAAGGCCAACTAGCAGCTGGAAGCATCACTTGCTTCATCCACCCTTTCATACATACTCTGGGGGAGAGAATTTTTGATCCGATGTTCGGTGAGCTCACTGAGGCTCACCTCGTAAGGTGACCAGTCTCTAATTGGTCATTATACAGATGCGCTAGTTAAGGAGCCGCACTGGTTATTCATGGGGAAATTGAATCCTTTTAGCAGGTTGAGGATTTTTTTCCAGACTTTACGATGGAGGTCAACAACCTTCATGACAGATATGCTGAGGTGGCCCATCTTAGCAGGAGTGAGGTTTCTGCTTATTCTCACCCACTTGTTTTTATTCATTACAGGGAACAAACCAACTTTTACAGCCTCTGCGAATGCTTTACCCCTTTCTGCCTCTGCAAGAGCTTTACCCCTTACTGCCTCTGCGAGCGCTTTACCCCTTACTGCCTCTGCGAGCGCTTTACCCTTCACTGCCTCTGCAAGAGCTTTACCCATCACTGCCTCTGCAAGAGCTTTACCCTTCACTGCCTCTGCGAGAGCTTTACCCCTCATAGTCTTTGCGAGCACTTTACCCTTCACTGCCTCTGCAAGAGCTTTACCCCTTCACTGCCTCTGCGAGAGCTTTACCCCTTTCTGCCTCTGCGAGCGCTTTACCCTTCACTGCCTTTGCAAGAGCTTTACCCTTCACTGCCTTTGCAAGAGCTTTACCCTTCACTGCCTCTGTGAGAGCTTTACCCCTCATAGTCTTTGCGAGCACTTTACCCTTCACTGCCTCTGCAAGAGCTTTACCCTTCACTGCCTCTGTGAGAGCTTTACCCCTCATAGCCTCTGTGAGTACTTTACCCTTCACTGCCTCTGCGAGCGCTTTACCCTTCACTGCCTCTGTAAGAGCTTTACTACTCATAGCCTCTGCAAGCACTTTACCCTTCACTGCCTCTGCGAATGCTTTACCCCTCCCTGCCTCTGCGAGGGCTTTACCCTTCACTGCCTCTATGAGAGCTTTAACCCTCACTACTTCTGTGAGGGCTTCACCCCTCATAGCCTCTTTGATGGCTTTACCGCTTACAGCCTCAGCAAGGGCTTTACCCTTTACTGTCTCTGTGAGGGCTTTACCCTTCAGTGCCTGTGCGAGGGCTGTAGCCTTCACAGCCTCTCTGTTTGCCCGGATACAGGGATTAATCTTGCTCACATCTGTTATTGGAGGCATTTTTTTCATTCCTTAAAAAAGCAAAGGAATAAGAAAGTAGTGCCAGTACTATTTCTGACCCAGAAACACTTGGAATGTGAAATCTGTTCCCAGTCCCTTCTGCCCTTGTATTTGTATATTAATATAATCCTTGTTAATCATTGATGCTGTGTTTCAACAGTTTACCTTTATCGAAAAACCTTCTTTTTGCACGATTGCCTTACTGTTTTAGGTGTTTTGTGATAAATCTTGTGTGGAAAAATCCCATATATTCCTATGCACTGCCTATTTCTTGTTTCTCTTCCTGATATAATGTTTGAGTATATTTTGCCACTATGACTCAAAATACAATTATTATTTTCAATATATCCTGAGCCATTTTAATGATTTGAAATTATTCTGTAATACTTGTTACATATTAAAAATATTGTAGAAAACTGGTTAACTAATATTTATCCTGTATTTTTAATTGGTACTGTATTGATCCCTGTGGGGAAATTGTCTTAAGCCTCCCTGAACTTGCTCTTTGTGGAGTGGGTTGTCCGCGGGAGCTGGGGGCCTTGCTCAAGGACCCATGGACGTGCTGAGGCTGGGTTTGAGCCGGCGACCTCATGATTGCGGGCAGACACGCTGCCCCCATCCCCATACCCATCCCTCAAGTGTGAAGTTACGTATATGTTGCTGTCTATTTGATTAATTTATTTTATCCATTTAGGTTGTCATAGTCTGTTAGGTGATAATGATGTGACTCGAAATGCTGATGCCACTCTGTACATATTTGGTATGGCAGCCTGTGTCTCCCTTCTGCATGTCACAGTCAAACGAGGGTGAAGAAAATGTTTGAGTGACCTGTTAGTGGATTGAGGTTATTGTTGTTTACTGGGATATATTTACTTCTACTCTATCCTGTTCAAAATACTTTAAAAGGTTTCAACCATTATTTCAAAAGATAATGCTCAAAGCCGTTGGCAGAGATCATACTCTGGAGTTCTGTGACACCTTGCACGCGGTCGTTTAATTATCACAGTGGTAATTACACAGCCTGTCCATTCCACCGGTGAAGGTCAACATGAAAGCATTTGTGACCTTGAAGAGTATCAAAGTTGTGAAAAACGTCCCACACCACAAATAAAAAGCGGAACCAGTACACTTACCTTTTCTGTATTGTAAGACTGTTAATGCAAAGTTTTCAAATGAAGAAATAT
>JABFEA020000098.1:18040368-18070093 GCA_019775915.2 Cyphomyrus plagiostoma | reverse complement strand
TGATTGGCTGAAGAGTCCTCACACCTGGGTTTGAACAGCTGACCTAAAGGTTACCCCAAAAACCTGCATACACACCGACCCTTTGCAGATAAGGTTGGCCACCCCTGATATAGACATTGCAACAATGCTAACTGTTCAACACTTGCTGATTGATTAGACTCTCTGAAGGGATTATGATGAGTTATGGGTGTGCAAAGTTTGGTAATTTTGTACATAAAACCATGTTAGGCCACCTTACACTAACCATATTGTTTCATAAGGTTCATTTCTGCGTGTTCAGATTCATTTGCAGTTAGGTCCACAACCTGACCACGGTCCAGACTTTGAGAACCCCTGCACTTTACATTTTCTCCTTGTCTCTTATTTGGGTGGAAAAAGTAAAGGTTATCGCCTTCAGGAAAATCCCCAAGCCCTAGTCAGATTTCTTGGCTCAACTGTGGGCTTTGAGGTTCTCTGAGCTCAAACATACTCAAGTCCTTCATTCTAAGCCCTAAGCTTCTTAGTGATGGAACTACTGAAGGTACTAGAATAACTGCTCACTCTCCATGGTTTGTCCCAATATTTTTTAATCTCTAAGTATTGCATACTATGCAGCAGGTGATATTCTGTTATGCAGAGCAAATACAAGTTAAAGCACTGGGCTTTTGATGACACTTGATAACTGGTTCTTATAACGTCTGATGTGAAAACCTCGATAGGTTGGTAGTGTAGTGTTGTATGAAATTATTGGAAATAAAGGCGTAGTAATCTTGGGGATATGATCTGTGACGAACTGTCGCTTTCCCTGTCGCTGGCAGCCATTTCTAAAGCATCCAAATAATGCAAGATGCTTCTTTACTATGGACAGCACATCTCTGTACAATAATCCCTCCAGTTCTGATTTTACCTTAAGCCCTTCATAATCAATAAATACTCCCTGACTTCCAGCCAGTCCTCTTCCCTTCTGTCTTTGTAAAACGCCCTTAATGTTGGCTACGCAAACCTTTTAGCCTAATTTGTTATATTGGTAACCTGCAGCAAAGAGAACGGGAGCCCAAGTGACATAGAAGCAGGCAGGCAGAGAAAAGGCACGGTTTTCTCCATTCACTGACTCTGTGAACCCAGGGAGAGAGAGAAGGAGGGGGGGGGAGAGAGAGAGAGAGAGAGAGAGAGAGAGAGTGAAAGAGAGAGAGAGATTCAGCAGGGGGTGGGGGGGATACAAAGAGAGAGTATCTGTTCATCAAATGAACATATCTAGGGAGCAAGCAGCACAGACAAGTCAAAAACGGCTGTAATTACCACGGGATATTTTCAATGACAAACCGGATTATAGATCTGAGAAGAAGCACTGAAAAGCAGGATTAGAAGCTCTTGACTTGTGTCTTTGCTTTACAATGGGGATTGACCGGCGCCGGAGAGCATCTCTGGCACTCACCTTGAACTTCCTTGCGCTCCTGTTTGCTGTGTCGGCCCTCACCACCAGCTACTGGTGTGAGGGCACCAGGAAGGTGGTGAAGCCCTTCTGCAAAGGGCCCGTCGCCCTCAAGCAAAGCTTCTGCATTAGGTTCAATAGCTCCAACCTCAATGACAGCAGGCTGGTGCAGTACATCTGGGAGACTGGGGAGGACAAGTTTCTTATGAGGAAGTTCCACACTGGTATCTGGTTCTCATGCGAGCAGAATGTCAACATGATTGGTAAGAGACCTCCAGCTGCGCCACATTTCATGAAGCAAACTTAATTTATGGATGTTACACTCTTCTATTTATTTATTTATTGCCTATTTAGTAAAAATGAAAAAAACATTAAACAAATGTTATTTTGTGAAATTAGGCTGTATCGTATCGTCTCGTATTGTCCTGCATTTACACATGGTTTTGCTCAGTGAATGCCACGCAACTTTGGTAGGGAGAAAAAACAACTTCACTGCATTTTAAATTACTTTAAAATTGTAATCTTGAAACAGTGAATATTTTTCTTGGATCATCTTGGATTATGAATTTTGTACTTTCTATTACAAAATTCAAAAACAGACCAATGGAACGATTGATAGTGCGGAACGAGTACTTGCCAAGCTGCTGATCTTCTTATAGATCTTGCATGCATCATAAGGACTGTGCAGCACAAACTCTATAAACCATGAACATAAGCCCTTAAATTTGGCACAGCAATAGTCTGATTTTGAACATATACATATATATGTCAAATGCAATGGAGGATCATAAACAAATGAAGAAAGGTTTTTTTTCCACTAGCTGATACTTCATACTGTATTGTAATTAGCTAATAAACGGAACGTCCGTTGAACAGGAACAGGGAAAACAAAAGCAATGGTAAGACATCATTATGAATGAAACTACCCGAAATGTGCAATTTATATGTGACCTTCTTTCAGGAGAGAACTGCAGAAGTTTTTTAAATATTGCACCTTCACACGAAAGAGGTATGTATTTCTATCCAATTTATATAATTCTTATCTTAGGATTCATTTGTTAATCAGTTGCTGAACATTTTCTATTTGGTGTGCATTCCCTATTTTGCAACCTAATTGATTTCTGACCCTTTTACTGTATTTTATTTTTTTGTGTTTTACTTTTGCTAGTTTATTAGTTATATAGACTTACATATGATATACTGCAAATGCTTCAATACATTTGTTATCCATACGAAATGTATAATACAATTGAACATTATGTGGTTTAATCTGTGAACCAGTTGAAAATGCAATTATATTACGGTAGAGTTGGTAGAATACAATGGTAGAGTTGATTTAGTGGTCAATCGAGGGGCACAACTCTGTGTACACAGTTATAAGAAGTTTTCCTTTTTAACTGAATTATATCCTCTGTCTGGATAGATCATGTGGTAAAATTTTTGCTAAAATTTTACTAGAATAATTAGAGGCACATATTTCATTTTGATTTCGTATTGAGTACTAATAGTTACTGATCGCTGATATTATCATACTACAGTTTATTTTCTTACACATAACACAGTTGTGCAGAATTCTCTTTTGAAAGTACAAGAGCATCTGCAATTACATGTTCAAAATATAAACAAGATGAACATGAAACAAATTTCTAGTGCACGTTTCCACAAAATAACAACTGAGCAGTATACTGATATCTCTGAAGGTATATTAATATAATCAGTTATGGGACTCTGTTGGTAATCTGTATGTGAAATGCATCTGTACTTGAGCAAATTGGCATCATTTTATTGCCTTCTGCTAAAGAATATAGCTACATCAGTAGAATAAAAATTAGGAAAATTTATATAATCTGCAAAATTTAGTAGACAATTGGTAGGAATATAAGAAGCACATGATTTGCAGTTATTATATAAGCTAATGTGCTTGATTAAAAAAAACTACAAGTGCACTACGCTACATCATGCTTTGATTTGCAGATGTACCTGCATTAAGGAATTATAAGTGAATATGTGAGGCCAATTCATTTCTGAGCCGAGAAGAATGCAGGAAGCGAGCACATCAGCACTGCTTTACACTGGAGGCAAAAATAACCGGGATAGCATGAAGTGGTGGAAAAGCAAGTAAACCTGACGACCATTTTTACAAGACATCCATTCATAATTGGTATAACCCACAAAATACCATATGGTCCTGTGTTAAAGCTGTTTTATGGATGTCTACATGCAGATCACTGCACGCGCCCCATCCCCACCAAAGACACAGTGACGAGACCATCAGTACAACCTGGCAGTTCATTAGCAAAAATCTCAGAAGTATCACTACACCCCACTGCTCTGGCTCCTTTTAGGCGCTCATTTGTGCATGCAATACTTTATGTGTTCATGTGCTTTTTACTTACAAACAGCATTCATTAAATTTAGGCATGAAATATTGATCTAAAACCCAACAGGATTTGGGATTGCAGGGATTGTAGCAAAAATTGTTTTCAAAAACGCACCAACACGTTACAAGCCAGTATAGTCACCAGAGACCAACATTCTCCTGTATTGGTATTATTATGCACCAATATAAATAACATTCCAGGAGATTTAAGAAATTAAATTTGCTGGTGACAAGAAGCTGAGAGGGAGACAGAATGTGCAAAAGCACAACATTTTAGAATGGACAGATAATATACAAAAATATCCAAGTTCATTCATGAAATTAAAATTTGCACTTTGGTTAATAATTTGGGGGACTTTGGTATTATAACATAGATTTTTAGAGAGCTTTAAGTGCCCTTCTATGTGCTTCCATATCAATACCTAATTTCAGTGAGTAAATGGTCTGAATGAAAAGCATGCTGTTTTTTACAGTGTATCTTTGGACTTAAAATAAAGATATTACTCTGTTAAAAAACCATCTTTCTTGTCACCGGTAATTTACCCAAGGAACTGCTGATAAAAAGCTATGAAAGATCATTTGGGTGAAATATGCATCCAAATATACAATCTCCTGATTGGGATTCATGGCCCAAAAGATCGAAACATCAGCTATTTTATTCTGAGCATTAATAAAGTCATATAAAACAGATGGAGTTTTAAAAAGGCGGACTGCGTAAGCACAAGACATATCCAAATGAACAGCATGGACCGTTTTTATGTTGTACAGATCTATTCAGCCTAAATCGAGTGGAAAATTTGTTCACATCAACATCCCAATGTAAAATTCAATGACAACGCATTATCAAGCATTACAGTAATCATTAAAATTACTTTTACGTATCATAAAAATTTAAGGATATATATATGTGTGTGTGTGTGTGTGTGTGTGTGTGTGTGTGTGTGTGTGTGATGTTTTTCAGCAAAATCAAATTTGTCTTAGAAGTTTCTGCTGCTTTCTGCTTCCCTATGGAGTATAATAATATTATGATTATTACGTGGTTATGCTTTCATGAGCAGGAGTCAACTAGTAGAAGAAAAATGAGTTGGTGTGTTGCATTGTTCACTGACAAAATGGTCAGCATGGTTTCTTCGACAAAGAACTTATGTATAAAGCGACCAGCATAGGCAGATTAAAATAAATGCTAGTAATATTTGCCAAAAATGCTGCCTATGTTGGCTATAAGGGTTATTATACCAATGGCATGGAGCTTCAGTTGATCATTCCATCGTTGTTCACTTTAAATGAAATTGAATGTTTTAGCTTTTCTTCTTATTTACCAAGCTGAGGGAAATACATGGTTGTAGGAATCTCTGTGATAAATCCCAAAGACATCATCAACATTTGCTGAATACAGACTGCCACAGAAGGGACCTGTTATGCCTGGGCTACATGTGGCTGTAACTGCTTCATAAACAAGATCTATACTCAGAAGTGCCGCTAGAAATTTCGTGCCCCATGAAAGCATTTCATGGGCTCCCAAACAATCCAATTATGTTCTAAAATTTTTCACTCGAGGGCCCTTGAAATCATCTTAACTTTTGTCCCCTTTACAGCACCCCAGTCAATGCTAACATCTACCCATAATCCAAATGCTTGTCTAGAGCCAATCCCAAACAGTATAAGGTACAAGGCAGGGGTACACCTTGTGTGGGACTTCAGGCAATTGCTGGGTGCACACACACACAGACGCACATAAACAGGCACGCACATTGCCAGCAGAATCACAACAAAAATTAGTTGGTGAAAACCAGACGACACGGAGAGCCTCCGAAAGTCAGACAGACGCACACAGACGGCAGGGTTAGCAACCTCCTACATCTGCCATGACACTCACTGTTTCAGACTCTCCCGCAAGCAGTCTTACGGCAAATCTATATTATTCCATTATCAACGTAAAATTAGCTACATCAGTTGGGGTAGTTTTCAAACCCTACAGAATATTTAAAAGGTAATAAAATATTGAAAAACACTGAATATTGTCTCTCCAGCTGACTAAAGTTGGCAACCCTGGAAAAGGAGAGTTTGTCTCTCTGCGTGACATCATTGTGTTTAACTTTGGTTTTAAAATGTTGAAAATTTGAATGTGACCAGCATGCAAAATACTGGTTTATTTCTTTGAGATACAGTGTACTGGGGTTTCAAATATTGGGCTAGTTTCAGCTTCCATTGGGCAGATTTTACGCAGATTTTTGCTGGACCTGGCGACAGAGGAGGGGAAGACCTACCCAAAGCTGGGTACACATGCATCCTCCACATGCAGATCAGGGGCTCAAACACCCAGCTCTGTAACTGCAAGGCGAAGGCATTGCCCACAGAGCCGCCATTCCGCCCAGTTCATGTGCTAATATTCCAACCAGAATTAGTGAAGGAATGCATTTTCAATTTGAAAATATAAAGAATTGCCATCATCTGTATAGCATAAATTTAAATATTAGGCTAAATTTGTCAAAAGCAATCTAACGTTGAAGAGTGTCCTCAGTGTAAACTCATAATCTGCCAACAAAACTATATACAAGACAATAAGTTACCACATTAATAAAAAATAAATTCCACTGCATTTCATATTGCTATATCTACAGGGATAAATTTCATATTTCAGTTGGCTTTATTGATTTCAAAAAAAAAAATTACAGACAGTCCAGCTGGCCACAGATCTAAGTATCGTTAATAGACGACAACAGCTGATCTTACAAGTCACGGTGCTGGAAGAAGATCTGCTTACTAGAAGTGCTCTTGTGGTGTTTTGCAGGGGTCTTGTGGTTGTGCATTGTTGCGGAATGCCTCTACATCGTTCTGCTGTCAACGGGAGGGATCCTCATGTCAATAGAAGTCTGCTACTACAGCAACGTCATTGATGGCCTCAAGCTCAATGCCTTCGCAGCAATATTTACTGTCCTGTCAGGTAACAGCCCACCTCTTCTTAACTTAAAGAGAAATAAATCGACGCTGAGAAACCTGTTACATTTCGATTAGGGCTGAGAGCCGATTTAAAATATAATAATAATTAATTAATTGCAGTTTTCTGTGATTAAACATAGCTAACACTCAACATAAAATCAAATATTTACACACTGATTTACACACATATTTACATTAATTAATCCATAAATTAATGTACAATTAACACAAAGGGAGTATTTGGGTCATCCTCACAAGCTCATTGCTATAACATAAATTTTATGATTTTAAAAACAGAAGCCTAACAACGACTGAAAGTACACTCAATAACATGAAAGATCTTGTGTTTTTGCAAATGATGGTATTTTTATCCTATGTATGCCTCTTTCTGGCAGCTTTTAAAAGCAGAACCAGGTGACGTCAGTCTATCTGTGAGATGCTACAGTAACTGAATGCTTTGAATCCTGGGATTCTGTGCAATGTCATGACCTAAACTCTAGAGCTGTTTGCCCCTTCTATTCTCAAATCTGGATATCAAAGTACTGTACACCTTAATTCCATCAAAAAATAATGCATTATGACTTTAAAATGAACACTTAATGCAATACATTTCCTAGCCCTAAATAAGACAGTTTCATACAGTATACTTAAACACTATTGATTCATTTAATTCTTTCATTGAAAACTCCTGAAATTCTGTTCATTTACACTGTGGCAATTCATCCTAAGTACAATGTTCATGTGTGCGATGATTTACCCTTGACAAAACCTTCACAACAATGTAAGCATAAAACATTACAAACCTATTCAGCCTGTCTATCCTGTCTGAGCGTTAAACAACATACTGTCTGCGGAATTTTATGTATTTTTGTTTACAATGAAAAGACTATATTATAATTAAAAGAAAGTAATTTAAGACCATTATTAAATTAAGTTTCTTGCTCATTTTGTAGTTCTGTAGTCTGTTCTGCCCCCTAGCCTGCCCCAGTGAAAATGACCACTCACTGTCATTTTGCGCATTTCGTTAGAATGAAATTACCCCATTTTTCGTAAAACAAGGTTGTAGTACACCACATTTTTAATGGTATGTGTTGCTCATTTTATTCTATTTGTTAGTGTTCTTGAATTTGAATTAATAGTGAAATATTCTCCAGGGTTAGCCTTTAACATTTAATTTCTCATAATAAGTGTAGATTATACTTTATTCTAAAATGTAAGCTGAATGATCTGAAAATATAGTGTCATATAGTGTTTTCTTACAATAGATTTAACTATTTTGCATGGTGATACACGACACACCTGATATTAGTAGTACAGCTCTGCAAAGAAGGCAAATCATGCAGCTCTTTTGTTGCTTCTACACTTATTACTCTCTGCCAGACCAATATAATGTATGTGTTAAATTATATGCATGTTTTATTAGCCAATGGGAAATTACTTTGATAAGCTATAAAGGAGACAGGAAACAATCTCCCCATGGAATAAGACTATCCATGCTCTACTAGTTAAAAGTAATGTAAAAGTAATGATGTTAATATCCATACACTGCATTTTATCGTTCTCATTTATGATTAAAGAGACAGATGATGCTTTGGCAGGTTCCCAAAGGCTCTCTCTTAACCACACAGGGAGTAATAGAGAGCCGTGATATAATTGATTCTTCCACAGTTGTCCAGGCGTTTGTCCAACGGTGTCATGGAAGAGTCACAAATATGGGTCTAGGACAATCCAAAAGAGGCATAGCACTAAAAGTAAACAGAATGTGATTTTAAAAATACCTTAAATTGTTTCTGATGAATTTTATAGCCTCTGCATTTCCATTCAGCTGAACGCATTCTTAACTGATAAATAATCAGTACATTTCAGCATATTGATTAGTATTTCCAGCTCCTGGTGTCTTCTCTTTTGAATATTCTTTTTGCATAAATTCCATTCCATGCATTGTGGTAGATTATGCTTGCGATTACAGATGTTATTTACTAACAGGTACCATTATACTTGCATTGCACTGCGTCAGAGTATTAACAAATACAGGTATGTTATACCAGGAAGACAGAACAGATAACAATGGAAGTGGTGTACAAGGGAGAGAAATAAAGAACTGAGAAGAGCTGATTGGTATGTTCTGGCCTCATTCTGTGGATTGCAGGGCTTATGAACTAATCGGATTTATTTAGGAATTGTTGTTTTTAGTACATGACAAAAGCTGGTGAGGAGACAGTCCCCACCCAGGTACTATGGGGTAGTATATCCGTACCCATGTTATTCAACGTTTCCTGGTACTACAGTCCGTCTCTGAGCTTTTGCTTCAAAGAGCTTCACCACCCACTGTGACTAAAACATCACTGTCTTCTCATTTTGTTAATTTGGATGGAAGATCCAGCACATTATTATTTGTTTTAGTGTAAATTTTTTTTAAAAGCATGTATATTTCTACCAACTTGAAGATTAGCTTTCATGAGTTCATGATAAATGTCTTTAGCATGCATTAAAAACGATATAATGTAATATAATAAATGATGCATAACTCCCAAACAATAAACACCTGTATATCTCTGAATCCTGCTGAGGGTTATAAGACCTCCAGTTTTCATTTTGATATTTCAAACTGCACTGAACATTTATTTTATCATAACATTAAAGAAGAATCTGTATCTGTCTGGACAAACTTTCAAGCAAGGTTTTACATTCTGTATCTTTTCTTTTTGCTTCTTTGTAAACAAACCCTAATACACTATCAAGTGTTCTGAGAGTGTAGCTTTTTTGCAACATAAATGAGTCATCCACTGCTTTTTTGAATAAATAAAGTACAGTTATTAGATGTTTTATACTGTACATCACATTAATATTTGAAACAAAGATATTGAAATTCTGTTTCTTTGTAACTTCGCGTTCCTTATAAAATGAAAAGTGCATATCAGGAAGGGATGGTTTTGTAGTTTAGCGACCGTTTCATGTTTAAGAACGGTTCCTGAAAAAAGCAGATGTGATTCAATACTGACACCTGATGGCCAAATGCGAGATGTACGCTAAAGGTCAAATCTAAAGAGGAAATATTGAGTGACAAAAGATACTTGAAAAGGATTTTTTTGCTTTTTTTTCTTTTTTTTTTGCTCATAATTTAGACATTTAACTCTTCAGAATATACTTCTGTGATTATATCTTTCCAACAGATTTTTCAGTGAATCCAGGACAGGAAGGAAATTAATGTGATTAGAATGATAAAGACATATTAATATTATAGAATGTAAGCTATTCACTGAGTAAATCATGCATCATAGAGCAAAACAGGTTATTAGCTTATCCTTGCATCTCAGGTCTCCTGGGCATGGTAGCGCACATGATGTTTACAACAGCCTTCCAGTTAACAGTCAGTCTCGGGCCTGAAGACTGGAAGCCACAGACCTGGGACTACAGCTGGTCTTACATGTAAGTTGCCATTTCTTCTACACCTCATTATCGGACCTAGACAAAAAAAGCCATGATTCTTCTCATAAAAGCCTCCTGACTTTCCGCTCCCCTGGCTCCATAACAATATGAACACTGTATTTCAGGCATGGTTGCACGTAACTTCAATGGCAGAAAGTGCCAAAGTGGTACATTCAACACAAAATGTACCCACGTTCTAGCAACAGTTAGCTGGCTGTTGACACCTGGTATTCTTGCTAACTAGCCTTAGCACTAGCTACATGGGTTGAAATTCATTTTTCACTATGGGGAAGAATTCCGTACTTATGTGTAACACATGGGGGGTAATTTTAGCTTTTCAGGAGAGTGCAATCAAAAAAAACTGTGCAGATTCAATAGCATTAGCAATGAAAATTTGGAAACCCCTTTCCTCTTTCTCTTGACAAATGCTGACACCTGAGTGCAAACAGCATATGCCTGCTCTATTCACCCGGGTGCAAATAGCATGATTGGCTGCTGACACCTCAGTGCAAATAGCATCTGCCTAAATAAAATGTAACTGTAATTGTGCAACAACAGGAAAATATAAAACCGAATTTTAAACAGCTTTGGTGTGCTGCAATAGGATTTAAAAATCATTTGGATCCAGGAATGCTTTGAAAATTAGAATCAGTATGTTGAAAAACATTAATTTCCTCTCTGTTGAATATTTAAAAATTTCCAGCTGATAAAAAGAAAGGTGAAATAGGAATCAGGCTATTTATAATTAAAATTAGTATGATAATTGATATTTACAGCCATGTCTATAACCTATGAACAATTTCCCTGACAGAGTAATTGTGAGTTGAGTGGGTATCAGTGTAAACGACAGAAAGCTTCTCCATTGCATGCATGGCTGAACAAGACATGCATTCCTTAAAATGTACGCGCTCCTTTTCACACTCTTCTTCATGAACTCTCCCTGTCTCAGTTTAGCATGGAGTTCCTTCACTGCCTGCATGGCCTCGTCCGTGACAACAATCAATCGGTACACAAAGACTATCTTGGAGTTCAAGCACAAACGTAAGAACATTGAGAAGAACCTGAAGATCAAGCAGAAGCTGCTTGACTTGGATTCACCAGACCAGGTGTGGGACATGTATATCAGCTCGGTGCCCAGCACCACAGAGGAGTTCCTCGACCTCTCCAGCAACACTCGCAAGCTATCTAATGCCTCAATCTTTCTAGATATAAACGATCTACCAGATCATCAGGTGGAAGAATACTGTTGAACTGCTTTTTGAGGGGGTTAGACTTTTAGATGTGTCTAAAAGAATATTCGAACGATGATATCTAATCTTGAACCCTTGTTTCATGCTGTGCGCATGTTTTATTTGACTTCAACAGAAACAACAGGCAATTACTTATTATTTTTTATGTTTTTCTTAGCAATGTATGATTATCTATTGTCTTGCATTTTGCAACTGGAGACAAGTTGATGTTAAACTTTATGGATGTAGCTGTATGTGAGTATGTATTGCTTATATGAGAAAATACCTTTTGTAAATGATAAAAGGCAACAAAAATGTTGCTCTGAGAATAAAGCTGATAGATTATTGACGTTAGAAAAATTGCAAAGGAGCCGACAATAGATTGAAAATGAAGTGATTTTTGTTCTAAAAAATATTGTTATTTTGTGTTTTATATGAGAGCTATAATTGTTTTTGTGACATCATGTATTTTTCTTTTGGAAAATACTTTATTCAAATTATGCATTAACATTTTTTATTTTCTGCTGTGAAAAAAGTATAGTGTGTTAAGTGCCTTTGCTTTGAAATTTAAACATCGTTGCATGTGCATTATAGTGAAATTCAAAAAGTTATTAAATATTTTAAGGCCTGGTATAAAAGGCAAATTTATGGATTTTTAATGACATTTCCATGTAATGTGGTTGCAAAGCTGTCCTTGAACCCCCCCTGAAACAACAAAGGGCTGTGTATTGGATTTTTTAGCATTCATAGTCTCATTATCAGAATGGTTCACAAAGAATATGAATATTAGTGTGATAAGCAATAAACATACATGGACAAATTAATTTTTAATTTTAATATACACTCTACAAAGACAGTGACTACAGAATGCTAATTATACTGTTAGCTTTTTTATGCAAAGAACAAAATTCAACTAACAAAACGCAATGTATTTTCTTCCCATACCAGACAGAATGTTGGACTTTAAAAGGAGAACCCAAAACCACAAAATAAAAACCTAATTACCCAAGTATTCACTTATCAAACAATATGGGTGGGACAGCTGCAAATCCTGCTGAGGAACAGTTTCATGGAGACAATTTCAGGCACAAAATATGTTTCAGGAAACATGTATTCTTGAGGAGCTTATTTATAAATCATGCACGTTGTTACCGTGTTTCTTGCAATCCATATCAGATAAACTTCCACCTTCTGTCCCTACAAATGATTCAATGTACTCTCCGTTAAGTTTGCTGCTTTGCATCCTCAGGTAGCTCATTTAGGTAGCCGCCTGGTCAACCAATGTTAAAATGGGGCCGCCTGGTCCACCAATGTTAAAGTGGGGCCGCCTGGTCCACCAATTGTAGATATGTAGATATGTACAATGTGGCATTATAATCAGTGTAATACGGCAGGGTTATAGTATTTGGCCGACACTTAGTGGGCACAGTTATCTTCCAGCTTGTTTTATTAAACTTCCAGCTACCAGTAACTAAATCCACCTACTGTATCAAAAATATTTTTTTTTCTTTCTATTGCTTAACTATAGTGTCATTTAAAAATAATGTTCTAAATATTGTTTCCAGAACAGTTCCTATTTTGAACCTTGTTTGTACTTTGTAATAATCGAAGTTAAGTAATTATGGGTGATAAAAGCTGTGTTTTTTATTTATATAGTTAAATTGTCTAATGGATTTTGTTATCTCTGTCAACAGACATTAAATATATTCCGTTGTGAGTATTTCTGCCTCATTTTAAATTACAAAGCTGACTAAATCTAAGCTGTTAATTATCACAGCTTTTGCATTTGTATAATTACATGAAGTGGAACACTACACTTCTTTTATTTCCTTGGTTTCTGATAATGTTCATCAAGATGACAATTTTAAGGAATCTTAATGACAGGGATGGCATAGAGGTCTTTTAACACTTTGCATCTGAATCATCTAAACTCCATAAGTTTTCATTTTACAAATTAAGTAATTTGGGTCTCCTGAGCATTACGGTCTCCTGAGCATTACAGTTCCCAGGTTAAAATTCTTCCTGTTCTGATTAAAATTGAGATTGATAATGATTTAAAGTCAACACTTCAATGGAAACAAGAATATGTGGACAAGACCTTTATCTGAGGAACAGAATAGAGCCTAATATGAAGTAGTAAGGGTAGAGTTAAGCACTGACACAACAAAATAACCAATCCAAAATGGCCTTATACTGCTTTAGGATTTATCCAATTTATGCCATCACTGATCACCTGGGGGTAAGTGGGGTTCTGCAAATCCAATCCAGAAAAATATAAATGGAACATGTTTTGTAACGCAGGTGTGAAATCACGTGCTCCATTTAATACCGTAATACAACTTTTCCACCCTGAGGGGGCGCCAAAGTTTTGCAAGTCATTTTCTCATACTTCTTCATGAGTCATTGATTCCTCCAAGACAAAAGGTACTCATCGCACGGCCGTTCATTCAGGAGCCTTGCAGGCACTTGGGAGGACTGGGAAGGGGTTGTTCACAAGCAGGAAATCCAATACTCTGGTGGAAAGGATTTTTTATGTATCTATATAAAGAATTATATGTTATGTTTCTACAAGCGAAGTTGCCCTGAATCAAGAACATAACTGTTTTGTCCATAAGAGGTCACCAGAACCTCTGTTTGCAAATCAGGATATTCTTAAATTCTGTGTGACTATATCAGTCATAATACGGTAGCGGTACATTGGAACATGAACTTAATTCGCTCCAGAAGGCTGGTCGAATTGTGATTTGGTCAAGGTCCCAATCGAATTTCTTCATAGGAAATAATATAAATGAAATTGAAATGCAAGTTTTAGCAGGAACGGTCAGGTTCCCAGATTTGCAGGTGCAAATCGAAAATATGCGACAATGGTGCTCGAGTTGCAAGGTTCTACTATATACTTCAAAGCCGTTGAGTATGATTTAGCCAGTAGAACGCAGATTGTGCAACTCTATAAAACGAATAACAAAATTAACAAGTTAAATCGCTCAACTTACAAATCATTATATTAAAAAATTCCAGGTTCTTGTTTACATAATAGAGACGTCAAATATCTTTTTGAATATATAGTAGGCGTTCTGATAGTTATAGCAATTTTTGTAACACTTTCTATGTATGTCAGGCATATTAGAATCTATGAACACATTCATTCAAAATACATTCATAAAGCATTATGAGCATGGCTAAATATTTATAAAAAGGAATAACATATTGTAGCCATAGTTATTATTCATTATGAATGGTTAATGAAACTCTCATCCATAATGCATTACATAGATACCATAATAATGCAGTACAAAGCATCCTTAATTCTTATACCAACCATTGTAATGCACTACGAAGGAAGATTCATTGGACCTTATGAAGTATTATAATCAACACTATAATGCCTTATAACTGTCAATAGAACATGCTGTGATGTTTTATTAATTCGTATATAGACCATTATAATATATTATGAAGGTATCTGTAATGAATTAAGATGACAGCTTTAAAGAAAGTGTTATCATAATTTCTTGTTTACAGTTCAATCAGAGGCTTCTTGATAACACAGCAGTGCATGGCAACAAAATTACAAAAAATATATAAGTATTTGAATTTGCAGATGAAATAAAGTTGTTAGCGCACCCCTAATGAAGCGTATGGCTTTCGTGCTGATGAGATATAGATTTAGCCATTTTAATTGATGCTGCAGAGGCTTTGGGTTCCTGGGGAAGGCAAGATTGCGTTAGTGCTAAATGAGATTGTGACAAGATGATGCAGTGAGACTCGGCCTGCTCTGTGCTTCCAAGGGCCACTTTCATTTGAATTAGGTTTTTGTCAGGGATGGATTGGGCAGGGAAAAAAGATCTAAAATTAAAGTGTGTGTGTGTGTGTGTGTGTGCGTGTGTGTGCGTGCGTGCGTGTGTGTGTGTGTGTGGGTTTGCATCGGTCACATTTGAGGACCAAATTGTCCCCAAAGTGTAGTAAAACCTTTTGAGGTCCTCATTTGGATAACCTCAGTTTTATCAAAATCTGTGAATGCAATCAAAAAAGTAAAAATGCCAGAAGTCTTGTATTTGGGTTGGTTACTTATGGTTAAGGTTAGGGATGTATAGAGGTTAAGGGTGTCATGATTGAGATTAGGGTTTTTACTATAGAAATAAATGGACGGTCCCCATTTAGATAGGAGGACCAACTGCTGTTTATTGTATTTTGTTTGGTTACTTATGGTTAAGGTTAGGGGCTGTCATTGTTCTGATTAGGGTTTTTCCCATAGAAATGAATGGATGGTCCCTACAAAGTTATGAATACAAACATGTGTGTGTGTGTGTGTGTGTGTGTGCGTGTGTGTGTGTGTGTGTGTGCGCGTGTGTGTGTGCGTGTGTGTGTGCACATGTTCCATAGTGGCCCTGAAATCCACAACAGAACACTGTAAGAAAACACAGGAAAATTAGGAAAATGTAAAATATTCAAAACAGTTACATAAATTTAACATTAAACACAAAAACTAAGGAAATGCAAAACACAAAAACATAAATAAGCCACATTTTTTCCCCCAGTATTTTTGCGTTTCCTTACATTTTTTTCCGTTATCCTGATTTTCTCCGTGCTTCCTTAAAGCGTCATGTTTTGCAGATCAGGGCCGCCGTGGAGCTGCCTAAGCACTGTGGTCACCCAGGGTCAGGTCTTTCTTACCGTAAGCCTCCAGATGAAAGAAACCAGGGTTTAAACATGGCATCTGTGCCTTCCTGCCCAGCATGCTGTTTTATCGGAGACCATTAAATCCGTTGTTCTTGATCTGGGGACAGCTGGTGTCCTCTCAGCGCTTCAGCTGTGCCCCCCGCCCCCCCCGACTCCAGCTTGCTGAGTTACAGTACAGCGTTACACTTATCCAGAAAGTGTATTCCTGCTGTTTTTGTCTAAGAGATTCTATGCATGAAATGCATGCATATCATATTTGAGTATACAACTAATATATACATGAAAAGACACGCTGCAAATATATATTATATTATATTATATTATATTATATTATAGCTGCAATCATATAATTATAATTCACATATAGCAGGGGTCAATTTGCTTTGTGGCATCCAAATGTGCTTTCCTTCTAAACAGGTGATATATTACAAAGGTTATTTCTTAATGTTAAATTCTGGACCAGATCTTAATCAGGATCCTCAACAACAGCCGAATGATTAGGACTCGTCTGTGCTGAATATGCTGGTTAATGGTCCATTAAATGTGGCAGATTTTGAAGCAAATCAGGCACTTAATTGTCCCATAGCATCGAGTACCAGCCCCTCTTGGTGATATATAGCACTTGAGGAAAAAATGCTTGCAACGGATTTGTGACAGATTACAAGAAAGTTAAATAAAACCTCAGCATGTATTAGGTGCGTAGTGTGGAGCCCGGGCTTAGAAATGACAGCTGTTGGGACAGATTTTATAATAGAAGTGAGTTTTCATCCTTATTATTAGCTCCTGTCCTTCTTCCAGTTACTTATCCAGCACGAAGTATGGCAATCCTGGAGCCAGATCTCAGGAAAGACAGGGCACAGCGCAGGGGCATTGCCTGGGTGGAAATCCAGTTGATCAAAGTAACACATACACACGCAATGGAGAATTTCGAGATGCCAGTTTCTGTGGCTGCATGTTCTGGGACTGCTGGAAGAAACCAAGGTGCACAGAAAGGGCCCAGTCAGCACACCAAGAGCATGCAGACTCCACACGCACACGGGGGCAGAATTCAAACCTCGCACTAATGGCACCTCTTTGTAGTTGAGAATTTCTTTGCGCTCATCACTTTTCCCAGCAAGCTAACTGGGAAAAGAGCTGTGCCATTACAGAAGCGTATACAACTGTGTGCGCCCTAAATTATGAATGCCCTTAAAGTTAATGGGACTACTTGAAAGTAGACCCAAAGGGAAAAGTGCCCAGTAAGAAAGCCTCGCATCTGCACTCTTCATTCTTAGCCCAAGGCCCTCTCCTACATTGTAACAGAAGTTGATTTAGCCCAATGGACCCATTAATGTTTATGCACCCTTGCCTTGATGACCACTTTACCTTGAATCCCCACTTCCCTCTAATCTCCCAGCTAATACACAAAAGGTGTTGCCTTCTATGAGTCTTTATTTCCTATATTTTCTTCATGCATCTTTGTAGCTGTGTTTCAGTATGTGTGTCAGTTTGGAAGCACTGCTGTGATTGTGATGTTCCTCAGAATTCTAATTAGTGCTTATTTTTAGTATTAGTCTACTATCACATACACAGAAAGAGAAACATTTTAATTTCCACTCTTTTTTAGCCCTTTATTTTTTTTTCTTTGCCACTCAATGAGCAGCATCATATTTCTTTGGGAACTAATCTTCAAACCTAATAAGCAATTTGAGACGCGAATTTGCGAATTACGTGATAATGTGAATCACCCTTATCATGAGTTTTCTTCCAACCATTTTTTTAAAATATCCCCAGGCACTGGAACAGAAAACATTGTGCATCACCCTCCCCATAATACATTAATGGGGATACATATGTACATGGCAACCATTTAAAGTTTTTTAAAAATGCATTAGTGTTTTCTATCAGCAGATACAAATCAAAGTACAACAGAAGGTGTAACAATGTCCTGGATGGCACCGCTCTCAGCACGTACTGGACTGAGATACGCAGACTACAGTGTCAAGTAAGGGCAAGGAATCCATGCTGTGCAACTGCCTTCACTCTTCACTGGCTTGTCAGCCTCACGTCTTCTAGATAATTTTGCAGCTTTCTGTGTTTATGCAACTGGACTGTTTTGCTGAAATTGCTTAGGTGTTTATGAATGCAGAAGAATGCTGTATTGGTGTTAAACCTACTGTCTTCTGCTCACAAATACAGCACCTTACTGTAAACCAGTATAGCTGCATATCTGTTGCCCTTGTGGGTATTTTGGGTTACAGGAATAATTTAATATTTTTATAAAACCTTAATTACAATGGTAGAGTACTTGGATACATACGAACCTTTCGCATTTATTGATACAGGCTATAACGGAAAACATTAATCTGCAAAGGCAAAACACAGTGACAGCTGAAACTGAGAAAATGGGCTTCAATGTTTTTTGACTTTCCACCTGTATGTGCAGAAGGCAGGTTAACAACAGTGTTTTGTTACAGATAGCTGATGAGCATAGCTGAACTAAGATACCTAGTTATTAGATAAAAGGCAGAGCCTGGAGATAAAACAGAGACACGCCTTTGGTCATAACTGAATCGCTATAAAATATGCAGTTACGATGTTTTGCTTTTCCACGACAGAAGTATTACACGGCTATTCTACTCTACAGCTACTCTGTTGTTTTTAATGTTTTTTTTCTTTTACTGATGTGAATATCCTGGACTGCAAATGACAAGTCACACGTTCGGAGGCAATCAATAACATTTTTAGTGATTGGTTTCATTCTGCAAGCTTTTAATCGATTTTTTAGTAACCTTGATAATGCATATCAGAGAAAATGACTTGTAGAATTACCACAAAGTCATCAAGACAGACACCTCACACAGTCTTAATGGATTTCATACACAGTAGAAGGGGTGTCACATGAATTATCTACAGACATTATAAAATGCCCCATGAATTACCCACAATAAATTACCCCAAAAAAGCTCCACACCAGACAGACATTTCGAACATGTAATTCTGGTTTCTAGCACTTCCTCATGGTACATGGCCTATAATTCTGCTTTCCAGCACTTCCTCTTGGTATATGGCCTGAAATTCTCGTTTCCAGCACTTCCTCATGGTATATGGCCTGTAATTCTCGTTTCCAGCACTTTCTCATGGTATATGGCCTGTAATTCTCGTTTCCAGCACTTCCTCATGGTATATGGCCTGTAATTCTCGTTTCCAGCACTTCCTCGTGGTATATGGCCGTACATTTTTTTCAGATTCTGTCACTTAAATGTCTGTTGGTTCTGTTGGCTGCTTCTGCAGCATTTTCTACCCCAAAGGAGAACTGGAAACATCCAGTGCAATAAGATCAAAGACAAGAAGATCCTCCTTAGAGGCTTGATTCAGGGAGAGAAATGATCTTTTCTTACCACCCTTTCAATGAGATCACTGCCAGCCAAAATCCTGACCTGCTAATTGGTAAAACTTCATGTTGTGGGGCTGGTAAAAGTCTCTCAATCTCTGAATAACCTCAGGGTGAATTCTGGGGTGCACCCTGCCTTTGGTCTTGCCTAGGCAGTGTGGCTTGCTGCTGCCCTCTGGTTTCTTCAGGCATGGAAATCCCTTGGTCTTGTTGAAGTAGAAATGTTTGTCTGTTACGATCCTCTGCAGTCCCAGGAAGTCCTGGACGCGGCCGAGTTCTCCAGCAGGATCACTGATCAGTTTCTCCCCATGGACAAAGTGTATCTGAGACAAGGGGAAGTAGGACATCCACCGCTCGAGATGCATGGCATACAGGCCTATCCAGATGGGGCTCCACAAAGCGTCAATCTGGCCCGTAGTCCTGTTCTTGAAAGTAAGCGTCTCGAAGCTGGGGATGTGAGGCGTCTTCGAAATGATCTGCGTGTAGTCCGATATGGCCCGAGTGATGGGGTCCCGCACCACCACGATCAGCTTCACCTCCTTGGACATGGCGTGGATGCGTGCCGGAGTCTCCGCGGCCACAAAGTATCTTGGTGTCTTTTCCATCACTATCTGTCCATCCAAAGCTTTAGGCATCATGCTCCTAGGGAATATCAGGGGGAAGTTCTGTCAGGTGAAGAAAACACTAAGTGGAGACCGATAAAGAGACGCACTTTACAGTGAATACATGTATACTTTTTGCAAAAAAAACTGAAAAAGATTTCATTTTACATTTCATGTTTTTTCTTATTTATGGCAAATAAGGCCGCATTTACAAACACCACGTGATTATTAAATGCTTCGCATACAGAATGGCGTGTTTGTCCAACAGAAACGGTAAATGCTGTCTAGGATCCATCTGGAATCCAGGTGCAGAAAATGAGAAACAGCCATTAGGGAGAGTCCTTGTTTTTAGACTGCATACTGAGAACCCAAACATGCTGTGTCACATTAGCCACAAGCCCTTTCCTCACTCAGAAAAGACATGAGTTGTAAAGATCGCTGCTTCAAGATATGAGCTACATCAATCACTGGAAGGTCCTCACATGTGAGGCAGAACAAATGGACCTAGAGTATGTCCTGCGCGTCTCCACATTTATCCCAGCTAGCAGATGGGACTCATTTACATTAAGTGGCTTGTGGACACCCTGACTCAGATGCACAGCTCAATTAGTCCACCTGCTCTCCCAAGGACTAATAAGGCCGACCTCTCAGCACTACTGAGTCAAAGTTGCATTTTCTTCGGACAGACTAGCTCAGTAACTTTGAGTAACTTTTAGTAACCTTTACTATCATCTGAGCTACAAATTCTAAAACTCTAACAACTGTAGCATTATCTGCCGCTGTACTGCTGAAAACACATTACAGTTCACATGATATTTCATTAGTGGATCATATTGAATCACACCAGTAAATTCCTACAAATTTTAAACTTTATGAGTTGCATCACTTTTAAAAGCCATAAATGCTTATAACACAGGAAATTCAACTGCCTGTTCAACGCCTAACATAAACATTTATGTTTTTTTCCAGTAGATACTGGACATTGTTTCTCAAATACTTACTTTCCAAAACAAAAAGGGTGACTAGAGAAGACATTTTGTTTCCTTTGGGGTAAGACTCTAGAACAAGCAAGAAGCTTGGGCAATATTTATGAATGATTTATAAGTAATTCTAATTTATTTATTTAGACATAAATAAGAGATGGGAGGGATGAGCGTTCAGATGCTGAAAAAAATGAAAAACAAACAGAGGCACAGATTTTGATCTTGGTCCTACTGGGGAGACAGTAGGCCAACTGTCAGTTTGATGAACCGGCTGGGAGAAGTGCAGCAGCTATTGCTTATGGCGTCATCTGGCATTGGAGAAGATCGCCTTTCAGCACGGCCAACGCCTGCAACACGACTCCCAAATCAAGATGAACGCCTCAGGATCTCTCACAGAGGTCTCTGACAGTTCCTGGGCACTGGCCTTTATCGGCTTGCTCATGCAGACAGTCACTCACTCCAAACGCCTCTTGCCCTGCCCATGCCCATTAACAACCTAACAAGGGTATCTGAGGTGACTGGTAATAATTCACAGATATCTACTCTGCTGGCCAATCTATAGAAACGTCACTTCCTCAGCCCCAGGTGGCTCCTGTCCAGGACCAACTGGCTGATGGAGGATTTCTGGGTTCACGCTCTGATGGCACCTCAGGAGAGAACACCAGGAGTAAAGCATATACACACACAAGCGCACACACACACACACAAGCGCACACACACACACACACACACACGTTTGCCATCTAAGGTACAGACATGAACGCACTGGTAGAAAATAAAGGAGTCCATTAGTTGGCTTGCTCCAATCAACCTTGAAGAAAATCCCCGCAGCAGATTTTCTGCTTTTGTGTCATTTGTGCTTATCGAACCATTAAAAAAGAAGAAAAGCAGCACAGCAGAAGTCTAATAAAGAACCATGTTCCACAGGGGACAAAAGCCTGCATGCCCATTTCCCACTATGCTGCATTGCTCATAAGCAATTTTACATTAAACTCAAGTAAACAGTAAATCATCCATCCATTTCCACGAAGGAATATTACCGTGTTACAAAGCTAGTATTTCAGCGGCTGACTCTTACACTTCAAGTTTCAGAACTTCTAACCTGAAAGCACATCATGACAACTCTGTCTTTCCACCTCCCTCTTCTCTTTCAGGCAGGTTTACCTGCAAAAATATCTCGTACGCAAACTTTTTTATTATTCAGCCTTTCCTCCACGCTATATTTTATTGTTCTCTGCCTTTCCGCAAAGTAGAGAGTAAAAACACAAGACCGTTTAGAGGTCTGTAATTTCATGAATCTCTGAATAAGTGGCAAATGCAGTCCTACTGGCATTCAGTGAATACGAGTCACATTAACATGCACACACTCTTTCAGTATATGCATATTTTTCATGTATATCTAATATAATGTAGCTTTACCTGCTGGAAATAGATCTAGATGTAATTATACTGATGGATACTAGCCAGCTATTTTATTTAATTAGACATTATACCTTATAATAACGTCATATAAGATGCATTAGTCTAGGAACATTTGATTACATTTCTGAAGGTCTTAGTTTAACCATGGCGCATTCTATTTTGAGGTTCATTTTTATTAATGAAGTCAGTTAAACAGAATAATGTTTTTAATCAACAGGTCAAGGGGTTAGCCAGCGCACAGGCTACTGACCCCCTGCCAGTAATATCTGGCAAACGTCCCCAGGGCTTCATATTTTCAAAAAGACGTCTCCAAATACCACATTAGAAGCACCCCCTCGTATTTACGCTGGCGCTTGATTAAAACTTGCCGGCAATAAAGCAGCTCTAAGTGTTAAGCAATGCAGAGAGGCACTGAGATCAGGTGCTACATGGTTTTATTAAGTGGTGACCCCGGCCTATGCGGATTTGGGGGGATCATGGGTAATAGTGCTGCTGATTGCCGTAGCTCAGGCGTAGAAGCATAGAAATAGTCAATTATTGTGCAGGACATTCTAGATTTAAAATAAGTACACAGTAGAGAAGAATCTGTTGCAACTAGATTTTCTTGAGTACAAAAGCTGAATATATCATTTTAAACACTAAAAATGATAAAACCTGTGTTATGCATGAAGGTCCAGTATAGGTCACAATGATAAAATAGAAATCAAATACAAAACAGTAATTCGATTTTCAAAAATTAAGGTAAAAATAAAAATATACATAACAACACTGGGATAAGTAATAACATTAGAATATGACTATTGATGTAAAGTGAGCAGCGTAGGGGTAGAAAAAGCAGCGACGTCGGGGGGAAATTTCAGTAATAAAGTGCAGCACAAGTTTGCTATGGCAGCAATATCCTGATGCGGCGTCGGGCCACGGATGAGGGTTCACAGAACTCACAGAATTCACAGAAGCTAACAAACAACAGTGATGCCCTGATGAGTAATATGAGACGCAGTCCTGGTAATAATTGTTTTACTGAGCTGCAGAGTATATTGGTCTCACAGCCTGATTATGTTTGTTCAAAATAATGGATTTATTATACTTACCATCATTAGTCTGCATTTAATCATTAGTGCAATAAGTTATTATTTTCCATAACACTAAACTCTATTCCTTCATATATTATTAAAACAGCACTGATTATTATCACAGTACTTTCTCAAAGCGTCACCAGAGATGCTATGGAAATAAACAGTATCAGACTCAACCGGCCATCACATTAAATTTTATGAGGGAATCCGAACGGCCGTAAAAACTGCACGATACAGCGTGAGAGTACTTACATTCATGCGAAAACAAGTGTGCGGTGATGCACTTCCTCTGTTTACATTCCGATAGCATTTCAAATAAGCACAGCTAATGGACAATAAATCAGCTTAATGTCACTAATGCTGCTTTTGTCTTTAAACCTCTGCTGTTGTTGCCTCTTGTTATCTCTCCCCTCTTGGTCCCACCAGAGTTGTTCTAAAGAGAAAGTAAATATGTTGGCCCTAATTGCGCCATGGCTGGGGCCGCTCCCCTGTCCCCTAAGAGGCCAAATGGCCCCATACTCTGGGCTGGGTATTGATTACGAAGGCTGTGATAATGCAGGCCTCAGCTGGCAACGGGGGCAGCAGGTGGACGCTAGGCGTGGCACACGGGAGCCCCATCAGCAGCTTGCTGTGCACAAACAGATGCATGGTAATTACTCCATTCCCTGTGTCGGGCACCAACTTTCGCTGGAGAGCATTTTCTTTTTGTAACCATTAATCTTAGGTTGCAGGGTGTGGATCCTTTCATGGACATATAAGGCTAATGCTTATGATTATGCACTGTTCACATGCTGCTAGGAGGTGTCTCCTGTCCGTGATCTCTGGCTAGCAAGTACATGCATGCATATTATGCATCTTCTCATGTATTTACATCCTGATGTTTACGCCTATCAGTAACATGTCAAATGACAATAGAGCACATTCCTGAAAAATAGTAAAAGTTGAGAAGTAACAGGATTTTTATCAAAAATTAAATTAATCTGATGATAAAAAAGGACTTTCAGAAGAATATCAGTGCAGCAAATTTGTGTATATAGATGGGCTAATGATATGCGTTTGTATGTGCATGGATGCGTGTGTCCGTGTGTGTGCTTCTATGAGGGGGTGTGATTAGGTCCAGCCAACCATTACAACTGCACTATAGCTATTAAAAAGCCAGTCAATTGTAACTGTGCCCTGTCCACTTCCAGCTCACATCCATCATCAGGAACCCCTCTGATGCTGTCTCCCCTAATTCCCCGTGGTACTTTAATGAGGGCTGAATTTAAAAACAGGCTGTCTGGACCTTATGGTGATCTTGCAAAGTACTGAGCAGCTCTGGCTATAGGACATGACTGTCCATCATTTCGCCACCCCTCCCATGAAGATCACTCAGCTTCCTGTACTTTGACAAACATTATATGTTTTTTCCAGCTACTGACCCAAAGGCTGCATTCCTTCTCAGGTTCACTCAGACCTGCTCTCAAGGCTGCATGCATCATTCTTACAGTGTATGTCATGCCAGTAATCGTTCCCCTCTTACAATACATTAGCTTTTAACTGCAGTCTCATTCATTTTCCAAAATTACTTTATGAAATCTTAATAAGGTTTAAAATGCATTTTTGTTATTGATCGTGTTCCAAAGTACACAGATGTTGACATATTCAAACTGTTTTGGCATTGTATCGTATTCTATATATTTGAATTTTTTTGTTTGATAATGTGTATTTTGTGACATGAAATACTTTGCCCAGTTATGGTTGTAGTCTGTCCGCTGGTTATGAGTAACTTATTTTGTGTAAATATGATATCAATATTCTCAACCAGATTTCATGGGCTTTATTGTTGTCTCTCTAATTCAATTGTGAACAGAATCTTAAGTTAAAAACCAAGACATCCAAACCGATTGGTTAAATACATAAAGTTCATATTTTCCAAAAAAGCAAAAACTCTGAACTGTCTTGTCCCGCTGATTTCCAACCAACTTGTGGCTTGATGACAAACGAGCAATACATCTGTATACTGTATTTAAGGTAAACGTGAACTGAATTTAGTGCAGTGCTATGTTCCGAGCAGCGGGGAGAGCATAAAATTGAAATATGAGTCTCTTCCTCCATCCAGCGATTATGGCATCACAGGATAAAATCCCTTGCTAATTGTAACAAAATCCACAGAGTCTGAGGCTAACTGCTTTAATGCTCATCTCTACTCAAGGTCAAACTGAGGGCCAATCGATGGCAAAACAGTGTAAGCGCACAACTTGGTTTCATCCTTCCCCGGCTTGTCGAAGATTATATCTAAGCACAGACATTCATCTGGGACCTTTTTCTTTCTCCGGGATACAGATCTGTACCGGTGGAACAAAGACCAAATTTAGCAATGACAGTTCATGTAGTTCATTTTTCTGAGTGCTGCTGCAGCGCGGCTTTGGCCCCTGGAGTCACACTCACTGGACCTCTGCAGTTGCCAGATCACATAAAGTGACCAGGGCACATCATTATCTCCCACACAACAAATGACCAGGGTCAGAGGTCAATTGACAGAGCCCATAATAATGTCAAGCTGGCGTACACTTTGCAGTACATCACTCGCCGTGGCCCATAAAATGTACTTGGAGTCTTAACTGACCATAGGGCACAATATATATACTAATACACCATAGTAGAGTTCTCTTAATCAGAAATCTATCAGTGTTATTGTTGCTAATGAATGAATATTGTTAAAGTGATATTTACCTCTTCATAACTGCTGCATATGTGATACATACCTTTCATGACTACTAAGTCCAATGCATTCCGTGTTAATATACTATAAATTTAATAAAGAAAACAACCAATATATCAACTTATATTTCAGTTTTTCAAAGAAGTCCACAGTGCTTTTTGTGTATGTGTTATAGTTAATTATAACAAAGTATGTGTTTGACACAACAATCAGTCTGTCAAAGCAAATAATTGGATTCTGTCCACTCTCCAGACAAATCTGAAGGCTCAGGTGACAAATTAGACCCAAGTTACACACAGATGACTGTATTTGGGTTGCAGACAGAAATACACCAGTCTTATTACACTTATGATATATTTAGTGTCTTCAAATATCACTGACCTCAGGGTAAATGCACAAGATGCTGTATACATCCTGTAAGATTTGCTTTTGTGAACGGTTTTCTAAATCAGTGGGACGAGGGACTGAGCCACAATACTTGCTGCATCTGTGCATCATGCTTGTAGGTGGACAGATTACTGATGTGCACGAGAAAGGAAGTCTGCGGAATTAATAGACGTTCCGCTGATATAATTAATATTAATATCCAAATTTATAAAACTTGCTCATTTAATAAGGACATCTGCGGTGAACCACGTGTGCAGCATAAAATATCGCGTATCCTCATCATTCAGTGACGTAAAGTAAAAGTGAAACTTTATGCAGAAGGTAACTGAACAATCTTTTACATTTTTAAAATGCTACTTAGTTTTAGTTATCATCTTAATTATTATTTGTGAAGTACATCATTGTTGAAATCGTGCTTATAGTATATGGGATTGTTAATTAAAACATTTATAATGCATGATAAAGGTGAAAAATCTGGCAACGTACGTACTATTACAAAAAGAAGAAAAAAAATCCTTTGGGAATAACTGTCGCAGAAACATACGCAATAATTGGAATATTTTACTGAGCAATTACCAGCAGTCTTCAATAAATATAATATGAATACGGTTAGAAGCATTACCTGTACCAATTAAGTCCGCGTGCGTAATGCCTGTCAAAGAAATGCGGCTCCGACCCCAGCGCGCGGACGTCAGGATGAAGCCTCAGAAACTCCAGGAGGGCTCGGGTTCCCCCCTTTTTAACACCTATGATAAGAGCTTGAGGGAGCTTCCTGGTCGCTGTCCACTCTCTCCCTAAACTTTCAAAACTTGGCGCTTTGGTGACCTCAGCACTGCTGGCCTCCGCAGCCGCGCTGGAGGCAGTTATCAAGCGCTTGGGATGCGATCCGTTCTTTGCTTGGTACCATCCGGCAAAGAGAAACTGACTGGAGTGCCTTATATCGGAGTTTTCCAAAATTTCTGAGTCGCAACAACCGACCAGAAAGTAAAATAGAGACACGCATACGATGCCGAGGAAAAACATGACCAGCAGCTTCTGCAAAAGTCTCCGAAAGTCCAGGTGAAGGTGTGTAAAACTTGCCATCCCTCCAAGCGCAAACAGAAGAAAGCCATTATATTAGAAATGGACCTTGAACGCTCTAAATCGTGATGCGTACTGGCATAGTTCTGCAGTATGAAACACATATCCATGCATCGTGGCATGCCCCAATTCTTTAAGATCAAAAAAGCCAAGGACTTGCCGCATTTCCACCGTTAGGTCAAATACCTTCTCTGACTCCCTGACTGTACAGTTTTGGTTGTTCCCCGAGATGTTTCTTAAATATCAACGGTGCCTTCAGATCGCGGGAGTTACGCTTCAGATCCTGGTCAGCGAGTTTTTATACGTCCCTCAAAAATAACATTTCCGACTTGCTCATTCATGAAAATGCCCCGATGCTGCGCCCAGCATGCATTGATTGGACGGACTTGGAGAAAGGCGGGACCCGATTCGCCCTCGGAGAGCTGAGAGAAGTGTCCCATTGCGGAGCCAATGTTATCAGACTGGCTATTTATATAAACAAAGTAAAATACCTAAATGCACCTGCAGTGTACGTTTACATTTATTTAGCAGCCGATTTTGTCCAAAACAACGCCCGCGAGGCAGATATGACATCACAAGCGTACATCGGTCAAGGTGCCAACTTAGGCGTAAGTGCAGCTGAGGGCACTGAGACGCTGAGAGAAAGTTACGCGATTTATACTGCATGTAGTAAAATAATGGAACGTTATACACCACTGCAATTAGTAATTGGTTTAGTTATTACTTATTGCTGTTTATCACATTTTTATTATTGTTGGTGAATATTATTGTTGTTATGGCCCGCGATGGACTGGTCCTGGATCCTTGTGGTCTGTGTTTTCTGGAATAACAAGGTACAAAATAACCCAGAACACTGCAGAATAACATTTTTTTAATTCAACAGAGGATAGAAATATCTTTGTACTTTATTGATTGAAAACTAAATGCTCAGACAGTAAAAAAAACGGATTGTCCTTCACAATTTGAAGATTACAAATAAGCTTTTTTTGAACATGTGGTCCCATCCCAGAAATTCCATTACCGTGTACTAGAAGTACTTATCTGGAAATATTTTAAAATGCATTTGATACACAATTTTACAATGCACTAAAATATTGACTTGATTTTTTTCAATAAGTCCTCGATGCTGTTAAATCTTGTGTAGGAAATGCAGAAAGTGTGCCCTGATATGAGAAAATAATTACTTATACTATGCGCTTTTGCAAATGTGGTGCATTGTCATGGCTGGATATAGGGAAAATAGATCCTTGATTAAGTTCTATTTTTAGTATGTTGCATAAGGATCTTGCAGTTTGTCCTAGGAACAAGGTACATTTGCAGTGTATGTATTTGGCAGATGCTTTTGTCCAAAGTCATGTACAAGTGAGACAAATAAGGAGCTGATCGGGCGTCAAGTACATCTAGACTGAGTTTCCAATGAATGTTCAGGTACCACTGTAAGCATTGGAGCAGGAGCTGCACAATAACCGCTAACAGAGAAACCAATAAGAATATTCAGCTTAAGATTTAAATAGATATTCTCTGCAGAATTCAAGGGCCAATGCTGTATTACATAAATAAGCAAAACTAATTAGTAAGATCTTGCAAAATTTTCAATACTTGGATTAAGTTCTTCAATTCTAGTTCATTTTTTTCTGTAAAAATTACCTGATTATTTTATAATAATGTACTGAATACTATAGGTGTTATGTCTAGATCGTTCCAATCCTTCAGGGTGCTATGCCCCCTCGTTTACCTCGTGTGGAATCCCCTTGTTGTCAGCTGTTGTGTTCATTGATTCTGTGCATTTAAGTGAGTTTCTGTAAGTGATTAGCCAGTCCGGTCATTAACGTCACTAACATCATAATGTCGCTTTTGCCTGTTCCGTGTTCTAGTCTGTCTTTTACCCCGAAGAAACCATCTTGAACCATCTTCACCCGATCACCTGGACTCCTGCTCCTGTGTCCCAACCTGGCCGGCGCGGGGGGGGGGGGGGGGGGGGGGGGGGGGGGGGGGGGGGGGGGGGGGGGGGGGGGGGGGGGGGGGGGGG